>CM042152.1:97923553-97991053 GCA_023376005.1 Doryteuthis pealeii
ATAGGATGTTCTTCTTCCTTACCCAACCTGTTCACCATGGGTCAGATATGACACCAGGTCACAAGTATAGGGCATCCAGTTAGGATTGAACTTGCTACTCAGTAGTAATGGATTTGCTAGACTAGCTTGCTAACCATTACACCACTACAGGACATCCTTCTACCCATTTGCTACAGGTAGGATTTGACACAAGGCCACAAGTATAGGACATCCAGCAAAATTGAACTCACTATTCAGTAGTACTGGATCTGCAAGACTAGCTTGCTAACCATTACACCACTATGGGACACCCTTTTATCCAACTTGTTAACCATGTGTAGGACGTGACACAAGTTTGCAACTATGAGAGATCTCTTGTATGTTATCTCACATGGGAGGAAGACAACATTTTATTGGAGACTTTTTATTATTATGGCATACTGTGAAACGTGGAACAATTTTTGTGATTATTTGTTAGTTGGATGATAGAAGCAAACATGAAAATAATATCCATTTTAAACATAGAACTCTTTATTCTCTTAGCATTATTCATCTGTTTAAAGGATGTGGAAATATAGTGGCAATATATGGTAGTATGGTCACTTGTTGTTATAATTGTGTAGTTGTTTTCATTTGAGTAGAAAAAGGTTAAAGGTGAATTGTTTTGTCTTATCTCTTAGGTTCTTTATGTTTTAAGTTCTCTTTTGATTCTCAGCCCTGTTGACTGGGGGCATTAGAATACACCTTCTGCACCACTCTACTTTGGCCCTTATTTAGACTAGACGGATAGTCGGAGAGGTGCTCTGCAATTAATTGGCGGGTCATGTCAATCCCTGGCATCTATATGATTGTCCCTACCCTATTGCCCTAACCCCTTTTATCATATGTACTAAAAGGCAGTGGCTGAGGGTCGTGGTGTCAGATATTAAACTCTATCTGATGGTGAGGTTCCAGTTCTGAAACACTGGGGAATATGGAGTATCTCTTAATCATCATTACTCCCAGGTCCACTCTGTCCCGGGGTAGTAGTATCTGTTTTTTTTTAAGTTAAATAGAAAAAAAGAGTTATAAAAGTAAACTTGTGCACTCATCAAGAATGAGTAAAACAAAACATTTTTGGCATGAAATGACCCAACAAGAGTTGACATACCATAAAATCTAACCAGCTAACAATCTTTTGGATTTCCTTGGTCTGATTCGACCACCTTTCAGGCTGACTACTCTTTAAAATTGACCATCTGGGTCTCTTGTGGACGTGCATTCCACAACTGACTAGTTGATTGAATTTTCAGCAAACATATATTGGCTGATCCAAACATGTGTGCTGCCCATATTTATGTTCTGTTGGTGCCCAGGACATTGAAATATCACTGAATAAATCAACTCATTAACAACAACTACACATATTAATGATGGAGTCACCTGTGATAGACATGTCACCTGGGCAGATCTATAATAGATGGAGGCACTTGTTGTGTAATGGTTATTGTTGTAGGAAATGAACATGGTGATTAGAGTTCAAATCTTTGATAAAGCTGTTCACATTTTATGTAACATTAATATCCTGAGGAAAGGTATGTATCCAATTATTTTTCCTTCGCTATGGGTAAATAATAGGACAGACTAGGCTATTTAACTTTGGTATAGCAACCAGTCTCAGAAAAGAATCAATGTCTTCAAACCTGTTTAATTCAGCTTTAAAAATTGAACTTATCACATCCTGCTTGTGTGGAGAGGGGTGTATATATATATATATATATATATATTATATATATATATTGTGTGTGTGTGTGTATATATCTCCATAACAGATCCAGCTGCTCTCTATCAGTTATCAAGAACAACCCTAGTCAACAGTTCAAGCCCTTAAAATGCTACCTGCTCATTGGATGATTTCAATGTGTAGTTTTCAAAATATATTACAGTAAAAATAAAACTTATACATTTGCACAGATTCCTTCAGTAATTTACAGCCATATATTATTCTATGTAGACATCAACCCATAAACATAATATGAGAAACATGTCGATCATTTCTACATATCCATCCATTTTCAAAAAGGTCGTTCTGCTAAAAACATAAAATGTCATGAAAGGAAAATGGATTTTATTACTGCCCTTTTTTTTTTCTGGCTTGTTTTTTAAAAATAATTCTTACTTCATTTCTATTTCTAATTGTGTTAAAAAGAGAATGTCAAATGAATAAAATAAATCTGTCACTGAAAGAAAGAAAAGAAAAGAAAAAAATCCCTAGAAATTCATTACATTTACTCATTCCATATTTCTATTCTCAATCCTTTTAGGTATTTTTGTCACTTTTGATTAGTAGACTCAAATCTCAGATGTGCTGCTGAGACTGTCAATCAAAATGAAATGATCTTTACAAAGATCTAATTGGATTTGCCATGAGGTTTTTTTTATATGGATTGAATGGAACTTTTTAGAGGAACAGTAAGAAGAGTTGTAATATAGCCTTTGATGGATATAATCATTTGAATGCTTAAAAGGGATCTGTATTTTGATCTTACTATATAGTCTGTACTTTACAATTTATACATATATAAAGGGCAGTTGGGGGTGTATGTATGTCCAGTTGAAACTACAAAAATAAAACCATTAGCAACAAAGTAAATATATATACACATTGAATATCACCAGTTCTTTCTTTTTGAGCAAAAATAATCAAGATTTTATTTATATTTGTGAACATAATTGAAAAATAAATTTAGATAACAACAGGGATTTTATTTTGCATTTAACATTTTAAATGGGAGGAGATATACATTTTTCTTTTTTGTTGTGTCTGTGCACTTTTATTCCTGATGCCCCACTAGGCTGGATCAACACAAGGTTTTTTTTTTTAACGTTTAATGGGGCATCCTGTGAGGATCTAACTCACAATTTATTAATAATGGATCTGCGAGACTAACTATTTTGCCCCCCCCATACCCAGGCAACGCTTCTAGTCTTATAATATTTCATTGCATGCATTCTGATTAATTTGATTTTGTGATTGATAGAGAGAATTCTTTGGCTGCTTCTGTTTGTTAGGTTTCTGGATATGAGAAAGATAGGAATATTTTCATTCTCTCTCTCTTTTCCCTCTCTCCCCCCTCTCTTCTCACAACCTCCACCTCTCCCCATACATAGTTGAAAGGATTCCAACAACACACATACAGTTATACACTATAAATAAGTTTAAGCACGCACACACACACACACGATGTGTATCCAAAAGGGGAAATAAACTTTGAAAACAGCAAGCCAATGAGACAATTTAACATAACTTAAATGTTGTGTAGTTGTGACCTTGAACTTTGTGTTTATACACATGCACACACAAGCACACACAGATTTCAAGGTCACCAATAATATTGTGAGTGGTACCAGCATTTCAAATTAGAACATTTTTCCAAAGTTGATTCTGAATAGGAAGAGGTTTGTATTTAAACTGATGATCACATAGAGAATTTTTGGCATGAAATCTAATTCTTTTACCTCATCTTCCCCATCTCTCTAGATTTGATTCCTGTGGACTTTGATATTCTAACAGATGAAATCCACCCTGAAAATTTATTGATTCCACATGATGGGAGGAGACAAGGAAATATGCTATAAGATTCACACACACAACACATCTCTTCTCTCTCTCTGAATGACTTCCTGTATGCTTTCCAGAATTTAAAAGAAAATCAAGGAACAGTCTCTCAAAACAGTGGAGAGAACTGTTTTCAAGGTGGCATATCTCATTAGGTCTCAAATGAAGCAATAAATTGTTTATTTAAAAAAATCATTTAGATGAAAGTTGTAGTGTCTTTCATATGTTAGTGATTTTAAATTTTCATTATTTATTCTTCAGTGACCCTTTTTAAGATGATTGTAAACTCAAGTAGGATCACACCTTGCTACTGTTTCTCTGTTTTTCTTTCTATTTTTGTGATGTCATTCACCCTGGGTTGTTTGAGCTCCATCCAACGAATTTACCTATGCTGAATTCATTGAAGGAGTAACAAGGGAATAGGAAATTCATAAGTGATCCCCAAACCCTGCATGCATATCCCGGTCAGGGGAAAGAGATGCCCTTGTTTACTGCAGATTTTCCACAGACACGGTGACAAGTATGCTAAAAGCTGTTGATTCCTGACTATTGGATTTTTGCAAGTGCCCCTTTGGCTTGGTTGTGACCCTAATACCACTGAATGCCAGACCGGTCTGCCTTGGGTGACCCTATCAGGAACTTAAGTTCCCAATGACATGGCTCTGACACTACCAAGTTTACACGGCCCTGCTGCAATGAAGAGGGATTGACCATTGAGCAAAGGGCTTCCTCCGTCCTTTTACAGGTCTTGTTTTTTTATTCTGCGGGGTGTCTAGCCACCCTCTTCACCAAACAAAATCTATGTGGTTACCGGTTTAGTTGCCAATGATTTTACTATGAAACAGGTAATACTGGGTTACATAGTACCAGTAGCACATTAAATGACCTGACCTTGCTACTATTACCATATAACCTAGTATAACTGATTATATATTAGTTAGAAATATGTACATTGTAAAGTAACCTTTGATTGGTCTGAGAGATTTCCTGAAAGGAAATACTTCACTTGACATCCAGATGACAAGAAACATCCAAGTAAATCTAATATTAACACAACTTGTCTTTATAAATTTTACTTCAAAAATTAATTATTAACAGAATCTTTTTTTTTTTTTCACTTCCTGTTTGACTTTAATTTAATTTTCAGACTTACTGTTGCATAGAATAACATGTCAAACTTGTTAAAATATTATAATTTTTATGTTAATTTTTCTTTTAGACTTATAACTTTAATACTTAGGGGCTAGTTTAGGTCAATCGTTAGAGCATCCTCCTAGAAATTGCAAGGTTCCAGGTTTGATACCAACCCCCACCATGAGTAGCATAGCTTGGATAAATCTTATCTGTGTGGTGAAGTGGGGAGCTGACAGTAGGTGTGGCGCTTCACTTTAGCCAAAAAGATCTCCTGATCTAGCACTAGCAAAAAGGGGATAGACACTCTTGCTGTCCAGCTGATACTGACAATAGGTCACTCCAACAAATTTACTTTTTTCACTTAGACTAATAGATATTTCACAGCAATGAGATTCTTTTTCATTTAGCAGAATTTATTTTGTTTTTAATGAAAGTTGTGGAGAATTTTGTGATTTACCATTTATATTTTTCCCATTTTTTATTGACTAAATCCGTTTTTTCTGTTGCAATTATCATTGGGGAATGAGAAATTTGGGTAAAGGGTCTAAAAGCCTGGCCTGTTTACCAAAACTTCCCTTGTTCCCCAATGATATTTGCATTAGAAAAACCTGGACTATTCAATAAAAATGGGGAAAAATAAGGTCTAAAAACATTCAGCTTTAGGTTACCCTTAGCATACTTTTAAGAGTAGTAAGTTCCTCTCCATATATTGTGTGTTTGAAATGTGCAGCTAGAAGTATGCTTAAGCTTATATATCTTGATTTAGTCTGTTTTGTTGTTGAAAACTATATGACTTCTTAAGATGATAGATAATGCACATCTTGTTAAAGGCTGTCTGTTCTGTTATTTGTCAAATTTCTACTTTAGCACATTTATAAACATTCTATTAAAACCTGATGAGTATCATGTTGAGTAAATAATTTTCTATTTGCTTAAAACCAATGGTGATTATTCTTGTCTAAACTTTTTTTCTTAGTGTTTTTCTATTTCAAATACACCTGATCCTCACTTAAGGATTGGTCTTTTCTCTTATGACAAGTTTGCTTAACAAATTGGTCATTAAACAAGAACCTTATAAAGACATATGACACATCTAAATAGATGTATTTACCCAACCCCTCTACACAAAACAGGATGTCACACAGTCATTTTTTTAGCAGAGTTTAATAGGTTTGAATTCAATTTTCCTTTTCTTAGACCAGTTGCGCTACCAAAGTTAAAGAACCCACTTTGACCTACTATTTATCCATAGCTGGAGGAAGGAGGGAGAATAATTATATATACTTTTTCCCAGGTTATTAGTCTTATGTGAAATTCAAACAGCCTCATCTAGGATTTGAACTCTGTTCTCTGTGTCCATTTGATGATAACCATTATACCACAAAGACCTAAATATAAGTTTAATGTAATTACACTCTTTTGGATATTATTTATAGAGTTCAGGTTAAAAGTGTAGTAAGAGTAACCCAAAGCCAGACTTTGTTAGACCTTATTTTTCCAACACAAGTATCATTGGGGAACGTGAAAATAGAAATGTGAGAAATCAAATATAAAGATAGAATTAACTATTATAATTTAAAAACTGTTTTAAGGGAACATTTTGGTAGACTACAATTTAATTGCTTAAATTTCTATTTTCTTGTTCCCCAATGATACCTGCATCAGAAAAATCCAGTCTTAAAAAGTTTGGTATTGGTTAAGCCATAGCATGCTTTTAACATGGACTATCAGTTAATTCTTTTAAAAAGATGTGATGCTTGTCTCTTCCACTGAACCTGAGCATATGACTTATATACATATTTCTTCTTGGGTCTACATTTATGATTAAAAAAAAAAAACCTGTGTCTATTAAATAGACTTAAACATACAACAGAGATGTCAAACTAAAGACAGCTTTCTGGTTATAAATTACAAAGAGAATAATACAACTTTTAGCTTGACAGCTAATTTGTTAGTTTTGTTTTTCTTTTATTATAATTGTTGTTATTCAATGGATTTTTTCTTCTGTTGTACTCAAAACAATTGCAGAATTTTTGATTATCTATTCTTCCTTCAGAATATTTTTTTATGATCTTAGGAGGAATAGCAACTGTGAACAGATATATAAGCAAGAATAAATTTAAAAAAAAAAAAAAAATCTGTTTTTTTTAATGACACACACACACACACACACACACACACACACACACACACACACACACACACACACACACACAACATGTTGCTGTTTCAACCCCACCTCCTCCCCTGAGCCATGTAAAATAATCATCAAAAACAAATTCTTTTAAACAGTTTTCCCATTTGGCTCTCATCTTTTCTTTACTTCCAAATTGAAGCCCCAAACTGTCATATCTTTGAAAAGCTAAACAGACCTTAAAAAAAACAAAAAAAAACTATTTCACCATTACAGACATGTCATAAAAAAAAAAAAAAAAATTATCATGACTAAAGAATTTTCCCAGTAAGTACTGGACAACATTTTGTTTTCTATTCTACATACACATAACTGAAATACATACATCTTCTTTCTTGTGTTTTATACTTTGATATATTTGTTGCAGGTCTGTGGAATTGGTTGTTGTGTCAGTAGCAATTAAAGGGTCAATGGAGTCAGAGCTGATAAAACTCTACCAATTCAGGCTCCAGTTGAATTTACACTTTATATGGCCCTATCTTAGTCTGTAAAGTTATACAGTGCATACTCCTTATGACTGGATTATTTTAAAAAAAAAATCCTGGTTTTATATTTATTTGTAGGCCATAATCACTTAATTACATAAATAGGAGTCAGAGGTGCCAAAAACAGGAGTCGGAGTCAAAGGTTTTATGTTCTGACTTCACAGCCCTGATTAGTTGGTATATAATTGTGAATTTGTAATATCTTGTGTTATAATTTCAGTGATTTGTGATTTAGTTTCTATCTAATATCCCTTTTTTTCTTCTTTTGATTGTCTAATTTGGGTGTGCCTGTATTAAAACAACAAAAATGACCTATTCACCAATTTCTCAATTCATATTTTGTAAAATCACCCCAAAACCTAATATTTTTAGGAATATCTATTTAAGAAAAATGTTTGTTGTAAAACTAAGTTTAATTTTTTAAAAAGAAAAAAATAATTTTTTAAATGTATTCTATATTAGATATAAAAAGTCTTATAATTATAAAAGCCGCTAGATGATAAAAGAAAATTTCTTTATTTTTTTTTTTTTAATTATTTGGCAAATATTTTCTTTTCTCTATTCAAATATTTTTTATTTATATTTTTCTGCTGGAAAAACAACAACATTGTTTTACTTTAGCCATTTTTTATTTCTCTATTAATTTGCATTTTTTTTTTTTTTTGATCTATTTTATTATTTATTCTTTTTGTTCAAGAAATTTCTCCTGCCAACAATTTTCATCTTTTTATTCTTTAATTAAGAATACCAAATGTTTTTAGCTTAATTGCCATAAAAAGAAAATTTTTGAGTCCCCCCCCCTCTCCATCTTATTTTTCTGTGTTGGATCAAGATTGCATTATTAGTCCTTTGGCTGGTTAGTTCTTCATTCATTTAATCAACCATCCATCAAAATAATGGTAGTTGAAGATAACCTAATTTTTTTTACTTGGGCAATAATATAAGGGCATAATGTGAAAAGATAGAAAGGTTAATAGAAGGATTTTAAATGGAATATAATACAATTTCAGAGGTAATCAAGTTGATACATGTAGAATTAAAACAATCCTACACAATATAGAGATGTTTGGATGTTGCTTGTACTATAAAACGACCAACCATTAGTTTAGGGTCAGTTTTCCTTATTTCAAATAAGATTGAATCATAAACCTTTACCATTTGAGCCAAGAGTTCCCCAACCAATTTGACAATCTTTGGAAGATACTTTGGGTGTATAGTATAATGGTTATCATTATAGGAAATGGACGCAATGGCCCCAAGTTCAAATCCTGGACAAGTCTCCATTTCACATAGTGCTAATACTTTTGGGAAAGGTTTGAATCCAGCTATGAGTAATAGTAGGACAGGTTGGGCTCTTTAACCTTGGCTAGGTAACCAGTATAGGAGAAGGAAAACTATGAATTCAAACCTGTTAAACTCCACTTAAGAAACTGACTTTGTTTCCCATCCTTCTTGTACTGAGGGGTGATAAATGAATAAATATATCAATCCACAGTGAAGCCAGATCTATCACTTCCAAATTCAACGTAGCAGACCACGTCGAGAAGATAAATAAAAAACAATGCTTCATCACGCTGAAAGACCACAAAAATAATATATATATATATATATATATATATATATTATATATATATATGAAAATGATAAAAGTAGGTGATCAGTTTTATAGTAAACTTATTCTTTTAGTAATATTATTATTTTTTGTATTGAGACTATTTTTGATTTTTCCCTTATAGGCCAGGTCATCTAATGTTTTCTACATCACTGGCCACAAAACATTTCCATTTCATTCTTACTCTTGCCCTTCTTCTCCATGTTGGCCTGAATTGTTTGATAATTTCTTCTTCCCATTATCATGGAGATCTTTTAAAGTGGCCATTTCAAGTCTCTCTTAGATAGCACTCAACAACAACTGCACAAGTCCACCTGTTATCTGTGAACATTGTGACGTGTCTGGCTCAGGGGTATTTCTGATTTTGGTACTCTCTAATAATGTTCTTTGCTTTTCTTTTAAATCACCTCACTTCAGATGGACTCATCTAATGATATTCCTGGCATTGATCTTTCCATTTAGCCCTCTATGTTGACAAGGATATATTTTTGATTTTATAAGTATAAAATCTTGTGCCTGCAAAAATAGAATTATTTACTTTTTCTTTTCTCTTTGGAAATTGTTATAAGTAGTTTGCATGAAACTTGCATTAAGTTTCATTTAAAAGAATCACTGTGGTGTATACTATAACAATTTTCTGCTCTTTTTATTTGTATTTTAGAATTGTCTTTTATCTCCAAACTAATTTAAACTTATCTAGTCGGATGTGTTTTATTTTCTTAAAGAAAATGAATCTGGTCATTCATTAAACAAGTGGTTTATATTTTTACTCCATCTGAAGTTTAGTTATAATTTCTCAAACCAAAAGCAAATTTATTTATCTGTTGTATGGAAATTGAAATTTTCTGAATTGTATTGCCAATTTAATTGAAGTACTTTCTCAATATATCATTTCATAAATTGTTTTTTTTAGGTTCTCATGTTTTTCTTTATAAAGCATGTGTTACTTTCATGCTCTTGACTTAGATATTGCTATATACATTTTATTGAAAAAAAGAAGAAAAAGATAGCCTTTTGTTTTTGGTGGTTCTCTGGCTTCAAAATGCTCCCCTTTTTTCTTCACTACCTTTGGATATTTCCAAAGCCCCAATGGGGAGGGTACTGCTTACTTTGAGAATGATTTAATATTCTTAACAAAAAAATAGTTTAACTGAAAAAGCATAAAAAGCAATATACCCCCCCCCAAAAAAAAAAAAAAATGCTAAAATGGTATGTATTTACCCAATCCATTTACCACAGATAAAATGTGACACAAGGTCACAATTATGGGGCATCCTGCAAGGATTGAACTTGATATTCAGTAGTAATGAATATGTGAGACTGAACTTGGCAAAACATGATAAAATGGAATGTTTCAAAGTTTAGAGATTGTTATCAAAAACCTTTTGTTGAGTATTTCTTCTTTTTTTTCTCCTTTTTGTAAATGTAATACTTTCTATTAGATTTCACTTCCAATATAAAGTCTTTTGTGCCACGTGTGTATATACTTTCTATAAATATCTTTTTTCCCTCTTTTAATTTGGTCATTTACTCTTTATTATTCTTTTTAGTTGTTTAACAGTCCATGAAATTCAACATGTTTCCTCTTTATGGTCAATGCACAAAAAGAAAAGAATTAAATTTGTAAAAAGTTACACTTATGAAAAGTTATATTCATTCTTGTTTACAGATATTTCTTTTATAGAAATAGTTTTTATTCTCTTTTCATTTGAAAAAAAAAATTATATATATATTTTTTTCTTTCAACTGCAAGCCAAACTTCATGGCAATAACATTGACACATTTTTCCTTATTTTATTTTTCAAGTTAGGAATCTAGGGTTTTGTATAAAAGCTAATCTGAATTGTTTGAATTTCTGAGATTAAAAACAATCATCATCATCATCAACAATATCATACAAGGTGTGACCAAAAAGTATCAAGATTGAATCTTTAAATTAAAAAAAAAAAAAAATTAAAATTAGTATGCCTAGCTGTGAGTAACTTATACAATAAATTACATATCACATAGCGCTAATACCCTTGGGAAAGGTATGCATTCAACTCTCTCTCTCTCTCTCTCTCTCTCTCTCTCTCTCTCTCTCAGCTATGAGTAAATAAGAGGGCAGACAGTGCTCTTTAACCTTAGCTAGGTAACCAGTTTAGGAGAAGGAAAACTGTAAATTCAAACTGGTGAAACTCCACTTAAGAAATTGACCATCTGTCACATCCTGCTCAGAGGGGTTGGGTAAATGTATATAATAAATTGATGTCTAGACTAATCAGTGCCAATCCTTAGTACTACTGGGTCAGCAGTTTTGGTGAAACACAGGATTGTGTAAGTGCAGCACCCTCTCTATACTCACCAGACCTACTGGCTGAATATGACTTTTTCTTGTTTCCTAAAATGAAAATTCATTCCTAAGGTAAAATTTGAAGATATAGAGGACATTAATGAAATATAAAGCCACAATTTCTCATCATATTAAATGTGAAATTTCAAAATTACTTTGCGACCAATGAAAAAAAAAATGCTAAGAGGACTATTTTGAAGAGAATATTTTATTGATTCTTCATATCTGTCTTGTTGAATATGTCTTTTGTGGATACTTTCTGAACACACCTCATATACTGATAAGACTAGTGTCCTTCTCTTGATTTTTCTTTTCAGTCATTGTATATTATGACCTTCTTTAGTTAACTGACATATCATTTGAACAGTGACATTGACTTGAGAACAATCTACTCCCATGGATTTGAAAATTCCCAGAAGGCTATCAGCAACTGAGATCAGCAGAAGGATGGAGTGTAAAGCAGTTGAAATGGTGGCACTCTAGAAATAACCAAACATAAGGACAATAGTCAGAGTACAGGAGTGTATAATAAATGTGTATAACAGCATGTGACAATGGATAATAAGGCTAATGTGTGTGTTTTTGTTCACTGGGTATATATACATGTGTGTGTGTGTTTTTGTTTACTGGGTATATATACACGTGTGTGTGTGTGTGTGTGTGTTAAAAAAAAAAGAAGCCAAATGCAAAGAAAAATTGCATTAAAAGTGCTCAATGCTATTATAGCCAAGTGGGTATAAAATCTAAAAATAGTATAATTACTGAAACCAGAAGTCTGTTACTTGAAGTATTATATGACGTGCACAATCATCAGACTGAAAAGATGTATGTATGTGTGTAAATATATATGTAAGGTAATCCAAATGGTAATTAAGGATGATTCTCTTTGGGATCATCAAAATCTCACTATACAACCATACTGTATGCTCTTGTAGGTGCATACCTAATCCAAATGACAGGTAAGTACGGGATGATTCTATTTGGGATCATCAAAATCTCACTGTATAACCATACTGTATGCTCTTGTAGGTGCAAACATATATACACATACAAGGATTTTTAGAAATCCCTAAAAAGAGCTCAATGTATAATAATCAATAAATTAAATTATATACAGAACAATATTTAACTTTCAAAGAAAGAAAAATTTTACAAACTGTCATCCCTGTATATTTTCATTTCAACCAGAAACTAGACTCATTTTTTGTGAGTTTCTGGTCGAAATAAAAGTATAACGGGATGACGGTTTAAGTTTTTCTTTCTTTGAAAGTTATATATATGAAGTTGGCAGAGTAACCTATTGTTGGTATCAGTCGGACAGCAAAGGAGTCTATCCCCTTTTTGCTAGCGCAAGACCAGGGAGATTGTTTTTGCTTTGGTGGAGCGCCACACTTACTGTCAGTTCCCCACTTTACCACACAGATCAGATTACCCAATCTATGCTACTCATGTGCTGAGTTGGTGGAGATTGGTATCGAACCAGGAACGTTGCAATTCCTAGGCATGTGCTCTACCAACTGAGTACTTTTTATCTTTCTTTGTACATCTGATAGATGCATTTTTTTGTTTGTATATCTTATCTGTTTATGTAGAGTTTATACATAAATGAATTTATGAAAAAAAAAAAAAAAAAAAAAGAGACCGTGTCTTTATTTGGCCTTCAATACTGGAAGTTTCATCCAGAATGAAAAGGATGAAACTCTATTTATCAAAAAGAGGGAGTGGGGGGGAGCAAAGGGGTTGTATGTGCAACAAAAACTAGGAATTTTATCTCTTTGATTTTCCTTGTTTTTACATTTAGTGAATCTAAGCATCCCTATCCTCATTTCCCCAGATGTTACTTCAATTTGTTAGTTCATCTTCTTCATCTGTCATCACCCCCCCCTCTACCCCCACCCCCCTTCATGTTCGTTTATTGCTTGATAGTGAAACTGGCTTTTATACACATTCACACTTTGAAGGTTTGGGCAGTTGAAGTGTTTCTTCTTTTTCTTCATTTCCTTTTCTTCTTCTTCTTGAAATTACTTTATTGATTTTGTTTTATCATCTAGTGATTTTAAATTTAAAATATTTCCTTATCTTTTCAGATGAATTGTTGAATTTCTCACTTGATTCACAAATGAACATGACAAAGAATCAAAATTAAATCTTTTTTTTTTTTTTTTTTTTAATGTTTCTTCAGTTGACAAAATTGGAATATTATTATTTTTAATTTATATTTTAGTATATTTTTCAACCAATCATTTTCAGGACTGGAATTAAAAATCTACCATTGCTAAATTGCTTTATAATGAAAATATCTCATAGGATTGTGTTTTGATTTGAATATTTTCCGTATGAAAGGTCAGTTTATAAAAAAGTCCTTTTCTAAATGATTTCTTATAAATCCTTACATCTTAACACTAGAAATACATTTTCATATGAGTGATTGAATATGATAGACAATAACAAAAACAAACAGTTGGGAATATGATTATCATTAGAAAATTGCAAAATCATTGGAATGCACTCATTAATAACAAACTTCAAAAACATTAAACCTATCATTGGAAAATGGAACTTAAAATACAACAAAAATAGAAGAGAATGAGTTTTGCTGACCCACCTTTACATAGGCCACACCTACATCACCCATCATCATTTATTAGAAGGCACAGAATCCCCAATATGCACTACATGCCAAGAGAGAATTACAGTGAAACATATACTGCTAGAGTGTGTAGACATTGATCTAGTGCGAACAAAATACTATCAATCAAGTAATTTGGGAAAAAAAAAACTTTTCACAAAAATAAGACCATCCAGGATTTTACATTTCCTAAAAGAAATGGGATTGTACTAAGATATGAGTAATTGAACAATAGTTCAAAATATATATATATATATATATATATATATATATATATATATACACACACACACATGCATACACATTTGTTTTCTACCAAACTATCGTTACAAATCTATTTTTAAAAATTTGTCAGCATTAAATGAGGTTAATATGCCATAAAACAAAACAAACAAATGTATGTTTAACCTTCTGTGTGTGAATGTAAGTGTTTGATTAATATAATAATTTTATGAAGTCTGAAAAATAATTTTATTTGTTTTTTTTTGTTTTTTATTATTATTCTCTTAACTGTGGAATTTCCAAGTGTCTGAGAGTTTCAAGAACAGACTTCGATGACAGTAAAGTTTCTAACTGTCAGAAAGACTTAATATCAATCATATGATTATTCTTCATAGACTTGTTTACCATTGTCTTAGAATAAGTTTTTTTAAGTAGAAAAATAAGATATTTTTGTTTGATTTTGAAATGATCTATGCCACATTTGCACTGAACAAAGAAGATTAGTTTAGAAGTGAATATAGAGATAAAATTTTGATTTTTCATTGCTATAATTTATGAGTCAACACTGTCTTATGTTATAAACAGAATAACAGTTTTTGTCCTATGTTCTCTCCATTCCCAATAAAATCAATCAGTAATTTATAAAATTGACAAATTACTTTAAAATAAATAAAGATTAAAATTGCAAAGGTAATTTGATCACAGACAAGCACCAGCTTGTTAATTAAAAAAAAATTCCTATCATTTTAAAATATCAGAATACAGAATATCAGCTGACATGTTTATAAATGTGATATCATTGATTTATGTTTATGTAAATCAATCTCTCTATTAAACAATGATATTTTGTATATCTCTAATAAATAAAAAATTATCCAAAATAATCAGTATCATCACTATTAAAACTAGAAAATATCTGCACACTCCGGTTGAAAGTATTTAAGTTTTAATGTAATAAAATATTATATTGAATTAGAAAGGCTAATGAAACTAAATAAGAATGCAGATAAAAAGATTTGAAACAGAGGGGTAGAATCGAAAAATAGAACAACTGAAACTTGCTCTTCCATCAACCCAGTCTTTCATTGCTAAATTTTCCTAATTTAACTATTTAGTTAAAATATGAAATAAAGAATGAAATTACAGTTATTTCTTCTTGTTAATGGATTTCTTTTAAGATTTATCCCCAAGATTTTTGTTCATATTCATTAAGATAAAATCAAACAATTGGAAATCAATAATACACTAAGCACATATTTATTAGAATCAAATTTTAACATAAATAAAAACAATTTTATTAATAATTGAGGTTTAAATAAAAAATAAAATCATGGAAAATGTAAGTCATAAATAACTAAGGGAATTGTGACTTGAATATTAACATAGTTTTTGTTACAAACACACAATCTCCAGTATAATAAGATAACAAAAAACAAAAACATTTACATAAATAATTCTATTCATTTTGTTAGGATTAATAAATGCTAAAATATTGTAAAATCATTCAGAGATGATTATTATAAGAAATTATTAGAGCTGATTATTATAAAAAAAATATCTTAAAAGGGGCCGGATTAGCTCGGTCGGTAGAGCGTTCGGCTAGAAACAAAGGTTCCTAGGTCGATACTGGCCCTCGCCAACTCAGCGTATGATTAGCACAGGGATCTGTGCGGTAAAGTAAGGAGCTGATGGTAGGTGTGACGCTCCACGCCTTGGTCTAGCGCTATTGGAAAGGGGATAGACTCCCTCACTGACTGGCTGATATCGACTTTAGGCCGCCCCGTCGACTTTACTTTTTACTTACTTTATATCTTAAAAGGTTGATGTTATTGTCTTGTTTTTAAGAAAAAAATTGATGATCAATATATATATATCATATTGATATTAGATATTTCAATATTTCAATGATTATGGAGAATTGGGGCTTAAAATTTTGACTTCAGTCACAGTTTTTGTTAATACTGAATTATTTCTTATATAAACAATGATTCCATTAAAGATAAAACTAAATAAAATCAACCAACACACAACTTAGAAAGTTTCATAATCTCTTGATTAAATGTTAAGGATTAAAGATTAACAATTTATCTAATGATCACCAACATTTACTTGATGATCAAAATGAAATGATGAAAATTATAATTGTGAGTGGATGATTTTATTCATTTTCATATCATTGTTATATTGGCTCTGATATTTTTGTATTGAGCATTATTTTATTTTGTTGGCGTTGCTGTTTTTAGTTTTGAAACTTCTGTTTTTGATTTTTAGGTGAATGATATTTAGGTAAATTGTAGAGCAGACTGGACTCTTTAAACCTTGGTATATCAATCGATCTACAAGAAGGAAAACTCTGAATTAGAACCTGTTAAATTTTGCTTAAAAATTGACCTGCTTGTGCAGAAGGATCAAGTATGTATTATATATATATATATATATATATATATATATATATATATATATATATATGTGTGTGTGTGTGTGTGCACACATATGCATATTGTGTTGAACAAGATGGACATATGTCTGATGGGTTTCTTTTCAATATCTGTCTTATTCAACACCATATGCATTAAAGAAAAATGCTGCCCATATATATATATACACACTAGACTAAAAAAATAGTATAATTTTTTACAATATATAAGACTTGTTTTGTAAATAAAGATAAGTTTGCTAACTTTTCTCCAAGATATAATGGGATATAAGAGTGAAAAGAAATTTTGAAAAGAAGCTAATTTGAAGAGATCCATACACAAAAAAATGTTGAATTCATGTGGAATCACCTGAAAGAAAAATCTCAAGGAATTTTTGCTATTTTCAGATGATTTGTTTTTCTTTTCTTCTTCTTTTAAGTGATGGAATGAATTGAATGTCGGAAAATTTCATCCTTTCTAAATTTCTCTTGTGTTGATAAATATTCATAGTTGTCTTTATAAAAAAAAATCTGTCTTTTATATGAGGCTAGTTTTAAAAAAAAAATCTCTAGGTAGGTCATTCAGTATTCAAACAATTTGACTTGGCATTTAAAAAAATGACAAATCAATTCCTTACATTTACCTATATTTCTTCTAGTTTTTAACCTCACCACTAATAAACATCCTTTAAAAAAAAAAAAAATAAATAACCTGTAACACACTTTTAACCTAGGCTATTTTATGTTTTCATCCAGAAGACAGATATTTAATTTTTTAAAGGTGGTTGGGATATGTATGAGGGAAGGTTACAAGTGTTAAATTTTGTTAGCCAAGGCAAATATATAATTTAAGTGTGTGTGTGTGTGTTGTGTGTGTGTGTGTGTGTGTGTTTATATATGTATATATATATATAATATATATATATATAATTCATTGAAATATTTATTTAATGATAATCAAAGAAATAATGTTGATATTCTTAGCAACACAAATTTTGTTGCACAAAGACTTCTGTTTGAAAGTGTATCTGTTTTGTTTAGAGAATTCTTGAACCATTTTCATGTCATATGCTACTAGAGTTGTTGTTTTTTTCTTCCTAACACTCAGCTGTTTACATAATCGAATTTCATACTACATTCCTAGTTTGTTCTTCTGTATTTTCCATCCATTGGGGAATTTTCAAGAGAAGTTTCTTGTTATTTTAACCTGAAATTTCACAATCTTTGATGGTAAATGCAGTTGTGGAAGAAGGTATTGAAAATTGATGAAATTTGGCAGCAAAAGGGTGTAAATAGATTTTCCTTTTCAGTTATTTTTTTTACTGTTCAACTAGTTTGTTGTACAGTATCTTCAGTTGGTATAAAGATTATGATGCTTCTTTTATAAAAATATCAGGATCTGGGAGAAGAATATGGAAATGAATCTGACAATATAAGAAATTACCCTGAATTCAAACATGGTTTCGGAGCTGTTTGAATTCAGGGTAATTGTCTGAAGATGATTTATTTAAGGTAATTAAAAAGATACACCAAAATAGAGACCAAGGTAACAGTGACCTGAACATAATAAAGATAAGGATAAGTCTGAAATATCAAAATTATTCATATCAAGCCTCATCTCATAAATACAGACAAGTAGATTTTTTCTGCATTGTAGTATTTGATATAAGAGTAAATAGATTTAAGTTTTTGTTAAAATTATTTATTTTTGCATTGGTTGCATTACAATTTAGTTGGTTTGCCTAGTAAATGTAAATTATTTGAAAGTTGGTACATTCATAAATTCTCCCCCCCCCCCCCAAAAAAAAAATGAATATCTTTTATGGTAAATTTAAGTGTAATCTTTTTAAAGATATACATAAACATTTTTAATCTTGGAGCCCCATTTTTCTTGATATTCATGCATTATCATAATACAATATTTATGAATAGGAAGAAGAAAAATGAAGAGCAACAAGCATTTTTTCTCTGCAGTCTAAAATAATTTTCTGATTTTTCTTCATCCTATTTTTATTTAGATTTAAAATCTATTGCTTCAATAATCTTTTGTAGCATCTGCAAAATCCTAGTTGATGTTTATTATTTCAATTGGGTGATACAGTTATAAAATACTTTGTCCTCATCCCCTGTTTCTATATAGAGATGAGTTTAGTGGTTTTTTTTTTCTTTTTTGGTGACCTACTTCAATAGGCTCCATTTATCAGTTTCAATATTGTTCTGTCTATACATGCTAACATTAGGAATAATTGCATTATATAAAGGTTTTTCTTCCCCCCCCCCCAAGTATTGTATTCTTTAACTCATTGCTTATATATGTGATGTCAATTTCCCTAATATTGAACTGAAATTTTTATATCGAAAAATATGAATATGATACCTGTAAAATCAGTGAGAGAGAAGCAAAAAAAAAAAAGCCCCCCCCCCCGAAACAAAACAACTCTTGCATGTGATGGCCCAAAACCGTGCCACTTGCACTAAAAATATGCCATTCCTTAATCACTGTTGTGAGCCTAACCAACAGAAGCCCTATATATTGCTCCCTCTCTCTCTCTCTCTCTATTCCCTTCAGAATCCAGGTAATCTAAGATTAGTTGCCTGTCAAGGTTCTTGGCTAAGAATGGGCTAAAACTATTTGTTACCTCCTTCTGGCTTTTATAATCTCTGCTCAAATCACATGATTCTATGTGTCCTTCTCCTCTGTGTTTTCATCTATCATTGTGTATCTCTATTTGCTTCTACATAAATATGGCAGCTTGGAAATTTTTGGAAAGGGAATCAGAAATATAGAGCAACTTTAGAAGGGTTTTATCTTATCTGCTTATAAATATTCATTTATCTAAAAAAAATTATACAAGATTTAAAAAAAAAAAAGATATTTGAAAATGATAATTATCCAAGAAAATATTTAAAAATAAAAATCTTTTCTACTTGTTTAAAGTATACCATTAGGAAAATTAGTGAAAGGAAAAAGAAAAAAAAAGTTTCCTGGTTGATATTGGAAGCTAAATTACATCCAACAAATTATGGAGACTTTTAGGCTGACTTACGGAAAGTGGGAGAATGGTAATTTGTGTGACAAAAGGGGTGTAACCCAGTCTAGCATAACAGGAGTTTCTGACTACGGGCAGATGATCTGTGAAATGGTGAAAAGTGTGTTGTCTTTAATAGAGGCGTGTAGATATAGGATGAGATAGGTTCAAAGTGGATGAAATTAGTATCGTTAAACTTTAGTGAAAGAGATTTAGGGTAAAGGTTGTAATAATTTAGTAATAGCTCTTAAGTAAACATATCAAACATAATAATTAAATTACCATACTGTGGTATATCCACAAGTTATGCTAGTTTATTATAAATGAATTCTCCTTTCTTAGTAAATGATTTAGAGGAGAAACCAGCAATAAATGATATCATTCAATATGATTGGATGATATTAGGAATGCTGAAAATTGATATTTACTGTACAACAAAAACATTCTTTTATCTATTTACCAATCTCTCCACATGAGTAGGATGTGGAACAAGGTTAATTTTTAAAGTGAAGTTTAACTGGTTTGAATTCAGAGTTTTGCTTTTCCTAACCTAGGTGAAAGAGTCCATTCTGACTCATAGCTGAAGGAAGAATAGTTTGATTCATACCTTTCCCAAGAGTATTTGCACTGTGAAATGCAACCAGCCTATTCCAGGATCATTCTTTTATAATTATTAATATTGTTTATTTTTAAATCCATACACATCAAACAGTAAATTGAACTTTTGTTTTTTTCATAAACTAATTCAGTATTCTTCATTGAGCTTTTTACCCTTCTTCCTGATACTGTAAAATATATGATTACTTTTGCAATTCTTAATCTGCAAATATGTGAAAACATAAAATAATTTTAATTAGTATTTTCTTTTATCCTTTATAATCCAGGTTAAAAGTGTACTGTAAGGGTAACCTTTCAACATTTTTTTAGACCTTATTTTTCCAATGCAGGTATCATTGGGGAACAAGAAAAGTTTTTGTAAATGGACTAGTCTTTGGCCCATTTACCAAGCGCTAGCACCTGGTCTATTAATTGTTAGCTGCTTTTTAAAAAAAATCTCAACTCATTCTGTAAAAGTAAGGAACAGAATGGATGAGAGTCAACGCTAAAAAGATAAACACTTGGTGACACTTAAACTTTAAAGGATAAAAGAAAATATTAAACAAAAATAAATGAATGACTTTTATTTAAAAGTTTTTAAAAGTCTGAAAACATGTTGATGAAATAGATTTTTGAAAAAAAAATGGTTGCATGAACATTTTGAAGTTAGATTTGTTTTTAAAATCAAAATCAAATATCTTAAAACTGCATGGAGATCATCTAAATAAAGATTCCATTTATTCAAAATAAATTACTTGTACTAGCAAGAATATATGCACCTTCCAAGTGTAAGTATTTAAGTTTTAATGGAATGAAATATATTGAATTAGAAAGATTAACAAAATTAAATAATAAAGATTATACTTATAATAAATATATTTTAATTGGTTTCGATATAAAACCATTCATAGGATTAATTTTAATGCGTTGGAGAATAAAATAATAATATCAGAGATCAATAACATCAAGTAATTATTTATTAAACATGTTTTTTTTAAAACCAGTATGCAAATTAACTACACAATATATTATGTAAACATTTATTTCTTAGTGATATATGACACATTGCAGGATTTTAAACGCACTAATAACATGGGCTGTTTTGAGGCAAATCTACCTCAGATTTTCATAGAGATATCATTAATAAATAAGATTTATCATTTTGACTATAAATCAAATAGTAATTAAGTAATTGTTCAGCATATTGTGACATAAGCAGTGACATAGTTTCGGTTACAGACAAACAGGTACAGAATCTCTATTATAATAAGATACTTAGAAATAAATGGTTCTATTCTGTCATAAGTTAATTAGGGCTGTTTGTCATTGCACGGATTGTTGGGTCCTAAGACACAGTTTAATTTTAGAAGATGCATATTCTCTATAAGTATCTTTAGCAAATTCTTGTTGCTTATTAGCAAAGAGACAAAAAATTTAGATTTGTTGATAATAACTCTCTCTTTCACACATTCAATATATATATACATATATAAAGGGCAGTTGGTGTCTAGATGAAACTGAAATTAAAACAATTAATTACAAAGTGAATATATATTCATATACACATTAAATACCCCCAGGTCTTGCTTTTTGTGCAAAAATCATGAAGATTTAATTTATATTTGAAGATATTTAAAAATTAAGATTTCTTTTAGATATCTTCAAATATAAATTAAATCTTCATGATTTTTGCACAAAAAGCAAGAACTGGTGGTATTTAATGTGTATATGAATATATATTCACTTATACATAGAAATAGCATTGAAATTCTACTTAAAAATGTCCAACATTTGTAAATCTCAAAAGTAAACAAATCAATACACCAGGGTTCCTCTGCTCTCTACCCAGTTGATGCTGGGTAGTCTCTTCTAGTTGCTAATCAAGTGTAAAGCAACTGAATGGAGGCAACCTCTATTAATAAGATGAATTGGTTAACCATTATGGAAAGAGATAATATTCCTGAAAATGATGTGATGTTCTCTGGTTGCTTTAAACATGACAGACATTATCTTTCCATATGATTGATTATATACATTCAGTTGGAGTCAAGTAGAAATGATAAGAAAATCATTGAACATAATTCTACTACTAAGTTAACACAAGTTTTCTATAATGATCAGTTGTTGTGCTTGAATGTAGAAAATCCCCCCCCCCCCCAAAAAAAAATGTATAGAAACTGTTTCTTCAATTGGTGCTTTGTCTTTCTCTAAAGAAGAAAGAGAATATAAATTAAAGAGAGAAAGATAAGACAAATGGAAACATTTTTACACTTAGTTCTAAATTGGTAAATAACTAAAACTGAATTGGAATTGAAGGTAAAGAATAAAGTCACAAGTTTGGAACATCCATATAATTAGTAAAAGACATCAGTATTTATTTTCTACTAGCAGGGCCTGTGGATATACCATAGTATGATAATTCAATTATTGTAACGTTTTATATGTTGACTTAAGAGCTATTGCCAAATACTTCAATATGTAAAAAGTATAATAATCTTGATTTAACTATCTCACTCTTTTTTTTTCTTTCCTTTTTATCTTTTCATTATGTTCAATTGAAACAGATTAGTGTTATCACTTCTGCATGTTCACCCCCCTTTCTTTCCCCTACTTTCTTTCTACTTTCTTTCTTTTCTTTCATTTTTTTTCTGTGTAGCATGTCCTTTTTCTTCCCTTTCTTCACAATAAAAACGGAATGGTCCATTATTTAGATGAAGTGACAACACTCATATGAAATAAGAATTCATCAGATAAGCAATACTAAATAATCCGGATTTACATTTGTGTATTTCATCTTGTAAGATTTGGATAGTCTCATTTTTAACCAGAAGGTGTTGCATGATGATGATGATGATGATGAATGTACTTTTAAGGAACACAAGTATTGATATATAGATTTCCAGTTCATTTGTAAGGTTTAAATTTTTATACTCTTTAATTTTATACAACAGAGTACACTTCTAAGTTTATTCTGTTGTATAAAATTACTAAAAGTGATTGTGTGGGGCACTGTATTTCAAGTGGTAGTACCACTTTTGGTAAATGTATCTCCTTGGGTATAAATCATGAGATATCAACAGTGTCAACTGAGTGCTCTATTACAGTGGCCTTATGTAATCTTGTTTATTCTCTAAGGTGCTTGTGGTATAACAGTTAATGTTATAGAATGTGGACTTGGTTACCCAAATTCAAATCAACGAGACTGTTTGCATCTCACATAGCACATACCCTCCAAGAAAGGTCGGAATCTATCCCCCCCCCCACACACTCCCAGAGATATGAGTAAATAGTAGGGCAGTCTTGGCTCTTTAACCTTGGTAAGGCAACTGGTCTAGGAGAAGGAAAATTCTGAATTCAAACCAGTTGTAGACCCGGAGAGGGATAGGTTCTGCCAAGCTATTCCTGTCCAATAGCCCTTATGACTGAACTAGATTATGGATATGTTTCTTCTAAGTCTGTTACTGTCTAAAATTTTGAAGATCATTACCATTCAAAGAATTCTTCAGACAATTGAATTATTTCTTGTTTTTGTTGTTCACACAATGGTTTTGGCTGGCAGGGTGGTGACAACATAGTAGTGTCAGAGCTATACCATCTGAAACTCAGGTTTCTGGTAGGGCCTCCCAAGACAGGTTGGTTTGACACCCAGTGGTATTAGGGCCACAACTCAGCTAAAGTGACTCTGGTGAAAATCCAAAGGGTATCTGAAAAATCTATGGCAAACAAGGGTATATCCTTCCTCTGATTGGGATATACAAGCAGGGTTTGGGAACCGCTTGTGAATTTCCAATTCCCTTGTTACTCTTTTCAAGAATTCACCAACGTTTGCATTGGATCTGCCTTCATTCAGGATATGGTGAATTTGTTGGATGGAGCTGGTTCAAACAACCCAGGGTAAATGCCATTACATTTTGGTTGGTACATTCTTCAGTCTTCCTCCATGTGTGATATGCAACCTTTGTAATGTTTAAAAATCTAAAGTTTGATATCGTTTTGTTAAATCAGAAAAAGTCTCTCTGAACAAGTGTTGCATATGACACCTGTGAAAGTCTTGATAATATATCAAGCAAAACCTTGTGTGAATAAAAACCAAAGAGATTCAATTGTTTGAATAATTCTATGAAATTGTATAACATCAATCATATGTAAATCCAACTCATTTCTAGTCAATTACATTTTTATGTACATGGCCAATATGTGTACTTACTAATTAGAAGTACATTTATTATGTAAGTTTCTATGTTTTTGTTAATTACTTATGTGTCATTGTGGCTGTAAATCTCTGTATAAAATATTTCTCTCGTGTTGTTATTTTATATGTAATCAATATAATTGTTTTTCTGAGAGTATATTTTGCATTTATATATTATATCATTATATGGTTAGTGCTTCATATGTACATGTTTTTGTTCCTATTTATAGCCAGAACGTTGTGATCATTGTATTTATAATACAGATTAACATTAATGTATGTAAATTGCTGAATGATACTAAGTGAAATGCCAAAATTGGGCCATTCATATTTTTTACAAACTTATCTGAAGATTATAATTCTTTTTTACTTTGTGTCTAAAACCTTTTAAGATGATATAAAAACTATTAACTAACCAACAGAATGAGAGAACGTGAGTAAAATAGAATAATGATAATAAACTTCTCAGTGCAGAAACTCCAGATTTACAGTTAAGATATTTTTTTTTTTTTTACTGGGTTGGCTTAAACATTTTTTTAATGCATTTTTTTCCTTTTTTTTTCTTCTTCTTCTCATTACAAAAAATATTCTGCTAGAAGACAAGTGAAATTTCTCAAAGAGTCACATATTACTTTTAAAAACTTTTTTTTTTAAACTTCTTTATTTGGAACTTTTTTCAGTCTCAGACAAAAACACACAAATATGTAAGCATATTGTTTGCTCATGTAAGTAAAATATTCTTCTGAAGTTGAATTTTTAAAGCTCTTTTCTTATTTAACTAAAATTTTGCATTCCAAGAATAGAAAAATGTTTTTTTCATTTTTTTATATTTTATTTTTTTATTTTACTTTACTGGCTGTTTTGTCTTTTAAACTGTTGGTTCTTTTAAAGTGAGGAAATTTAGAGGTAGTGGGGTCTGCTGTTTCCACAACGGTTGAACCTTTTTTTTTCTCCCAATAGAGTAACTGTTAAGTTCACTGTTTTTTTTTTGTTTTTTTAAAAAGATTTTCTATTTAAGTTTAAAAATATAAAGATATTATTGGTGAGAATAAAGAAATAATAAAATTTAAAATAATGATGAAAAGAATTAATCCAGCCAATACTAATTTTATATACTCTCTCTCTCTCTCTCTCTCTCTCTCTCTCTCTCTTAAGTGGAGTTTAACAGGTCAGAATTCAGTTTTCCTTCTATTAGATTGGTTACCTAGCCAAGGTTAAAGAGCACAGTCTGTCCTACTATTTACCCATAGCTGGTTAGCACTGTGAAATGCAAACAGCCTTATCGAGTTAAACTTAGGTCAGTGAGTCCATTTCCTATAACTCTAATGATTATACTGTACTCCTCATGTATGTATGTGTATATATATATATATATATATGTGTGTGTGTGTATATATATATATATATATATATATATATATATCTCATGCTAAGCTTCAGTTTTTATTTGATTTGTTGAGTATGATGTTAGGTTTTTATCAAATTTGATGTCTCTCCTGACATTCTGACTTAATATCACTTTTATTTGAGATTAAGGCAAGATAACAGAATCTGTTTGTAGACTTTAAGTATCCATATAAAAAGGAAATATAACCTTTTCTTGAGGGATAAAGTAGCAAAAACCAAAAAAAAAAAAAACAACAGTGGAAAAATATGTCAGATTTAAGATGTCAGCCTCAATAAAATAATCAGAGAACCAATCTCAAGAAAGGTTGAATGATAAATAATAAAAAGGGCTGCGGGCAGAATAAGTTTAATGTTTTTTGAAATTATAATCTTGTTTCCTCCCAGAAGATAAACCTACAACAATTTGTATTTTGATAATCTTTCTGTCTAATTCAGCTGTTACTTGAGTTGTTGGTTTTCCTTGAAGCATTGAAATTATCATTTACAAAAGATCACACTAATAATCGGGTGTATTTCCTCATAATAATATGCACACTCAACTTCCTCATATTTGATGGTTCCATCATTTTTGTGCAATTCAATTCCACACTGTCTTTTTTATTTTTGTTTTATATCAGATACTTTTGTTAGCTTGTTACTGATGAATTTTTATAATTTTATTCTTATTGTAAGTGTATGTATGTGTGTGTATGTGTGTGTGTGTATGTATATATATATATATATATATATATATATATATATATATATACTCACACACACACATATATATTTAATTTTTTAATTTTTTAAATTTTTTTATATATATAGATTTATCAATGACAAAAGTATTGAAATTTACACTTGAGATGTAACAGCTGTAGAGATTAAAAAAAGAAAAACTTTCTTTGACCCAACAATGTCATCAGTTCATTCAATATTAGTTTTAAATGCTATTTCCACACAACTATCATTTTCCAATCAGTTCACAATATGTTCGTCCAGAACATTTTAAAATTAGAATAGCTTAACAGTTTATTCACTTTAGGAGATTAGGCATGCATTAAAGGATTACTTGCTTTATATATATATATAATATATATATATATATATAATTGCACAGCATTTCTTCATTCAGACATATTTGGTTGAACAGTGCAAACATTTTTTATCTACAAATTCTGTTCTCAATCCTTTTGAGTCGCTGAATGGATGATACAATATCCATCTGATGAATTTAACATAGTTGATTTATTCCCAAGTACTTTCAGCCCCTTCAAAAAAACAAAAAAAAAACAAAAGGAAAGAAAATGTTGTATGGATAAAAATTATTTATTGGAGTGCCGGCACGTGTTTCGACCAAGAGTTTGTCTTTGTATACATTATATTCTATTTGTTATTATTTTAAATACAAAATAAAATAATAATAGAAAAAATATAAAAAATTTTAAGTATACAAAAAAAGCGGTCATCATCAGGGCAAGATATTTTGATATTTGAAAATAAAACGGTAAGAATACAGAGAATTTGGATGTGTTTGAAAAAAAGAATCTTTTTTGACAAATTTGAAGGTTTATGGAGAATATTCAGTGACATGTAACATTTAAAAAATAAGTTTAAATCTTTTGCATATTAATTCATAAATGGATCTTATTCAGTTTATATAACGTGAAGCGTGATCGTGCGATAGAATATCATTTTTGCAATACTTATGTTCAAAAACATAAACACCCTAGGTCATAATGCACGTGGTGTCCAGATGTTTTTAAAAAAATGCAAACACGTTTAATATTCATTCTCAATTATATTATATCATATACATCTATTAATAATGAAGGTTCGGTCTCTTTTTCTCTGTAACCAAAACTATGTCACTGCTTACGTCACAGTAATTAAAAAAAAAATTATATGAAAAATCAACTAAGAGTTAAATTTTCACAATTTTTTTAATACTTATTCACCTTTAAATAAATTTAGGTTTGAAATAGTTTTTTTCCTAAAATATATTAGAGGAAGTATTTTTTTTACTAGATCGACCCCCTCCCCTATTCCATTTTATCAAATCTAAATTTATATTACTCGTACAATTTTTAAATTTTTCTATAAAGATAAGAGTCTGAATAATTAAATAAAAGATTTTTAGAAATATTTTGGAAGTCCTTACTGTCATAAACCAAAACAAATTTCCTGGAAGAGTGAATATGATGCTTTTTAAGTAATAATTTAAAAAAAAAAAGTTAAACGTTTTATTTTATTCATTTAATTTTTTCCACCCCACTCAGGGAATATCTTTAAAAAAAATTAGTTTTACACTGCCTGGAGGGCGTTTTTTTTTTGGGGGGGCGGAGGTCTAGTATGGATAAAGAAGTTTTAAAAATATTTTCTAAAAAACCCAGAACCATGCTTAATACAATCCAGTAGAACAGGATAAAACTTAAACTAAATTGTAGTTCACTCACCAATCTTTCACTATCAGTTTCATGAGGGGGAAGGGGGGATGATAATAATAATAATAAAAAATACAGTAATTAGACTATTCTCATCTAATGATTGCATTTTTGTTTTAATTTTCTTATTCCTTTAAAAGAATCCGTGAAACTGACAGTTATGACAACCCCCCCAAAAAGTTAATTTACAATATGAACACTGACTTTAAAGAGATGACATGCAAACATAACGTTTTTATGATGTCATCTAGTGAGAATGTTGTTTTTATTCTACTTCTTTTAGTTGTTGTTGTTGATAGTATTTTGTAATATCACATGATTTAAGTCATTTTGGGCTAATTGAGGTGAATGTGTGCCATTTTGGTATGAATCTCTGTTTCATTAATATAACCTTTGACCTACCAAATAAGTAGTGTTCTTTTCAATAGGTAGAAAATGATTTTCTCTTTTGCTGGGAGCTGACATTTCTCTGTTTATTTTATCTAGGTTAACTCAAAGCAGACTTGTGAAATTTTATTTCCTCTTAAGAATTCAAGTTGTAAATAAAGCAGATCACTTTCAAGTCTGCTAAGTATTAAAAGTATTGTAACCATGGTTACTATTTCTACCAAACATATATCTGCATCATCATCATCATCATCATCATCAAGTACTGCTGGCAGCACGGATATCCATGACAATCTCTTGCCAACCATCACTATCTGTCATTACTCTCAAGAGGTCCTCTGCGTAGTGTTCAGAATCCACTCATAGCTGATCAATGTAGGCCCTAGTTGCTGGGCAACCCACATATATCTGAATATATTCATTAAATTCTTGTTTGTACTGTGTGCTCCGAAAGTCTTGTCACCCCTTGTTTTTTTTACAAGAGGTAAAATAATTACATAATTCAATTTTTGAAGATTATTTTTTTTTAAGAAGTAAAATAATTACATAACTTATCAAAAAGTTCACGATGATTTTGCCGCTGTTGTGAAGGTGATGAACTACACTGAACTGTGTAATGCCGAGCTCACCACATACTCTCTGAGTGCTACTTACAGGATTTGCCTCTCTAGCTTGGAATCCATTGTTTTAGGTCTAGCTGATCTTGCCTGATCTTGCCACCCAAGTGAAATTTCTTGAACCATCTGTTTAGTGTATTGTGATCAACTGCACCCTCAGCTTTTACACAACAAATGTTTTTGGTTGCTTCTGAAACATTATGGCCTTGTTTGAAGTCATGAAGCAATGCACAACGTGCCAGCACACCAACTAACATAATACTACCAAGTTCAGCAGGTAATACCATGGATGAACTACTTCGGTCACATAATATATGTACCACAAACTAATGTGTACCAAAATATTGCAAAACTTTTGACTCAGCTTAGTAAAATAAATTTTTAGCTCAATTGGTTGAGCACCTGCCTAGGAATCGCAAGGTTCCTGGTTTGATACCAGACCCTACTGACTTGGTGCATGAATAACACTAATTGGGTAATCTGATCTGTGTGGTAAAGTGAGAAGCTAACAGTAGGTGTGGTGCTCCAATTTAGCTAAAATAATCTCCCTAGTCTAGCACTAGAGAAAAGGGGATAGACTTTCTCGCTGTCTGGCTGATACTGACAATAGACCTCTCTGCTAACTTTACTTTTTTACTTATTTCAGCGATGATTATTGTTTCTACCAAAAAATATCCAAACACATTCATTAAATTGATCCTGTTTCTAGATTTTATTTTATATTTTATGTCTGCTTCTTGAAGGTAGAAAAAAAAATTCTTATTTGCATTTTTTTAATTTTATTTTTTTTACAAATTTTTAACAGCACTTTATTTGATTAATGAGTGACTAAAATAAAATAATTTTTTGTATAATCTGTTTTCTTCAGTAGAAATAAGACATTGTGATTGTTTTTAATCAGTTGCATTATGAATTATTATATCTACAACTAATCACTCATATTCAGAAATGGCATTTGTTTATTTCTTTGGTTGAATATGGGAATGTATGTAATTGCTTTAATGTTTCTGTGTATTTATGTACAATATTGCAAGATAGAAAAGCTGATGAATATATTTAGCTTAATTTTTTTGTATATCTACCTATGTTATATTTTAAAAATATTTTCTTCTCATATTGTTGGATTAATTTTCTCCCTGTATTTCCATATCCACCCCTATGTACGTGACAAAGATTAGAAGTCTATGTGGTGTAAATAAATGTGCATATTTGTTTGAATGTCTATGCCGAAATACTTTGGGGTGCCTCAGGTGGTGTAATGGTTAGTGAGCTATACTTGCAGACAATTGTTAGTAAGTTTGATTCACACTTAGTGCTCCATACTTTTAACAGTAAATGTAACACAACATTTGTAAGGTAGGGGTGTGTGTGTTTAATATATATATATATATATATATATATATATATATATAATCCATTTCTTAAATAAATATCACCTTCTCTACAATTGGGACCATGATGTATGAAAAATTACTTGAGAGCTGGAATGTAAGCAATTAAAGATCACCAAGAAATATTCTGTGGTATTCAACCAAACCTATTTGAATAATGTCTTTCTGCTAATATATATATATATATATATATATAGTGATGCTGATAGCTTTTTGATTTAGTGCATCCTAGGATGCACATATTTCCTTTGAATGAGTCCCCAGGAAAATTTATGGTTCCCAACTAAAGCCGGCTTACTCCTACCTTGTAACCTATCCTGTGTAATTCATTTCTAAGAAACTATTGAAATGTATTTACAGTTACCTTGAAATGGTGAGGGAAGAAAAAAGAAAAACATTGGGATGCATGGATATGCTTTTACTGTGTCCTTTTAGATTTTTGTGCATCATGGTGCCTAGTTACTGACAGTTTCTTACCTATGCAATTATTCAAACCAAAATTGGTTTGAATAATTGCAGAGGCAAGAAACTATTAGTAACCAGGCACCATTGACTCCATGTCCTTGCTACCCTTACTTCAGATAAAAGTGTGTGTGTGTAAATGTATATATACCAACTCCTCCGCACAAACCAGAGGCAACACAAGCTCGATTTCTTAAGCGGAGTTTAACTGATTTGAATTCAGAGTTTTTCTTTTCCTAGACTGATTACCTATCCAAGGTTAAAGAGCCCAGTCTTCCCTACTATTTACCCATAGCTTGAGGGAGAATATATGGATTCATACTTTACCCTAGGGTATTAGTGCTATGTGAAATGCAAACAGCCTTGTCCAGGATTTGAAATAGAGTTGATCAGTCCATTTCCTATGACTCTAATCATTGCACAGCGCACCTCCATATTGTTACTGTAAATGTATGCTAGTTCTGTACAAAACTAACAGTGGTATCCTGTCAGGGGAGGAAAAGAGTGACAATGTTCTTATGGAATAATTCTGCTAAAATATTCTAAGATTCTTCAGATATAGAACATGATATAAATATACAACAAAGAATTGTAAATAGAAAGAATTCTGATTTGTTTCTCTACACAATATTTCTTGTTCTTCCATCTTTTGCAAATATATCATCTTTTTCACCACTTACTTGGAACATAAGCTGAACAGGTAAAAATATTGATATGAAGAACTTGTTTATCCCATTATTTATAAACTAGCAGCACCTGTGGATATACCACAGTATGATGATTTAATTATCAAGTTTGATATGTTTACTTAAGAGCTATTGCTAAATAGTTCAATATATAAAAAGGATAATAATCTTCATTTAACTCTCTCTCACTATTTTTTTTTCTTTCTTTCCTTCTTTTTATCTCTTCATTATGTTTGATTGAAACAGATTAGAATTATCACTTCCATGCGCTCACCCCCTCTCTATCTTTCCCCGTACTCTTACTTTCTTATATTTTTCTGCATAGCTTTTCTTTTTTCCAGCTTTCTTTATAATAAAAATGGAATGGTCCATTATTTAGCTGAGGTGATGACCTCATAAGAAATAAGAATTTGGCGGATAAGTAACACCAGATAAACAGGATTTACATATCCATTTTTCATGATTTGAACAGTCTCAATTTTAACCAGAGGGCGTTGTAATACATTTGTATCTTTTTAGGAACACCAGTATTATTTATAAATTGTGTGTGATGGTTGTTCATGTCTTATATTTTATTTAATGACCTCTTGTAACTTTCAATTACCTTGGAGGTCAAACTTATAGTTGATATTAAAGCACAAGAGTTCCCTTGGACTTTCTGTAAGTAAAGTTGGCAGAGTGGCCTGTTGTCAGTATCAGCCGGACAGTGAGGGTGTCTATCCCCTTTTCACTATCGCTAGACCAGGATGATTGTTTTTGCTGAGGTGGAGTGCCATACCTATCGTCAGCTCCTCACTTCACCGCACAGATCAGATTACCCAATCTGTGCTACTCATACACTGACTTGCTGAACCAGGAACCTTGTAATTCCTAGGTGGGTGCTCTAATTTCACCATAGTAGTAGAGATATATTAGTATTTAAATAGTAGTCTACTTAGTCAGCAAATTTTCTTTTAGGCATGTTTTAATAAAGATAAGACAAAATAATTTATGCTTTTCTACGAGCCTCTCCTTCTTTCTCCCTGTCTTATAAAACTTAAATAATGAGAATGGAATCGTCTGTTTTTCCTATGAATAATCTCTGATGAAATGAGATCCAACAGAATTTGTTAATTCAACTTAACAGTTGAGTTAATTACTCTGTTCACTTTACTCAAGTCATCCACCATCTTCACACAATATTTCACTGCATATTCTGATGAAAGTTGCATAAACCGAAATGTTATTATGTCAACTTCATCACTAGAAATAAACTCATCTTTTGGAATATTTGGTGTTTTTCTATCCCCCCCCCTATTTTACTCCCATTCTGTATCTTTGCTTAGTAAACCTTTTCCCCTATTCTTAATTTTTGTTGTGTTTCTTCCTATTATTACTGTTAACTCTGATACTCAAATTACAACACTCCCCCTATTGGTTGAACCGGCTAGCACAGTTTGGGTTAATCAGATCTGTGTGGTAAAATAAGGAGCTGACGTTGTACTCCACCTCAGCAAAAAAAAAAAAAAATCTCCCTGGTCTATTGCTAGCAAAAAGGGGATAGACTCTCTTGTTGTCCAGCTGATACTGACAATAGGCCACTCTGCCAACTTTACTTATGGTGTTGAAATTATATAAGTATTTTCAGAAATGATATAAGAACTTTTAGAAGTTTATAATGTCTGTAGATGTCTCTAAGTTTTGATGACTTTCAGTTGTCATTGTCAATTGTCAAAAAAGAAATAATAAAAAGTTAAAGTCCAATATTTCAATATAGACAAAAGCATTTATGGAATTAAAAAGAAACAAAATCCCAGTATATTGCGTCACATGTTCTTGATGTCATTGATGTTTGAAGATTTCAAGGCATTTTAGAATTTGCTTTTAAACTTTCTTATTTTGTTGATTGTTATTTTGTTTTAGATTCATAAATCTAGTCTTTTTTTTTTTCATTTTACAGAGAATCTTAATATTTTCTATGTAGTCTGGGTTAAAAACTTTATCATATATGTGCTAGAAGGCAGTGGCTGAGGGTCTTAATGTCCTGGGTATGACAAACTCTATCTGATGATAAAGTTCCAATTCTGGAGCTATGGAGAATGTGTAGTACCCCTTCATCACTATTACTCCCAGGTCCACTCTGACCTGGAGTGGTAGTACCTGTTAGGGTCCCATCTATGGGTTAAATAGAAAAAAAAGAGTTTAAAAAATGTTTTGTTTTTTAAGTTGAGTACCTATGAAGAATGAATCAAACAAAATGTCTTTGGCATAAAATAGCCCAACAAGGGTTGACATATTGTAAAATCCAACCAACCAACATTTTCTAGAGCTTAAACTCTTTATGAATTTTCTTTGAAATTGTTAAGAGCAGCAGTGTAACTTTGTATTGTGTGTTATTAAGTTTAGCATTTCAAAATCAATCCTTAGAAGATCAATATCACAGAATATTTAATAAGTTGTCATAAAGATCTCTTGATTTATAAATCTTTCAGATATGTCTATCTTTAACTCTATTCACTTAAGCTGTATACAATAAATGCTAACAACTTCATACATATATTCTCATCTATATTACTAGGCTCAACTTTATCTTTTTAGTCAGTAGAAAATCCCAGAAGCCATGTTTTTTTTTAAATTTATTTATTTTTATCTTTGTCTCCATAATAAATGATGCAAGGTTGTCCTTGGAGATCATATGAAGTTATCATATAGTAAAAGATGTCAGTTCTGGCTAAAACATTCAGATAGAAAGTTTGATATGAAGTAGAAAAATGATTTTTGACCTCTTAGATGATGGAACAGATGAGGTCATATAATTTTTTTTTTTTTTTTTTTTACATGTCCAGCGTATATAGTGGAGGTTCACAACTAAGTAGTAAAAAAGGATTCTACAGGATGAAGTAAACATTTCATTTAAAAAAAAAAAAAATCTTATTTATTTCTGAATCATTATTTTACGAAAAAATGAACATGAGAAGAACACAACATGGAGTTATATTTAAAATTCTATATGGGCACCAACATTTGCCTCCAGCCTCTCAAGCTACTTGGGAATCGCATCAATTGATCTTCCCAGGAATTCTTGTGGAATAGCAGAAATAAATTCTCGTATTCATCCTTCAAGTTCTTCCAAAGTCGTTGGTTTCATAGAATAGACTTGCTTCTTCAACCAACCCCGAAGAAAGAAAAAAAGTTGCAGGGTGTTAAATAAGGGCTTTCTGTCTGGCCCCTCATGCAGACCACATCTACCCATCCACATCCCAGGAAAATGTTGATTCAGCCATTTACAAACAATAATAGCAAAATGTGGGGAAGCAACATCTAACTTAATTGCTGTATATTAATGAACATACATTAAAGAATTGAGAAAAATGTAACTGCATATAAAAAAAATGATGAATAGTTTAAAATAAGGAGTTATTTTTCAGTCACCCTGTATATATTTGCAAAAGTTTAAAGAGACAAGATGTATTATATACAAAGGGCCTCCCAGAAACAGATTGTTTGCTTATTTTGTTTTATGGCACATCAACCCTTTTTGGGTCATTTAATGCTGAATCATGTCATTTTTATAAACAAAGGACTCTGGTTGCTTACAGTACTTGAGGATTTATATTTAAGCTAAAGTAGTGTGGTAATGGAATCAACACCTGGTTCCTGATAGTTTCTTGCCTAGGTAAACTTTTTCTTTTATGAAAATCACATAGGCGAGAAACTGTCAGTAACTAAATGTTAACTCTATGTTCATGCTACCTTAACTTTATATATAATATATATATATATATATATATATATATATAATATATATGATTTGTGGAAATGATTAGAGTGAAATCTAAGAACATTTCTTAAAAAAAAAAAAAACTCAATTGAAGCAGAGATTGTATAAAACCTAAATTATGAAAAAAACATTTCCCCAATTATTCATTATTCAGTTTCCTATGTGTGGACAGCACAACAATCTTATACTAATAATTTTGAAGTTGTTCACATTTTATATTCATTTTTTTTTTAACAACTGAGGTGGATATTTAGTAGAAGAGAGACTGAGAAGGAAGATATATATTTCACTCTCTCCCACTTTCCTCCTCCTCCTCTCATTTTTTTTTTCTTTGCCTTTTTCTTGCCCCCCCCCTCCTCATTTCAGTACCACTTTATTTATTTTTTAAATTTTGCAATGAATTATGCAAACGAGTCAGGGGAAATGGAATAATAGAAATTTATATAAATGACAACATTTTTATACTAATTTTGTTTTTTTTATTCAACAGTTTATTGCCATCCGGGTATTCTAATATGCAAAATTTTTTCAGTTTGGCACAATTTACAATTTTTCTCACTTCTTTTGGATTCTGGTGCTTTCTTTATTATTTGCCATTTAACGATTGCTGATTTTTCTGTGTCTGAATTTCCACATTTGGCTTGTCATCATTATATGATTGCTATACTTTCTATTTATGAAACTTGTTTGATGATTATAGAATCACCTTTTCTTGTCAAGCTCAAAGCCCCTGTATAAATCTTTTTATAAATTATTTTCAGATTTCTTTACTATATATTACATTCTTTTATAAGGCAATGCTCATCCAATGGGTAGTAATTCTTGGAGTTTTTACAGTTATATCTTATACATTATGGTTATCATACTGTTCTTTTAAAATGTTGGCATTGTATCTATTAATGATTCTATGTATATTATTTATGCAGCAATATCTCATTGTTAGATTGTTTTTATTAAATAATTTATGTAACATTTTGGATCTGGTAAAATGTTTGTCAATTAACTTGAACATTTTACATTCATATTACAAAATGGAACCTTGATTCTTGAACGTCTCTCAAGTTGAACAATTCAAACACAAAATTTGAGTAAAAAAGGCTTCAGTTGTCAAACAAATTTTCCGACTTCAACCACATGAGTTGAATCGATGAAAATATAAGTTTCATGAATGACTGCCAAGGCAAACTGAAGACGACTGAATCTACACAAGCAGCATCAGTCAGCGTCAGTTGCAATCTTGAACAAGTGTCTAATATTGTTTTTATGCAAATTCTTCACTTTGTTTATATCATTCTCTATTTTATGGCTACTTTCATCCTTATTCATAGATCCCAAGAAAGGCAGCAGTGAGTACGATTGGAAAGGGAAAGAGGGGAAAGTCAGCTGGTGATCAATGCATACATCCATTTTACACTATTTCTTATGGGAAATATTGTTTCAGTTTTCAAACAAATCAGTTCTCAAACATAATTTTAGAATGAATTATGTTTGAGAACTGAGTTTCCACTGTATATAGTCGGTGGTGGGGGGGTGGGGGTTGAATCCCATTACTTTTCTGTATGTTCCATCCACCATTGCCCTGGCCTTTATCATTATACATTAAAGACATGAAGAGAAATGGATATAAAATCCAACAATGGAAATAAGTATAATGTTTTTCTACAATGTTAAAAGGCTCAACTCTGCACTTGAAATGGAAGAAAAATGTAAAAACAAGACATTATGGGATGTTAGTGTTCCCATTTAAATAGTTGATGACGAAACACCAATCGCAGAAATCATTAAAAAAAAATAAAATAAAGATAGAGAAAATTGACAAATGTTAGAATATTTTAAAATAAATATTTTTTACACAACAATATATACAGACTTTTCTGTTACATAACAATATTTTTCAAATTTTTTCTACTTTACATGAATTATTTTACCTGAAAACACATAAAAAATATTTCATCAACGTTTTTGCCAATGTGCCCTCAAACCCTTTGGCTTTAATTAATTTTGATTATTCAGATGACTAATTTTTATTATCTTTCTTTTCAGATATCATCTAATGAATTTGGTTGACAATGTCTTTCCAAGACTTTTGAACTATGCAAAACGTGTGCAAACAATTCAGCGAAACGAGCAACAATAACAACAACAATGCATGGTTGCACATCGTGCTGGACTTTGATTTAAATTGTCAACATCCGTCCTGCCAGTAGTCATCACTGGTCATTGTAGTGACGGGGTGGTGGTGGCAGCAAAACAAGGAGACGGTGGGTAACCTGTAAGGAATTGCCGCCACATAGAAAAATAATAGTGTCATCCTCATCTTTGTGAGGTCAGCATCAACAGTCATGGTTAGCCGCCTGACTTTACAGTATTGCAAGATTATCCTTGCCACCTCAATGGTGTGGTTCCTCTTGGATGTCTTCCTTATTATGTATTATACGGACTGTGCCAGCAGCAGCCGACAATGTTCTGGTGGTGAAGGTCTCAGAAATGACCCAGATGCTGAGAATCGAGGAGGAGGAGGTGGTGGAGGAGGAAAATTAGGGAGCTTCTTAAATAGAGGTAAGTCTATTATTTTTTTTTACTTATTGACATCAGTTTAGAGATGATGATTTTCTCTTTCACGTCCGCAGGAAAGGTGATCTATTGGAAAAGGAAACTGATTTTATTAAAGTTTGTTTTGTTGTAATAGAAAACATTTGGATATAGTTATTTACTAAAGATAGCTTAGTTGTGGTACAAGGCCAGAAGTATGGGGTGCCCAATGAGAATCAAACTCACTAACAATGGTCTGCGAATCTAGCTTGCTAACCATTACACCATGTGAGGTACCCAAACCATATGGATATATGAAGGTGCAGGATTACCTGATTAACAAAATAAGTTTAAATTTCAACTGAGCCTGCTTGTATTTATTTCACACACTATAATGCTCTTGAGAAAGGCACAAACCCACTTTTCCCTATGCTCTCTCTCCCATTGACAAATATCTTCTTACTTATATATATTTATCAAACCCCTCTGTACAAGCAGGATGTGACACAAGGTCAATATCTTAAGCAAAGTTTTACAGATTTGAATTCAGAGTTTTTTCTCCTCCTAGACCAGTTGCCATACCAAGGGTAAAGAGCCCAGTCTGCCCTACTATTTACCCATAGCTGGAGGGAGAATAGTTGGATTTATACCTTTCCCAAGTGAATTAGCTCTATGTGAAATGTAAACAGCCTTGTCCAGGATTTGAACTCTGGACACCATGTCTATTTCCTTCAACAATAACTTTTACAGCATGAACACTTTCTTTAGCGCCAATTTTCACATTTGTATGCCATGAAAGTTGATTGATAAGAGTTGATAAGTGTGCAAAACCACTCTCCCATACCAACTTGTTCAGACAGGAGCAGTAAAAAGCTGTTACTCTCATTATCAACCATGACAGTTACAATCAATAGGTACAATAGAGCTATGAATAAAGCATGCCTCTCACAGTAATCGATGCTAAGAAAAGTTGAATGAATGTATATTTTGTCTGAATTTCTAATCTGAAGAATTATTATTCGCTCATGTATTCAGTCTATTATCCTTATCTTGGTTGTTTTAACCATTTCATCCTTTGGCTTTTTACAGATGTCTATTATAGTTGGTAACTTTGGTGAAATTCTGAACCAAATCCTTTATTCAATCTACAAGGGAATGGGGGGGGTGAATAGATTCTCAGTCTACTCTCCATTATTTCCTTAGCTTTGTTCAGTATCTTACGCAGACCTCAGTGTGTTTACAGCATCTGCTATTTCTAAGTGCTCACTCATCTCTCATTTCTATATAAAAAATGTTCAACTAGCAGGACCTGTGGATATACTACAGTATGATAATTTAATTATTACAACATTTGATATGTTTACTTAAGAGCTATTTCAAAATAGTTCAATATGTAAAAAGTATGATAATCTTGATTTAACTCTCTCTCACTCTTTCTTAAAAGTTGGGTTGTAAAATATTTACATTGATTTGCCGATAAAAATCTGTGGGGAGGCATTTAAAATATCTTCATTAATTTGCTGACAAAAAAGTGACAAAAACACGACTTGGAAAATATCTAAGTTGGGCCGGAAATTTGCCTGACTCTGACTCGCTAAAACATAGCCTAAATTAAGGCAAGAGTTTGAGATGACATAAGATCGAACTTACCAAAATATATTCCGTAATTCACAATTTCAATATTACAAATAAAACAAACCTGTAACTTTTTTTTTCCCAATTCATTTTAATTTTACATTGGGCATTTACATGATTAAAGACCATTTGTAATGTTTCATTTTTAAAATTAGGAAATAAAATGGGACAAATAAGAAATCTGTGATTAAGCGAAATCAGATAATCTGGATTTACCTTTTTGCATTGCATCTTGAATAATTTGGATGGTCTCATTTTTAACCAGTGAGTGTTGAAGGATGATAATGAAGATTTAGGAACAACCGTATTAATATATAGATGGTTTGTTAGTTTGATGGCATATCGCAAAGCCATCCCTGTAGAAGAACAGTTAATGGTACTATTTAACCCATAGGTGTGTTGGGGATTAATAGACTGCAACTGGTGTTTGAACTTGTCCAGTATGTTAGTCACCATGCTATGGGGATTCCACCAGAAACTTGTTAATTACTGTATCTTATTATAATGGAGATTTGGTGTCTCTCTGTAACCAAAACTACATCACTGCTTATGTCACAATACCCTCAGTAATTGCATAAATTTATCAATAAGTATTTTATTTATTGTCAAAATCATTATTGCATAGATGTATATCTGAGTCAGATTTCCCTCAAAACAGCCCATGTTATTAGTGTGTTTAAAATCCTGCAATGTGTCTTATATATCATTAAGAAATAAAGGTTTACATAATATATGGTGTGGTTCATTTGCATACTGGTTTTAATAAAACCGGGTTTAATAATTACTTGGTGTTATTGATGTCTAATATCATTGTTTTATTCTCCAACATATTAAACTCAATTCTATGAATGATTTTATATAGAAACCAATTAAAATATAATTAAAATAAGTGTAATCTTTTTATATGCATTCTAATTAAATTTTATTAGTTTTTCTAATTTAATATATTTCATTACATTAAAACTTAAATACTTATGCCTGGAGGGTGCATATTCTTGCTAGTAATTGTAATTGCACTATGCTAAATTGAATCATAGTATCCACTAAACTATTTTTATTTTCTAAGTTTAAAATTTTTTTTTCTTCTTTCTCCAAATGTTTAAAAAGATTTTAGTTTTGTTTCAATTGTGACAAATCCTTTTCATTGGTTCTATGGTGTTAACTTAGAATTAAGACATGACTCATTAAATGAGAACAGCTTAGACATTTCTTTCTTTTTCAATTTATGCAATTAGTTTAACTTTAAACAACTTTAGAGAAAGATTTTCTATCGACTGTCTCATGTCTACTGACAATCTTGGAATAATGGAATACAAATTAAGTGAATAAATGGACAAACTGATTCTTTAAAATTTCTCCATGGGATAAAATCCATGTTTCTTTTTTAGTCAACCTTAAAGAAAAGTGTTAATATACTTAGAACTTGAAATTTAGATTTTAGTATTTTATTCTTCCAACCAGATATTCTTTTTGAATAATTAAAAAATAATTGGCAAATTTGTAGGTTTTTTTTTTCTTTTTTTCTAACTTGGAAAGTAGAGTAGATATTTTAAGAAATCTATTTATCTATACATATATAAAGGGCAATTGTCTATATATACATGGCTGGGTTAAATTTTTTTTTTTAAGTTTTAAAAAAATCGAATTTAAAAGAAAAGATTTGAATACCCTCTAAAATGAATAAAACAAAATGTCTTTGGCATAAAATAACCCAACAAGGGTTGACATGCCATAAAATCCAACCAACCAACCTAGATTGGTTGCTCACAAAATCTATTTTATCCATAGTTGGGAGGTTTGGAATTCTGATTAAAATCATTTTCTTAGAGTCTTTGAAAAAAAAAATCTTATTTTTCCATATTAACAAAAAAAAAAAAAAAGAATGTAACCAATGAATATCCCCAAAATGAATTTCTAGTGGAAATGGGTTGTATTTATTTAAATAACCCATGAAGGTTGATATGCCATTATTTATCTAATGTCAACCTCTAACAGAAAGTGAAAAGGTAATGATATTCTCATCTCTACCCCAACATTATTTTTTTTTGGGGGGAATCTATTCAAATTACAACTTTGAAAATATTTTATATTCTCTAGGTGATAAAAATATGCTGAATTTAAGGTTGATTTGATGTTGTTTTTTCCTTTCCTTTAAATTTGTAAAACCAGCAATCGGCAATGGCAGAAAAAGAAAGAAAAAAAAAAAAAAAAAAAACAAAAACAACTCTAGAATTAAAGATTTAAATTTTCTTTTTTTAAAAAGTCCAAAAATGAAAATGAATTTATAGTCAATTTGAGGCAAAGGTTCAATCATTTCCAAATAATATTTTTGGATCCTTGTGTGTTCCTAGATTTACTCATATTTGTTGTTCTGTTTATATTGAAATAGAAAAGTGGAATCTAGGGTTAAATTTTCACTGTTTTTATTACTCAATCATATAGAAACGCATATATCCAAGAAAATACATTTTTTTTTTGTTTTATTTTGTTGGTATTTATTTTATTTGGTGAATGCTCAACTATATTTAGACATCATCTCTGCAACTAGTCTAGGAAAATATGAAAATGAAACAGCCTCATCCTGGATTTGAAATCAGGTTGCAATGTTCATTTCCTATAATGATAACCATTACACATAAATCATTTGACAATTTTTTTTAACCTTTCCAAAAAGAATTCAATATAATATAATAAAAAAGAAAAAGAAAAGAAAACCATTCTCTTTTTGGTTGGATTAAGAACTGTTCATCTCTCTTTGCATAGTGTTATATGTACCTATGAGCGGCTGGTTTAACTCAGTTGGTAGAGCACTCCGCTTGGAACTGCAAGTTTCCAGGTTCAATATCGGTCTTCGTCAACTCAGCGCATGAATAGCACAGTTTGGGTAATCTAATCTGAGAAATAAAGTGAGGACCTGATGGTAGGTGTGGTGCTCCACCTCAGCAACAAAAGAATAATATCCCTGGTCTGGCACTAGAAAAAATGACTCCCTCACTATCAGCTGATACCAACAAAAGGCCAATTTGCCAATTTACTTTTTTATTTATATCTACCTGTACATAATTAGGTCTGGTTTAGCTTAGTCGATAGAGTGTCCGCTTAGGAACCACAAAGTTCCAGGCTTGATACCGGTCCTCGCCAACTCAGCATCTGAGTAGCACAGGGATCTGTGTGGTAAAGTGAGGAGCTGATGGTAGGTGTGGCACTCCACCTCAGACACCAAAACAATCTCCTTGGTCTAGCACTAATGAAAAGGGAATAGACTTCCTTGCTGTCTAGCTGATACCAACTTTAGGTCACTCCCAATGACTTTACTTACTTAACTATACATAAAGAAATTATAGACTGAATATCTGCTAAGTATTAGGTTTTATTTGATTTCCAAGGTTTTCTGATGTGAATTGCTGTTTTCTTTGAAATAGTTCCATCCTCTAATGTGGTTTGTGAATTATAAATGATGAAAGCAATCTTGCTATAACGTTTTCCCTTTTCAAAAGAGCCATCATTCTTCTTATTTGATGATTCTCTTATACATCTAAAAAATGTTACTTAAGAATTTGGGTGCTTACTGAAAATGATCTCCTTAGAAGTTGACCCTTTTTTTTATGCTTATATGCATATTTACATGGTTGATTGATAAGTCAAATATCTTTCCACATGGTTGATTGCTAATAATAAACAGACAAAATATGTCTGTTCACCAAATGATATTTATTGAGTAATAATGTTCATTAGTAATGATGAGCTTTTACATTTGCGGTATAAAACATCACAGGTCAACAAATGAGGCAAATAGTGAGAAGACTTAAATTTATATTTCTTGTTCACTCTCTGGAGTAAATGCAACAGAGTGGACTATTATCAGTATCAGCCGTACTGAGGGAATCTATCATCTTGTCACTAGCACTAGACCATCCATCCATCCATATATATATATATATATATATATATATATATATATATATATATATATATATAAGAACAAAAAGTCTTCCCCCAAAAAAATGAATTTATTATGATGTTGATGCTTAAATGTTTTGGCTTATGTAAAACCTTCCCCAGGATAATAGAAAAGAAAAAGATTTTTTTGTTGTTCAAACGATGATGGATGTTTTAAGTGACATCAACATCATAATAAATTCATCTTTTTTTCTTTTTTTTCGGAACGCTTTGTTTTCCTAATGTCTATATATTGTCGGTTTCATTTTCATATTTTACTCCCATATATATATATATATATATATATATATATATAAATGAATGAATGTGGGATGCTAAAAAGTTCTTGGCCAACCATGAAGAGAATGAGATAGCAATGAAAACTATGTTATTCCATATCCGCAAGTTCAATACATTTTGCACATTATTTCTCAAGTGTCTTTAATTCACCCAAAGAACAAAAAAGAAAAACTGAATGCATCATTACCCTCTTGGTTTGACTGAGAACTCTTCAACACCCTTTTCTATGCTATTATTAATGGTTCTGTTCCATTCAGAATGAATAAATAAATCTTTTTATTTATAAAGATATTTGGTCAACAGATTGAAAATTCTGCAAATACTTCTTGAATCATTTTGACAGATTCAATAAATTAATTCAGTCAAAACAAAACAAAACAAAACAAAAAGAAAATATATAATAATTAACTTAACATAATAGATGTTGGCATAAATTGTTCAAGAAAAAAAAAGAAAGAAAGAAGAAAAAAATGAATTTCAATAAGTTTGTATATTGTTTCTTTAATCACCTGAATACATTAAAAGAGAAAAAAAATGATTTGATTACAATGAGATTATCTGTGTTGATTGTTTTAGATTTTCTTCTAAAAGGTTTGTTCAGTAAACGTTAATTTGCATATAAGATTTATGCATTGCTTTATAACTTCTTTTTTTTTTTCTCTTGTTTTATGCTGATCTGATCTATGATGTTTTAATAAAAGAATTTATCTTATGCAACCAATGAATAAAATTGATAAAAAATGCACTATTTATATTTGGTTAGAGTTTTTTGTGTTTAGATTTAATGTTGTTCAAATAATGAACAAATTTCAGTCAGTTTGATATAAACCAGCATTCTAGTAAGCAAGTTTGAACCATTATGCTCAATTTTGGACCAATAACCTTGCAATGAAAGGTATGAACTCGCTCATTCCCCCAGCTATAGCTTAAATAGTACCACTACTGTTCTTCTACAAGGATGGTTTTGGTATTAAATAACCCACAATAAAATAAATAAATCAGATGGGTTTCCTGAGAATATGTACAAAACAAAATCACATATTTTGCTAAAAATCATATTAATCAAATATAACTGTTCATTTCTGAACCTTTTTTTTTTGCCATAAGGCTGATATTTGTTTTAATGGAATGATAGGATAGTTTTGACCTGAAGCAAAGTTGAATGCGTTTTGTCCTTTGGGAATTTTCATACAAGATATTTTGTCAGCCAACAAGCTAAAGTTAAGGGTTAACATTTTTGTCTCTGTCTGTATTAATTTTATTAAACAATTTTTATGTGATATTATTTCTATCATTCTAATGAAATATCTATTAATAATGAACATTCAGTCTCAATTTGTCTGTAACCGAAACTATGTCACTGCTTACATCACATTATCCAAAATCGTTAATACATTCAATAAAGAACAACCTTGTATTATATGCACTCAAAATTTGAGTATGCCACCTTCTTATTGTTTAAAACAAGTTTTAATAAATACATGCCCAGTATTATATATATATATATATATATATATATATATATATATATGAGAGAGAAAGAAAAAAGTTTTTCTCTCTACTACAGTTTCGGTGTTCAAGGTACACACCTTCCTCAGAAAAATTCAAAAATTATAGGTAGCTAATTATACTTGTCTGGTTTAGAATTATTTTTATTTTTCTGTCTTTTTAATTAGTATGAAATTTAGTCTTTAAATCTAAACTGTTTCCCTTTTGAAATTAAAGATTAGTTTTATTTTATTATATTATTTAAAGTTATGTAATGTATAGAGTTTTACAAGAAAATTATTTACAAAGAAATAGTCGGTTTTTTTTTCAGTATCAATAGGTTAACTAAAAAGTTTACAAATAAATAAATACCAAAGATTTTGTGTAAAATTTATGTGTGAAATATTCCAAATAATTATTTAATTAATAATTGATAGATACATGCAACATTTTATTTAAGGGGGTGTGGAATTAAATTTCCATTTCAAATTGTTATATTTTTTATTCCTATAATAAATTTGATGATTTAACTTACTTTTGATACAAACCCTCTGACATTGAATTTTTTAACTCTCACCCTCTTGGGCAATATCTTTCAAAAATTAATTTTTACACTGCCCGGAGGGTGTTTTCTCTTTTTGCTAGTCATTATAATATTCATTTTTTTAACATCAGTAAAATATGTTCTGCTCGTTCCTTCATAAAACTTTTATCAATTTTGTTGTGATTTAAAATTCTTCTTATCAGATTACTTTTTCTGTTGATTGTAAATGAAAACTTTTTTTTTTTCTTTTTTTCTTTCCAGTATCAGTTAATTTTGACATTGCTTATGTGTTCAAAAATTTTCCTTGATTCAAATGTGTATGATTATGAACCTCACCATATGGATAGGCATTATCTGAGGGTGTTAAAGGATTTCACTGGCCACCTTGTTATATGATAGGTATTCTACCTGTGAATAAAGTGCTGCATTATTCATAGGGATCTCTTTGATCCCTAACCTCTAAAAGGTTTCAACTTTCAACCCCTTCTGCTCCCTCCTTGAAAAGAAAGCAAGTGGGGGGTCATATGTGAAAATGATTTATTGATCTTGAGGCTGGTGTCACATGACCTGTTTATCCCCTCTCATGAGTTGGATATCCATCAAACTTTGTTTCTATACTTCAGGGGGGGGTGTGCATGATATCTTTGCTACTTTCTATATCCTTCTATTCAAACTTGTTCTCTCATTACATCTTTTGAGAAATAATTACAAATATGAATTGCCACGCTGTTGGCTGGGGTTGTAGAATATGCCAACAGAACTGCTGCAGAAGAGTCAAATCTGCCCAATCAGCAATGGGTGGTGGACCGTGATGCTTAAGGATGAAACCCTGGTGCCTGAACAGTCCATGAGATGCAACACTCCATTTTGGCCCTTAGGCTAGATGGGGGGTTGGAGAAGCCCCCTTTGATCAATCAGCTGGTCATGGTAAGCCCTAGCACCTATATGATTGTCCTAAGATTATAGCAAACCCCCAACACTTTTTTTTTCATATGTGCTAGAAGGCAGAGGCTGAAGGTCTTAGTGTCCTAGGTAAGACATTAAACTGCATCTAGTGGTGAAGTTCCAATTCTGGGGTTCTAGAGTATCTCTTCATTGCCATTACTTCCAGAGTGGTAGTACCTGTTAGGGTCCCATCTATGGGTTAAATAGAAGAAAATGAGTTAACAAAAATGTATTTTAAAAAATTGAGTCTTTGGAAGAATAAAAAAGTTTAGTACCTATCAAGAATGAATAAAACAAAATGTCTTTGGCATAGAATAACCCAACAAGGGTTGACATGCCATAAAAATCTAACCAACCAAATATGAATTGACAGCTATTAAGATTGAAGTCAATCATAAAAATCCAGATTAAGTTTTCTCTAATGATAGAGAAACTGCAGGTTCATTTAGTTTTAGTCTAAATATTCATTTATGTTTTAATTTGAATACATTGTATGTGTATGTATTTTCCCAGCCCCTCCACAACAATCATAATTAATTCTTATAAAGTTGGTTTGAATTCAGTTTCCCTTCTCCTAGACCAGTTATTAACCGAGGCTGAAGAACCCAACCTGTCCTGCTATTTACTCATAGCTAGGGGGATAACAAATGGATTCATGTCTTCCTCAAGGACATTAGGACCAACTGAAACACAACAACCTTATCCAGGATTTGAACTCTTGTGGCCAATTTCATTTCTTCAGACAATAATCATTACACAAAGAAGGCCTTTTGTTTCATGTGCAATGTTTATAAATCTAAAGATTTTAGTATTTTAGTTAGTTTTTGTTATTGTAAAAATTTCATCTGTGATAAACAAGAGTTATCAACAAACTGAGAGAGAGAGAGAGAGATCTCTTACATCCAACCCCATTGTTTGTATGAGTGGAAATTGGATGATGGCCAATGCTCCGTTTCAGGAGTCAAATCCCATCCCCAGGCGGCAACATCACCCCCAAGGCACATGAAGAGTTTGGGTTTGAGTCAATCCCTACCTAAGGTGCCTCTACAAGAGAATGCCAAAGAAACTAGACAATTTTTGACACTGACAATAACAAAAAGACTTTCTACTCTATGAACCTCTGTGGGAGGTTAGGTAAATATCTATTATGAAAACATTGTGTATTAGATAGAACACTTATCTAATCAAGACCATTAGTTCTTAAAATGGCTCTTCTATTCCTCTCTCTCTCTCTTTCTCTATCTCTCTCTCTCTCTTTCTCTATCTATCTTTATATATATATATATATATATTCATTTGAACTATCTATGTACTCTTACAAGACTTACAAGTTTTTCTTCAACATTTCAAAATGTTATAAACAGTCTAAAATTAGTATTATTTGGATTTTTCAGGCTGTTGTCCTCATCTTTATTGTTATATACACATTCCAGTGGATGAGCCCTCCAGCCTCCTTCAGGTGTTTCTTGTTGAACTCGGAAACCTTCTCGAACTTCCCAAGTTTGAAGAGAAGGTCCCTGAGTTTGGCAAGAAATATATGAAAAAATGCTGTGTATATAACAAATAAAGATGAGGACAATAGTCTGAAAAATCTATATATTAAAATTATCAAGCCTCATCTAAAAAATTCAGACAAGTAGCCAAAAATTCTTTTGATTCATTTAAAAACATTGACTTCACATGATGTGATCTTTGTACTGTGTGTGTGTGTGTGTGCGCACGCATTGTTTTTGTTTTGTTCTTTTTTTTTTCCATTCTATAAATAATTCTTTTCTTTTTTTTATCTAGATATTTAGGAAAACTTCTCTTTGCAACTTATCCTAAAGTTTGTTCCAAGCAATTGGATGTTCTTGTTCCCAATATATTCTATGCTAAAGAAGTAGTGAGCACCATGCAAAATATTGATAAGAAGAAAGAAAAAAAAACTTTATCCTTATTGATCTTTTATATAAAAGAAAAATCTAACAATTTTTTTTTCATTAACTTTATGTAATGAATGTATTTTAAAGAAGGAATTAAAAATAGGACAATTTGAATAATTCTATAAATAGAATGAATTTTTGCTTGCTGTATTTGATTTTAATTGGAAGAAAGTAGATTACATGAAAAAAAAAAAAAAAAAGATATGTCTAAACGTTATGAGGTGGAGGGGGGGGGTGAGGAAGTTATTGTAAAATCTAAAGGCCGGATCATCTCGAATGGGAATGTTGTGGAGATTTCAACCTTTTCTCATTATACACATATCCTTTTTATCATGTATCAGAAGGTTATCACCAACACTTCCAAAATGTCTCACTTTAAAAAGTGCTTTTGAAATAGAGAAAAAAAAGTCATCGGGTTGCTCTAAAGTTGGTATCAGCCAGATAGCAAGGGAGTCTATCCCCTTTTCAATAGTGCTAGACCAAGGAGATAGTTTGGACATCTGAGGTGTAGCACCACACCTGCCATCAGCTCCTCACTTTACTGCACAGATCCCTGTGCTACCCATATGCTGAGTTGGCTATGGCCGGTATCGAACCCGAACCCGGAGCCTTGTAGTTCCTAATCGGATGCTCTACTGACTAAGCTAAACCGGCCCTTATGCGTATATGTATTTACCAACTCCTCAGCACGAGCAGGATGCGACTCAAGGTTAATTTTTAAGCGGAGTTAAGCAGAGTTTTTCTTTTACAAGATTGGTTGCCATACCAAAGTTAAAGAGCCTAATCTGTCCTATTTATCCACAGCTGGAGGGAGAATAATTAGATTCATACCTTTCCCAAGAGTATTAGAGCTATGTGAAATGCAAACATCATCATCTAGGATTTGAATTTAATTAGGCCATGTCCATTTCCTATGACAATAACCATTCAATCATAAACACCTCCTAATAAGGTTTGTATAGAACCACCCATTAATAATCACAGAATATGACCATAAATATTTATATATAAGGGCATTAGCACTATAAGAAATGCAAATAGCCTTGGTCAAGATTTGAACTCTGTTTATTTTGGGACCACAAGGTTGCGTGTTTGATACTGGCCCTCACCAAGTCAGCACATGAGTAGCATGGCTTGGATCTGTACTGAAAAATAGAGAGCTCGTGGTAGGTATAGTGTTCCATCTCAGATGCAAAAAAAACAATCTCCCTGGTCTATCACTAACGAAAAGAGGATAGACTCCCTTGCTGTCTGTCTGATACCGACAATAGGCCATTCCACTAACTTTACTTACACCACAAACACACCTAAATGCATTATAATATGGAAACTATTTTATTTTTTCTATATTAATCCATATAAATTTCAAACTATGAATGGAACATGATATTCCACATTTTCATCTTGGTTCAACACACTTGACATCTTTTCTCAAAGTTCTTTTAACCATTAAAAATCAATAACTGCTCTGTCAGTTGGGGCTGTAGAATCCACTGACTGCACCAATCGGGTCACTTGTTGGCTGTGGGTGGTGACCCATGATGCCTAAGGACAGATTCCCCATAGCTGAGCTGTCCATGACATGCAACACTCCACTTTGGCACTTACGTAGGCTAGACAGGCAGTCCCAGAGACCTGATCCAATCAATTGACTGGTCACATCAAACCCTAGCACCTATATGAATTTCCCCACCCTATTGTTATTATGGCTAACCTCCAAAACCTTTTAATCATATATGTGCTAATGGGTGGAGGATGAGGGTCCTAATGTCCTGGGTATGACATTAAACTATGATGGTGAAGTTCCGCTCTGACCTGGAGTGGTATTATTTGTTAATGTCCCATCTATGGGTTAAATAAATAAAATGAGTTTTAAAAAATGTGTTTTGAAAAAAATTGTGTACCCATGAAGAATGAATAAAACAAAATATCTTCAGCATAAAATAACCCATTAAAATGCCGTAAAATCCAACCAACGGACCAACAAATAAATAATTGTAAGTTCAATTTTAAAAAAATGAAATAAAAATTGTTCTTTCTTAGTTGGTCTGAGAACTTTTCACTATCCTCTCCTGTTAATTGACTTTGTTTAGCGTACAAATATGGAAATAATCAAATGCTTCCAAGTTCTTCACATAATGTATCTGCCATATTTTAGTGTCTTTTGAAGTCCTCTTGCTGTGTTCAGTCTGGCATGAAGCATATTTCTGTTTTATTAAGAGATTCTTAGTACAAATTGTATAAAAAGAAAATACATTTTCACACAGAAACCTTTTGCACTATTTCAAAATAACTCTTCTTTCTTTTCTTTGCTTCATATTTGATTCTAATATTTTATGTATCAGAGATAATCAATAAGTCTACAACCTGACATTGCTATTAGCTGAATTTTGACCTCACATTTCAATGGATAATCTATTCAGTCTAAGGAATTTGCATATACACACACACACTGATAGGTATGCATCCTGCGTCCCTGCCATACAAAAATCTAAAAGGACACAGTAAAATCATATCTGTGCATCCCAGTGTTTTTCGTTTTTCTTCCCTTGCCATTTCAGGTTAACTGTAAAAACATTTCAATAGTTTTTTTTAGAAACAAATTACACAGGATAGGTTATGAGGTAGGAGTTAGATGGCTTTAGTTATTTCCCTAGATCATAAATAAAACCCCTACAATCTATTAGGAAACTTTATTTGGGACCCATAAATTTTCCTGGGGACTCATTCAAAGCAAATATGTACATCCTAGGACACACTAGAATAAAAAGCTCTCAGCATCACATATATATATATATATATATATATATATATATATAGCTTTAAATTAAATGTATTGAAAAAGAGATTATGTTGAAAAACAAATACATGTTTTCATCATTTGGACACCGATTTATATGTCTATATATCAATACTAATGTTCTTTAAAAGTATGACTGTTATCATCTTGCAACAACCTCTGATTAAAAATGAGACTTGTCCAAGATGAAATACAAAAATATAAATCCTGATTATCTGGTGTTGCTTATCTGCCAAATTCTTTTTCTTATTAGTGTTGTCACCTCAGCTAAATAATGGACTATTCTGTTTCTTATTATAAACAAAGAAAGGGAAGAAAAAGGAAATGCTACACAGAAAAATATAATAAGAAAGAAAGAATTAGGGGAAAGATATAGAGAGGAGGTGAGTGTGTGGAAGCAATAAATGTAATCTTTTTCAATCAAACATAATGAATAAAAAGAAAAGAAAAGACTCAGAGGGTTAAGATTATTATACATTTTACATACCGAAATAATTAGATTCAAATAGCTCTAAAGTAAACATAATTAGATTATGATAATGTGATATATCCACAGGTCCTGCTAGTGTCTATATAATAGGCCATTAAGCTAAAGTAAAATAGACTTTTTAAGAGTGAGTCAAAAGTTTTGCAATATTCTGATAGCTGTTAGTTTGCTGCATTTATATTATATCACCAAAGCCATTTTCAAGCTGTGGAAGGTCCTGCTGTGATTGGTAGTTCACTGACATATTTTGATTAATTCTCAGAATTTTATTCATTAAAAATGATTGAAAACAAACACTCATTTGACAAAAAATTCTGCCCTGTCAAAAAAAAAAAAAAAAAAAAATTTTTTTTTTTTTAAGAAAGCACATTTTTCATTTTTGGAATATATATATATATATATATGTGTGTGTGTGTGTGTGTGTAAGGTGCATCTTGAAAGAGTTGTTGTTATTAAACTTATGTATATATTGTTTTTGGAAATACATTCTACCAATGGACATAGAAATCAATATATTACATTGTTTTTTTTTTTATTGCAAAACTCCAATTGGGGGGAGGAATTATTGTTAATAACTAAGTTGGATGTTTTAAATTTTTAGTAGTATATGATAAGTTTTATTTTTTTATATTAGGGTTCTTCAAAAACATATATATATATGTATATTATTGTAGATTGAATGAGAGAACAGTAAATAACTTACAAAGAAAAAGTCTATAAGTGGTTTCAATTTTGATATTTGTGTTTTTCTATTTATTTCGATTTTAAAATAGCTACATGTGTTTCAGGTTTCTTTATGAGTAATATATATATATATATATATATATATATATATATATATATAGTTTTTTTTTGTTACATCATTTGATTTTTAAAATTTCCTAATGAAAAAGAAATTCTACTGTTATATGATGTTCTTTCTTGCAACACCCATCAGCCCTTTCTAATTAAAATTTAAAATTCTGTGTTTTCTGTGATTACCTCATTGTGCTTATCCAATTAGTTCATGATTTGATGTATTTTGATTTGGGTACAGAGTATATGCATGCAAAAAGATAATAAATATTCTTATAACATTTTCTAAATCTTTTCCAAATCATATGACATAGTAACACTCATATCTATCCATTCAAGAGTACAGAGCTGTGTTGATGTACAAAGAGGATATACAATGTCTTATTATGGAGGAGTCTCAGTATTGTTGATAAACCCTTTTATTTTGGAAACTGGGCATCAATTGATCTGTATATGGGATTATTTACTCTAATCCAGATATATTATGTCTATGTTTAATCTTGAGCAAATTGAAACATTCAGAGTGCTGCAATTTTATTTTCCATGTGTGTGTATATATATATATATATATATATATATATATATATATACACACACACACGTGTGTACTGATGTAACAATTTGACTTTTACCTAGATATTATTTTTTATTATGCCTCCTTGGGCATCTCAGCTTTTTTTATTTTCTCCCATCAACCTTAAAATAATTAAAATAAAATCTTTGCACAGAACATATACACTATTAATACAATATCCATATACAGATCCAATTCATCCAATAATTCCAAAAAATATCTTAAATTCTTTTTCTTACCATTATCTCTGAAATCATCCAATTCAATCTAATTCTTTTCTTTTACACTATTGCTGTTTTCATGTGATTAGGCAATTTGTTTTGTGTTTTCATCTATATTACTCTGTTGTATGTGTATATATATATATATATATATATATAAAAACTTAAGATTGTCATTATGCACGTATGTAATCATAACCTAACAGAAATGGCACATTTTAACAAGATTTTTATTCGTAGAATACACTTAAAATGTTCTTCGACAATAAGGTGATTTCCAGTTCAACTTGCAGCCAATGATACTTTTGGAGGTTCTCTATGCACATTGAATGTCATTTTTTAATAATCCAAATTCTTGAAAATAACTGATAACCATGAATTAATAATTAGAATCGTTAACTCTTTCTTAAATATAATCATTTTACAATGTGAATCCAACAGGTTATTATAAGTTGTTTAATAAAAACATGAATGTTACATGTGTGTATTGACCTGACTCCTCTACACGAGCAGGATGTGACACAAGGTCAATTTTTTAAGCAGAGTTTAACAGGTTTGAATTAAGAGTTTTCCTTCTTCTAGGCTGGTTACCTAACCAAGGTTAAAGAGCCCAGTCTGCTGTACTATTTTACCTATGGCTGGAGGAAGAATAGGTGGATACATACAATTCCCAAGGTTATTAGCACCATATGAAATGCAAGCAGCCTTGTCCAGGATTTGAAATCTTGTTGCCATGTCTATATCATATGGCAATAGATAACCATTACATTATGAGCACCTCCATAATTTGTACATACATATTTGTGTGTCTGTTTTCACTTGAAATAGAAAGTTTCTAGTTAAAAGAATTTTTTTTTTAAGGACCAATAAACATTTTTGAACATTATTATTTTGTTGAATCCATTTTTAAGAAAAAGAGTTTAACAGAAATAGTTAAAAAAAAAAAAAAAAAAAAAGAAAAACTAGTTATTTCTATCTATAATTGCTAACCGTAACTGGATTAACCTTTCAGATCCTTTTGCACTTCTTCCATTTTTTGGTTATGTCACTTTCAAATGACACTACAAGGCAGATATACAAGATGGCTGATGATAGGACAAGTTACAGAGAACTTTTAGTTCTTGTCTTTCCAAAGAACATTGGTACTAAATGACAGAGGTGACTAGAAACTGGAATTTAAGATCATTTTCTTCCTTCCATATCCTCATCTATCTTAGCTATTTCACATTCTACACAAAGTATTTTCTTCTTAGATGTTGTCTACATATGGAAAATGTCTAAGTAACTTTTTTTTCTTTTCCTTGCCGTTTAGATAAACAGATAAACACTCTTGGGATTAAAGTTACTGTTGATTAAATTAGATAATGAATGACAATATTGTGGCTTTTGCTTGCTGTATAAATAATTTTCTATGTGTGTGTGTGAAGATATATAAGTAGGCAGGTGTGTGGTATAATGGTTAGAGTTGTAGGAAATGGACTCATTAACCCGAGATCAAAGGCTGTTTGCATTTCACATAGCACTAATATCCTTGGGAAAGGTATGCATCCACGTATTCTCCCTGCAGCCATGGGTAAATAGTAGGGCAGACTATGCTCTTTAACCTTGATTAGGAAACCAGTATAGGAGATGGAAACTCTGCTTAAGTAATCAACCTAGTGTCGCATCCTGTTCGTGTGGAGGGGTTTGTAAAAAAAATATATAAGCAGGCACAGGTGGAATAATGGTTATCATAATGGAAAATGTAAACAATGATGAGCCGAGTTCAAACTCTAACCAAAGCTGTTTATTCTTCACTTTGTGCTAATTAACTTGTGGAAGGCATGAATCAACTTCTCCCTACTATGAGTAAATAGTAAGGGAAAGTGACTTCTCTAACCTTGGTAGTGCAACTGATCTAGTAAAATAAAAACTCTGAATTCAAATTTCATTGGCTATTTTCCCCTTTTCTAGTTAATTTTTTTAGTCTTAAAAGATTTATTAAGTTGTTTCTTCTTTAAATCTGTTGTTGATGTTATGATATGCATATTCCTAAATTGTATGACTGTTATCATCTTGCAACACCCTCTGGTTAAAAATGAGACTATCCAAATCATTCAAGATGAAATGTAAAAATGTTAATTCTGATTATCTGCTGTTGCGCATCCGCCAAATTCTTATTAGTGTTGTCACCTCAGATAATAAATGAACCATTCTGTTTTTATTATAAAGAAAGAAATGAAGAAGGAAGAAAAGAAAGAGTAGGGAAAATATATAGAGAGGGGTGAGCGTGTGGAAGGGATGATGCTAATCGGTTTCAAAAGAAAATAATGAAAAGATTAAAAGAAAGAAAAAAAGAGTAAGAATTAAATTAAGATTATTATACTTTTCACATATTGAACTATTTGGCAATAGCTCTTAAGTAAACATATCAAATGTAATAATTAAATTATCATACTGTGGTATACCCACAGGTCCTACTAGTTATTATCCTTATTAGTAGCATTTTAGTCTTTGTAAGTTTTGACACTAGTATTAACTGGGGCTTTCACTGGAGTCCAAATCACATCAAGTCTCCTCAGTCTGGTAGTTTGCACTGTCAATTTTTACCTGGATCTCCCCCCCCCCACACACACACTCATTTCTTGGGATTTTTCCAAGAGCTCCAACTGTGATTGTTATGACCATCACCTTTATCTTTCATAGTTTATTTTTACCCCTGGCAAGGTCTCTGTATTTTATTTTATTTTATTTTTTTTTTAAACTTTTCTTTTCTTTCAATCTGACAATTTATTTTTTCTTTTCTTTGTTAACTAAGACAAAGTTCAGTCTTCTGGCAGAGTTTGTGTGATCCTTTTTTTTATGGATGTGGATAAATGCAGAATTTAATTTTCCTTTAGCTATCTTTTAAATCATGCTTTGGGGGGGGGGGAGCTATGTTCTGTGTTAATCAATTAAGAAATAATAAAATCCTGTAAAATCTTTATTTCTGTTTTAAGAGAACTTTCTCACTCTTTTGCAACTGTACCACTAATAGTACGGGATTTTTCTATAATTTCTGTAAAGATTATTTTTAAAATCTAAAACAAAAGGAGAATTTCTACTGCAATAATCATATTGCGTACCATATATATATATATATATATATATATATATATATATATATATATCCTTTTATATATATATATATATATATATATATATATATATTATGGAAATTTCTGTTTTTCACTCTCTCTTTTTTAAATTTTTTTTAAAACTTTAGAATTATTTATCAAGATAGATAAGTTCTTCTTGGTTTCTGTTACATTATCAGTGTTTCCAATATCATATCAGTTTGCAGTATTATTTATTCTGCAATATTAAAAAAAAAAAAGAAGATATTTAAGTGTTATTTTCAATAATCTCATGTATATTCAAGATATGCTATGTTAAGTAAATGCAAAGAAAAAATGAAAAATAAAAGTTAATAAACTTGATAAAGCCAAAAGCATTATTTGTTGGATGATGTTCAATTTATATTTCAGTTTGAAAGATTCAATTTCTGACTTTCATTTTCATATCTTTTTTTTTAAAATCAAATTTGTATTTTTCTGTTAGTCAATTTTTTTTATTGTTCTTGGACCAGACACATGGGATAATTTATTATTTATTATATCTTTTTTATTGAATGCATTAGATCATTCTTAAATAGATCTTTGCTTAAACCCTCCTTTATTCAACATATTTATTGCTCAAGATCATTTTCAAGATAGACTAGAAAATCATTTCCATTTCATCTTAGTCATATCAACTTATTTGTTGTATGATATATCAATTTTGTTTTTATTTTTATGTATCTAGAAAAAAAAATGACTTCATCTCATTTCTGTCTAATAAAGATAAACATTTTTGTTTTGTAATAATCATATTGATGATAACAACTGCTGTTGCTTGTCAGAAAATGACCATCTTTCCATTTAGAGATATAAACACAAAAGATGGTATAGAAGAATAGATATATCTGCACAGAGAGGGATAATTATGGTGCTATATATACACACTATCCTCTTAAATTTTTTTTTTCTTCTGTTTCTGTGATGTCATTCACCCTGGTTTGGATGAACTGGCTCCATCCAATGAATTCATGGAAACAATAACAAGGGAATAGGAAATTCACAAGCAGTTCCAAAACCCAGCATGCATAAGCTCTTGTTTGCTACAGATTTTCCACAGAAGCAGTGTCAAGTACCCCAAAAGCCGTTGATGGAGATGCCCTTTGGATTTTTGCCAGAGTCCCTTTGGCCAGATTGTGACCCTAATACCACTGTGTGCCAGACCTGTCTGCCTTGGGTTGACTATACCAGGAACTTAAATTCCTGATGACATGTCTCAGCCACTACCAAGTAATTCCAAATCTGCCAGGATTCGTGCTAGATGGTCATTGAGGAAAGAGTTTCCTTCATCCTTTCATTTAAATATCAATAGCTGTGGTTCAGTGACAAGCATCAGCAAGATGACTGGTAGCTACATCAATCGCAGGTTTTATTACAGAATCTGAAACTTTTTTTTTTTAATAAAATATTCAATTTTCTCCCATCCGACCCATAACAACACACACACACACACATATATATATATATATATATATATATATATATATATATATATATATATATATATATGTTGTGGAGTCCACATAGGTTTCTTTTTGGTATATCTGATGAGTCTAATTTTTTTGTGTATATGTTATAACTATATATAAACTTTTGTAAAGGAAAGATGGATTCTTTTGAAATATCAGGAATATAAATGGAACTTAGTACATAACATCCAACTTTATTTTTCATTTATTGTACTCATTTCTTTAATTTTCATGCTTTGAATAACAACCAAAAAATTATTTTCCCACAAATATATAATATAAAACATATATATATTTATAATATATACACAAAAATTAGACTCCTGATATATATATATATATATATATATATATATATATATATATAATATATATATATATATAATAATAATGTAGTTCAGAAATATGATAATAGGCCACTCCACCAACTTTATTTTTAATTTATGTATACTCTCTCTCTCATATATATATATAATATATATATATATATATATAATATATATGTATATGTGTGTGTGTGTGTGTGTGTGTAAAATATGGTGCTCTATATTTGTAAGATAAACTAGTTCAGAAATAGGATACCTCCACCGACTTTATTTTTAATCACACACACACACACACACACACACACACACAATACGTATGTATGTGAAATATGGTGCTGTATATTTGTAAAATAAATTAGTTGAGAAATATAATGTTGTGAATCCGTGTGTTGGCAATTTGTTAAGTTTGTGAGAAATAAACATTTGAAGATAATCAAGAAAATTCAGATATTTAAAAATTAATGATTTATTCAGGTTAAGACATGAATGTTTTTTTTTTCGTTTTTGTCCCCCCCCCTAAAGGCATGTTTTAATTCAATTCTATTTTGCTTAACTTTTCCACATGTGAAAAAAAAAAACAAAAAAACAATTCATTCATGTTTATTGTTGATAACGTTTGTTTCTGTTGCCACACTGTCTATGACAAGTTGAATATTAAGATATTCTTTCTTATATTTTATACAATCCCAATCTGAAATAGTTCTTAGCTGATATCTAAGGAGGTAACTTTACAAAAGCCGATTATTTTTTTTTTTTAGCTCAAAAGCATCTGCATCAAAACCACAAGTTTCAGAGTTTGATCCCAGCCCTCGCCAACACACCACATGTGTAGCATAGCTTAGATCTGTGCTTTAAAGTGGGGAACTGATGGTAGGTGTGGTGCTTCACCTCATATGCAAAAACCATCTCCTTGTCTAACACTAGTGAAAAGGGGATAGACTCCCTCATTGTCCAGCTAATATAGACAATTGGCTACTCTACCTACTTTAGTTACTACTACATAAAAAAAAAAAGAATTATACCCTTCAGATACAATAGAATACTATTGTATTTATCTTAAATAAAAGAATATATATATATATATATATATATATATATATAAGCATCAATTATCTAATGCATAATCATTATGATTGAAACATAAATTATGACCTATATTTATCTGAACAAATATTTTTATTTTTTATTTTTTCTCATCAACATGATAACGTTAAAATTATAAAATGTGTAGCAGGGTCTCATGTAATTTCCCTTATGTTTTTATACCAGTGACTTTTATATTGTATGCAAAATCATTCATTTATACTAAGATCAAGAACAGCAAGTTAAACCCTTGTTTTATGAGGAAATGGGAGTTATTTTACTAACCACAAAACTATACATAAAATATACTGAATTAAGTGTCAGCTGAAAAGTTCATAGGCTGACAAAAATGCTTTCATGGAATGTGACCAAATGAGGTTTATATTTCAACATAGCCCTCCTTGTGGTTCATATACTTCTTCCATTGGTATTGCAGTGCTTGGATCCAATTGATCAAAAACGTCATCAACAGCTGATATGACATCATATTATGAACTTTTCAGCCCACCCTCGTATGTGTGTATTTATAGCATTCCAGTATTTGAATTTAATTCTTAAATCTCAGATAGATTATCCATAATTCTAAGCCAGATTTATTGTCAGAATTCAAAATGATATTCTTGAACAATAACTTCTTCAGAATCCAAAAATAGCTTCTAAAAATTCCGAGAAATTACATTGTGCTAAAATTCAATAAGTTTGGCTTTTTATTCTCAAAGAATTATTGAGTATCAATGATACTTAAAATAAATTGATAGATAAATTTGAAAGAAACTTGCTGTATGAAAATTTGATTATGGTTTATAACTCAGGAAAGAAAACAGAAGAATAAAAAAAAGATGCCCCTGTAAAGCCATTTTGGTTGGATTGTAAACCTCTTGGATGATCGTCTCACTGACTTTCAAAATTTTCCAATTCAATTTGTAAAATCTTCTGAATAGTACATAATATAAAACATAATAGATAACAACAACATGATATTAGTTTCTTATGATTAACAATTTTTAAAAAAACCATGTATTTATTCATTCATTTGCTTTATTTTATTTTTCTATTCCTGCCAACTTTTATTCTCTTGATAAGATGTGGAAAATAAGAATAAACATAAGAAAAAACATAAGACAAAATCCCAAGGTAAGCAAGTTTACTCCTTTTATAAAGGACACATGTGGGAGATGTTTCAAATAGAATTCTTTTCTTTGCTCATGGTTATTATTATTTATTTTTCACTTAATTTCATATTTTTGGTTTCTTTTTATTTGGCTGAAGTTTTTTTTTTGTTGTTGTTCTTCATAATTTTGTGTGCTTTTTGTATAGATACTTGAGGGAATTTTCAATTTTATTTATTTATTTATTTTTTTTGTGTGTGTCATATCTGAATATAAAACCCGTGTCTGTTGCTTTGTAATGTATAAAACGTCATTCTATGTTTTAAGAATGTAGACCGAATACACCTTTTATATTTTCTATATATAACTCCTAAATGAGTTCATATAAAATCGTATAATTCATATGTTGCAAGAAAAAAAAAACCCTCCGGGTAGTGTAAAAATTAATTTTTGCCACACTCTTTCATAAAAAGATGTAAACAGATCTTTTCAAAATGTCATTTTTTAAAATAATAGATATGAAAAATAGTTTTTCTGTGAAAATTCAAATAAATGTTTTCTTTCTAATAAAACCAAGTTTTTAGCAGTTAAATTCAAATTAATTCAGATATTTAAGGTTTTCCCTTTTCAAAACTATTTTGTTTTGATTATCATCTGTCATAGAACAAAGTTTTTTTTAATACAGACGTTAATTAAAGCAGTGCTGTTTTTTTACTATATAATAAAAAATTTGATGTAGAAAAAAAATTATGGTGACTATTTCTTGTTTGTAAATAATTTTCTCATAAAACTGTTAGATAACTCTAGATATATATTAAGATAAAACAAACTATATATTAATCAATAATACTGGGTATATATTTATCAAAACTTGTTTTAACAAACAATGTAGACTGTTTAATATTGCATACTTAATTTCTGAGTATATATAATACAGGGTTGTTTTTTATTTCATGTATTAATGATTTTGACTATAAATTAAGTTCTCATTGATAAACTTATGCTATTCTTGAAGGTATTGTGATGTAAGCAGTGACATTGTTTTGGTTACAGACAGACACCAAATCTCCATAATATATAGAATACTAAAAATATTGAAAACTTTGTAAGAATATTTTTAAATGTATTTTAATAATTTAAATAACATAGTTGAAGTTTAATTTTGGTTTGAATTGCCAGAAAATAACCTAAAGTTAGTCATAAAAATAAATTTTGAATACTTAAAACTGATTTAAAACCTTTTTGATATCAATTTTTTCATCCTTAATTAACTTTGATTTTATCATGATTGATGCCTTTCAAAAAGGCGGGGGGGGGGGGAGAGAAGAAAAAAATAAACGTATGTATAAAATATAAAATAAATGTTTAGTTTTCTGTTGTTCTTAACCTAAAATTTGGGTTTTATAAAACCCCAAACAATGTTAATAATGTAGATCATATTGAATAAATTACTAGGAACAAACCAGAAAAACTAAGTAGTATTGTCCATACCTCCTTTTTAGTGACAATTAATTAATTGTTGATGTACTCAGCTTAGTATCCTTATCTTTGTTGTTATTATAATCATATTTGTGCCTTGTGTGAATTTTTTGAAGTGAACCCTTTATTTGATTTACTGAGGGTAGACTGTTCTTATTCAATAATATTCTTATTCATTAAATGAATTTATCTGAAACAATATAAAAAAGAATATATAAATATCCAATGATTATAGCATTTAAAAATCTATCGAAGATTTATCTATTGAGACATTTTTGATTTCTATTAAAGAAGACTGTCTTTTCAGGAGAGAAAAAAAATAAAGATTAACTATTTTGATTCAGTTTTTAATTTCATATTTATGTGTATTGAGGTGTTTTTTTTTTCTTTTACTAACTTTGAATTAAAAGAAAGAAAAAAAGAAAGAAATATCTATGTATTGTGTGCATTGGTAGCACAGATTGAGACATCTGATCTGTGCAGTAAAGTAGGAAGCTGACGGTAGGTATGGCGCTCCACCTGAGCAAAAAAACATCTCCCTGGTTTAGCGCTAGTAAAAAAGGGATAGACTCCCTTACTTTCCAGCTGATACTGACAATAGGCCACTCCACTAACTTTCCTTTTTTCTTATACTTTACATCTTAATATTAAAAAAACCTAAGAAACGTAAACTCCATATTTCTTATTGATTTTCATTCTTTTCCAGGTCATGTGATGTTTTCCACATCACTGACCAAAATTCCCTTCTTCTTAATGTTGATCCAAATCATTTAACAATTTCATCTTATCATTGTGGAGGTCTTCTGAATGGTCATTTCTGGTCCCCTGAGATACCACTCAACAATTACATGAGTCCACCTGTTGTCTAAGAACATTGCAATATGTGTCGGCCAGTAGAAACTTTTGTTTTTGCTACTTAACAACTCCATCCTTCACTTTGTTCTGCTCACAAATTATTTTGCCTTAAATGTTCTCACATGATATTTCCCAATATCGATCTCTTTCTCTCTCTCCCTCTGCCGTAATCTTCCTTTTTATTGTAGTCCATATTTTACTTAGGTGTATATAACATCACAGGCAAAATAAGAGATTGGCAAGGAGACTTTTCTCATTGATAACAATCCTTAATTTACTAAGTAAAAAAAAAAACAAAAAAACAGTTACTCATAAAGTTCTTTTTTTTTTTTTTTTGTAAAATATTTAACTTCATCTGGTCCATTCTAGTGTGAAACTTCATTCTGATTGGTTCATCTGCAGTCATCTATATATTAATACTCATATTTCTTAATTGTGCAACCATTATCATCTTGCAACACCCTCTGGTTCAAAGAGAGATCATCCAAGTTGAAATCCACAAGTGTAAATCCTAATTATCTGGTATTGCTTATCTGCTGAATTCTTATTTCTTATGAGTGTTGTCACACTCCAGCTAAATATTGGACCATTTTGTTTTTTTTATAAAGAAATAAAGGGAAGAAAAGGAGACATGCTACACAGAAAAATATAAGAAAGAAGAGAAAGATAGTGGGTAAGTGCATAGAAGTGATAATGCTAATCTGTTTCAATCAAACATAATGAAAAGAGCGAGAGTTAAATCAAGATTATTATCCTTTTTACATATTGAGGTATTTTGCAATAGTTCTTAAGTAAACCTATCAAATGTTATAATAGTTAAATCATTATACTGTGGTATATCCATAGGTCCTGCTAGTTATGTTTTATTATACCCAACTGATAAGTAAAATTAATTATTGTTTTGTAGAATATGAAAAAATTTAGGCAAAGCAGGAAGTGAATTTTCTCCTCATTTTCTTTGTTCTTATTTTTTGTAGTATTATGTGTGTATAAACTTACAAGAGTTTTTCTTAGCACATATCACTCCACAAAAAACCTCCACTTTATTTTGTCTTTTACCAATTTTTTCCATTGTTGGAAGTAGAAGTTTTGTTTCGTCTCTTATTAGGTCCCTCTCTTATTACTTTGATGATCTTCATCTTCTAGGCCTACTCTTGGTCAATCGTTCTTGTATGAAATCGTTGATATAACTGACATTGTTTTCACATACCATGTGACCAAACCATTTCAATCTTTTCTTATTGATAATGTCAGTGATTTTATTTATTCCAAGGTCGTTCCTTATATCATTCATTTTTGTGTGATTTATGCAAGAAACTTTCATTATAATCCTGAGGCAATTGTCCTCAAATAAACTCAATTTTCTATTTTTCTCCTTCAAACTCAAAGTTTCTCCAGAATAACAATTGGAGATATTTGTGCATAATATAGACAAAATTTGATTGCTTTTGAGAAAGCTCTTTAATTCCATAGATTTTCCCTTAAGCATATTGAAGTCCAAAGAAATTAGATCTATTCTTCTTCTTCTTCTTACATCAGATGACCTTCTTGGTGTCACTGTTTTGGGAAAAAAAAAGTGAATTTATTGACCTTTTTAACTTTAGCATTATTCGCAATGATCTTTCCATTATCACTGGTGATTATCTTCCACTTTTGAGCATTCATTTTCCCCCCCCCCCAATTTGTGTGTGACTCTTCCAGTCACTTGTTGAAAAACAGTTTTAGTTTCTAAAATAAATCCGAGATTAGTGTCATTAGTGTAGCGTATGAAGGTTAAAGGGACTCTTGTGAAAATCCAAGGGGGTGTCTCCATCATTGTCAGGAATCAATGGCTTTTGGCATATTTGTCACTGTGTCTGTGTAAAATTGCAGCAAACAAAAACATCTCCTTCCCCTGACCAGGATATGCATGCAGGGTTTGGGGATCACTTGTAAATTTCCTATTCCCTTATTATATTTATTCATTTGGGATATAATGAATTTATTGGATTGAGCCGGCTGAACTAACCCAGGGTGAATGCCGTCACAACAAACAACAACAACATATGTCAATTGTCAGGATTTCATCTAGGCTAAGATTTTGTTGCAAGCTGACTAGCTCATTCATAACTTGTTGGAAAATATTGAAAAGAATGGGAGATAATAGATGTTGATTTTATATATATATATATATATATATATATATATATATATTTATATTTATATATATGAATTAAACAAAAAAGATCAATTTGGTTTGGTTTCTTTGTTTTATGGCATATCAATCTACATGGGTTATTTAATACCAAAGCCATCCTTGTAGAAGAACAGTAGCAGTCCTTTTTAACCCATAACTGGGAGTATAAGGAGATTCACACCTTTCATAGCTGGCAGGCAGGATAAGAGGGTTCATACCTTTTCCAAGGGTACTTGTCTGAAAATGAACTCACTAGTGATTGGAGTTCAAACTCACTTATTATGATGTTAAAGGTCAAAGCATGTTAGCCATTTATTCTATGGGGACTCCCCTTCCAATAGATGAGAGAAATCGATCAAACGATGAAATGTATTCTTCCGTCAAATAAGGAATTCTTTTTTTTTTATCTGATCTCTTCCATCTGTAATGCTGTTGTGGATCATTTAGTTTTGTTGCACGTCAACTCAAATATATTAACACTTGTTTCACTGATACTAGTTGCCTTTATTGTTCTTCAAAGGCCCCCCCTTTTTTTTTGATATCAAAGGCTGATTTTAAGATATATAAAATTGAAGTGTGTTTATTTATGAACCCCTCTGCACAAACAGGATGTGTTGCTGTTGATTTCCTACAACGATAACCATTACACCACTAGCACCTCCATAAAATGGAACTGTAAGGCAATTTCTCTTCCTTTAGCTTTTTTTTTTTTTTTTTTTTTTTTTTTTTTTTTTTTCCATTATCTGCCTCACTATAAATATGCCATCTATTGTTTCTTTGTCTGGTTTGAATCTATATTCTTTTTCTGTTTGCTCTCTTATTAAGTTGGTTGGTTGGATTTTACGGCATGTCAACCCTTGTTGGATTATTTTATGCCAAAGTCATTTTGTTTTTTATTCTTAATGGATACTCAATTTTTTTTTAATAAACATTATTCTAAACTCATTTTTTAATATTTAAATCCATAGATGGAACCCTAACAGGTACTACCACTCCATGTTAAAGTGGACCTGGGAGTAATGGTGAAGGGGTACTCCACATTCCCTAGAGCTCCAGAATTGGAACTTCACCACTAGATGCAGTATAATGTCATATCCAGGACAATTCTGTTAAGTAGCAACCTGGTAATTACTTTACCAGGAATAAAGAGTAATACTTATCGTACAGTAGTTTTCTGGATTAAGTTAGTCTTCTTTATTACAGATGGGGTTTATAATCATTCTTGACCAATCTCTAAGTGCTTTCTTCTTTTTCTTTTATACCAATGAAAATATTTTGTGTTGCATCAGTATCATTGCTTTTCCACCAGCCTTAATTAGTTCCAATGCGATAACATCAACTCCCAAGGGTTTTCTTTATTTCTTCATTTCGTCAGCCATTCTGATTTCTTTTCTGCTTATATCTTTTCTTATAGATTGTTGAGCAATCTTTGAATATTGTCAATCAGGAGAAAAAGCAATGTTGAAACTTTGTTCTTCAAAATGATTTTTCTTTCAGCAAGTTAATATTTCAGTTTCATGTTTTTTTTTTTTTTTTTTTTTTTGGGGGGGGGGTGCTTTTTTTATTACCATTTTTAACCTGGTGGCTGAGCAGTCCATGACATGCAACACTCCACTTTGGCCCTTATTTAGGCTAGATAGGCGGTTGGAGAGCCCCCCCCCTCCGATCAATTGGCTGGTCACATCAAGCCCTAGCACCTATATGATTGTCCCAAACCTTTTGCCCTTATGGCAAGCCCCCAACCCTTGTTATCATATATGTGCTAGAAGGCAGTGGCTCTTATTGACCTGGGTATGATGTTAAACTCTAATTCCAGTTTTGGAGCTCTGGTGAATATGCAGTACCTCTTCATCACTATTACTCCCGGGTCCACTCTGACCCAGAGTGGTAGTACCTGTTAGGGTCACATCTACGGTTTAAATAGAAAAAATGAGTTTTAAAAACATGTTGAAAAAAAAATGAGTAGCCATCAAGAATGAATAAAACAAAACATTTTTGGCATAAAATGACCCAATGGGTTGACATGCCATAAAATCCAACCAACCATTTTTATCCTTTATTATTAGCAAACTCTTTTCATCTGTTCTCCGGTTCTCACACTGTTTTTAAAAAAAGATATGATTCTTATTGGCTTG
>CM042152.1:97996053-98016053 GCA_023376005.1 Doryteuthis pealeii
CACAATAAAGATGAGGACAACAGTCTGAAATATCAAAAGTAACAAAAACATTTAAATTAAATTTTAAAGCTCTTTAGAAAATGATTCTAATTGAGATTAATTTGTTAAAATATGAATCTCGTGATATGTCATGAACAAAAACTTTTTTTGCCAATGGTTCCGAATTTAAAAATTACTTATTTGAAAATTGATGTAGATTTATTTACTCAGCTTGTTCTCTTGATTAGATACAACTGTTCAAAAATCTTCAAAAGGTATGTAAACTTGTTATTTGGGGGTCAAATAAGTGCAACAAATCTGTGCTTTTTTTCATTAACAATTTTGGTGGAGGAATTTGCATAATTCCTTTGTACCCCTCCCCCACATACACCTTTTTTTTTTTAATAATGATTTTGCTTTTAACCTGTTTTATTAATGATCCTGCTTTTAACCCTTTCACACCTTTTGGACACCAGTGTTCAATTTGAATTTCATTTTAACCCTTAAAAACGTTATTAGAAAATTAAAAAAAAATGCTCCATATTGGTCGGTAGAGCAGGATAAAACTTAAAATAAATTGTAGTTCCCTCACACCTGACTAGCTACCTCATGTTAGACAGTTTCATGCATTCTTTTAAAACTTAACAACAAAACAAAAGTGAAAGGGTTGAATAGTAAAGCTTGCTTCATTTATTAATGTTCTTTTATGTTTAATACTAATTTTAAAATGTTCTCTTTTATTTTTCATTAAGGTTACACATCAGTTATTTTGTAAATTTGCATGCTCATGTATACCTATAAAAATCTTAACAAAAATGGGGTTTGATATCCTAGTGTCTTAAATTTCAAACTCTTTATTATCTCAAACATTACAGATTGATTATGTATTTGCCATGACTGATTAGTATTTTATTGTCTCTTGCTAATGAATTGATTGGGAGATTCACTTATAAATTGGCAGATATTATTTATATTTATTTTTTGATAAAATTATTCCATAAAAAGGCATGACTTAAAAACATAACTAAGTTTAAGACTTGAAGAAACAATATTTGACAGTTTTATGGTTATTGATTTTATAAAGTTAAATGGGAAATACACAAGGGACCGGTTTAACTAAGTGGGTAGGCACCTGCCTAGGAATTGCAAGGTTCCTGGTTTGATAGTAGTCGCCATCAACTCAGTGCATGAATAGCACAGATTGGTAATCTGATCTGTGTTGTAAAGTGGGAAGCTGATGGTAGGTGTGGTACTCCACCAGAGAAAAAACAATCTTCCTGGTCTAGTGCTATTAAAAAGGGGATGTACTCCCTCATTCTCTGGCTGATACCAATAATAGGCCAATCTGCCAACTTTACTTTTTACACAAGGATGCTACATGCTGTTTTCAATAAATCAGCAATTGTATGGCCATTTACCTCCCATCTAGCAAACCATCCAAGTAAAATGTGCAAGACTTGATAACTTATATTCATCAACTGTGTGCGGACAATAGATGCTCTCTAGAGAATGTACCAAAAGTGATGGCTAATATAGCAAGAGAGTCAAAAAACTCTGTGCTGTTATCATGTGTTGATGATCATGAATTTTGTTAGAGTATTAGATAAGTATTTATTAGCAGAGTTGATTAATTTACATAAAATTCATGTTTGTTTATTCAGGCAGTAAAGTTAAACTCTATGGGATTCCAATTAATGTTGAATTAGCAGACAACGCAACAACCAAACCGTAACTCATTATGGTTCCTGTATTGCCGCAAGCATAGTGCAGAATGGTGAATTATTTATCTAGCACAATAACCGCATTGAGACCAGCAGCCAATCAGCAGCCAAGGAATGGGATCACCCAGATGAAAGTATAGAATATTCCTGAGTGCTATAAATACCAACTGTTTTATTTACAAATTCACTTGTGCTCTGTTCAATTCAACACTCTACTAAATTATTCAATTCAACAGAGATAACTTGAATAAAACATGACAGATGAAATTGTTTAGGTTCAGAGTTTTGAAGGAGAATATAAATTTTTCTTAATTGGACATGTGACTTTAAAAAAATTTTTTTTAAAATCAATTTATCTTTTTTAAATGTCTCTAATGATATTAGTATCTCTTTACTAGATTATATTAGGAACCTTGTCAATTATTGACTAACTCCAATTTATACTAATATATTTTCTAACCATTTCTTGTAACATTTTATATTTAACCTGGCTTTCCTAAATAAAACTATTATTAACTGTCAATGTATACCCATATATCATGTGAAAAATAACTTATTCAAAAAGGTAGCTGGAATGAGCTGATAAGGTGGTTGGTAGATCAGAGTTTGATCATGTCTGATAGGGTCAGCCTAGCAAGGGAAGTATGATGTTGAAAGACCCAAAACTCCCCAGTGACCCAAGCAATGACATCACTGATGATGCCCTCCAAAAGGAGCGTATTTAAAAAAAAAAATTAAAAAAAGAAATTTTTTTTTTCATTTATGTTCAGTCTCTTCAATCTCCTATTTCTAAACATGTACTGAGCAAATGTCTGCGTGGCTGTTGTGTATCTCTGGGCCAATATATAAGAATTCAAGGACTATTCGTAAAATATAGTGAATCTGGAAAGGAGGTGGCCTAATAACATGTCAGGGTTACCAGTTGAACAGATATGTTTTAAAACCCGAAATCTGTAAGGATACTGGAGTAACATCACTAATGACCTCCTTTAGTGCATTTTGGCAATGTTTAACAATATATTTAGCTATGAATGCAAATATATTAAGTGAATTTGTTAAAAACTTTAATCTCTAGTGTATTCATTATTATTCATGAGTATTGAGTTATTGTAGAATTTAGTGGGTGCTACACAACTCTTGCACTGGATGTGTATATATATATATATATATAATATATATGTGTGTGTGTGGAAGTAAAATAGGGAATTAATCTGACAGTATGTAGAAAATAGAAAAACCCAAAGTATTCCAAAAAGATTAATTTATTCTTTATGGGGGAAGTCGATGTTATAATATGGAAGTCATCTTTCCTCACCACTCATTTCCCTATCTCAAGTCCTGATGAAGGTTTGTTAAAAAACTGAAACATTATAAAATCAACTTTACCATCAAGAATAAAGTCATCTTTTTGGATTACTTTGTGTTTTTCTATTTTCTACAAACACATACACACACACACACACACACATATATATATATATATATATATATATATATATATATATATATATATATATAATGCACACGAGGTAAAAAAACTGAAGCTGTATTTGCCAAGGCAGATATTAACAATAAATGAACCCATAATTTTCTTCAAAATAGACCTCTTGGCATTTGACACATTCATTCCACCAAGTTTTCCATTGGTCAAAGCACCTTATATTTCTTTTAATCTCCTCTGTGACCTCAAACCTTTTACCCTTAAGACTAATTTCTATTTTAGAAAACAAGAAAACATTGCATGGCGCTAGGTCTAAGGAGTATGGAGGATGCTGCACTTTTACAATCCTGTTTTTCACCAAAAACGTGTGCGTATAGTGTATTATGATTAAGTATTTCTGGGTTAGATCTTCCCTTTTTCATCGTTCGATTTCCAAAAATAAGTATGCAGTGGTCAAAAGAAAATCTTTACATGTTTGGTGCAAAAATAAATGTTTACATAAAAATCCATTGCTTGAATGGGTAGAGCTTAAGTTATCTTTACCAAACATTTATTAAGGCACTAAGATTTGCAAACCAACATTAACCCACAAACTGTCAAAAATGGGAGGGTGTGTCTCAGTGCAATTCTTGTGATTGAAATATTACCTTTTTTTTTTTTTACTGCATGATATTTTGACTACCATTGACTGGGATGGAATGCAAGAAACTTATTGGTGAATAAAATAAAAGGCCAGTGATTTGGCTTTATTAGATGAAGGCGTTGTCTCTAATATATGTGGCTGGAGAGTTGAAAATGAGTAGGCGTGTCATTTCTGACCTAAAAGAGGTCATTGGTTTTACTGCCATTTGGTGCTACAGCTAAAAGGAAAGAAAGGCATGGGTTAAAAAAAAAGGGGGGAAAAATCCACTCCTAATAACTGACAGAATTCTAAAATGTGAGGTGATGTCTAATCCATCGATTACCCAGCTGCACGGGGGAGGGGGGATCACCTTTAGGACAATACAGCATTGCTTCCAAAAAAATTAGATCTAACGTCTTGTGGCATCTCCAAGAAATCTCTTCTAACAGGAAGAGAGTAAGTTTTGCAAGAAATACACTAGTACCCTGACTTATAAGTGACCCAACTTATGAGTTGTCATTTGGTCCATTTGGGGGGGGGGGGGGGGTTGGGAGCTAAAATTTGAGGTATGAGCGAGCTTCAGATACACTTATGTTAATAAGTTCACTAAAAACATTCAAGTTTCCCAATTTATTACGCCAAAGAAAAATAATTGTTTGTAAAAAAACAAAACAAAAAAACTTAAAAACATATTACATCATGTAATTCATTACATTTTATTTTATCTTTTTTAAACTATGCAGTGCTTGTTTTCTTACCCATTAGATTAATTCTTATAAATGGTGATTACCTTCTTTCCTTTCTTTCTTCTTCATGGTTGTAATGTACATAAATGTGTGTGTGTGTTTTTGTGGGGTAATGAAACTAATACTCTACCACACTTCTCAGCTGAATAGAGGACTTGATCATAGGGATCTTTCAATGTGGGTTGTATGTAGAGAATACTGCCTTTTTTTTGTTTAATTGTAGTTTGATATGAAATGACCACTTAGTAAATGCTGTCAATTAGACGTTACTTAGGAGCTTTAATTGCTACTAATGACATCAACATATTTGAACCCCTAAATTATAACCAAAATGTCAATGACAAAGAAAGACACTGGATATATTTTTCAGGTCATTCATTTGATGGACTAATTTTTATTCTATGAGAAGGGTTGGCTGAAAAGTTCATAGGCTGACCAAGATACTCTCATGGAATGTGATCAAATTAGGTTCATTTTTCAACATAGTTTCCCCCACCCCCACTTTCTTTCATTAGTGTTGCAGTCCTTGTTCAAAAATGTCATTAGACAGCTGATATGACATCATCATATGAACTTTTCAGCCCACCCTCATAGTATCAACCTTTTTTACCAATTCTGAATGTATCCTGGGTATAAATTTAAACTGCATTTAATGGTGAAGTTCCAATTTGGATCTTTCGGGAATTGGAAGTCACCCTTCATTGCCATTATTCCCAGGTCCACTCTGACTCGGAGTGGTTAGGAGCTGTTAGAGTGCAAACTATGGTTTAAATAGATTAAAAAAATGAGTTTAAAAAGTGTTTAAAAAAATAGAGTACCCATCAAGAATGAATAAAACAAAATGTCTTAGCATAAAATGACCCAACAAGGGTTGACATGCCATAAAATCCAACTAACCAACCAATTATGAATATTTACAATCACTTATTCTATGAAAATTATTTCAATAAGTGTGTCATGAAAAAAGGAATGTTTTCTAATTTAATTAAAAAAATTATAAGTAATTATCAGTGTCATGACCAAATATATTTACTATACTAGCAAACCATTACAAGGGAGTTTGAGTCTCACTGGGTGCCTGAAAAATTCAGTGTTGTTCTAAAACTAAGCAAAACTTAGTAAATAACAACTTCTGTCTAAGATCAGTGTGTAGTATCTGTGCTTCCTAAAAACATTACACACACATTCACCTTGTCAACTTTGGCAGAAGAATACATTGACTGCCAAAAAAATTCCCCCGATGGGGCCACCTGTTGGTCATGGGTGGCAACCCATGATGCTTAAGGATGGAATCCTGTTAGCTCAACAGTCCATGATATGCAACACTTCACTTTAGCCCTTAGACTAGACTAGAGGTTGGAGAGGGCCCCCTACGATCAATTGGCTGGTCGCATCAAGCCCTAGCACTTATATGATTGTCCTGACTGTATTGCACTTATAGAAAACCCTTGTTATCATATATGTGCTAGAAAGTAGTGGTTGAGGGTCTTAGTGTCCTAGGTATGATGTTAAGCTGCATTTAGTGGTGAGGTTCCAATTCTGGAACTCTTGGGAATGTGGAGTACCCCTTGATCACCATTACTCTCCAGGTCCACTCTAACCAGGAGTGGTAGTACCTGTTAGGGACCGATCCATGGGCTAAATAGAAAAAAAAAAAGTTTTTAAAAAATTGGGTTTAAAAAAAAATGCTTTTTTTAAAATACACATCAAGAATGAAATAAACAAAACATCATCAGCATAAAATAATCTAACAAGGGTTGACATGCCATAAAATCCCACCCACCAATCACACACACAGTTTTATTTATAGAGATTCACCAAGTCTTTGAATATGTGTTTCTATTTAAATGCCAAGATAATGTAATTGGATTACAGTAAATATTTACAAATACAGATCAATACATATGAACAGGTTATAAAAAACAAAAATGAGGGTATATCAATAATATTCAGATCCCATATTAATACACAGTATCTTAACACAAGCTGCCTGTACTCTCAAATTCATATGCAGGTGGTATGCTGGTATGAATATGTGGAGGCACCTGTGGTATAATGGTTATCATAGTACGGAATGGACATGGTGACACAAATTCAAATGCAGTTCACATAGTACTAATACCATTAGAAAATGTATGCATCCAACTATTCTCCCTCCAGTCATGGGTAAATAGTAGGGCAGACTGGGCTCTTTAATCTGAGTATGGCAATTGATCTAAGAGAAGGAAAACTCTTAATTTAAACCTGTTAAACTCCACTAAAAAATTGACCTTGTGTTACATCCTGCTTGTTCTGAGGGGTTGGTAAATATATACTCCATCACAAGATGGCCAAAGACTGAAACTTTTATCAGAATATATACTACCTCCAACATTCACATACTTTACCCAGATCAAAATCAGCAGCTTCCTTCAGGGCAAGTTAGTTAGTCCTGTTTACAGTTGACACAAGTTAGCAGATTTGTATAGAAACCTTTGTGAGATTTAAACTGAAAAAGTTGGTGGTTAGAATTTAAAAAAAACAAAACTGTATAAAGCATACTTAATAATAATGGGGATATGCTTAGCATTATAGGAAATGGAATCTGTGACTAGGGTTCAAATCCTGAGCAAGGTTGAGTCCTGACGTTAAACTGTATCTAATGGTGAAATTTTAATTCTTGAACCCTGGGGAATGTGGAGTACACCTTTATCACCATTACTCCCAGGTCCACACCGACCTGGAATGATAGCACCTTTTAGGGTTCCATCTATGGGTTAAATAGAAAAGAAAATTGAATCAAAAAAGAATTTTTAATACCCATGAAGAATGAATATAACAAAATGTCTTTGGCATAAAATAACCCAACAAGAGTTGACATGTTGTAAAATATAACTAACCAACTGGACAAGGTTGTTTGCATTTTGAGAAAGGCATGAATCCATCTTTTCATTTCCACCCTTAGCTAGGGATGATTGTTCATTTTTTTTAATTAAAAAAAAAAAAAAATTCTTTTAGACTAGGTAAGGCAACTAGTCTAGGAGAAAGAAAACTCTGAATTCCAACCACTTTTACTCTACCTAAAAATTGACATTGTGTCACATCCTGCTTGTGATGGAAGTGTTGCATAAATACATACTTGATAATATTAGTTATCGTCTAAAAAGTGAATGAGAAAAAAACTGGAGATTTTACAAAATAGAATTCCTATTTTCCTTTGCAATTGGAATAAAGGTAATGAAAATTCTGTTGGTTGTTATTCTGGGAATCACTTGTGCATTATTTATTTTTAATAACACGGTCGTAAATGGAGATAATTTTTGTCTAAATGTATTTTTTTAATTAGCAAAGAGAAGAGAAATTAAGCTCTTCCACAAATCAATATAGAATAAAGAAAAAAGACCATTTGCAAGAGTATTTCTGAATTTCCAATAATTCTTTGCTTATTTAGAAATATAGAATTATCTTTTAATAAATGCTCTACTCATTTGCTTTCAGTTTTATGAAACTCTAATTATTCATTTTATTTCTACAAAATCATTTCTCTTTTTGTTTTTTTAAGGCAGAGAATTTTATCTCATAAACAACATGTTTTTAATTTATCTAGTTTAATAATTTTATAAAATGTATATATTTTTATTTTTATTCATGCGCCTCATATATTTTATTTTAATGTTTATCAATTAACTTCAAAATTTTGCATCTATATATTAATATTCATGTTCCTTAATTGTAAGACCATTATGACCTTGCTACACCCTTTGATTAAAAATGAGACTGACCAAATCATCCTAGATGAAATACAAAAGTGTAAATCCTGATTATCTGGTGTTGCTTATCTGACGAATTCTTATTTTTTATAAGTGCCATCATCAGGACTAATTGGAACTTACTATGGTTGGCCTTAAATTGCTTACAGTACTTGTTGTTAGGGGCATTTCATCATGGTGTAATGGTTAGCAAGCTAGTCTTGCAGATCCATTACTACTGAAGCATTGCTGGATGCACCTTACTTGTGACTTTGTGTCACATCCTACTCGTCGTGAACAGGTTGGGTAAATAATTACTTGCTATTACTAAGTGGTCACCCTTCTAAGGACTGAACAGACTCACCATTGCTTAACTTGGAATTATAACTTTCAGCTTGACTTGACCATCAGTCAATATTGCATTGGTATCTATATAAGTCTTCATTTGTATAACAGCCAATACTTAAAGGTTTTATATTCAAGATAACATATATAGGTACAAACTGTGAACTCAATTTAGTGCAGAAAAAATGTATGTACAATTTGTTAGAATGTTGAGTATAAATTTTTTTTCACCCTCAATTTATTGAATCTTTTATCTGTTTTGTTAAATACCCCAGTGAAATGTTTTCTATGTATATTTATTTATCTCATTTTAATTTTTATCGGATTTATATAATTTATATCTTATTTTGGTCTGTAAGTTTTTTTAATTTTTTAAATTTTTTTTTTTAGAAATAATTCTAGGTATATATGAGTGTTGTAATGGTGTCACATCATATATGAATATTGTAAAGGGCATCACATTATATGGTAAATAATGTTCCTATTGGTTACTTATTAACCAATTCAATGTTAATGTATAGAAACGTTACTAAGAGGCCCCAGTGTCGTGTAGGATTGTATAAAGGGTGTTTTGCAAAATATCACAATTAAAAGTGTGTGCTTTTTTGTTTTTATGCTATTATATGATGACATCCAATTGCAGATCAAATTATCATGTTTTATTTTTTTTGGTTTTTTTTTTTTTTGCTTTCTTATATATATAATATATATATATATATATATATATAAATTAATTTTTTTTGTTTGAACATACCCTCTATTTTTCAAATTCTCTGAAAAAAAATTACTTACTCTACAATGATTTAAAAAATTATCTGCCTGTGAAAGGGTTAAGATTATTTTAAAGAAATATTTTGGTATTGATTTAGATAATCCGGCTATTTTCCAATATATTTTTTTAACCATTTAGTTGTGTATTTAAAATCTGTTTAGTTTCTTGTATTGTTATTTCTCTTTTATTTGATAGACAATAGACTAAAGTAATATCTTTTTTACTGACAGCTGTCTTCAAATTTAACATCTTTCATTATAATGATTGCTGTTTCATAAACATTCAATATTTCAGCCATTTTTATTTTTCAATTAGAACTGCAATTTAATAAATAATTTGCTACAGTACTCATCCACAAATAATTACCTTTGTAATTTTTGTTTTAATATTAAGTATTTTTCAACCCCATTTTTAAAGATTTTTTTTTAGTATCTTATTATTTCAATTGAGAAAATGTTGAATATATGTATTTCCATACATAGGCATAGAGGTATCTATCTAATTAGATAGTGAGATAATTGAATTTTCTAAATAGCTGAAAATATTTTTATTAATTACTTGTCCATCATATATTCATGTTTTAATATGATAGATTTGAGCATTCACTCTTAAACAATGACTGTAAACCAGTTGAATTAGCAATTGAAGCTAAAAAAAAAAAAGGCAAGAACTTGGCGATATCCCACAGAGACTATTACAGTTGTGAACTATGCAGATGATCTAGTGCATCTCTGAAATACACCTGCACAAACTGAATCATTTAGAGAAGGCAGCAAGAGACATTGACCTCAATTGCTTTGAGCTTCTCTTGAACTCAGATAAATTGAAGTTGATGGGTTTTAAATCAGATGGAGGTATTTCTATTTTGGATAATAAGCCTTTGAAATTAGTTGACTTGTTCACATAAATGTCTCATTTCCAGAAACTGATATACATATTCACATAGGAAAGGTATGGACTGCTATAGATAATCGATCATATGGAAATCTTATCTCTCTAATCAGATAAAGTGATAGTTAAAATTGAATTCTTTAGTCCCATGTTATCTTTTTTTCTCTGTTGGCGAGGCTTAGAATACTCTGACTGCAAAATGTTTTACATGATTAGGATGTGACACAAAGTCAATTTTCTAAGTGAAGATTAACAGGTTTAAATTCAGATTTTTCTCTTAGACTGGTTGCCTAACCAAGTTTAAAGAGCCCAGTCTGCCCTACTATTTACCCATAGCTGGAGGGATAATAGGTGGATGCCAAGCGTATTAGTGCTATGTGAAATGTAAACACCCTCGTCCAGGATTTGAACTCTGATCACTGAGTCCATTTCCTACAATAATAATACACCATGAGCAGCTCTATGCCATTGAATAAATAAACCAAACCATGTGGTTGTCTTATTGGCACAAATATGTTCATTATAAATTATTACACATATTGAATGAAATTGCCTGATGCTGTAATAAAAGTTTAGCCTTTTGGCAGTAGATAATAAATTTCCTATCAATGAAATGTGTGTGTTTTTTGGGTTTTTTTTTTTTTGTAAAGAGATTGAATGAATCACAAAACTGGTAAACAATATCTATTTCGCACCCCCCCCCCTTCATATCTATTTTGTTGATGTTTGTATTGTAAAGATATTCAATTATTTACTTTATCTTGTCTTGTAATTACTCTTTTTATCTGTAATCCTTTATTTGTCAAACTCTTTTCTCTTAAACACATTATGGGTCTTCCAAAACAATCAATATTGTCTTTATATATATATATATATATATATATATATATATATATACATACATATACACATTCATACATATATATATATATATATATATATATATATATATATATATATATATATATATATATATATATATATATATATATATATAATTTCTAAACTCCAACAGTATTTAAAAAAATCCTGGCTTTAAGGTCTGTAATTACACAATACAAACTTTCACTTTGAGAAAAGATTTTTAAAAAAAATCAAATAATCTGCACCTCCTGAAAATAATCAGTTGATATTATTAAAATGACCAAAAGAAAAAATACAAGAATTGCACAAGTTAAATATACTAAAGTGCTCAATACAATAAGTAGACCCAGTAAATCTTAAAGTAAGCCTAATGAGTCAGAAAATACCTACCTAGGTTTCTCCTAATGGATCATCAGGATAATTCTGACTCGGAGTCAGAATTATCCTGATGATCCATTAGGAGAAACCTAGGTAAGTATTATCTGACTCATTAGACTTATTTTAATATATATATATATCTTTCTCCTACTCTCTTTCTTCTTGTTTTATTTTTTTCTGTGTAGCATGTCCTTTTCTTTATAATAAAAATGGAATGGTCCATTATTTAGCTGAGGTGATAATATTTGTAAGAAATGAGAATTCGGTGGATAAGCAACACCAGATATCAGGATTTACATTTTTGCATTTCATCTTGGAAGATTGAGACACTCATTTTTAACCAGAGTGTGTTGCAAGATGATAACGGTTTTATTTTTAAGGAACAGGAGTATTAATATAGAGATTTGTATAATTTTAATTTTTTAGAATAAATGTATAAATATATGATAATGTTTTATTCAAGATATGATAAACAAACAACATATTTAGATCACATACTAAAATACAATTTGACTTTAGTAGATCATTTTAGTATGTAGATTGCATACCAAAGTAGCACTGACCGATATTACAGTGGGAACCGGTTGGGTTTGTGAGTTGTCTAGTATCACATATTATTGTATATTCTTCTGATATTGCATATGTCATTGTTTTTAAACAAAATATTCCTACTACCATAGAACTGGTTTGTATAGCTTGCTTATTATATATGTGTATATATATATATATATATATATATATATATATATATAATCTCACCACCATATTTGCTTGTCTATCACTTGTGTGACTATTTTAATCTGTCTTATATTTTAAAAAATAAATATGATTGTTATATTTCTGTGTATGGAAAAGGCAGTTTCTCACCCTAAACTATTTATGTTTGGACAAAATAATTTCATATAATTCATGAATAAGATACATTTTTTTTAACTGACATTTATTTCCTCTGTGTATGTGTCTTTCTCTCCCTCTCTTACATGCATACCTAATAAACCCTATCACCTATTCTGGTGCATAAATGATTTATCATAGAGGCTAAGAATAAAATTACAGTGTAAGCACTACCCCCATGGCTTAAAATTGACAAAATTGACTTATTTCCAAATAAGAACCGCTTCATGAAAAAAAAGAAAAAAAGATTATCATTTAAACTAGTAACATCTTTAATAATAAATGCGTAGGTCAGTGTGTCACATTTTTTTCAACTTTATTCCTTGAGGCTGTAGCCCAACATATTATACCATTTTGGGATCAGGCTGACTCTATGAGCAAATTAAAAATATTCTAATCCGAATCCAGGCCCACAATCCTGAAATTTTGGATTCCTTAGTTTTAATTACTTTGATTGTTTTGGGCGATTTTCTTTTTTTCTCTCTTTTTTCTTTTTCTTTTCTTTTTTTCTCCTTTTTTCTCTCCTTTTTTTCCTTTTTTCTTTTTTTTCCTTTTTCTTTTCTTTTTTTAACATAATTTTTTGTGCTAAATTTGTTCATACAATTACATTTTTTATAACTTGGAAATAGATTTGGGAATTATCAAAATTAATTGAAATGTCATTGTTGGGCCAAAGACCCACTCTAAATCCCTCCACAGGAGATAGCTTAATTCATGCCCTATAAGGTGGCTTTTAAACTAGTAGAAATATATAACTTGCATAATGTTAATGTATCCAGTCATTTGAAATATTAAATTTAAAACAAGTAAATTTTCTGTTTTATAAATTTGTTTCAATAATTTAAAAACAACATAAGTTTGTAGGGGGGGGGGCGTGTTGTATAACAGTTCTTGCCATGGGAAATGGACATGGTAAACTGAGTTCAAATCCTGGACCAGGTTGTTTGCATTTCCCATAGTGTGAATACCCTTGGAAAAAGTATGAATCCAACTATTCTCCCTTCAGCTATGGGTTAATAATAGGGAACAGTGGGCTCTTTAATTTTGGCTAGGCAACGTGTCTAGGAGAAGGAAAAACTCTGAATTCAAACCTGTTAAACACCACTTAAAAAATGACCTTATGTCACATCCAGATTATCTGCAGGGTTTGGGTAAATAAATAATATATATATATATATATATATATATATATATATATATATATAAGTTATCCACATACACTTGTTTCGAAGTTTACTTCTCATCAGTGTGGCTTTACTTTAACAGCTATCTCTAGCCGGGATTGAAACCTGACTGAATTTCCATCTGCCAAGTCTCTTACCCATGCGGCTATTAGCGGCTGTCAATTTTGAGTGAACAATTAATTGATACATTCCTACGCGGAATGATTTTATTAACACCAGAGAACTCTAGACTTTGTAAATAAGTCAATAGAGAGAGAGAGAGAGAGAGAGAGAGAGAGATATTCATTTAATCTTCAACCAAATAGATAAGTATGTGAATTTAAACATTTTTATAAAGCTAAAACACATCTGTTATATTGTTGGTTTATTTACTTTTGTCCATAAAGCATTCAACAAGTTCTTTTGTCTATTAAGATTTGTGAACAGTATTTTATCTGAAGATACCCAGATGGGCTTAACTGTCTTTATTAAAACGTATTATTATGATCTTTTTATAACCTGAAACTGCCGTAACTTGGGAGTGTGATTTTCTTTTAACCTAAAAAGATTTGCTAACTGATTATAGAACAATGGAAAAAACTCCCAAGATATCAAATTATATGTAAATGCATTTCTACCAAGTCATTTCCTTATCAGGTTTTGCGAATGAAAGTCAGCCATTTTAAACAGGTGGTGATTATACTTCTTATCTGAGTCCAAAATGACAATTGTTCAAATAATGCTTAACATTACTTCAGTGTACGTTTGCAATATATACACAGTGATTGTAAAGTAACTCTCCATTTCCTATTTTAAAAATCTTATTTTATTTCGGAATCTTTTTTTTTTTTTCTTTTCAAAAAATGAATATGAAAAGAACACACATAACACAGAGTTTTATTTCGAATTCTATCATTCACCTCCAGCCTCTCAAACTGCTTGAGAATTGCATCAACTGGCCTCTTTAACTATGGCTAGGTAACTAGTCTAAATAGGGAAAACTCTGAATTCCAACCTGTTAAAGTCCATTTAAGAAATTGACCTTGTGTCACCTCCTGTTTATAAGGAGAGGTTGGTAAATATACATATATAATAATAATAATAATAATAATATAATAATAATATATATAATGGTTAGTCTTGCAGATTCATTACTACTGAATAGCAATTGTTTGATCCCTACTGGATGCCCCATACTTGTGACCTTATGTTACATTCTACTCATAGCAAATGGGTAAATATCTACTAATTGAGTATTCCATTACAAGAAAGGTTGTGACTGTTGTGATTTCCTAGGACCTAAAATGTAAAGTTTATATTTGAGTGTAGTAAAATAATACTCAGCCCAAAATATCAGGCTTATAGGCTCAAAGGGTTAATGTTTGGAACTTATCTGCATGTTAAATATAATCATTTAGATTAACAGATTTTTCTTATTTTCATTTCGTTTTTACTAAAACTATTCTTCCTGTACTATAAGTATTTTTCTTTTCTTTTTCTAAAAGCAGGTTTTTTCATATATATTTTTTCCTCTTTTGCTGTTGTCCACTGTCTTGTCAAATGATCTGAAAGTGACAGTTTTACTCATCCTTAAAATCCCCAAGGAGAATTGAAATGACTTATGCTAGAATACATTGAACTGTCTTCATTCTACAAAATTTGCAGTTTTTAGAAAATGTTTATGAGTAGTGATAGGTTTCATTTTATATGAGGTGTGATTTTTGAAAAAAATGTGTTGATACTGAAATTTAAAAGTTTTATAATTATTTCCTTTAAGCTACATCTTAATACTTTGTGTGCGTGTATGTGTGTGTGTGTATATATATATATATATATATTTTTAAAATTCTAAATGTTTGCAATATTTTCCTCATTTTTTACTCGAAAAGTAAGGGAGAAAATAAAATTGTGATGTTGACTAGTAATTTTGTAAATGAGGTGTGATCAGAAGTATGAAGACTGAAGGTTTAAATTCTAAAATTCAGATGAAGATGTGTGCATTAGGGTAGGTCGATTTTGGAACTGTAATGTCTCCCATATGGCAAAAGTTGCCAATTAACATAAAGAATTACCACACAAAATATTTTTCTTTAAAACTTTATCTACATTTGAGGAAATAGATTTCAGTCTTTTCAAATATTATCCCTGTTACAGCTTAATTAATGAGGTAAAAACCAGCATATTGGAGGTATCAGTGATGATAGAGGATCTTTTCAATTTTAATTCTAATCATAATATCTTATTCGTTTTATCTTAGTAAAATAAATTTCTGTTTTAAATATTGAAATTGCTAAATTTTCTCACCAATTGTTGGGCTAAACTTTGTGAAAATGAGGATTTTTAGTGCATTTTAACTGTCAATCTTTGATGCTATTTCCTCAAACAATGGTGCTAGTAAAAGATTTAATTTTTGGTATCAGTATTCATTATACCAACATACAACTTTTACTGTTTAAAAGAATTTGATATTTAAAAAAAAGAAAAGAAAAATCAACCAACCCTCGTGTGCATAACTGTGCAACTTGTAAAGTGATCATGTCTGCATGCCAGTTGGTAAGAAATTATGAAGCTAATCTGGATAGTTTTTTTTTTTTAAAGGATTTTTTTTGCTAAACACAAGATTGTACAAGTGCAACAACTTCTATATACACCAATTCTAACTTTGTGAAAATTTTTTTTTTTTATTACTCTAACTGAAAATTCATCTCAAGAGTAAGATTTAATAACATTAGTTACAATCTGTGCAGCTTTACATCATATCAAATGAAAAGTTTCAAAGGTGCTTTGAACAATGGAAAACTCTGTGGAGTATGTGTGTTGAATGCCAAAGAGACTTTTTTTTAAAAAGAAAATGAATGTTTCATTCATCGTTCATTTATGTTTTTGTAAATACAGCTCCAGTCTGATACTTTTTAAACATACCTCTATGTTTCAATTGAACAACTCCTTCTATTTGAATTACTAAATTAGGTTTTGCTTACATTTTTTTTATTAATGTTATAACTTGTGACTTTAATTATTTAAAGGTTTTTAGTGCAAGATATCCTTTCATTTCAATTAAAACAGATTAGCATTATTGTTTTTGCATTTTCACCCCCTCTCTTTAGTTTTTTCCTACACCCTTTCTTTCTTTGTTTCTTATTATATTTTTTGTGTAGGATGTCCTTTCTTTCTTTTTAATAAAAGCAGAATGGTCCATTATTTAGCTGAGGTGACAACACTTATAAGAAATAAAAATATTGGCAGAGAAGCAACGCCAAATAATCTTGATTTACATTTTTCATTGCATCTTAGACGATTTGGATGGTCTCATTTTTAATCAGAGGGTATTGCAGGATGATATCGGATGAACGATTTAGGAACATGTTTATTAATATATAAATAATGTCTATCTTGTAATGTAATCTTAACATGTAGATTTCATTTCTAGTTTATTTCTGACTAACTTAAAAGCCGCCCTATCAGGCAGTAATTAGGCTTGATCCTGCAGAGGGGTCTGGATTTGACCTTTGGCCCAACCATGACACTTTATGCTTTGAGTATATATTAAATTTTATTAAACTTGAACAATATTTTTTTAATATATTTTCAAACAATTATGTTTTCATCAAAACAATATGATTTGTCTATTTGGAAATTATTGCAAAGCTGCATGATAAACATTTTTGGTTTTCCCAATTGGCCTAATTCTAAAGTAGTATGATATGTTGATGTACAACCTCTAGGAGTAAAATTGAAAAAATGTGACACACTATCATTTGCATTTATGATTATGAATAAAAATCTGTATATAACCTATTTATATTAACAATGATAAAGCTTTTTATATTCATAACAATTTTCTGTTTTTGTTTAGTTTAATTAACTGATATTTATACCATGCAGATTAGAAATATTAAACTACAGCTTAATCTTTTAAGAAAATATAATCATAGATTAAGTTAATTTAATTATTTATGAAAATGGAATACCAACAGAATAGTAATTAGTTTGGTGTGCGCTTAACTACTTTTTTTTCAATTTAGTCATCATGACTGTAAATAAACAAATAAGAATTCTTAATTTGTTATTTCTATTGACAGTCATGATGATGATGATGATGATGATGATTAATCAAATCTGTTGAGTCTTTTATTGAACTTAAAATGAATTACAATGATAATATAAGATATACAAAAGCAGAGGGGAGGGAGTACATAGAAAGAAAAAGAAACTGGTTAAAATTCTAACATTTTTTTCCTTTTTAGGAAATGAATTACAATGATAATATAAGATATACAAAAGCAGAGGGGAGGGAGTACATACAAAGAAAAAGAAAAAGAAACTGGTTAAAATTCTAACATTTTTTTCCTTTTTAGGAAAAAAGTCTATATTTTTCTAAAAATCCTTTATCTAAATTCTGTTTTTCATTTCCCAAGGAAGTGGGGGATATTCTTCTAAAATGATCTATTCCAAATCCTATTTTTAATTACTGAATATTTATTACTTCTGTGCGCTTTTCTACTTGTTGCTTATTGAGCATCAACTTAAATATTTAATGATTGGTAATTGGCATATTTAGAGAAAAAAAAGATTGGAGACAAAGGACAAAGATAAGAGAGAAAATGTTTTGATGAAATAATTCTGAGAGATATTTTAGCAAGATTCATGGAAAAGGGAAAAATAGGAAAATGATAGAAATATATAACAAGAAAAAAGTTTTAAACAAATTTTGATTAGAAATTTCTGAGGGACACTTTTTACAGAATACTTATTCATCTTTTTCAAATGTATATTTCCAAAATCTACCCTGAAATTATTCAGCAACCATTTAAAAAAAAGGATTTATATTGGCTAACTTGGTGAATGCCTATTATATAAGTTTATATTAATGAAACACTATAAAGCATTTGATTTCTATTTTATGAAAATTCATGTAAATGCTAACAAAAATCACTCAAGTTGCAATTGTTTATTTTGATTTTTATTCTTCTTGTTATTGTGTAAAAATAAAATTCTTTTTTTTTTTATTATTCATGCCCTTTAGTCTCATTTGTAATTGAAATATTTCTATTTCTATTTTACTTTTCTATTCTTTTCTTATTCTTTCTCTATAGAATTATTTTCCAAATAGACAGTTTTATTTGTAAACATAAGCATTTATCAAATATGTAAAAATAATGCCAAATCCCAAATCCTCTTGTTTTCCCCTCTTATATTTGAATTGCATTGATACATTTTGGTAAAATCAGTTGGGTGTGTGTATATATATATATATATATATATATATATATAAAATATACAGGGTGTCTATAAAGTCCTGTAACAGATTTTAAATGTAATAAGAAAGATGGCACTTTTATTGAAATGAAATAGTTAAAATGTACATAAAAAATAAAACTACAGGAGTTGAACTTTCATTTGGTTCTTATTAAATGATTCTATCATTTGTACAATGTGATTTATTAAGTTTTAGAACTGCTGCAAAACTTTATGAACATCTGTGTGTGTGTGTGTGTGTGTGTGTGTGTATATATATATATATATATATATATATATATATATATATATATATATATATATATATATATATTGAATTGTACAGACAATTCCTGTCTGACAAGTCTTTCGTCGATCCGTTCTAATCTTCGGGCCATCCTTCTGGTGAAAGCAGTGGTGATTTTTTGGAGGGGGGGGCACAGGTTGTGATAAGGGGGGGGAATAATGGAAGTAATGTAGGCAGAAAATTATAAGCATTTTAGGATATGTTGACTTCAAAGTTTTTTTTGTTTAGGGTAGGTTTTTTTTTTGTGCCCCCCCCCCTCCAAAAAATCACCACTGCTTTGTTCAAACTACTACCATTCCAAAAACCTCCCACTACCAATTGATATTACCTCCCACTAATTCCTTGCTTCTACTCGTTCTCGTTAAAAACGAGACATGGAAACTATTCCATCGTTTCCCACCTGAGGATGGCAAAGTGCATTGCTGAAAGCGCTAGTGATGAAACATTCGGTGGACTTGTATACCAGTTCCACCCTGACACCAGAAGGATGGCCCGAAGATTAGAACGGATCCACGAAAGACTTGTCAGACAGGAATTGTCTGTTCAATTCAATGAAACCTGTTTAAAAGAAAAAATGCTGCCTAAATACACTTTTATTTAATATATATATATATATATATATATATATATATATATATATAAGAAGGTCATTCAATAAATAAAGGGAATTGAAAAAAAGCAAAATGAATTTTGTTAATTTTTTTTTTTAAATAGAACTTTTTTCCATAAATGTAGACACTACATTATTTGGATTTGCTTTATAGCAAAAAAAAATTATTTTAATCCCGCAAAAGATTTTTTAACTTTGAACCAATCTGTTTATTCAATCGATTGGGATAGATAATTATCATTCTATTGACCATGACTGGGTACAAGTGTTAAGCTATATTAGGTATTCTATTTAATTTTGC
>CM042152.1:98021053-98076053 GCA_023376005.1 Doryteuthis pealeii
AATTAGTGTCTTATCTGTATTTCTTTTTGTGGTTTTTATTTGATTTAAATTTCAGAATTAAGTTCATTGCTTGCTTACATATTAAAGTTGAAGAAAACTTGTAAAATTGCAATAATTATAAGAACCCTTATGACTTTAATGTTTATCTATAATAGTAAAATAGAATTTAAAAAAAAGAAAGAAATCTTTAAAAGCAATACCAACACAAAACAGCAGTTGTATAGCCACTTACTTCCCATCACACTAACCATCAAAGATGAATAAGACATGCTGGAGAAGTAAGGACAGTATTGGCTATTACAGTCAAGTCATGCTAAAAGCACTGGTTCCTGCCTGATCACCAAAGTTAAGCAGCAATGAACATGTTCAATACTTAATCAACAGCAGGTGCTGTAAGCAAGCTGAGTCTTTTGTTTATCAAAAATGACTTGATTTGGCATTAAATGACCCAAAAGGGTTCATATGCCATAAAACCAACCAACAACCAGTATTTGCTGTCCAGCAAAAACTTACATCCATCAGCTCAATGCAAACATTGTAGATGGCTGATAGGGATGGATGGTGAGAGAGAGTCAAGGGAATCCTTGTTGTCTTGATGATGATGATGGCATAGAAGAAAAAAAGTTTCTAAAATCAAATAGGTTTACAAATAGTCATTTGTAATTAATAGTTAGTCATTAATCTTTTAATGTATCACCCAGTAGGAGGGAGTCCAAGTCAACAAAGTGGGAGGAAGAGGCCGAGTAAATAAACTCAGCAGTAGGTGGACTAAATAGGAAAATAAATCAAAGTTAATTTTTATTTCATATGCAAATAAGAGTTGTTTAAACAGTTGGGGTTGGAAAGGGAGAAAAATAATTATAAACAAATATTGAAATAAATTAAAAATAACTCAAATAAGTCCAATTAGTAATATAAGGGTCATAAGGTTTGTTGCTAATTAGTCATCAACTCAATGGCTTTAAAGATTTATGGATTCATTCTTATTTGCAAATATTTTTTAATCAAAATCTTTTCAACAAATTTCAATGCCATTTTGTGGATTGGGGGTGTAAGGCAATGGTGCAATTATTTAAACCCAAGATTTAAAGAAAGAAAATTCCTCATAAGACTTCTTTTTTGGGGGGAGGGAGGGAGGGAGTCTTCATTATCATCAAGGCATTCTGACAGCACAGATTTGCTTCTGCCCTGTCGGCTGGGGCTGTAGAATATGCTGATTGCACCTCTGCAGGTTGACACCTTGGTGGCTGAGCAGTCCATGACATACAACACTCCATTTTAGCCTTTACTAAGGCTAGACAAGCGCTCGGAGAGGCTTCCTCTTATCAATTGGCTGGTCACATCAAGCCCTAGCACCTATATGATTGTCCCAAACCTATTACCCTTATGGGAAGGCCCCCAACCCTTTTTATCATATATATGCTAGAAGGCAGTGGTTGAGGGTATTAGTGTGCTGGGTTTGATGTTATACTGCATCTAATGGTGAAATTTAAATTCTGGAGCTCTGGGGAGTGTGAAGTACACATTCATCGCCATTACTCCTAGGTCCACTCTGACCTGGAGTGGTAGTACCTGTTAGGGTCTCATGTATGGATTAAATAGAAGAAAAAAATGAGTTTAAAAAATGTATTTTAAAAAGAATTGAATACTTGTGGAGAATGAATAAAACAAAATGTCTTTGGCATAGAATAACCCAACGAGGGTTGACATGCCATAAAATCCAACCAACCAAATCTGGTGGTATAAAAAGAAAATTTATTTTTTCTGCTTAAAAGTAAATTTTAAACTGTTTTTAAAGTTTCTTTACATAAAGAGAGGAATTTTTTTTCCTATTGTTATTAAGTAAAATATGAAGACAAACTGAAAATAAAAATGTTAAAATGTATTGCAATATTTTTAAATAAGTTGAAAGTTTTGATTTTGGATTTAATTGTAACAAAATAAGCATGAAGCGAAAAATGAGTTTTGCATATTTAAAGTAGATTTTGAATTGTTTTTCATTTGATATTTTGTCATGTTAAATTACTTCAATTACACACATAATTTATGTCTGCCAAGAGAAAAATTTAAATTCTGTGATGAAAAATCTTCCAAAAATAAAAATGGCCATTCTAGAAATATGATTCAATAAAAATGAATTGATCTAATGATGACGCGACTGAATTTGGTGATGGAGGCAATTCTTTCTTTTTATTAAAAATGTGAAAAAATAGATTTGTTTTCAGTGAGTATCTATTTCCTGTCAACATACTTCAAAAGTCATGTGGGTGTTGAATCATTGTTCTTTAACCATAAGTGATGAAAACCTGCTTAAAATTAAGCTCATTTCAAGACAGCTAAATTATAGATGACCAAAAATAACAAAACTTGATATTTTACTCTTTTTTTTGGGGGGGGGGGAGTAAAAGACATTAAAACAATGTCACATGACAGATGAAATTTTATTTTGGGTTAAATGGTTTTATTCAATATTTGTTAAAAAATTTTACACAGTTTAAAATTGTATTTTCAAATCATAATATATGATTGCTTATAAAACTGATCTCAGATAACTCAGTAAACTTTGAACTGTTTAATTTTTGGAAAACACATCCCAATTAAATAGCAACAATATTTTCCTATTTGTGTGAATTTTTGAGTTGAGGTTTGATAATTTGGATTATTTGGATTACTGTCCCCATCTTTATTGTTATATATGCCCTCATGAATTGTATAATGGGTTCAGTTCAATTACAATAAGAAACACTTGAAGAAAGGTGGAGTGCACATTTGCTGAGACATTGTGTATATGATAATAAAGATGAGGACAACAGTCTGAAAAATCCAAATAATCCAATCTTTTCCTATTAAGTTTGATAATGAAAATTCTGAACAGGCATGTTACCAGATTATTGGATGTATGGGGGGGGGTCTATTAAGTACGAGGGGGCAGATGGGGTAATAATGGTTTGTGTTGTAAGAATTAACACACACACACACACACACACACACACACACACACACACACAAAATTAGTTTCCATTTACAGGAGGGTGGGGGGGAGGTGAAGTGATTTTCAAAGAGGCTTCTGATTGGTTGGTTATTTTATTTAATGGTCTATCAACCCTTGTGGGTTATCTAATGCCAAATCTTATTCTTTTGACCTCTTTTATTTGTTTCTTTGTGATATGAACTCTATTCCATAAAAGTCTAAAACTTCAAGCTGAATAGTCGTCATGCACCCTAGAATGCAGATGGAAATTTCCCTTGCAATGTGTGTGACCGCATCTTCAGAATTGGACTAATTAACCATCAAAAAGTTCATAACTAATCAATGATATGGAGTGAGGTCATCGTCATTTGCGACGGACTGCTAAAAGGAAAGTATGTCCATCCTATTCTCTCAAAGTTTAGTCAGTTATACTGCATTTAACTAAACTTAAATAGAAGGTGCATGGTAGTATAATGGTTATCATTATAGGAAATACACAAAATATGAATCCAACAATTCTTCCTCTAGCTATGAGTAAATATTAGGGCAGACTGGGCTTTTTAACATTGGTTAGGCAACCAGTCTAAGAGAAGGAAAATTCTGAATTCAAACCTGTTAAACTCCGCTTAAGAAATTGACCTTGTGTCACATCCTGCTCGTGCAGAGGGGTTGGTAAATAGGAGAGGCAAAGTCAAAAAATGATTGAGGGGTCTGACCACTGTTGGGAAGAAAAAGATAGACCCCAGATTCTTATGAAATGAGGTTAGCATAATAGACAGAGTAGGGGTGGGGGTGAAACCATTGATGAATAAAACACTTGATGGAAGCTGTGTACATAATGTGTTCCTTTGACCCGATCAACAAAGCCATTATAGAAATAAACAATGTGTGTGTGTGGGGGGTGCTAATAAAGAAAAGGTAATGTAGTATGACTAAACAATCATGGGGTGGGTGGGGGAAGATTCTGTGCATTTGTATGGAACTTCTCAATGGGTGGTTGACGCTGACATTTCCACAGTAAATATAGGAGAAAAGTAGCCAGAGGGTACTCAGCTGAAATCTTGGGAATAAAGAATAATGCACACGAGGAAAATAGTCTGTTTAATTAACAAATAAATAAAAAATAATTAGAATAAAACTCATTTAACAAAATTCAGAGAAGAATGTTGTTTCTAATATCCTAGCAGGGAAAGGATGCAGAGTATCGTTTTCAGCCTGCAAATTTGCTGTCTTCAATTAAACTACCATTGTATTATTCATAATTTGTAGTACAATGTTGTTTCTAATGTTTTAGTTGGTTGATTTAATTTTATGGCAAGTCAACCCTTATAGGGTTATTTTATGCCAAAGAAATTTGTTTTATACATTCTTGTTGGGTATTCATTTTTTTTAAAAACATAGTTTGGTTTCTTTATTTAATGGCATTTCAATCTTTGTGCAGTATTTAATGCTAAAGCCATCCTTGTAGAAGAACAGTAGTGGTACTATTTAACTCATAGCTGGGGATGTAAATTTGTAGTGACTTATAGATAATTGCTCAAATAGTCTAAGTCAGTAACATACCAGTTTGAACATAATTTGATCAAATGAGAATTGTAATGTTCTTTTGTTTTTTCCTCCCTCTCAAAGTAAATACAATAGAGACATAATTCATCTATTAAAGTAGAAAAAATAAAATTGATTTGTGGAAACAAAACCTATTTTGATATCGCTGTTCAAAAGACAACTCTTCAAATATTTTCAATTATAATTATTAAATATTTTTCTCGGCGACTACAAGTTATCTATCAATAACATATAAAGAGCAGTTGTTGTGTATGTATGCCCAGATGAAAGTACAAAAATAAAACAATTTAACAACAAAGTAAATATGTATATACACATAAGATATCAATTCTTGCTTTTTGGGCAAAAGTTATGAAGATTTGATTTATATTCAAAGATATTTAAAAATTAGAATATACATAGAAATAGCATTGAAATTCTACTTTAAAATGTCCAGCATTAGTAAATCTGAAAAATAAAGATATTAATACACTAGGGTTTCCACCCTTTCCACTCAGTTGATACTGGGTAGCCACTTCTGGTACCAAATAAAAAATTTGAAAATTACTATAATTCATTAAACATCTTATTTGTCCATCTCTCTCTCTCTCTCTCTCTCTCTCTCTCTCTCAAGAATGGCTAGAATTATGGTTATAAAATTTTCTGTGGTTGTTATTAATACAACCATATAGTATCCTTTTAATAGATTAAATTTTCCATGCCCTTATAGCTATATATCAAAATATATCTGTACCATTGTTAGGTTCCAGACCTAACAAAATTCTAGAGTTGCTCCCCTTGATCAGTAGGGAACAGTTGCCTCCCTTGAAAGTTACATTGTGGGAGAACTGAAAATGGGGTTTCTGTCATGGCACTTTTGGCTGGTCACACACACACACACACATTAGCTACTAAGTCACTTTTAGGGTAGAAGCATTCTCTACCTTGTCTTAAATAAAACCTTGTTAATTTCCAACAACCTGGTCTTGCATTTTTATTCAAAGTTCCATATTTTATTTGTATGTAAAAACATAACTACTGAGAAGTGTTGCAGTGAATGCTAATAGACATTGAAACTTGAAATAATGTCTGTCTATAAATTGTGTCCATTAAATTCATTTTCAGATTCTCTGTGAATGTGCGTGCATATATGTATTTGGTATGAAGAGTAAGGTTTTATATTTAACTGTTTTTTGTTTTGTTTCTTTTCAGTATTGATACCTCATAGAACTGGTCCTGGTGAACTTGGAAAACCTGTCATTGTTCCAGCCCAGAGGCAACAGGAATCAAAAGAAAAGTTTAAAATTAACCAATTCAACTTAGTTGCTAGTGACATGATATCATTAAACCGATCTCTACTTGATTATCGAATGGAAGGGTGAGTAAGCTTTTTTAATTTCATCTCTCTCTCTCAAGATTTTCATTATCACTCTACTTCAAAAATTATTGTTATATACACAGCGTTTTGGCTTATGTGCCCTCCGGCCTTCTTCAGGTATTTCTTGGGAACCTGCTTGTTCCCCAGTTCAAGGAAGGTTCCCAGGTTTGACAAAAAACACCTAAAGAAGGTTGCAGATCAGTCGCTTGGTCATGTCATGGTCTGGCTTGTATATGATTGTCCCAACTCTATTGCCCTTATGGCAACCCCCAATCCTTTTTATCATATATGTGCTAGTAGATGGTGGCTGAGGGTCCTAATGTCCTGTGTATGTTGTTAAACTCTATCTAATAATGAAGTTCCAATTTTAGAGCTCTGGTGACCCAGAGTGGTAGTACCTGTTAGGGTCCCATCTCTGGGTTAATTAGAAAAAAATGAATTTGATAGATGGTTTTTTTTTTTTAAATTGAGTACTCATCAAGAATAGATAAAACAAAATGTCTTCAGCATAAAATAACCCAACAAAGTTAACATGCCGTAAAATCCAACCAACCAACTGTGTACCAAAGGCTTTGTTTGTATTTGACAGTGTTTTCAATATATAGCACAAATCTCAATCGGGGGAAAGTTCTGGAGCGCTTCCAATTTTGTCAAACTGATGGAGATGAAAAGTGTTTGTGATATTCATGTTGAAGTGCAGATTGATGGAGGATAATCATTTTCTTCTGGCTCACTTACAAAACAGAGTTATGTGACTTTTGCAATATTTTTTTATATTCTCAACAGCCAACTCCAATTGAGTAGCTAGTGCTGTGTCTGAGGAACCAGTAATTCTGTATCCAAATTTAGAAAAAAAAAAACATAGTAAGTTTACATTCAATGAACATGGAGTAAAAGAGTAAGTACCAAAATCATCCTCCCTAAAATGTGGTGATGGGGGTCCTCTTAGAAAAACCAAGATCAACCCTCATCAAATGTTGTAATTGTTACCATCATAGGTCATCACATGGTGAGATGTGCTCACATCCTGGATAAAGGTTGCTTGTATTTAATATAGTGCTAATACACTTGGGAAAGGTATGAATCCAAATATTCTCCCTCCAGCTAGGGTTCAATAGTAATGCAGACTTGTCTCTTTAACATTGGTTAGGCAACCAGTCTAGGAGAAGTAATACTCTGAATTTAGACCTGTTAAACTCCACTTAAGAAATTGACTTTTTGTCACATCCTACTCATGCAAAGGGGTTGATAAATATATATATGAAGATAAAGAGGATATAAGCTCTTGTTATATTTTTGGAGTGTGAATAGTCAAGATTGCACACATTGGGAAGACATGGATGCTACACAGAGGACCTACCAGAGGCAAAGAATGATGGGGATGGTTGGCAAGAAGTTGTCATAGATATCCGTGCTACTAGCATGACATGATGATATTAATACAAGTGAATACTGAAGATTGTTTTGATTAAAATCTTACTTTATTAGAATCACCATTGATACCAGCTTCACCTTTTATGTTGATTTTTGTAATAATCAACAATTGTCTCATCAAATATTTCCATGTGTAATTCATTTTTTACCTTTTTATTTTCATTAATTATTTCAATTTTAATATTTTTTATTTTTTTTTTTATATGTTACCTTTTTGATGTTTTATTAATTGAAATAATCAAACCTAATTTTACCTTTTTGACTTATATCTTTACAGGTGCAAGAAAAAAGGCTATTCAATTAAGAAATATCCCAAGACTAGTATTGTTATAGTATTTCATAATGAAGCCTGGTCTACGCTATTAAGAACTGTACATAGTATCATCAACAGATCTCCCACTGAATTATTGGAAGAAATCATTATGGTAGATGATGCTAGTGAAAGAGGTAAGTTATTTTTTTTGGGGGGGGGGCAGGGATTTACTTTTATTATGAACTAGTGGAGATACCTGGTGTTTCTCAGGAGAAATAAGTTCATCCTGGATTTTATTGCATTGTTGAAATTCAATAACATGTTGATTCATCTACTTGATAATCAATCTGATGCCATTGTAAAGACTTTGGGGTCTGCATTTCTCAAGAGTGTGACTTAGGAGTTCCCTTTTTCAGAAATTGAATGAATTTTTTGTTTTTGTGGAAGAACAAAAATATGGAATTTTTTTCATCTCAATTTTACACATATTCTTGTGTAAATTACATAGAATTATAAAAGAATCATTTTTGCCACACACCTTACACAATATATAAACAAATCTTTTAAAGCTTATATATATATATATATATATATATATATATATATATATCGACATAAAATAATTTTTATATCAAAATTAAAGGTGTGATAAAAGACTTCCTTGATGATAGAGTTGTATAACAGAGTGTCGTCTACAATCTTCAACTTGCATGGGATATCTTTGATTCTCTCGTCATATCTGTGATATATCCTATCTTGCATCTGGAGATGCCTACACTAGTAGATACGACAAGATAAAGATATCCTACGCAAGGTGAAGATTGTAGATGAAACCTTTTATCACATCATTGATATCTTGCTCCAATGTGCAAAGAACAGAATCTTGCTCAACACAGAGATCAATTCTAGTTCTGTCAGGATGTAGTGTAGATTCAACTTGCAATACAGCTGCATATTGATCACCTAATACAAAATTCTACAAAGTATAGGGTTTTTAAGGCTCAAGGAATGAAATGTTCAAAGAGTTAATATATGGAATTTATAATTTGAAAATTGAAACCCCTGTATGGAATAAATTTACAGAAACATGAGTTACTTATAGATTTTTCACCAAGAAGGAAGGAAGTAAAAAATAGGTGATAAATCATTTCATATTAACAAAGAAAGAAAATAGATATTAATGATAAAAATTTACCTTAAAATGGTTTCAAATTTTAAAAATATTAATTTCCAATTCAACCCATGTTTTGCTAGACCGATGGAATGCTATACTGAGTAATTTTCTTTGGTATTTCTTAGGGCAATGGATACTATGTGTTGGTATCCATTTCACCAATGTGACAGGTTTTATTGGATTACATGATACCAGTAGCAAGGAATAATCCTCAACCTGAAGTATTAGATTTAAAAATATCTATATCAAAAAGTAACTATATTCTGTTACTAGTTATTAGGAAGAGATTTTTTATTAAATAAAAATATTACAAACATAATGAAAAGTTTTAAGTTTGCTTTCATAAAGTCATTTCATTTTTTTTTAAGTTTTACAATTTATGCAAATGTTAACGAATGTACTTTGAAATAGTAATTAAACATTTTATTTGTCTGAATTTTTTAGATGAAGCTTGAAAATTTGTATTATTTAAATTATTTTTGACTGTTCTCACCTTTATTGTTATATAAACAACATTTTGGCCAATGTTCCCTCCAGCTTTCTTGAGGTATTTTTTAGATGAGGCTTGAGAATTTGTATTATTCAAATTTTGTTGACTGTTGTTCTCATTTTTATTGTTGTATAAACATTTTGGATGATGTTCCCTCTGTCAGGTGCTTTTTGTTGAACTCTGGAACCTTCTTGTCAAACTCTGAAGCCTGACCTAATGGATTAAATAAAGGTTTTTAGTTCAAAGTTCCATGAAGCATCCCAATTACAACAATAAACACCTGAAGAAGGCTGAAGAGCACTTTGGCCCCAAAAATTGAATACCCATCAAGAATAGATAAAACAAAACATCTTCAGCATAAAATAACCAAACAGAAGTTGACATGTTATAAAAATCAGACCAATCAACCTACCACAGCTTGAACAGCTTCAGTTAAATGATATCACAAACTAACATGTACCAAAATATTGCAAAACTTTTGACTCACCCTAGTTTTTAATAAAACTGTAAATTGTTATTTATAGAACATTGATTTTGTTAAATGAAGAATTCTTCTATTACATTTTGTCAAAGAATTCTTTTTTTTTTTCTGATTGTTTTTGATTTGGTTACAATTTACAAATGAATATCAATTTCATTTTAAATCAGTTTGTTTTTCCTTGTCATATTTTCTTAAATTCTTCCAATTAATATGAATGTTGTTTTTAAATCTTTTATTTATTTAGATTATTTGGGAAGGAAATTGGATGAATATGTTGCTGCATTACCAACTCGAGTTCACATTGTCCGATTAGAAGAAAGAACAGGACTTATACGAGCCAGATTAAAAGGTAATTTGACCTTTTATTTCCTTTTCTTAATGTTTTATAAATTTTGATTTTTGGTTATTATATTTTCCTTTTATTTGACTTGGGGAAAATAACATTGATATTGACTAGCTTTTCTTTTTATTTCTTTTTAAAATTTTTTTAGAGAGATCCCCGTAAAGCAGATTGATTTAACCCCCCCCCCCATTATAAGTATTATCATGTTTCCCCCAAAATAAGACAGGGCTTATAATAGTTTTTACACAGAAATATACCACTAGGGCTTATTTTGGGGGAATGTCAAGTGTTTATGTCACATGATGTAAATGTGAAGAATGCTTATTTCTTTCATCTGTCTGTCGCTCTCAACTAGGGCTTATTTTAAGGGGAAGACTTTTATTAATATCAGGATAGGTTCTATTTTCAGGGAAACACTGTATATATTTTGTACAAAAAAAAATAGATTTATTTTAAACATAATTTCTTATTGATGTCGCTGTAGGGCTACAATAAATAATTATCTCCCTTAGAGAATTAGCATGTCCATTAGGGTCCTCATAAGGTGTCACATGACAGTCTCAGAAACCTTTCTTAAACTCCTTTTTGCCTCTGTTCTTTGAACAGTATGGAGGTATCATTGGGGAACAAGAAAAGTTTTCTTGTTCCCCAATGATACCTGCATCAGAAAAATAAGGTCTAAAAAAGTTTGGCTTCAGGTTACCTTTACCACACTGTAACCTGAACTAAATAAGTTATAAAGAGTTTGAATGTTTCTACTCTCAAATTTTAATCAGACCAAAAAAGGAGGTGCTTTGTTGATTTCTAGTTCTGTAAATTTCAAACACCTATGACAACTAAAAAGTCATCCCATACTTCACTAGCATCATTCTTCCTATGGGGGCAAGAGTCCTTGGGGGTGTAGTCATCTGCTAGACTGCAACATTGTAGTAATTGATTTTGAACTCCACTTTTGGACTAATACCCTTGGCCAAGATGTGAACCCACTCACGCCCCCAGCTATGGATTAAATAGTACCACTACTGTTCTTCTATAAGGATGGCTTTGGCATTAAATACCCTGTGAAGGTTGATATGCCATTAAACAAAGAAACCAAATCAAACCATTCTTGCTACATCTATTAGACTTTAGATATTGACCAGCAATCACAATGGAAATTGGAATCTATATGGCTTATCCAGACAAAAAAATGTAAGTTTGTGAAGAGTCTTTATCTTAAAGACACTTTAATAGTAATCTTTGCATCTTGGGACAAGTCTGGTCAAATTGTGACCTTTGATTGGAAAACTACTGCCAAAACAAGTATCTTCCCATCATTATTGAAAACTTAGATGACCTATGAATCTATAGATTCCCATTGTAGCAGTGGTCCATTTACCAAAAGTTCTCTTGTTCCCCAATGATACCTGCATTGGAAAAAATAAGATTTAAAAAATATGTTGGCTTTGAGTTATTCTTACTGCACTTTTGACCAAGACTAAATGTTTGTCTAAATAAAGCTTTGAATTGCAATGATATACCTTCATAGAAAGATATAGGATTGTACTAGAAGCAGCTACCCAGCGTTGCCTAGGTAGAAAGGGTGGGGTCAAAAAAGTTAATCTTGCAGATCAATTATTACTGAAATGCAAATTGGATCTTTGCATATTGCCCCATTAAAATCCCTAGGTCAAAAATCCCTTGCGTTGTTTTGGCCTGGGGGGGCAACAGAACAAAAAAAGTGCTCAGACTCGCTGAAAAGAAAAATTAATGTTTCATATTTAAAATATTAAATGCAAAAAAAAAAAAAAAAATTCATGATGTTACTATTCAAATTTTATTTTTTAATTATCTTCACGAATGTAAATCAAATCTTCATTAATTTTGCTCAAAAAGCAAGATCTGGTGATAGTGAATGTGTATGTATATTTACATTAATTGTTTTATTTTCATAGTTTCCTCCAGGCATATATACATACATACATACCAATTGGCCTTTATATATGTATAGAAGTGGGTACCTTGCATCACCTGGGTAGAGAAGGGCACTAAAAAAAGACTTAGCGCAATAGTTAGCAAGTTAGTCTTGTAGATCCATTATTTTTATGTATATTTTGATTTATTGATATCTTTGTAGATATAAACCAAATCTTTTTGCACAAAAACCAAGAACCAGGAATATTTATTGTGTGTGTGTGTGTGTGTGTGTGTGTGTGTGTGTGTGTGTGTGTTTGGATAGAGGGGGGAGGGACAAACAAAAATATGGTGTAATGTTTAGCAAGTTAGTCTCGCAGATTCATTATTTTTATATATATTTTGATTTTTAGATATCTTCATAAATATAAATGAAATCTTTGTAATATCTACACAAAAAGCAAAAACCAATGATATCTAATGTGTATATATATATTTAGTTTGTTGTTAATTGTTGTATTTTCATAGTTTCATCCGGACATACATACACACCAACTGCCTTTTATATATGTATAGATATATTGACATTGTCAATAAAAAAAAAAAAAAAAAAAATTTGCCATTGACAAATGCAAATAGGGTGAGGAAAAAAGATAAATTACTTTTACAAATGTCAGCATCTAATTAGATATTTATGTTTTCTTTTTGTTGACATTTTGTTTTCTTTCTTTTCTTGCAGCAACATAGTTTTTTCCTTTTCTTTTCTGCCCACCTTCCTTATTCTTACCTGATTTGATATGTTATAAATTAAACTGACAGGTGGGCAGGTAAATATATTGGTTTTAATGAACTAAAACCATCGATTGATAAAAGGGATTGTCTTAAATATTGACAGGTCACAAACATCTGTGCTAAATTCAGCTTAGAATTTATTTCTTTATTTTGTTTGTGTTAACTACCCAGATATTTTAATTATTTCATTGTTGTTGTTATTATCTATGCTAGCAAATATATGTACCCTCCAGGTGCAAGTGTTTAAGTTTTTAATGTTATAAAATATTAAATAAGAATGCAAATAAAAAGATTTGAAACAGGAGGTGAGTATAATCGAAAAATAGAACAACTGAAACTTACTCTTTCATCACTACCATCTTTCATTGCTAAATTTTTCAGTAAAATTTAATTATTAAGTTAAAATAGAAATAAAGAATAAAATTACAGTTTTTTTCTTCTTGTTAATTGATTTCTTTTAAGATTTATCCCCAAGATTTTTGCTCATATTCATTAAACTAAGACCAAACAATTATAAATCAATAATACTAAGCATATATTTATTAAAATCAAATTTTCAATATAAATATGCAAATTAGCCTTTCCGTTCACACTGTCATCATCATCATGTCGCGCATGTAGCACGGGCATCCATGACAATCTTTTGCCAACCCTCTCTATCATTCATTACACCTGGAAGCTCCTCTGCGGAGCAGCCAGCATCTTCACATAACTGGTCAATGTATGTCCTTGCTGGGCGCCCCACACTTGCATGTCCATGTGTTGGCTTCCACAGGAGAACGTCGCTTATGAGTTCATCCCTGCTTCTCTAGCAGTGTCCTGCATGCCTTGTCCGTCTCACTCGGATAGTTTGTGAGATGGGGGGCAGGTGACCGTACAGCTGTTTCCTTGTGGGGTGCTGTTTCCACGACTTATTCAAGACTGCACGCAGCATTCTTGTGCAGCTCCCATCTAGCTTATTCTCAAGACGCTTTGTCAGGGTCCAGGTGGTGCAGCCATACAGCAGCACCGACACAACCACAGCCTGGAAGAACTGTCGCTTCAGCTTGCCAGGGAGATCGGACCTCCATATGACTGATAATCTATTTGTGGCCGCCCATGCCTTTGCTATTCGTGTATTAACATCGCTCTCTGTGGAGGAGATATTACCACCTAGGTATGTGAATTGTTCTACTGGCTTAAGAGGCTTGCCGTCGAGTGTGGAGATGTCTCCTTTATTTTTGAAATTCATGAACTCTGTTTTACCGGAGTTCACATAGAGGCCTATATTCTTTGCTGCCTCCTCCAAGCTATGTAGCAGTGATTCAGCCTTTGCCTGTGTATCTGCAAGAAGTGCAAAGTCATCAGCATAGTCCGCATTTGTGATTGTTTGTGCGGGATATCGCCTGCTTCTTGCCTTTTTTATTGTTAAACCTTTTTCTTTTATGGTATCTAATGATGTTCGGAGTACGTAGTCTAGACATATTATAAATATATATGGTGCCAGTGTGTCCCCTTGAAGGACTCCAGTGGCGATGTCAAAGAAATCTGTGTCGCCATCAGGTGAGCGTACCATCGCTTTAGTGTCTTTGTATAGCATCATTATAGCTGAAACCGTTTCATTGGGGAGGCCATATGCTAATAGTATTTGTTCCATTTTTCCTCTATGTATGGAATTGAATGCCTTGGAGAAATCTACGAATAATAGCGTTGCCTCTAGATTCTTTGCTCGTACCCCTTCTATGATCCATCGAATAGTCAGGATCTGAGAGGTTGTGGATCGATTTCTGCGGAATCCATTTTGGTTTCTCCTAAGGATTTTTTCTATTTCGGGCCGGATGCGATTAAGTAGAAGGGCATTATATATCTTGGCTGCAATAGCAGTGAGAGTTATGCCTCTGTAGTTTTTAGCGATTCCGAGATCTCCCTTTTTAGGGAATGGGAGGATGCAGCCTTTCGTCCATTTATCTATTCTATTTTGTCTATATACTGCATTGCATAGCCTAAGCAGTATGTCATTGAACTTTCCTATCTTCCACACCTCCGGGGGTATTTCGACAAGTCCTGCTGCTTTTCTACCTTTTAGCTTCTTTAAAGCTTGGTTGATTTCATCTATTGTGAAATCTCCCAGCTTGATATCTAGTTGTTTATCTACAATCTTTTGGATATTACTTTCTATGATTTCTGGGGGGCTTCCTAGCAGTTTCTGGAAGTGGTCCTTCCATTTTTTTAGTCTATCTTCTTGGCTGGTTGCCTTTAATTTTGATTTAGAGGTGCTTTTTCTACCACTCTGTAGCCCACTATTTTGTTGTATATATAAATACAATTGCTTGTTATTAGTATGTAGATATGGTCAACAGTATTGATAATGTAAAACAATTTTATTAATAATTGAGGTTTAAATAAAATCATGGAGAATGTGACAGACAATTGGTTACAGACAAACAAACACACAATCTCTATTATAATAAGAGATATTGATATTTTAATATTGGATCAGTATTATTTGTTTGTATTTTTGAGATGGGGTTTGATGTGAATAATTTTGATTTTTTGGACTGTTGTCCTCATCTTTATTGTAGCATGAAATTTCAATATTTATGGTAAAAATACATTGTTATTTAATAGAATATAATGTAAGACTTTATTTTGATTTGATTTTGAAATGTTATTAAAACATTCTTATTTATTATGATTGTAATGAACTTTATTGATCAAGTTATAAGCATATTCTACTTTATTTTATCTAAAAAAAAAAAATTAAAAAAATACAAATGTATTTATCATCATATTCTATAGTCTCCTTTGTCTGTATTTTTGAGATCAGGCTTGACGCTAATAATCTTGATATTTCGCACTGTTGTCCTCATCTTTATTGTGGTATGTATAAACACAACATTTTGTCCGCTGTATACTCTGGCCTTTCTCAGTTGTTCCCTGTGTATCCAAGTATAGTAATGATCCAACCAGGGAAATTCTTTTAAATAGTTTGACAATTGATTAAATAAGCGTCAAAGAACTTTTAAAGATCTCATTCAAATAGTGTCATTGTTTTTGCACACCTATCATTCCAACATGTGTCACGAGAAGTCATGATCATTTGTGTGTGTGTGTGTGGGGGGGGTATGTTTATTGGTATTTCCTGTACAACTGACCATAGTCAAGTTTGATCATTACTATGCTCAGATACACAGGGGACACATGAGGAAGGCTGGAGTATACAGTGGCTGAAACATTTTCTTTATACATACCACAATAAAGATAACAACAGTCCAAAAAATCAAAATTATTGGACCAGTATTGTTTATACTAACATAAATAAAAAAAAAAAAAGAAATGCTAACAGTTAGATGGTTGAAAACATATTTCAGTTGATTTTGCTTATGTTCTTATTCCAATTCATCATAGGATCAGTGTAGTATCTGTGCACCTTACTTTGGATCAGGGTATATATTTTCCTGACCTCCCACCAGGCTTGTGCAAAAAATACATAGTTCCATTGGCATTTCTCTTGAGAGGCACCTCAAGCACCGGGCAATAAACCTAAACCTTACCCTTTTTAGGCGAGGGGGCCGGTATTGTCTGGGGATGGGGGATGTCCTCCTAGAATGATCAGAGTAGTGTCTGTGCACTATTTCCAAGTTAATTTTATCCTGGTGTTTATATAGTATCATGATGGAAGTTACAGATAGAGAAAAACAATGTACACTTTTCGTTATTATATAATTTTTTTATGTAATTCTTTTGGTATCTTTAGTGATAAAATAGTTTTTCGTTTTTAAATTTCTATTTAAAGAAAGAAATGCAAAATTTAGAATTTAGTTTTGTTATTTTTGCAGATTTCTTTGTTGATGTACACAAAACATAAGTGCTAAGCTCTACTTAAAATCCAGACAATCTAAAAAAATAAATAAATAAATGAAATAAAAGATAAATAAGATACAATTAAGAACAAAAAAATATGTATATCTGCATAGTTATTTTATCATCTTATTGAGAAATTTAAATGTTTTAAAGTTTAAACTTTTCTGTTGTTAAAAAACACAATACAGATTTTAATCCGATATTTTTTAGTCTACAAATTACACTTTCACTAAAAATCTGTCTACTCATCTTAAAATTTTTCACTAATTTTTATTTGAGTTTTTATTTTAAAATTTTGTTAACATACTTTTATTATTGATGCTATGATAAGAATAAATGACAAAAATCATTTGCATGCTTATGAGATATATTTTGATAGATATTTTACAACTCCTCCTCTTCCTCCTCCCTACTACTACTACTACTACTTACTGTATGAGGTAAGTAGTATTTATCAGACCCCCACCCCACCAAAAATGAGATCATTGAATCAATTAAAAAATGTTTGGCTAAGTCCATTTCTTTTCACTTTGCATTAATTCCAATGCAAAAAGGCATGAAACTACTTCTTTCCCTACATTCCCAGGTATGATGGTAAAATTGGAGGCCTTTAAAACAGTCCAACTCAGTGAAGGTTATCCTGACAAGTGATGGGTGGGGGCAGAAAAAATATACATCTACAGCTTAGTAGTCATCATAGCTGGTCAGTTCAGCATCTTGGCTCAAATAAAAAAAAAAAAAAACCTATGCTTGCTACAAAAACAAGGAATAAAAAATCTCCAATGTACAAATCCTGTATCATTAATAATGGAGACAAAACATTGATTAGTATACCTTGTCAAAAAGGAATACCTATGGTTGTATGTATGTGTGAATATATATATATATATATATATATATACACACACACACACACACACTAATCCCAATCCCTTAGTTGCACAGCTTTAGTCTTTGGTCATAATATAAGCTAATTAGAGTCTATAATTTTTGTTTATATATTTTGAAAGAATACACTTCATCCAATAGTGAATACAGTAGTTTAAATTTTGTAACCTTACATCATATCCTACTCGTTGTGAATGGTTTGGGTAAATACCTACCCTTGTGAAAGGTACAAATCAACCTATTCACCCTCCAACTATGAATAAATAGTAGGGCAGACTGGGCTCTTTAACCTTAGTTTAGTATGTTCTAGGAGAAGGAAAATTCTGAATTAAAAACTTGTTAAACTGTGCTTAACAAAATTGACTTTGTGTTGCATGCTATTTGTGGTGGAGGGGTTGGGTATTGTTAGTGGTGTAAAGAATGGAATCTGAGAACCAAGTTAAAAAGTGTAATATAATATATATATATATACACCACTATTTTGCTAAGTACTTTTTAATAGTGCCAAAATTTAAAATAAGGCATTTCATAATCTTCTTTGATATATATATATATATATATATACACACACACACACACACACACACACTATTTTGCTAAGTACTGTTAATAGTGTCAAAATTTAAAATAAGGCATTTCATAATCTTCTTTGATATTGGTAATTTTCTTGAAGCATTGTTAAGTATGTTATAATATATTAATGATTTGAAGGCAATTACAATGCATATAAAAAATAAAAACAAAGATGTTATTTTTTTTTAGACAAAAATAACATCTTTTTGTTTTTATTTTTTTATATGCATTGTAATTGCCTTCAAATCACTAATATATATATTATATATATATATATATACCTATCAAATAATTTAAGTGTAATAGCTAAGAAATAACTTAACAAGATCTCTTAAGAGAATGGACAACAACTTGTCATTTTGTTTTTGTTGTAATTCTTAAAATGCATACCTATCAAATTAAGCTAATCCTAAAACATAACATCTAGTCTAGACAAATCCTAATTCCATTAAAATAGTCTAAAGCTGTATTATTTGTGATAAAATAAATTCTCAAGATATATCTTGCTTTGAAAGAGTAAGCATTATATGAAGAACAGTCAGTAAAATGTTGCCAGACATGAATTATGCCTCATTATACAATATTTATTGTTGAAAGATGTGCAATAAAATGAAGTGTCCAATTTGAGTATTATATCCCTCAAATATTGAAAGAAAGAATCTCTCCTAAAAGTTCATATAGATTAATAGATACTGGTTATTTTCTCTGGAGGAAAAAGGTCATTATTTGTTAAAGTGTGTGTCTCCCCCCCCCCTCTCTCTCTCTCTCTCTCTCTCTCTCTCTCTCTCTCTCTATATATATATATATATATATATATATATATATATATATATATATATATATATATATAAAGAAGTCACATTTGTTTTTGTCTGTATGTGTCGACTTATAACTCAGAAAAGAGATGATTGTTAATATTGCACAAACACTTTAATATGTTTATAATACGGAAAAGTATAAAATTTAGTTTTTGATTTTTACTGATTAAATGATATAATTCTATAATTAAAAATCAATCAATTTGTAGAATTCTTCAGTTTTTCATAAGTACAAAAAACATATAAAAACTAATACATTTTTTCACCACTGTAACTCAACAAGCAGTTATCTGAATTTGGAGGAGGGGGTCCCCATGTCATAGTGCAAACTGCTGGACTGTGACGTAAGTGTAGTAAGTTCTAACTGCAGATACACTATTATGTGCACTCTCGGGTAAAGGTATGAACCATTCATAGAATAAATGAATAATTTTCATTTGAATTAATATGCAGAATTTTCCACCTACAAATAAGGACATGTTTAATTCTTTTCTTTTTTTATTGTTATATTGCCAGGAGTAAAAAAAGAAAATAAATTAAACAAATGCATTTTTGATCACTTTTTTCTAAACAAGCCATTAAGAACTAAATTGAAACAATTCCTAAAATAATATGCAAAATCTTGGGAATTTGCTAAATTATTTTCTCTTTCTCCCTCTTTTACTCTTATTCTCTGGTGTTTCTAAAGTACTTTTAGTCTAGTCGTGGACAGAGTACTTCTAGTGTCTGTGTGTGTGTGTGTGTGTGTGTGTATATATATATATATATATATATATATAAAAGTTCTGGTTCCAACGGGAGAAAATGTAATATTTTATAAAAAAAAAGAAGGTCCGCAAAATGTATCGTTCTCAGAAAAAATGTTTTATTCATAACAGAAAAATTACAGAAACACTCATAACCTATGTATATATATATATATATGTATATATGCATATCAATATATGTATTGATCAAAGCCTGAAGAAGATACCAGAATATCTGAAACACGTGTTGCGTATGTGAAATAAAAAGAATAAAACATTTTTTCTGAGAACGATACATTTTGCGGATCTTCTTCTTTTTTTATATAATATATATATATATATATATATATATATAATTATTTGCTGATAGTCCTCTTTCGACGTATCACATCTCCTCAGTATGGCTAGACTTAGCAGGCTACCTCCAGCCAGGATCAAAACCCTACCAATTTTTCATCAGTCTGAATTCCTAACCACCAGGCTATCAGCACATCCATCAGCAGTAGAGGGAATTTATATAGATAGATACACTCTAGAATGCTCAACCTACTTGGGATGGGAAGTGTGGGAGTTATTGTTATTGTTATTAGAGTGAAGAATGAAATCAATGAACCAAGTTGATACGATTTATATACACTTAGCACTAATAACCTTTGAGAAAGGCATAAATCTACTCACAGGTAAATAGCAAGGTGGGGTTTTTTTGGTGGGAGGGGGGGTTGCCTTTTTGAAAAAATAAACCATCTTTTGTATTCTATAATAGGTCAATTCGTGGATTGTTTCTTGTTACTGTTATTCATGTAGAATCTCTAAAAATGTACTTTGGGATTGGAGATAAACATCAAATTAAATGAAACCCTTTTGTTCTTTAGATGAACATTTTTTTCATTGTGGCAAATGATAAATTCTTCAAAAGTCTTAATATCTACACAACTAATTTTGTATCGGCATTGATTAGACAATTGTCTCACCGTCTTAGAAAGTATTAATTAATCTTACATAGCTGCATTAAATGATTTAGTGTGAAAAAGGAAGTTGTATTATGCTACTGATTTCCAAGACTTTCTTCAAAAGAAACCTCATTTCTTTAATGTCCTACAATGTGTGTAATTTACTCATTTACTTTGCACAGGATTAATTTGATTTCACGAGGAAAAAAAGTATTAGGAAAGTTGAAATGGTATTCATTATACTTTTATGCACTCTGTAAATTAGACAATACTAATTAGGAGATTGTCTAGATTATTAGAATCCAAATTTTTTGTGTAGGTTACTGTAAACCAGAAAAAAAATGACACATCATTGTGAGATTTTTGTCAAAGCATTTTAATGCCTTAAAGAATAAAGCCATTTCCAGTCCAATTTGCCACCTGTTAATAATAATAGTGCAGATTTTACATTTATGCTCACCCTAATTGCTATAATTTCTCAAGATAACTATTAAATACTAATGATGAAGTACTTCTCTATATTTATAGTATAATACTTTTATTTATTGGTAGTTCAGTACTTCTCTATATTTATAGTACAATACTTTTATTTATCTATCTATTAAATACTAAGGATACAATACATCTCTTTCTTTATTTATACTACAGAACTTTTATTTTTTAATAGTACAGTACTTCTCTTTGTTTATTCATAGTACAGTACTTCTCCACTAGTGAAAAGGAGATAGACTCCCTTGTTGTCTTTTATTTATCTATAGTATGATATTTCTCTTTATTTATCTATAGTATGATATTTCTCTTTATTTATCTATAGTATGATATTTCTCTTTATCTATAGTACAGTTAAATTGATTCCAAACTTTTTATGTACTGTTCAAAACTGCACTGTCTTATTATAATGGGTTTCACTATTATTCATCACAACCAAAAAAGGAAGATGATTAAAAAAAGAAGATTTCAAAAAAATAATCTTACTTTTCATAATTGAAGATCTAAGAAAAAAAAGTATAGAAAAAAAATCCCATTGCTTTTGGTTTTAAAAGGTTTTTATTTCCTTGAGAAATAATCCTTTTGGTATAGTTTTCACTTTTTTCTTTTTTATCTTGAGGCGTATATCTCTGCCATCAACTGGCAATGTAATTCTTTGCACAAATACAATTAACTGAACTGCATGAAAACCTGTGCAAATCAATACGTTCATATTATGAAGGTATTACTGTAATTATAATATAAATTCTATTAATAGGATGTTACTTGACATTGATCTTAATGGCTGTTGAAGGCGGCCTTTAAGTGAGGTTATGAATGATAAAAGAAAAATTCTACTTAGAATTTCATTTTTTATTTTTTTAAAAATTATTCTGGATTTACAATTTTCCCAGGTATAAGTTGAATTCTTTCTCTATTTTTAAAAGCAAAAAAAAAAAAAAAAAATATCAGTGAGATTTTTTTTTTTTTATAATTTTTATTTATTTATCTTTAAAATTTCAGGTGCTGCTGTTGCAAAAGGTAAAATCTTAACATTCCTTGATGCCCATTGTGAATGTTCCCCAGGATGGCTGGAACCATTAATTGCTGAGATCTACAAAGATCGGTGAGGAATATTTCAAATTTCTTTTTTTTTTCTTCTTTTTAGACTATCTATCCCCCCTCTTTCTTACCCCCTTCTTCTCTTTCCCCTTTTTCTCTCTCCCCCTTTCCCCCCTTCTTCTCTCTCCTTTCTCTCTCTTTTTCTTTTGTCTTGTTTTTGTCTTTGTTTTCTTCTTCTTCTCCTTCTTCAAAGAAAACCAGTTAGTTTTAAAATCTGTACTAGTTTGGCTTTTAGTACCTATTGGATTAGCTGATGTATGCCCCCCCCCTCAATATCCACACTTTCCAATGATGCTCTTTATCAGTTATTTTTATAATAACAAAGATACAAAGAAGATATTACCCAAATATGGCTTAGATTCAGCTCAGTTTATAGATCATCCGCCTAGGAATTGCAAAGTTCAGAGTTTGATACTGGTCCCCGCAAACTCAGTGCATGAGTAGCATGTGGTAAAATAGGGAGCTGACGGTAGGTTTGGAGCTCCACCTCAGCAAAAAGACAATCTCCCTGGTCTAGTGCTAGCAAAAAGGGGATAGACTCCCTCGCTGTCCAGCTGATACTGACAAAAGGCCACTCCACCAATTTTACTTTCTTTACTGTTCTTAGTCAGTAGAGCATCTGCCTACAAATCACACTCACCAACTCAGTGCATGAGTAACACAACTTGGATATGTGGATCTGATGGTGGGTGCAGTGCTCCATCTCGGATGTTAAAAAACAATCTCTCTGGTCTAGTACTAGTGAAGAGAGGATAGACTCTCTCACTGTATGGTTGTTACTGATAATACGCCACTAGGCTGACTTTACTTTCTTTTTTTTTTTTTACTTACTGTTCTTCTACAAGGATGGCTTTGGCATTAGATAACCCACAAAGGTTGATATGCCATTTAATAAAGAAACCAAACCAAAGAGATTCAATTTTGGGGTGGGGTGGATAAATGCTACCAACTTCTCAAAGCTATAGACAATATGTTTATACTTTTTTTAAATTAAAAAATATTTTTTTTTACCTGCTACAAACTCTAAAAACTCATTGCACATTATACACAATGATTTTTTTCTCCCAAAATGTTGTTCAGTCTACAACAAAAGTTGACATGCCATTAAACAAAGAAACTAACCTCCATCTCTACATAAAATATTATTTATTTTCTATTAAGTTGCACAATAATTTTTTTTTTCTTATTTTGTTCAGTATTAAAAAAAATTTACAAAATGAATAACCCTTTGTATTTGTTTTAAACAAAATCTCATTAAAATTTCTATTTCAGCAAATCAGTAGTATGCCCTATTATTGATGTAATCAGTGATGATACATTTGAATATATTACTGGTTCAGACATGACCTGGGGTGGGTTTAATTGGAAACTCAATTTCCGATGGTATCCAGTACCCCAAAGAGAAATGCAGCGACGTGGTGGAGATCGATCCTTACCAACTAGGTAAGTATTTCTTAAGCTTTTTTTTACATAAATCTTAAGAAAGTCTAGAAAGGAACAAGTCATTGTGTTCTGATTACGCATTGGTCACACAAGACTAACACACTCCTATATACTCAAAGAAGAACAACAGTGTGAAACATGTCAAACACCTTTGACTATTAAAACACTTATTCATAGAATACAGGGTTTTTGCTCACATCAGGAACTGTTATTTTAATGCAAATGATATGAAAGATATATTTGAAAAAGTCAAATTTTGTCCTTTTTGAAGGAAATAAAATTACACCATAGAATATAGACATAAACCTAATCAATACCATACAACATGATCCCCAATGATGCTAACACATTGTTAAAACCAATTACTACAAAAGTGTAAATATAGATACACAACATATATTACTTCCTAACTGCTAGGCATGACATAACCCCTGACTGGTTGATATACCTTAAAATCAACCAACTGTAAATCTCTGGCTTTTTACAGATAAGCTCCATCTTTAACCCTTTATTACTGTGATTGTTTTTTTTAAGTTTTGGATATGCAAACTTACGCTTTGAATATGATATTTTAAGGAGTAAAGTGAAAATGAAATTCAAATAGGGCACCAATAAAGGGTTAACTTTCTTTATGTAATACACTATTTTAAAGCATCGATTTCATTCTATTTATACAATGTCACAGTCCAGCACATTGTCAACAAAAATGTGAGAGGGTTGATCTTGAACGATATATTAGCCCTCATGTCTATGGATATCACCACTGGAACTGGTTGGAGATCACCCATTTGCTCGCATTGGATTGTCAGGCATTGTTGGTGTTCATGAGGGACTCAGTAAATTCTATAGATAGAGCCGGCACAACTCATCATGGGGGAATGCTGCCACAACCAATCCAACATGTTAGCCACTAAGCCACAGGGATTCCCCCTATGAAGTTAAATTGAAATTGTTTAAGAATAATTTATTTTTTAAATATATATATATATATATATATATATATGTGTGTGTTGGTAACTTTTTAAATATGAGCTCTATCTTTTTTTTATGTTTTAGATTTTATTTTTAAAATAAAGATATTTAAGCTTTGAAAGCTAAGCAGTCATAAGATTCATCCAAATTTATTGTAATTTTCTTCTGAAAGGAAATAAAAGTTTTCCACATAATCAGATTAATGAAACTGAAAAAGAAAAAAAAAATCTTTTTGTCAGTCAAATAAAAAAAAAAATAAAAATTAAGTTGGGCAAGAAATTCTTTTCTTTGTTCTGTTGTTTTTTTACCCAAATGTTTTGTTTTTTTTTGTTCATCTCTAATTGTATACAAATAATTGCAAGTTTCCTTAATCAACATTAAAAACAAAAAAGGATAAAGATAGTAACATTAAGATTAATTACTTTAGAAAAAAAAAATCGTTTTCTCATTTTCTTAGATAAGTGCATTGACAGATGGTAAAATGATTGCTTAAAGCAAATACTAAATGAAGTGAAAAGGAGAATTAGTTTTATTTTTACTTATTTACCATATATAATATGTCTAAATTGCTTTTCACTATCAAGTGGTCTCTTTATCTCTAATAGTATAAAGCTTTATTTTACATATAGAATATATATGCATGATTGGAAAATAATGGCCAGTTTTATTAGGCATTTAAATATAAAATTGGCCATTATTTTCCAAACAACCTAGTACGGTCTAACGTCTCATCTATAGACCTTCCCTTAACAGACTTTGGATACAACAAACATCATCTACTGGCATATAAAACACACACCACACACACACACACACACAAATAGTCAACAATGTATTCCATTAGTTCACTACAGAAAAAAAAAATCCATTTCCACATCCACAAGGTAAATAAACTTTAATAAGTTGTAGTGTACCTTTTAATCTTATTATAATGGAGATTGTTGTGTTGTCTGTCTGAAACGAAACTAAATCACTATTCAGTCATAATTCCCTTAGTTATTGACGTCACATTTACCATGAATTTATTTTTATTTAAACCTCAATTATTGATAAAATTGTAATACCAATTCTGTTGACATATCTACCTACTAATAGCATGTATTGTTTATATATTCAACACAATAGCAGTTTACAGTGTGAACGAGAAGGCTAATTGCATATTGATATTTAAAATTTGATTTTTAATAAATATTTGCTTAGTATTATTGATTTCTAATTGTTTGGTTTTCTCTTAACGAATCTGAAAAAAATCTCTGGATAAATCTTAAAAGAAATCCATAAACAAACGAAAGAACTGTAATTTTATTAAATACTTCATAATCTAACCAAATAGATAGATTGGGAAAAAAGAAAGACGGGCGTGAAAGAAAATGATAGAAGAGTTAAATCTAAAGCTGTTCTATTTTTCGATTATACCCCCTCAGTTTATCATTTTCTAAATAGTTTATAATTTGATACAATAATTTATAACATCAAAACCTAAATACTTGCACCCGAAGGGTGCATATATTTGCTAATAAATGTAATGTTGTATTTTTCAAACTGCATATATTGATATTATTCCATTTGAGACATAGAGAGCACTATCAATACTATTCTACATAAGTGTGTCATGGTGTATTTTTTAAGTACTATATATATATATATATATATATATATATATATATATATATGGTGTGCCATAGATACATATTTTTATATTATTTATATTATGTTCATAACTACTGATTTTTCCTACTGAGGTGTGTGGGTGTTAAATGTACTCCCCCACAACCAGGCATGCGAGAGCAACATGATATTTCAGATTATTCATAATACAATAATAGTTTCATTGAAGATGAATACAGCAAACCTCCTCATCGTCCACTTTGCTACAGATTGTTGACACATGTTTGAAAGGGAAGAATTCATTTTGGATTAGAGACGCTTGTATTGTAATGGTTATTGTTGTAGAAAAATGGAATCGGCAACCAGAATTCAAATCCTGAATGAAGCTGTTTGCATTTCATTTTGTGCTAATAAATCAACATTTTCTCCCCAAGTAATGGATAATTAATAGGGTAGACTGGATTATTTAGCCTTGGTTAGGCAACCAGTCTAGGAGAAGGAAAACTCTGAATTCAAACCAGTTGTATTCCACTTAGAATGTGACACAAGGTCAATATTTAACAGTGATGGAGGGGTTGGGTAAATGCCTATACTCAGGATTGTTAGGTAAAAGGTTAAAATGGATGACATATGTAATTTTGAATCAAGTACGGTTTCATTTTTTTTTTTTTTTTTTTTAGATGAGGCATTATGCAATTTTTTATTTATTCATTTTTATTTTATTTATTTTATTTCTATTTATTTATTCTTGTTTATTTTTTATTCTTATTTATTTTTTTTATTCTTATTTATTTACTGTTTTACTCTTTTTTTTTTTTTTTTTTTTTTTTTTTTTTTTTTTTGTTAATGTCATTTTCATCATCATCAGGTGTGAACATTCCTTGAAGAAAACTTATTCAGCACTTGATAACATTTTACCATAATATTTTTAGACACTACAGGATGACCCAAAAGTCTTTTCACCCCTTGCATATTTTTTCAGAGGTAAAATAATTATATAATATATATTATTAGAATAAAAAATAATGAAAGTTAAAAGAATATGTAGTGGGAAACAAAACTTTTAGAACACCATATATTTTTATTTATGTAAATCTTTTTAATTCCCTCACCTCCATTTATATGTTTATATATATATATATATATATATATGTTGTTCATGCATTCAAAATGTTTATTTAATCTTGTATAATTATTACTTGTTTTTTTTTGTTTTTAGAACTCCTACAATGGCTGGTGGCCTGTTTGCTATTGATCGTGATTACTTTTATGAAATTGGATCCTATGATGAAGGAATGGATATTTGGGGTGGAGAAAACTTGGAAATGTCATTCAGAGTAAGACTTTTTATTTCTATTATTATCATTCTTCTCATTTCACAAAGAAATGAAGCGTGCATTGTGATATCCTGTTGAGATTGTTTTATTTTTCCCTGTTTTAATGTTCATTTAATTCTTGTAAACATTCTCTAAAAAAAGATAATGTCTATTTTTATGGCTAGTTACGTTTTTAGAAATCTCATAAAAAAGTGACATTGGTTATTTGTTGAGATTAACAACTCTACTGGCCAGTTTTTTTTATGGTGTCCATCAATGGAACCGTGAATGGTTGGTCATTGCAACAGTTGGTTGGTGTTGCCAGTCATCAGGCATGGAGTGCAATGATCCGAGATCTCATTTATTCAACGTGTGAAGCCAGCTTAACTCACATTGGCGGGGGGGGTGATTGCTGTCACACATGCACATACCTGACAGTAAAGCACTTGCACATATGTTTAAAAAAAAAAAAAAAGGGGTTGAGAAGACTGATTGTATCTCTCCTGCAGAGAGATAAGACCCTCCCCCCCAAAAAGAAGTAATCTGGGTGTATATTTACCAACACCCTCTGCATGATTAGAATATGACACAGGGTCGATTTCTTAAGTGGAGTTTAACAGGTTTGAATTCAAAGTTTTCTTTCTCCTAGATTGTTTGCCTTACCAAGGGGAAAGATATTGTTCTGTCCTATTATTTACCCATAGCTGGAGAGAGAATAGTTTGATTAATACCTTTTCCAAACGGTATTAGTACTATGTGTTGTAGAATAGCTAACACCGCATCAGCACTCTACCAGATGGACTGGCTCTGTTGTAGAGTAGCTAACACCGCATCAGCACTCTACCAGATGTACTGGCTCTGTTGTAGAGTAGCTAACACCGCATCAGCACTCTACCAGATGTACTGGCTCTGTTGTAGAGTAGCTAACACCGCATCAGCACTCTACCAGATGTACTGGCTCTGTAGAGTAGCTAACACCGCATCAGCACTCTACCTACTGGCTCTGTTGTAGAGTAGCTAACACCGCATCAGCACTCTACCAGATGGACTGGCTCTGTTGTAGAGTAGCTAACACCCCTTCAGCACTCTACCAGATGGACTGGCTCTGTTGTAGAGTAGCTAACACCCCTTCAGCACTCTACCAGATGGACTGGCTCATAGCCATAAAATAGTCTACGATTAAAATAGATTAACTAACTGAATAATATTCAAACTGACTTTGCTGCATTGGCTATACCGAATTGACCCTCCTCTTTTAGTGTGAGTCTGTCTTGTTAATTGTCTGTACTTATTTGTTCTGTGTTTATATGAATCCGTTTGTCACCGGATGCTTGTGCTTAATAAATGTATTAAGCACACCATTCTCTATGTATCTTTCCACTTTGCAATACAAAACTATGTGAAATGCAAACAGCCTCATCTAGGATTGACTTTGGTTGCCAAATCCATTTCTTACAATGATAACCATTGCACTACACACTCCTCCATAAATAAAGACAATAAAGGCCAAATTATTCCATTCTTGATAACTAATAGGTTATTTTTCTTAGCGTTTGTAGTCATTTACTTAGTTTAGTGAAGACCTGACTACTAGTCAGTTATTTCTTCAGTCTGTATCTAATAGCCTAACTGTTAATTCATTTATCAAAATGCTATTGAACTTGGTGAATCACTTCTGCTTTCTACTTTAGACTTAAACTCCTACTGTTCTATTTAACTCCTTGTTGTTCCCTTGAATATATGGGGATTTGACTTCCAAAAAAAGAAAACCACCCCCTCCAGTATTCTTTTGTCTGTGTTTAGTTAATCTACTGCCCAATTCCTTTGCATGAGTAAAAAGGCTATGCTTACCCCTATATACACATACTTTATTGTATCTAAATAGATGTACTGAGGGACAGAAGAACTTATAGTCACACTATTATTTGTTGTTGCATCTTTTATTGAAATCAATAAACTTGTATAATTTGAATTGTTTGTCAAACTCTCATCAATTTCATCTTCTATTTTGTCATATTTAACTTTTTGTTCATTTTACTAATCTCTATCATGTGATTTTTCTTTTTAGATTTGGATGTGTGGAGGTCAAATATTTATTGTCACCTGCTCACGAGTAGGTCATGTATTCCGTAAGACATCGCCTTATTCATGGCCTGGTGGTGTAGCCCGAATTATCAACCATAATACAATGCGTATTGTGGAAGTGTGGATGGATGAATACAAAGAATTCTTCTATAAGATCAATCCCGGTAATGTGCAAAGATGTTTTTTTCTTTTTCTTTTTTTTTTTTTTTTTTTTTAAATTTGATATCTTTGTTAAATCTCACACATTAGTAATGTTATTTTATTAGAAATGGAAATTATATAATTGTTTGTCTGTAACCAAAACTGTTAATCTCTTTCAATCAAACATAACAAAAAGATGAAAAGAAAGAAAGAAAAAAAAAGAGAGAGAGTTAAATCAAGATTATTATACTTTTTACATATTGAACTATTATGCAATAGCTCTTAAGTAAACATATCAAACGTTGTAATGATTAAATTATCATACTGTGGTATATCCACAGGTCCTGTTAGTCAAGACTATTATACTTTGTACATATTGAATTAATTTGCAATAGCTCTTAAGTAAACATATCAAATGTTGTACTGTTAGTAAATATAATTTGATATTTTTAAACAACATAAATATGTAAGTCAATAACTTCAACCTATTCATTGCCTTATTTATTTTTTCTTGTATCCAAGAGAAATTATAAATATATAATTATTTTTGAAACCTCTATTTTTTTTATTATACCAGCATTGAAGTTGAATCTAAAATGTCTGAATTCTAAAAGTATATTTGAATGTTTGGCATTTAATTGAATCCCTGGCAAATCTATTGGACGATTCAACTGTTATGAGTCGTCCAAATGATAAGAATGAATGTCTTAAATGAGGCTAATTTCTTTATGTAATTGGATTTCCCATCTAGAAATGAGATTTTCATGTTACTGAATGTATAATGTAATTAAGGCTTTTACATTAAGAGACAGATTTTATTGAACTGCTCTTCCTTCAACTGTTTTCAACAAGATTCAATTTACTATATTGTGCTAATCTTTTTATCTGTAACATTTAATGATTTTTAAACTAATCGGTGATTTTTTTAAATGGAGAGTAATTTACTGGCTAGCAATTTGATGATGACTGTTTTGCAAATTAACACAGAAATGGAAATTGAACCTTTCTTTCCAAAACAAACACTACACTTTGATCGTAGTATAAAAAGTTCATTTGTTGCACTATATATAGCATACAAATAAACATGTCTTCTCTATTTCTGTCCTGGTTATGACGTTAAACTGCACCTAATGGTGAAATTTCAATTCTGGGGCTCTGGGGAGTGTGGAGTACCCTTTTTTCACCATTATTCCCAGGTCCATTCTATTTCAGGTCCCATCTATGGGTGAAATAGAAAAAAAATAAGTTAACAAAGATGTGTTGTAAAAAAAAATAGTTTCTATCAAAACGTTTTTGGCATAAAATAGCCCCACAAGGGTTGACATGTTGTAAAATCCAACCAACCAACTTTTCTAATTTAATATAATATTTCATTGCATTAGAATTTAAATAGTTGTGCCTGGAGTGCACACATTTTTTGCTTTTACTAATAAAAGATTTTCTTCTATAGTCGTTGTATTTCATAGTTTGATGATGATTCTCTAAGCTTTTTATTTAAATTTTAGATTTTTTATTTTATTTAGGTAATTCTAGATAATCTTATTCATTTAATAAAAATCAATTCATAAAACAAAATTTACTTAATGAGAAATTATTCTATTATTTACTTTATCGAGGAAGTCTTTTTTTGTCTTTTTTTTCTTCTTTCTTTTTTATTTCAAAGAAATTTATCAATAATGTTCATACTACTTTATATAAAAGTATAAATGTCTTATTAATGTCTTGTCCTTTTGTCTTTGTATTATTGGTTGAAAACTTTCATATGCTATTAACAATAGATAACTATTGTTAATGAGTTGGTTATATATTGTAATATATAACTCAATTCATTAACAATAGAAACAATGTTTTATTATTTTCCATTATAGGTAAATTTTTAGAACATTCCATAAAATAAGCACAAATTTGTTAGATGCTGTATTTTTAAGGTTTTTGAAAAAAAATCAATGGTATCCTGTATCTCAAAAAGTTGATGTGATTTAGAAAAACTGGGGTCATTTTTGGATTCAGAGGTCAAAAAATAGTCAAAAACAAATGTCAGATCCAACTCGATGAAAACTGTGTTGTTATTCTATATTTATTTCTAAATATTTAAGACATGTTATAAGAAATTCCTTTGTTTTTTTTCTTTTTTGTTTATTATTTCTTATTACAAAAGTTTTACCCAAACAAAAATGTAAAGCTCCTCATTTTATCATTAACTCACTTAATTATCAGTCTAGAATTAAAGAAACAAAGAAAAAAAACTTTATCATGAAATAAAGGAAAATAAACTATAATTTTTTATACTAAATAATTTAATGTATCCTTTCAAGTTTATAATGAGCATAACATCAGTATCCTGGTTATGATGTTAAACTGCATCTAATGGTGAAGTTCCAATTCTAGAGCTCTGGGGAGTATGGAGTAAACTTTCATCGCCATTACTCCCAGGTCCACTTTGACCCTTAGTGGTAGTATTAGTTAGGGTCGCATTTAAAGATTAAATAAATTTTTAAAAAATGAGTTAAGAATGAATAAAACAAAATGTCTTTGACATAAAATAATCCAACAATGGTTGATATGGCATAAAATCCAACCAACCAACAGAACATCAAACATCCTTGTAAGTAGAATAAATTATGTGAAGTGGCCTATTGTCAGTATCAGCCAGACAGCCTATCCCCTTTTCAATTGCGCTAGACCAGGGAGTTTTTTTTTCTCTTCTTTTTGTTGTGGTGTAGGGCTACGTCTACTGTCAGCTCCTAGATTCTTTACTGCACAGATCAGATTACCGACTGTACTACTCATACGCTGAGTTGGTGAGGACTGGTATTGAACCCAGAACCTTGTGATTCCTAGGTAGATGTTCTACCAACTGAGCTAAACAGGCACCCTTGTACACACCTTGATTTATTACCTTTTTATTGGTCTGAATCTTTTTTTTTTCTTCTTTTTAATGAATTAATTTAAATAATTTAGATGAAACACTCAACTGACAATCCTATTTTATTGACTTCTATTGAATTTTGTTAGCACTAATGTATCTGTACATGTCATTTTTTATATATATATATATATATATATATATATCAGTGTCTGTACTATGTTTATTATACAGTAGCAGAAGAACCCAGTGTTGCCCAGAATGACAAGATATACTAAAGCCCAAATTTCTTAAATAATTTCTTTTTTTTTTTCTTTCTGTATGAATGAGTTTTGTCTTATTGATTTTCTTGGAGTAATTCCCATGTTGCGTAGTGGCTAATGTAATAGATAGTGACATTGTAGAATGCAAGTTTGAACTCCAATTGCACTATTACATTCACTTTCAGACTAATACCCTTGAGAAAGGAATCACCTTCCCACCATCCCTCCAGCTATGGGCTAAATAGTACCATGACTGTTCTTCTGCAAGGATAGCTTTTGTATTGAATAACCCATGAAGGTTGATGTGCCATTAAACAAAGAAACCAAACATTAATTTTCTTTAGAAAATACCTAGTCACTCCATAACGGGTGGAGATGTTCTTGCAAATGTCAATTTCATTTGCTTTTTGGACAATTTAAATCTTCCTGATTAATTCTAAACCCAAATATTCCAGGCACATTTGGGAGCCTGTGTGAGTACATTTTTTTTTGGTGGGGGGGGGGTTACTGCACCCTCTTCTCCATCGTCTCCACTTCAGATATCTTTAAAATGTTCCTTGATATCAAGTGAGTTCATCCACCAAATTTCCTCAAGATTTGTCCATTAGCCAAAGAGTCTGTAGATATAAGGAATCCTCCTTTCTGGGTAATTTTACTCCTAGAAGTACTCGTCTCCCAGTGAGAGAGGGCGCACTTACAGATACCAGTTTTATTTGTTATCTGAACAAATTGGACCTTCCTGGTCAACTTTAAGCTAAAATATTCTAGGTGTCACTTTCTCACCACCAAATAGCATTAACATATTGAAGTAAAGGCAATAGATTGGCCAATCAGCCTAAGAGTTCATAGGTAACAAGCAAACAAATAAATTACATGCACACACACACAACACACACACACACACCAAGTGGTGCAGCTATATAGTAGCACTGACATGCCTACAGCTTGAATGAATTTCAGTGAGATAAAAAAATGAGTTCTAAAATGTGTTTTAAAAAAATTGAATACTCAACAAGAAGGAATAAAACAAAATATCTTTGGCATGAAATAACCCAACAAGAGTTGACATGCTGTAAAATCCAACCAACCATATTTAATGAATTAAAGTTTGAGGATATTCATAGTGTAGTAAAATCAATTAACTAAATATGATTGAAAAAATATGATCATAAAACTATAGGATAAAAATAATAATATTATATGATAAATAGATATAATAGTAAAATCAATTGAATAAATATAATTGAAAATAGCAAATAAAGTAAATAAATTTATTATTCTCTAATCTTATTGAGAAGTTAATGTGACAAATTTAATAAATATTTTTTTAACTTTCTTCATTTTTAAATGATTATATATATATATATATTTTTTTAATGAGGATAGTAATTTTTCTTTTTATAAATATTTAATCATGAAAGTTATCTATTGCACACAAAATGCTTCTGCATTAAGTAAATTTCTGTTTGTTTTTATTATGCACGTTAAACACTAAAAAAAATAATACAGAAACATACAAGTTACTACCTTTACATTAACTCCCAGGTCTTCTGAGGAAGGGATTTTAATTCCAAAATATTGAGGAAACAAAAAAAAAATACAGGTAAATGAATTGTGATAAACCTTCAAAATTCAATTTACAAACTAAATATACACACAATGCTTCAAACAAACTATAAAACTTTTATATTATTTTGAAATTTTTCTTTTATTTCAGGTGTGAAATCAGCTGATTATGGTGATGTATCTGAACGATTGGAGTTTCGAAAAAAACATAACTGCAAATCATTCCGTTGGTATCTTGAAAATATTTACCCCGAATCCCAAATGCCACTTGATTATTATTCTGTTGGTGAAGTAAGTTCAATTCTTTTGCACTTTTTAATCTTTTTAAAAATATTTCTCAAGGAATTTTTATTCTCACAAAATATTAAAACACTATCATCATCATCATCTCAAGGATTTTCTTTAATCAGTTTACAAGGGGGATTACAAAATAACTCACTTCCCTATTTTAAAAATCTTATAATTTATTTCTGAATCTTTATTTTAAACTATTTATAATTTTTTTTATATGCAGTTAAAAATTTCTCAATTCTTTAATGTATGTTCTTTAATATATGGCAATTAAATATTTGTTGTTATTGTTGGTACTTGTCCATATTTTGCTATTGTTGTTTGTCAATGGCTGAATCCCTATTTTCCTGGGAGATGGATGGGTAGATGTGGTCTGCATGAGTGGTCAGCAGTCAGAATCCCTGATTTAACACCCTGCAACCTTTTAACTTTGGGTTTGATTAATAAAAAAAAGCAAGTCTACTTTATGAAACCAAAAACTTTGGAAGAATTTGAGAGACAAATACGAGAATTTATTTCTGCTATTCTACAAGAGTTCCTTGGAAAATGAGTTGATGTGATTCCCAAGTGGCTTGAGAGGTTGGAGGCGAATGCTGATGACCATATAGAATTTTAAATAAAAAAACATGTTATGGATGTTCTTCTCGTATTCCTTTTTTGTAAAAATAATGATTAAAAATGAATTAAGATTTTTAAGATAGTGAAGGGAGTTACTTTACAATCACCCTGTATATTTAAGTTAAGGAATTTTTTTCCCACTTATTTAAAATCTTGTTCTTAATTAATCAAAGAAACTGAAAATGCCAAACCCATTGATGTTTAGAAGATTTTCTAAACTATTAAATTAATTTGGATTGATTCTTTCCTAATGAAAATTCTTGTCTTCAATTTTCTTTTTGTTCAAATATCTATGACTGCTATTTCTATATAGTTCTTATAAGCATTACTTTATAATTGTATTTGTTTGAATACTTATAAGAAATATTTCACACTGTCTGTCTGTCTGTCCCTTCCACACTTATACATATATTGAAATTAATACTAAATGTCAGAAAGTCCATATTGTCATTTTAAGATTTGAATGTTCTATTATTGAATCAAATTGGTCCATTTTTAAGAACATTGATTTCAATGTTGATTGTTCAATCCAGAATAGTTTGTTTTTTCCAATGTAAAATGAACACTTCTTTATTAAATGAAATATAAGATTAATTCCTTTTAGTTAAAGGATTCATTTTGCTAATTTCAAATAGATTTTCTTTATCCTTGATAAATCTTCAATAATAAGTCACATAAAAAAAGAAGATCTCTGCTCCAAATTCTTCATCAATATATTTATTCCAGTAATTCCCTCTGTGGCAAACTGGTGTGCTGAGAAATATATCTATATATGTGCCATAAAAAAAAAGTATATGTAAAACTAACATAAATGTTTCCTATTGCAGTAGACAATTTTGGAACCGAAATTAAACTATTATTTTCCCTCATTAAACACAACAGATTATGATTAGACACAAAAAGATGTCATCTGATGTTCATTTGAAATTCTATCCAGAATATCCAGTGATTATTGACTTAAAGAATCCATCATTGAAGTTTTGCTTCTTGATACATTTTTGATTTCTATTAGAATTTGTAAATTGAAATTCAAATTTACAAAGAATATTATGATTAGGTTTGAAACTAAATAAATTTATCTGATATTCATTTTGGTATTATATAAAGAAGAATAAACTTATATTGATGTTCATCTTTCTAATTGATAATTATCCTTAGTAAATACCAAAAAAAAAAAAGGAGGTACTAATAATGTTCTATTGTTTAAATTATTTTTTATATGTTAAAATGTATAAATACAGTGAAAAAGTTTGTTTAGTGTGAAAAAGATATTTACACATTTAGCATGTATATGAAGTCAATGTTGCCTGGTTACTGACAGTTTCTTGCCTATGCAATCATCAGACAACGTGCTTTGGTCTGAAGATCACATAGGTGAGAGTGATTTTTTAGTAACCAAGCACAGTTAAATCCATGTCCATGCTACCTTAACTTTGATATAAATGCTCTATCCATGATATTGAGCATTGTTTAAATATAGCACCCATATTATATGTATATGTATTTATTTATTTTAGAATATTTTTCCCAATTCTAAACTTGAACTTTACCAATACATTTTATAAAAATCTTTTTATAATTTGTGTAGAAAGTATTCCAAAAATAATTCTGTTTCTTCTGATCAAGAAAAGTTTGGTAATAACTGACTTGTTCAATTTAACCCCCACCCCCACTGACAAGAAAGAAAAAAAAAGAAGAAAACAGATTCAAATTCAGATCAACAAAACAATCCATAAAATCCATTGCATAAAAGCTGAGTTCTGAAATTTACAAACAATTTTCAATGTTTATTATTTAATAAATCTCAACTTGTTGACCACAAAAGTTTTGTTTAATGACCTCTAACTTAGCCATTCACACAAACTGAATTGTCTCATAAAATGTTCCTTGCTGTCTGCTGCTTGTACAATTCTAAGAAATTTGATTTATTATAAATTGAACTTGTTTTAGATTTTCTAATTCTGTCCACACCCTTTTAAAGTGTCTGGTTAATTATCAAACAAAAGGAAGATTGTTGAATTTCTACTGGGGGGGGGGCAGACATCCTGTGCAGTTTATGAGGAGGTCAAAACCTTCTTGCTTCTTCTTTTTAGTTTTAATAGAACATAAAGAAAGGTTTTAATAAAAATCACTAAATAAATGGAGAGGGGGGTCAACTCGGTTTAAATCCATTAATAAAAATTACAACAACAACAAAAAATTTGACTTGTTTTGGAAATCTTTATTTACTTCTCACATTGGGAGTATGTTTGTCTTTATTGCATTGGAAACTGTGCAGAATTGGCTGGGGCTTTAGGATACAACAACTGCACCTCTGCAGAGGAGTAACCCCCCCTCCCACACCACCCACAATTGGGCCAACCGTTGGCTATGGGTATTATATCTCAAACTATGGGTAAATAGTAGGACAGACTAGGCTCTTTAACCTTTGTTATGCAACCAGTCTAGGAGAAGGAAAAACTCTGATTTCAAACATGTTAAACTCCACTTAAGAAATTAACCTTGAGTCACAGCCTACTCATTTGGAGGGGCTGGTTAATATATATATATATATATATATATATATATATATATATATAATGGAGAATGAAATGAAAAGTTTTAGCATATAAAGGTGCTCAATGCTAAAATAGCAGAGCAGTTTTAAAATCATAATTAAAATGTTAATTTTCCGTAATTATAGTTTCATGCATATTATGCAATCTTCAGATGGTTAAATATTGAAAAAGTAGCTTGTTCAACATTCATATAATGTGAAGTGTGCTCACGCAATGAAATGTTATTACATAAGACTTATATTTAAAAACATAAGTGAACTAGTTTCCAAATGTAGACATTTAAACAAATTTTCTCTTATGTCATTTACCACCTGACCCTAATTAATCCCATATTCTTAGTCCTCTGTTAATTTAATCTTTTACATTTAGACAGCACGTGCATTAAGACCTAAGCATATTTATGTTTTTAAATATAAGTCTTACATAATAACATTCCATTGCGTCAACATGATTCATGTTATACAAATCCTGAACAAACTACTTTTTCAATATTTAACCATCTGAAGATTGCATAATATGCATGAAACTATAATTACAGAAAATTAACACCATAATATTTCATTTATATATACTAGCAAATATATGCACCCTCCGGGTGCAAGTATTTAAGTTTTAATGTAATAAAATATTGTATCAAATTAGAAATGCTAATGAAACTAAATAAGAAAGCAGATAAAAATATTTGAAACAGAGGAGGGTATAATAAAGAAATAGAACAACTGAAACTTACTCTTCCCTCATTCCCGTCTTTCATTGTTATTTTTTCTAATTTAAGTATTTAGTTAAGTAAAGAATAAAATGACAGTTATTTTATCTTGTTAATGGATTTCATTTAAGATTCATTGAAGAGACTTTTGCTTATATTTCATTAAAATAAAACCAAACAGTTAGAAATCAATAATACTAAGCACATATTTATTAAATTCGATTTTTTAATATCAATATGCAAATTAGCCTTCCCGTTCACACTGTAAACTGCTATTTTGTTGTATATATAAATATAATTACATGTTGTCAGTATGTAGACATAGTTAACAGTATTAATAATGTAAGACAATTTTATTAATAATTGAGGTTTAGATAAAAAAATAAAATCATGGACAATATGATGTCAATAACTAAGAGAATTGTGACTTGAGTAGGAATATAGTTTCGGTTACAGACAGAAAAACACACAATCTCCATTATAATAAGATATATATATATATATATATATATATATATATATCTAATATAGGTGTGCTTATGCAAGAAGCTCAATTTCCAGTCATAATCTTTTTAATGTCTATGAATGTATTGAATATTGAAAAAAAAAAAAAGGAAAACAGAAGGTAAATAACCATTAACTGTGCTATAACTATAATAATTAATATCAACATCTCTCATGTTAAACATTTGTTGGGGGGGGGGGCTAACACTATACAGGGTGATTGAAAAGTAACTCCTTATTTTAAACTATTTATAATTTTTTCATATGAAGTTTTTTTTTTTTTTCAATTGTTTAATGTATGTTCCTTAATATATGGCTATTAAATCTGTTGTTGCTCATCCACATTTTGCTATTGTTGTTCATGAATGGCTGAATTACCATTTTCCTGAAAGATGGATGGGTAGATGTGGTCCGCATGAGTGGCCGGCTAGAAACCCTGATTTCACACCCTGCAACTTTTTTTCTTTTGGGTGGATTGAAGGAGCATGTCTATTCTATGAAACCAATGACTTTGGAAGAATTTGAAGGATGGATAAGAGAATTTATTTCTGCCATTTAACAAAAGTTACTGGGAAGATCAGTTTATGTGATCTCCGAGCGGTTTGAGAGGCTGGAGGTGAATGCTGGTGGCCATATAGAATTTTAAATAAAACTTCATATTATGTGTGTTCTTCTCATATTCATTTTTGGTAAAAATAATGATCCAAAAATAAATAAGATTTTCAAAATAGGGGAAACAATTACTTTTTCAATCACCCTCTATCAGGTTAGAAAGAAAGTCCTGTTACTTTTTTGTTGAGATGCATAATTGACTTATATTTAATAATTAATTACAAATTTATTTTCAGTAGCATAATCTCATCAAACACACAAATTATTAAATGTTTAAGCATTAAAAAACCTTTGTGCTTTAAGGCACCCCTACAAAAAAGAAAAAACCAACCCACAAGATTGTCTATTTTAACCTCTTCCTAATTTGTGCATTATTTTCTGACCTGAAAATGTAAAAATCAGCAAAGATGATAATTTAAGAGAACAAGGTCAGGAGAGTAAGGTGAGGAGAGTAAGGTGAGGAGGGGGTTGGATGAGGTAAAACTTTCATATTTAAAATCCCCAAATCTTTTCATGTTTGTGTTTTGTGATGCAAGACTAACACATTTTTCTTATTGATCAGTGAAGCTTGCTTTTTTTTTTTCAATACTGACTGATGTTCTGCTTCCGCATACAAACAATAACTTCTCTTAGAAATTGATTTTCATTACAATTCTACACTTTATAATAGACAGCACCCTCCATAGCACTCCACCCCCAGTGCGATAGGCAGGGCTTAGAATACACCAACTGTAACCCCCCCCGTCCTTTAAAAAGAAAAATGTGTCCTGGGTATTGACACTAAACTGTGTCTAATGGTGAGATTCCAGTTCTGGTGGTTGGGAAGGTGGGTGTGGGGGGGGGTCTCTTTTGTTGCCATTACTCACAGGTTCGTTCTGACCCAGAGTGGTACTACCGATTAGTGTCCCATCTATGGGTGAAATAAATCTGAAAATTATTAGTATTAGATAGGAATACTTGAAACCATATAATTTTTGCAAAAAAATGTTTATTATCAGAAAAAAATTGGTATGTCTAAAATTTGCGGCTTTCTTTAAATTTTTTATCAAAAATTGTAAATTGTCACTTATTTGAATTTTTTTCCCTTTAGAACAAAACCTAAACTTACAAATGAATTTTTTTTCTATAAATTTCTTGATTATAACAATGAATTAAATCATATTAAAAATTGAGCCGATCTTCAAGAGAGAAAATGAACGACAAATATGTGTCATTTTGACTAATACAGATTTTAATTTATAAAATTCTCCCATTTTAAAGAGTCAAAGAATAAATAATTTTTCCATGTGATTTTTAAAAATCCTTCCTCTTCATAATTACAATATGAATTGTTAAGTTTCATTCATGTTTTTCAGTGTTGTTAAATTGTAATTCATGGGATTTTAAACAAAACTTTTTAAAGAACATGTTAAATTATAAAATAGGAATAGTTTCTTGAAATCCTATAATTGTGTACAAAGTATTAGGAATACTTGAAACCATATAAATGTGTGCAAATTATTTGTATGACATTTTGGCATTAAATAACTTCTAAGGGTTTGATATGCCATTAAACAAACTAAACTCTTTATACTTTTTGTTTTTGTAATTCTTGTTTTAGCAGAAACATAACTTTGGCTTCTAACTATTATCTTTTTTTACTGAATATCATTATAAATTCCCCACTTGATGATGATGATGATGATTTCTAGAAATGGATTGGTAGTGTATATTATCCATAATAATTAATGCATTAAAAAAGTCTTTGATTAATTTAAGATCAAATAAGGTGCCCCATCATGATGTAATGGTTTACAGACTAGTCTTATAGATTCATTACTACTGAACAGTGAGTTTGATCCTCACTGGATGCTCCCTATTTGTAACCTTGTGTCACATCCAACCCATGTCAAATAGGTTGGGTAAATATCTACTTTAAGATCATGTAGCACTGATTAGTCAAATGTTTTTATTGAGTTTAAGAAAATAGGTTATGATTGTTGCATAGGTTGTATTGAACAGTTGTACCATTTCATACTGTTAGTTTATGATGTTTTTCAATTACATTTAATTGTCCTGGGTATGATGTTAAACTGTATCTAATGGTGAAGTTTCAATTCTGGAGCTCTGAAGTGTGTGGAGTACCCCTTCATTGCCATTACTCTCAGGTCAACTCTGACCAGAAGTGGTAGTACCTGTTAGGGTCCCATCTATGGGTTAAATAGAAAAAATGAGTTTGAAAAAAAAATGACTACCATCAAGAATGAATAAAACAAAATAACCCAACAAGGGTTGACATGCCATAAAATCCAACCAACCAACCAAACAAATAATTTCATTTAGGAAAGCTTAATTATTGATTGAAGTTAATTGTGCAGAACAAGAGGAATCTTTAAGGTTAACATTTCCAAATTGAGTAAAAATCATTGGTGATATTTTCTGACACTTAAGACTTTTATCTTTATAATGTGAATATTCCACTTTTGAAACTGAGGAACCCTTTTTGAATTCTAAATGTTTGTAGTATTTTAAATGGGTTTCATAAATATTCATTGGTTTGGTTTACAGCATATCAACCCTTTTCAGGTCATTTAATACTGAATCAAGTCATTTTGATAAACGTTTCTATTTCAAGATCTTAATATCTTCAAATTGATATAAGTAATTTTCATGAACTTTATTTAGTTTGGTTTGGCTCCGATTGGTTTGTTTAATGGTATAATAACCCTGAGGGTTATTTAATGCCAAAAACTGCAGAGCGTGAGACAAAAGTTGGCACTCAAACTCTTTACTGGTGTAATTTTTGTAGCTGTATTTCATGGAGGAATCTCATATGTCATTCATGTCAGTATTTTCAAACAAATCCTTCATATTATTTGTATTTAAATATTTCTTTCTGATTGGAATGAAAACTTCACATGCCATAAGGAAATGTTTGGCACTCATTTTTATAAATGATATCAGTTCAGAAATTCTTCCAACTTAACATTAAATATTCTTGAAATGAAGGAGAAAATGTTAGAATACTAAATTTTACACTTTATTATATTTTTATACAAATTACAACTTTAAAAGTCAACATAGCAAAACCAGCAAATGTTTTGTTTCTTTCTGATTAGAATTGATTGTCCTATAGACGTCCTTAAATGAAGATAATGATTGACAATGACACACATCAAAATGTAAATGAATGGGAAAACTAGATTCATATTGTAATTTGATTTTATTATTGTTTATTGTCAATAATGTGTTTTTTTAGTCAGAAATTATGTTTTTTTTGTTTTTATTTCAGATTCGAAATAAAGTAACTGGTTTATGTTTGGACAGTATGGGTCGAAAAAGTGGTGAGAAAGTTGGCATGGTTGCATGTCATGGATTTGGAGGCAATCAGGTCAGAAAGAGTTTTAGGTTTTTTAAATTTAAACAAAAATCTCCTTATTATTTATATCTATGTCATTTTATGAATTATATATTACTGCAAAATTCTATTTATAGAATCCTAGCAATCTTTCTTCATAAATTTAAAAACACTTAAGGATATTTTAATTGTAATGTAAGCATTTCTTTTATCTATTAGGGAAGTAAAAGTTATATAATGATTTGGAGGTTGATTTTGAAGGCTATCACAATGCAGGTGTAAAGAAAAGGGAACAATGGTGTTGTGTGTTAACCTGTATTTTATTCTTGAATTTTCGAGATAAAATCTCTTTTTCAGAAATTTTTGTGATAGCTTTCAAAATCAACCTCCAAACCAATATATACACAATGCTTCACGCAAATTATAAAACTCTCTTATATATAATGATATTTTATTCTCTTCACAGTGGACATAGTTTGCTTTAAAATTCTTCATAAAAATTTATTTGGCTTAAAGACGATTTATAAATGTAACTTTGTAATAATTGTTGACTTATACTTATATGTATTTATGAGATGAGGCTTGAGATGAATAATTTTGATATTTCTGACTGTTGTCCTCATCTTTATTGTGTTTAAACACAGCATTCAGGCCACAATAACCTCGGGCTCAGATGTTTTTTTTAAATAAGTCATCTTCTGACAATTCCCCATGAATTCAAACATGGTTTTGAAGCTCAAATCATTACCACTCACTTAAGGATGCTTAAGCAGCATAAATGCCACCAGACTTATTTAATTTAATTTGTTTTCATTGAAACTAAAAAATATTGTTTTATTGAATATGAGAATCTAATCTTTTGAAAAACTCCTCTGATGTTAATTGTGATTAATTTTTTGACTATTATTTCTTTTTTTTCTTTTAGTTGCTTTATATCATTTCTTGATCTTCATTTAATTTTAATTTTTCTTGAACAAAACAATGACCAAGATGCCCTTGTAAATGTCATGAATTTATATAAATAACGACAACATTAATTAGCTAATAAAGTGAAGTCTGTGAAGTGGAATATTGTGAGTATCAGACAAACAGTCAGGGTGTCTATCTCCTTTTCACTAGTGCTAGACCAGATAGATTATTTTTTTTCTGAGGTGGTGCGCCACACCTACTTTCAGTTCCCAGATGCTTTACCACACAAATCAGATTATCCAAGCTGTGTTACTCATGCACTGAGTTGGCAACAACCGGTATTGAACCTGGAACCTTATGATTCCTAGCCAGATGCTCTATCAACTGAGCTAAACCCTCCTTGCTAATTAGAAAAAAATAATATAAATATATTTGTAGGATACAATTTCTTATCCCACTTATTCATTTCATTAAAAGTCGATTGATAATTATTCCTCTAAATAATTTTTTAAAAAATTACTTATTTTGTCAGAGCAACAAAGCTCATATAATAATAAATTCATTATGTATATATTTAAAGCAAACTTAAACAAGTATGAAATATAATCTAAATGATTAAATATATTGGTAGGTAAACATTTAAATGTCCACTTCTAGTCTAGATTAAAAGAAATGCCAAACTTGATACTTATTACAAAATTAGTTGCATATATTTTATATTAATTTCATTTTAAAATAAATCAATATGTTCAATCATTAAGTAAAAAAAAATATCTTTGAGATTGTTTTAAAATAATACAAACTATATATATATATATTATTATATATTATTATTATTATTATTATATATAATCACTTGTGCAATTGAAACTTGAAGAAAAAATTTGTTTACTTTAAAGATTGTTTTCAAAATCAATGTTTTAAGATAATATGTTTTGATGAAGTCTTTATTTTTGTTTTGTTTTTAGAAAAATTCCTAAAATATGCTGTTGTCAATACAAAAATGTATTCACTCATAAATTCTTGCAAAATTTTTGCCAAAATATTTTGTCTGGAATATATTTTTAAATTTTAGAATGTACTAATTCTATACTCTAGTAAGAACCCTGAAATTTACCTTTTAGTTGGGTTCTAAAATCTGAAACTAATGTTTGTTATTTTAAAAATCTTACAATTTTTGAATTCATATTGGGTAACCTAAGAAGTTTGTTCTTTTTTTTTTTTTTTTTGTTGTTAAAACTTTAAGAAATTTAGTTTAAAATAAACTTTATACAAATTGTTTTTTATTGTAATTATCTCTCATATCAACATACATTCAAAAATTAGCACAACTTGTATAATTTTATTTATTGATTCTAACATAGAATCTCAAAGAAAACATTTTCAGAATATTATATTTTCTTTGATTTTATTTTAAGAAAGGTAAAAATGCAATTCATACAAAGAAGGATGGGGGGATTCTATAAGAATAAGTGCTGTGAATAATTGAATGTATCAAAAGTGATATAAAGTTTTGCTCTGGTGATGTTTAATTGAATGTTGCTCCACATAATCTAGGTTACAAGTGTGGTGTAGGTAACCTGAAGCCAAGCTTTTTTACATCTTATTTTTCCAATGCAGGTATCATTGGGGAACAAGAAGAGTTTTGGTAAACAGACCAAAGCACTTTTTCTAGCACTTCAATATAAAGCTGTTTGTTGTCATCTTTTTACTTTGATGAAGATGATGTTAAATTTTGGGGATTGCTGGTGTTAGTCCAGGTTAAAAGTACTGTAAGGGTAACCTAAAGCCAAACTTTTTTAGACTTTATTTTTCTGATGTAAGTATCTTTGGGGAATGAGAAAAATCTGACCCATTTACCAAAACTTTTCTGATTCCTCAATGATATCTACATTGGAAAAATAAATTTGAAAAAAAAAGTGTTTCTTCAGTTTACCCTTATTGCCCTTTTAATCTGAACTAAAAAGATAAAATAATAAAATTGTCAATATGTTGTTCTAAAAAAAAAGATTGTCTTCATTTTTATTAAACTAAACAAACTTTTCCATGTTACCCAATGATTCATATCTAAACTTCAATAAAATAATTAAATTTACATTTTATTTTTCAAATATTTTTGTTTATATTTGATAATTCTATTTTTTAATTTTTTTTTAGTATTTTAATTATGTGGAGAATGTTGATAAGTCATATTACAAATTAGAAAAAAATAAATTTATCACATTGACAATTCTGAAAGTAAAATCAAATTTTATTTTAATTAATCATTAGTTAGAAATCTTTAAAAAAAACTTTTTTTTTTCTAATGATCCTAATGATTAGCTTTTTCTTTTTAGCACTTAATAACCTCTCTCCACATTTCTTCTTAAAGAAGAAGAAGAATTAGTTTTCTAAAATCATTTAAAGAAACATTATCAAGATAATTGTTAGAATGAAAAAAAGTAATATTTATAAAAAGATTGTAGAGGAAACAATTGTCTTAAGGTAAGATAGAAAATTATAGTCAGATTACAAATTTAAATATCTAAAATAAAAATCTGTGAATTTAATCTATGATTGCTAAATTTTTACTCTTAAATCTTCAAGGTTTGTATATTTATTTTTATTACTCTCACTTTTTCATTGAATATTTACAGCCAGTTATTCATTTCTGCTGATTCAAAAGTTGATATACTGTATTTCCCAACATATAAAATGTATTTCCCAACATATAAATTTCCCAACATATAAAATGCACATAAAAAAAGAATGATAATCCAATAACCCTGTTTGGACTTAGAATAAATGTTACCAGTATGAGATTAATACTTAGCTTGTTGATGAATCCAGTTTTAGTCTATATATTGATACTCGTATTCTTAAAAAGTAGGACTGTTATCATCTTGCAACACCCTCTGATTAAAAATGAGACCTTCCAAATGAGTGTCGTCACCTCAGTTAAATAATGGACCATTCCATCTTTATTAAAAAGAAAGGGATGAAAAAGGACATGCTACACATAAAAATATAAGAAAGAAAGAGAGAGAGGGGGTGAGCATGCAGAAACAATAATGCTAATCTGTTTAAACCAAACATGATAAAAAGAAGGAAAGAAAGAAAAAAGAGTTAAATCAAGATTATTATACTTTTTACATATTGAACTATTACGCAATAGCTTATACTGTGTTATATCCAGTTCCCGCTAGTATGATTAAATATCAAAAGAATTTAAAAATATTAAAAAGAAGAAAAAAAAAGACCCCTAAAAGAAAAACAACAAGAAAAAGTATGGATGAATCATAAGTTTTTAGTTTTGATATCCAACTTATTCAAAATCTTTAAAATTGTTGCTCTGCTTTGATGTTATAGATTTGTGATGAGTTACATTAACTGAGAATGCACTAAAAACTTTTAAATCATTAAAGTCACAAGTTATTACATTAAAACAAAAAACAAAAACAAAACCTAGTGTATAGTTCAAGTATCAGTATAAGCCATAGTTAGGTTATAATGTTCTCTGAATGAAAGCTGCATAAGCCGTGCTGTGATAAATTTGTAGTTTGTGTGTTAGTTTATTAACCCCAAGCAAGTTAGCTGAACAAGTTAGTTATTAAGTGCAGATGTACTGCTATTTATAAAATTAGTTGCATGTTTTTGCTTTAGTAGTTCACTAGAAGAATATCCAATAACCCAATTGGAAACTAAGGGTTGGGATTTCCCCTTAAATATCCTTTGCCAAATTATAGGTGCATGTTATATGGTGGAAAATATGAACATTTTATATTATTCTTTTTTTTTTTTTTTTTATTGAGATTTTTTTTTTTCTTTAATGGAATTATTGTGCTTTTTTAATACTTGTCTATATTTTTCTCCGATATATCTATATAGTCTCTTTCAAGTGACCTACCTCGGACATTAATAATTAAATATATTTCTCATCAATACCATCAATTTTGGCGGTTAAGCCTCTACAAAAACCTGGATTTGAAATGCTCACCTTTTTTTTTTTCTTTTTTAAAATTTTATAATTTTTTTAAAGGTAAACCAGTGGGTTCTTTCCACCGTGAGGATCTTCACCCCACCCCATTCTTCTTCCCTCTCCTCGGTCTGGCCTTGTGCCATGCTATGTTATTACTAAGTATCAATGTTTTCTTTCATTGAATCCTTAGAAACAAATTTTTAAACAAGTTTTATTTATGTATTTATTGTTTGATTTGTGTGAAATTGTTTTAATGATCTTATGGCTTTTTAATTGTATATTGAAATTTTAAAAGGATTTTTCTAGGATTCCTTGTTTTTACTTTTAATGTATTAGTTAATATTAATATATTAATTATTATAACTATTAATATTATATCTAATATATACATTCTAATATCTTTTAATGATTTTTCTTTTGTTATTACAATATTTCTTTACAGCAATATTATTTCTGGGAAGACAAAACGAAGTAAATTTTTGGTTGGGAAAATTCATTTTTACAAAAACAAAAAAAAAAAACAACAAAGGAAAGAAAAAAAAAAAAAAAAAAGAAAATGAAAGTTTTTAGAAAAGGCTTTGTCACTTTTATTTCTTATTTATGGCGGTAGAATATTATTTCCTATCTTAACCAAGGGAGACAACTTTTTAAAAACTTAACTAAGGGAAATAATAAAATTTTGACTACTCATGACATTTTTATTAGAAAATTTTCATTGAAATATGCAAAGAAAGGAAAGATAGAAATTGACTTCATATGAATAACTGCTTCAGTTTGATTGTTGTATATTTGAAAAATGTAGAGATGAGTACAATCTAATGATAATGGTTTGATCATATTCTTTCAGAATGATATATTTATAAATCATTTGCTTCAATTAAATATTAATGATAATTTCATTTAGCATCAACATAATCCTTTTGGACTACAAAATTAGATAAAACACTGAACAATAAATTTGAATATATATTTTTTCTTCTTATTTACTTCAATTTATACTGGATGAATATTTTGTTCTAACAAAAAGAAAAAGATAGAAAATCTCTATATAATGACTTTTTTTTTTGTACAATTTGTTTCACTGTTTGTCATGTGAAGATAAACTTATTTTAGCCAAATGACTTTCACTTGTATTAACTTCTTTATTATTTATTTACTTTCACAAACAGATAATCCTTTTTAATCCTTGTAGAGTTGGCAAATTATTTTCTATATTACATCAAATCGAATTGATAAATGAGCAGATAATGGGAAAATGCCTTACATTGAGCTTCTCATTTGACAAAACTGTCTTCTCTTCCTGTGAACTAAAAACAATTTACTCAAGTCACCTTTGGTGGTGATTAAGCTCTTTCAAGTCATATCCTATTTATAGAATTTATATCATGAAGAAGGGGAAGTACTCATGATAAGCGATTAATAATTATCTCCCTTGAAAAATGTTGATTGCTGTGAATGTAAATACCTATCCTATATTATTATTAAGTCTCAAATTTGGAAATCGTTTTATTCTCTAAGTTATTATATTTTAATGCTATTCTGTCAACAAATATCTCACAATGATGTGTCTTTTTTGCTGTGTTATGCTAACGTACATAGAAAAATCAGATAATTTTAGGTGTGTGTGTGTGTGTGTGTATATATATATATATATATATATATATATATATATATATATATATATATATATATATATATATGTGTGTGTATATATATATATATATATATATATATATATATATATTGTAAAAAAAATATATAGGGTATTTGTAAAATCTATCTGAAGAGACTAGACATGTTGAGTTTCTGGTCAAAATAAATTTATCATAGCCAAATGACAGTTTAAGTTTTTCTTTCTTTAAAAGTTAAATATTGCTCTGTATATGATTAATTTATTAGTTATTATACATTGAGCTCTCTTAGGGATTTATAAAAGTACTTGTATGAGTCTATAAGTTTGGATGTACAACAGGATTTCGATGATCCCAAATAGAATCGTCCCTTACTTACTAGTCCATTATATATATATATATATATATTCCAAAGAGATAAATTTATTATAGATGAAGTTGATGTTGAAATTTTTATTTTAAAAAATCTTTATCTGGACATTTCGATGTATATATCAAGTAGATTTAAGATTTTTGAAAGAAACAAAAAAAAAAATCTTATTAATAATTTTATTATTAATTATAAATATTATTTATTAATGAAAGGTATACTTACTTACTTACTACTTATGTGAAAAAGTTGGCAAAATATTAACAGTGTGTTAATTTTTTAGTTATTAATAGGTTCATCTTTTCTTTTTCTTTTTTTACAAATTTTTTTTCTTCTAAATACTAATTTTACAAATTTTTCTTGCAAGTTTCATGTTAATATAATGTTTCCTTTTATTTCAGTACAAATCAAGGACTTCCATATTGATCCCTCCCCCTTTCATGTTCCCCTTCCCTGCTTTTCACTACCTCCTCCTCTTCTTATTTTTTTCTCTCTTTCTCTCTCTCTTCTGATCTGCCAAACTGACAAATCTTTTGTCTTTTCAATTTCATTTCCCATGCTTTGTTGATTTCAGGTTTTTTCCTATACAAAAAAGCAAGCACTGCAAACAGATGATGTGTGTCTAGATGTTTCAGCTGTTGGTGGCCCTGTAAAATTATTTGCGTGCCATGGTCTGGGCGGGAACCAGGTCTGGGAATATGACAAAGAGGTAGGAGCTTCTCCAGGCAAACAAAAAAAACAAAAACATCTCCCGCAGATTTACCACCGACGAGTCTGTTTCACATCATTAATTTGTAGTTTTTGTGTTTTTTTTTTTCCTTTTTCTTTTTTCCCCCCTCCCAACTCTTTGAGATAATTTAAGTGCCAGACACTGGGGTAATAAATGTCAACCAAGAAGATATCATTATTACAAACTTTTATGTATTGCAAGTCATTCTCTTGGAGATAAATTAATATATTAATACTCTTGTTCCTTAATTTTATGACTGTTACCATCTTGAAACACCCTCTGGTTAAAAATGAGACAGTCCAAATCATCCAAGAGGAAATGTAAATCCTGATTATCTGGTGTTGCTTATCCACCAAATTCTTATTTCTTATGAGTGTCATCACCTCAGATAAATAATGGACCCTTCCATTTTTATTATATAGAAAGGGAAGAAAAAGGATATAAACTGCAGTATCCATTTGAATAGTTTGATTGTTTTATTTTATGGCATATCAACACTTTTTGGGTCATTTAATCCTGAATCAAGTTATTTCACTAGTATACCATTCTATGTTACAGAATTCAACATTTTTATATATCACAATAAAAATGATTGGTTGGTTGTTTTGTTTTACGGCATATCAAACCCTCTTGAGTCATTTAATTCCAAATCAAGTTATTTTAATAAACAAAGTACTCGATAGTTCCTTACAGTACCTGATGTTGCTTAAGTAATCACCCAAATTAGTACTGAACAGGATAATTGTTGTTTAACTTTGGTGATTTAGCAGAAACCAATGATTCCTGCATGACTTGACTCTAATCCCATTTCAATGAGAAGAAGAAAAAAAAAATTTTTTTTAATTGAAAAAACAAACTTTTTTACATTTTTTTTAACTCCAAAATGAATTGATTCATATCTAAATTTGTTTAATTGATATTTGTTGCTCAATTCTGATACTTAAATTATCTCTTAGATTTTATGATTACTATTTTGTTATGTTTTTTTTTTAAATTTTATTTTATGTCTTTTTTTTTTTTTCTTTTTAAGTTTTGTATCTTCTCTTTCTCTTCATTATTCTCTTTCTTTCTTTCTCTCTCTCTTTTTCAAATAGCTATCAACCTCCCCTCTCCCCCAACAAATATTTATTTCTTCTTTTCAGGTAAAATCAAAAATCAAAGAGACTTCATTGTATTTTTTTCTCCTGGCGTTAAAAAAAAGGGAACTGGCTATTGTTGTCTTGTAGATTTGCTTGACTGGTTGTTTTTTTCATTTTGTATTGTTTGTCTCTATCTCTCTTTCTTTTTTTTTTTTTTGAAATATATATATCCATATATATATATTGTTGACTAGTTGTTTTTTGTAACAGATGTCTATTCTGTTTGTTGCATGCATTGGCATCCTCCTCCTCCTCCTCCTTCTACTCCTTACCAACTTCAATCGTCTTGTGACTCGTCAATTGTAGGTGTTTGCCTATACAAAGCAGAAGCAGCTAATGCTAGATGAGAACCAATGTCTCCACATTAACCTCCACGTGTACCTGCGGCAAAACAAAGTGGTTCTGACATCCTGCCAAAAATCTGTGGGCGGGTGGGAGTACAATCGACAGGTACAGTTTTTGCTGAGGTCGACATATCTTATGATGTCATAAATGGCTGCTCCTTGTACCCCCAACCCCTCCTTTAACCTATTAACTGATGTGTTCTTATTTTTACCTTTTCTGAGCACACACCTATGGCTAACCTGGGTTCTTTTTTTTTTTTTCTTTTCTAAGGCACTTTTCTTTTTTTTTTGGTTCACTGCTACGTATTTCGCTTCTCCAAGACATAATGCGCATGCACACAACACATACAAGAATAATTTATATTGACCATTTCAGATCTTTGGAATTATTCCAAAATTTCCTCTACAGACATTATTCCTCTTTCTAAGAGCTTTTCTTCCTTACCCGGTTTTTTATTTTTATTTTTTTTATGCATCCCAATAAATTTATCTTTTGGTTTTTGCATATGCAATGATGCTGATAGCTTTTTGATTCAGTGCATCCTGGGACACACATATTTCTTTTGAATGAGTCCCCAGGAAAATTTATGGGTTTCAACTAAAGCCATCTAACTCCTACTTTGTAACCTATCCTGTGTAATCAATTTCTAAGAAACTATTGAAATGCATTTAGCTTGAAATGATGAGGGAAGAAAAAAGAAAATACCTGAGATGCATGGATATGATTTTACTGCGTCTTTTTAGATTTTTGTGTGTCAGGAATTCAGGATACATATCTATCAGCATCTTTGCATATACTTTATACTCAAGAGGGATTTTTATATGAGGTTTATAATATGAAATACTACTTAAAAGTTCTTAACCTAAGAAAGTATTTAGCAACCATAAAGCCTAAATGTTATTCTAATTGTTCATTAATCCTTACTTTGATTGTCATTTCTAAAGATCCTTTTAATCCTTCCAAGAAATTTCATAATAGTACCACCACTATTTTTCTACAAGAATAATTTTGGCATTAATTAACCCATAAAGGTTGATATGCTCTTAAAAAAGAAACCAAACTAAAGCCAAGAAATTTCAATTGAACATTTTGATAAAAATTTAAAAAATAAGATTTAAAAAAACCCAAAACAATCATTTCTTGATTAGGCCAAGAATTTTTCACCATCCCTTTATTTATTATTTTCATCCATATTTTAGTTTATAAACATTGAAATAAATTATTCCTCATTTTTATAAAACCCACTTTTCTCCCTCCCACTTTCTACCTTTTTTTTTTGGTTATTTTTTATTGAGTAAATTTTTGTCATACCCACTCAAAGTTTTTTTTTTTTTTAAAATCAAAAAGAAAATCATAAAAGAGTAGAATAACTCATCAGAATAAAAAGATAAACTTCTTGGCGGGGGGGGGGCGGGGGGAGGGATATTTGTGAATAAATAAAAGAACAAAAAAAAAGGCCATAATTTTAATTTGATCATTTTGTAATAAAAATAATCTTTAAAGAATGAGCATTTTCACACAAGCATGAAAAGTATCAGTTAGTTACACCAGGTATGTCAAGCTAAGTAGCCCCCAAGGGCCGCATGAATTAGATATGTATGTCATGAGGGCCACATGAATTACATGTGTATGTCATGAGGGCTGCACATGAATTACATATGTATGTCATGAGGGCTGCACATGACAGCTAACTCTATAAATCCTTCTTCCACATTAACAGAACAAAGTGATGATTACTATCATTAATTTTGTTATCCACTAAAAGCCAATGAATACATATCTAAAAAAAGGAAGAAAAAAGAATATTACTGACCAAGTTCAAATAATAAAACACACAAGTGTCACTTTCAATTATAGCCATGTGTTGATTGAAAGCAGGAGAAGGCAAGAGGAATGACTCCCTCCTTTTCATTGATTGAGTTAGCCTCCTCCTTTCGCCACTCAAAGGAACGGTTGAGAGACACAATGCGTTGATAACAGATTCTGTTTCTTAACCACATATTGCCCTAATGAAAATAAATGACTGTTTTCGCCCAGAAATTTTTGGAAAAAACTTTTAAAAAACCTGTCACCATATGAAAGTGGGCCGCACCTGTAATTTCTGAGGGCCACTTGTTTGACATGCCTGAGTTACATCATTTGTAGTTTGGAAATATAGGCATAAATATTAACTTGAGTTGTCATTAGATGTTAATAATAATAATGATTGACTCTATTCTAAACACACTAACACAAACTTGTAGTCTTTCATGTATACACTTGTATATATTGTTTAGCACAACACCTATATATACCTATGAATATCTGCAGATTACACATGTAAGAAATAAATATATGTCTGTACATATAATCAAGTCATTTTAATGCATGCATACAAAAGTTAGAAAATAGAAAATGCTGTGATATAACCTTTAATTAATTAATATTTATAACTGGTCATCTATGAAAATAATCATTCCATTATTGTTCATTAACTTTCTAACAGATTTAACCCTTCCTAAACCAATGCTTAGTCTTTATCTGTCACCATAGCAACTACTATAAATAACAGATTTTGTGGCATTTTTCAGATTTTAAACTGGTCATAATAATAGTAATAATATTATATTTTCATCTAAATATATTAGGTCTGAGACCTGTCAGCTGTTCCTTATATTTAAAACATTTATCTTATTTCAACTGAATATTTATATTATTTCCACAATTCTTTGCCTTAAAAGTGTTCAGAGATGAGGCATTCACTACTGATGATGGTAGTTTATTCCATGAATCTAATATCCTGTTACTAGAATAATTTTGCCTTACATTTGTTTTGCAAATTTCTTTTTGAAAGTTTTAATTTATGACCCTTGGTATTGATTTTTTGAGCA
>CM042152.1:98078553-98105066 GCA_023376005.1 Doryteuthis pealeii
ATATTGTTATTTATATTTATTAGAAAAAAAGAATATCGGTATCAAATCGACTGTAGCTAATTTTATGGGGTGGTGGGTGGGGTTACATATTTTATGGAATATAATTTGTAGATGCATTTCATGTATGTATTTTACTGCACAGATCAGATTACCCAATCTGTGCTACTCATGCGCAGGAGTGGTATTGAACCTGGAAACTTGTAATTTCCAGACATGTGCTCAACCGACTGAGCTAAACTGGTTTCTTGCACTCCTTATGGTGTCACGCTTTTTTATTGGTTGATTTAACATGTTATGGGGAGGGGAGACATGTTTAGCATAGTAGGAAGTGAAATCAGTGACTGCCATTTCAATTTCTGGATGGGACTGTTTGTGTTTCACTTTGGCTAATGCTCTTCATCTGTTCTCCCCTCAGCTATAGGTAAATAGTAGGAAAACTGTGTTATTTAGTCTTGGTTAGGCAACCAGCTGAGAAGAAGGAAAATTTTGTATTCAAACCACCTGTACTCATTAAAAATTGACTTTGTGATATGTCCTACCTGTGGTGGAGGGGTTGGGTAAACACGTGTACTATTACTCTTAATATTACTGTTGTAAGGTAAACAGTCAAGAATGAAAAATAAAACTCTGAATTTAAAACGAGGGTATAGACGGCTAGCAACTTCACCCTATAAAAACGTACTGATTACTGAAACCCCAGTACCATCACAGATTTAACGTGACTGCAACCCTAAACTACTCCAAGGATTCTGTAGGATGCAGCTACAGTTTTTAACTTTGACTACAGCTAAGGGTTATGATGGGTGTAAACAAATATAAATGATAAAGTTTATTGTATTATTTGGATTTTTTTGTCCACATCTTTATTGTTATATACACAACGTTTCATCCAATGTGCTCTCTGGCCTTCTTCAGGTGTTTCTTGTTGAACACTGGAACCTTCACAGAACTTTGAACCAAACCCTTTATTCAATCCACAGTTGTAGACTGTTCAAATTCTGTTAACCATGATCGGGTACAAGTGTTAAACTATTTTAAGTAATCTATGAAAGTTGTTTTTATCTATAATGTATCTCTATTTAATTTGGCCTACAGGTTGGTCAAATCATAATCAGGTGGGCTCCAAAAGTTCAAATCTCATTGGTTGACTGTTTTATTTCCAATTCATGTTGTTTACTTAAATCATAAGATTTAAAACAATTTCAGAACTGCAATAAAAAGCAACAATACTAAAATGAAAAATATCATCTAAGAAATTCAAATAACCATGTCACATTTAGTCTCAATGGTTTGGTATACTTTCATATCTTATCCAAAAGTCAACATTTCTTTAAGCTTTTTCTTATATACTATATTGTTACAAAAATTGTTAAAAGTTTAAAATAACTCCCAGTATCCATGCATAGACTTTAGCACACAGATCTAAGCTGTGCTACTCATGCACTGAATTGCTGAGGACTGGTATCGAACCTGGAACGTTCTCGTTCCTAAGTGGGTTCTCTATCGACTGAGCTAATCTCGACCCTATTAAACACTAGTAACTGATATAAATATAGAAAGAATTCTTTAAAAAAAAAAAAGACATATATTTTTAAGAAAATATATCAAACAAAACTAAAACGTCTCTTTCCAGACTTAAGTAACTTGTTTTTTAAAGGAACAAACTTCTACAGAATGAGTATTAATATTGAATACTAATACTGACTTTGGTATTTGTTTAGAATTTAGTGTCTCTTCAGAAAAGTAAAGAAATGTACACAACAGAGTATTGGAGGGGGGGTTCCTGTGGTGTAGGGCTAACATACTGGACTGTGACGACATTGTAGTAAGCCAGTTTGAACCCCAACTGTGCTATTACGTTCATTTTTGGACAAATAACCTTTGAAAAAGTATAAACCTCTTCATCCCCCAGCTATGGGTTAAATAGTACCACAACTGTTTTTTTTTTTTTTCACAAGGATGACTATTTAAATTCACAAATACATGTCCTTATTGTACAACATATTGTGATATGTCATACTTTGTTGTGTACATTCCCCGCCCCCCATTCCTTCAGAAACACTAATTTTAAACAAATACCATGACTTTTTTCATATCAACTCTCACTATTTGCAATCATACTAATAAATTAACTATGGCCAGATGAAGTACTGTAAAAAAGGTTTTATAGTCTGAAAATTCTTATTATTATCACAACTTAAGGGGGGGAGATATTAATTAAAATATTTAAAAAAAAGATCAACTTGTTATTTCTATAGAAGAGTCCAACTATAAAGGGGGGTAATTAATGTATTCATCAAAATAATTGAAAAAGGTTTAACATCTCTTAACTATTGAGTAGGCAGCCCTGTCAGTGGGGCTTTAGAATACACCGACTGTACCTCTACAGTAGAGCCACCTGTTGGCCATGGGTGGTGACCCGTGATGCTTAAGGATAGTTCATGAGCAGTTCATGACATGCAACACTCCACTTAGGCTAGACAGGCGATTGGAGAGGCCCCCTCTGATCAATCGGCTGGTTACGTCAAGCCCTAGCACCTATATGTTTGTTCCAACCCTATTACCCTTATGGCAAGCCCAACCCCTTTTTATCATATATGTGCTAGAAGGTGGTGGCTAAGGGTTTTCATGTCTTGGGAATCTGTTAAAATCTATCTGATGGTGAGGTTCCAGCTTTGGAAGTCTGGGGAATGTGGAGCACCCCTTCATCACCATTGCTCCCTGGTCCACTCTGACCCGGAGTGGTAGTACCTGTTAGGGTCTCATCTATGGGTTAAATAGAAAAATGTGTTTATAAAAAGAAAATGAGTATCCATTAAGAATTAATTTATTTCAAAACTTTTTCGGCATTAAGTGACCCACCGAGGTTGATATGCCATAAAACTAAAAACAAACAAACTATTCAAGCTTTGATTAAAATCTAAGACATTAAACTGCATCTGATGGTGAGGCTACAGTTCTGAAGATCTGAGGAGTGTGGAGTACCCCATAATTGTGATTACTCCCAGGTTCACTCTGCCTATAGTGGTGGTACCTGTTAGGGTCCCATCTATGGGTGAAGTAGATCTGTTTAAAAATTATTCATTTTTTGATAGGAGTGCAAAAACAAAAACAAAAAAATCACTGTAGAAGCAACTACATAATGAATGTAAATATGAGTGTACAATGAATTCATTTCCCTAAATTCTAGGCATAAAATAATCCTAGACTGATTGACATGCCATTAAAATCAATAAAAAATATAGTTTTTTGTTTTTTTCCTGAGGAAAAATTATATTCCTGTTTTTGATCAATATTAACCATTTTAAGATTTTTTTTAATTGCTTAACATCAAAGTTAATTTATTAAAAAAAACACAAAAAAAACTGTTTCCATAGGATAGGGTCACTAAATCTTTTAATATAGAGTTTGTCTACAAAGTTCGTGTGTAGTTTATGCAATTTTAAATTTTAAAGTGCCCATGGCCTTATGGACCCCCATATCTACAAAAATTGTAAAGGTGTAATATTCAGTACAAACGTCATTTTGATAAACGTATTGATTACTTCCCTTGATTGGTGGACTCAACTAAAAAAATATCTTCAACCTAAAGGAATAATATGAGAAATAACAAGATAAAACCAATGTAAATAAATTAATCTCTTTTTGAATATTGTTACTTTGATGAAGTTGCAATAAAAACTTATTATTCAATAAGAATGTATAGGTCTACTTTTCTATAAATCTAAAATCTAATCTTTTCTTCTGCTTACAAAGCTGTTTTTGGTACATAAGAGTTATTTCCCTTGGCACGTTCAAAAAAAAAAAAAGAAAGAAACTTAGATATTTGCAGGAAATCCTGAATGATAGACTTAACTCGTTTCATAAAACTTAACTTATCAAATTGATTTTTCTTCATACTAAAGAGTTCAGGTTAAAAACATAGAAAGGGTAACCCAAAGCCAAACTTGCAAAACCCTTCTGGTTAAAAATGAGACCATACAAATTGTCCAAGATTAAATGCAAAAATGTAAATCCTGATTATCTGGTTTTGATTTTCCGCCAAATGAGTATCATCACCTCAGCTAAATAATGGACCATTCCGTTTTTATTATAATGAAAGAATGGGAAGAAAAAGGAGATGTAACACAGAAAAAATTATAATAAGAAACAAAAAGGGAGGGGGTAAGCGCATGCAGAATTGATAACGCTGTTTCAATCAAACATAATGAAATGATGGAAAAAAAAAAACAGAATGAGAGAATTAAATCAAGATTATTATACATTTTACATATTGAACTACTTTGCAATAGCTCTTAAGTAAACATAAAACATTGTAATGATTAAATTATCATACTGTGGTATATCCATGGGTCCTGCTAATTATCATTATTAGTAGTTGTAGTAGGAGGAATTGGTGTCCTTTCTTCCCTAAGTGTTATGATTTTTTAAATTTTATTTTTATGAGTTCACATCATTTTGTCTTCTCTATTCACCCTTTGCCTCTCAGTTTTTTTTATTCTTTCTTCTCTATTTTGTGTTTAATTTCTTTTTTTATTTATCTTCATTTTGGTTTCTTTTCTTTTTCTTCTTTCTCACTTCAATTACTAGGATGAGTCAAAAGTTTTGCAATATTTTGGTAACATGAGGTACAAATCAGCTGGATGGTTTTGCATATTGGACATAAAAGTGATGAACCACAGTGGACTGTGAGATGTCAAACTCAACTGATACTCTCAGAGTGCTACTTGCTGGATTTTCCTCTATGGCTTGGAGCACAAACTAAGAATCCCATTTTAAGTCTACCTGACATTGCCTGATTATCAAGGTTCTTGCAACCTAAACAAAATTTTTTGAACCATTTGGTTACAGAAATCAACTACATCTTCATCTTTTGCATAACAAATTTCTTTGGTTGCTTCTGTGGTGTTATGACCCAGTTTGAACCCATAAAGCCTAAATTGCTGAATTAGACTACATTGCACCATTGATTTGTATGGTTTTCAAATCACACATAGAATGAAACAATTCCCAATGTGTGAGCAAACCAATTACAATGAGACTACTAACCACAACAGGTAATTTACCATGGCTTCAACAACTTTGGTCACATGATATACATGCCACACACACATTTCATGTGACAAAACAAAGACAACAATATTTAACAACTTAAATGACAGTGTAATATTGTGTCATTTTCCAGGAGTTAACATTTTCTGCCTATACATACACACACACAATATATATATATATATATATATAATTTTTTAGTTCTCCTGAAGAAGGTGTACCTTGAACACCAAACTGTGGTAGGGAGAAAAACCTTTTTCTACAACTGTAAATGCTCTGTATTTTACAAAATATATTGAGTGCTTTTGGATTAACTACTAATGCTAATAATGAAAACGTTGTAGCAATTTTTGATGAATATGTGTATATATATATATATATATAAAACATGATCTGTTGTGTCACCCATTGAGCTGGGTAGATAATTGGGGTTAGGAAAAAGTGAGTTTGCAATGCAAATTAGATTTTCTTTTAATTTAAAAAACGACTGGAGAATTTAAAGAAATTATTAAAATCATTTTGTAAGATTTCTAAGAAAGGGAATGTTTGACCTAATTTAAATGGACCTGATCCTTGGAATTCTATTGAAGCTATGGGCGCTTGGGCTGCTGAAACTTAACATATATAGGTTTCAACTTCTTTAATCAATCTCTTTACGCTCACAGAGAAACTAACATATATAATGAGGAGGTTATCAAGATATACATAAAGAGGGGGAAAGTGACAGGCACAATGCAATGTAAGAGATGGGTCAGTTTTTTACTTAATTGCAAATTACAACTAATTAGAGCCAATTAAAATGGATTTTTTTTTCAACATAACTTAATCCTAGAAATAAGGAATATTTTAGTATGAATTTTGTGTCATTAAACTAAACAAGAAAACAACATTGATTCACTCAGCTTTAGTATAATAATAGATAACAAAACTTTTGACTCACTCTTGTATTGAAGATGAATAATTTTTGTGCATTTTGGAGAAGAATTAAGTGTTGCATTGTTGGTTTGACAAGTGATTGTTGCTTTTTGCCACCTGTTCCTGCGCATAACTCTTAAAGCCATGAATCATCATGGTAATTATTAATTTTACACAATGATGGAAAGAACTAGGCTAAAACCTCTGGATAATTATTTCTCCAATTCGCATTTATTTGTGTTTCCTGGTGCAGGTTTTTCATGCTGTCATTTTAAAAGGAGGAACATCTCTGTTTAACTAGAAACTCTTCATGAATAGATTGGTCTGTTGAATGGCTGCTTGCTGTGTTTAAGCTCAATTAAAACTCTCTCTCTCTCTCTCTCTCTCTCTCTCTCTCTCTCTCTCTTCTCTCTCCTCTGTCTTGTCTTGTCTCTGACTGTCTTTTTCCTATCATATGACTCTGCATCCATCAATCACATAGTCACATCAGTTGAAAATTGCCTGTGTGTCTCTCACTCCAGTTACTATTGTGTGGTTTGCTCTCATGACCCTTGCCTGTCAATCATGGCTGTCCTGTTGTTTTATACTCAGATCTTTACAGGTGTGGCTTCTTGTTCTATTTTCAATTACTGTGACATTTACAATCCCATTAGATAGCATTAGTTTTGTTTTAGCTTTGATGATGTTTCCAAAGTGAAAATAAAATGTTTAATCAGCTCATTTCCTATCATCTTTATAATAAGATGACAAAAACTAGGATTGAACCAAACTTGATTATATATTGAGGCCATATTTATTTGATATTAGATGAATTCAATTCTATTTGAATATTGGATCTTTTCCAGAAAACCAACAATAAAATTACATAAATATACTAGAAATGGCTACCCAGCATCCCCTAGGAAGAGGGGGGAAACCCTGGTGTATTGATTTGTTTACTTTTGAGATTTACAAATGCTGGACATTTTTAAGTAGAATTTTAATGCTATTTCTATGTGTATTTTAATGTTTAAATATCTTTGAATATAAATGAAATCTTCATGATTTTTGCACAAAAAGCAATTATTTTCTAAGCCAGATGTAACTTGATTCTTTGAACCTTTAGCCCTTGATCCTCAGATATTCTGAGACCGCACCCCCCCCCCAGAAAAGAAGAGCACAAAAAGGATTAGACTTCAAACCAAAGTGTAGACATTCAATCAATGTATTTTAAAAAAAAAAAGAGAATCTGTGAATAATTGCTATTTTAAGCCTTTCCTCAGATGTGATCTCTCTAAGCTTATATTGGGCTTATAGTGTATAGTAAAAGAGTACTCAGCCAGAAATATTTGGTTTATGAGTTTAAAGAGTTTAAAAAAAAAGATTTCAATTAAGAAACCTTACAAATGAATCAAGTTTTTTTGTATTAAATAACCCATAAGGAGTTGATATGCCATTAAACAAATAAACCAAGAAGATGACTTTTTTCTGGTTTACATTCTCTTTGTTGAGGAACTCCACTGCAGTCCAACCATCTCATTTATTATTTACACTACTATTATTTGAAATGAACATTTAAAAGAAACAATGATTATTGAAAATGATTTTACAATTTTGAAATATTTCAAATTTCCCTTCTAAAATCAAAGCTGCACTGTGGATTTGTGAGAATAGGATTATATAAACTTGAATATACTTTGCATTTTGGATTTTATTTCTTCTTCTTTGCTTCTTATTTGTATTTTGGTTTTTGCAATTTCAGTTTCAAATTTAATTTGATGTTTAATTGTTGCCAAAAAATCTAAACAACAATTATAATAGATTCTCACAATTTCTTCTTTTCAATCAACTTTTATATTTTATATTTTAGAAAAGAATTTTCAATTTTCAATTTTCTCCGTAAACAATTTACAATATTCATTGATAAAAGAAATAACAACAAAAAAAACCTTTACTCCATTCTACAGGGTGATTATAAGGTAACTCCCATCCCTATTTTAAAAATCTTAAAATTTATTTCTGAATCATTATTTTTACAAAAAAATGAATATGAGAAGAACACACATAACATGAAGTTTTGTTTAAAATTCTATATTGGCATCTGCATTCGCCTCCAGCCTCTCGGGAATTACATCAACTGATCTTCTCAGGAACTCTTGTGGAATGGCAGAAATAAATTCTCGTATTCATCTTTCAAGTTCTTCCAAAGTCGTTGGTTTCGTAAGACTAGACTTGCTCCTTCAACCAACTCCAAAGAAAAAAGGGTGCAGGGTGTTAAATCAGAGCTTCTGACCAGCCACTCATGTGGACCACATCTACCCATCCATCTCCCAGGAAATTGGTGATTCAGCCACTCATGAACAACAATAGCAAAATGTGGAGGAGCACCATCTTGCATAAAAATCAAATCTTCAATATTCTCCCAAGTATTGACAACTGGCCAGATTTCTACATATAAAAAGATTATAGTTTAAAATAGGGAGTTACTTTTCAATCACCCTGTCACTTTGTACTTTATAAAATTAAACTTTATTTATTTTCATTTTTCTTTTTAAAGAAAATTTATTGTAATTAATGAATTTAAGTATCTGAATGTATTTCTCTCTTTATCACAAATAAATAAAAACATCTGCTTATTAAATAAATTAATTAGTCCAGGTGAAAAGTGAAGTAAGGTTAACCAAAAGCCAAACTTTCTAAGACCTTATTTTTCCAATTGAGAAATGAGAAAAGTTTTGGTAAACACAGTAGGCATTTAAAACTTTTCTTGATCCCCAATGATACCTGCATCAGAAAAATAAAGTTTAACAAAGTTTTGCTTGGGCTTACTCTTACCACACTTTTAACCTGGACTAAATTGTAATCTAAAAATATCTTTAATAATTCTTGACTACATAGCATTGTTTAATGTGTAAATATAGTTATTCAATACCTACTTCATTGTTTTGTTTTTTTCTCTATTTTAACAAGTGATATAAACAAACAAACAAAAAGAAAAAACTATGCTTATTTTATATCAACAAATATTATAACATACCTTATAAGTGAATAAATGTTTATTTATTAAATGAATTAGTATGATTTAAAGTGCTTGTATATACTTATGTATAGGTCAAATTTTGAAGACCCTTATTTTTTGGCAAAAACCTGGGTGTGACCTCTATGAATATGTAATTCAAACCTAATACAAAGGACTAAGAGCAAATTGTTGTTGTAAACTATATAAAAGGTTTGAAAAGGTTCAGTCTCCAGAATTCTTTTCCTTGCTTAGTGTTGTATAAGATCTTCTTAATTTCTTCATTCAGTTGTTATATTTGTCTATTGGTTTGATCCTCTGCTATCTTGATAATCTTAACTTGGGCTGGATCTATCTATCTTTGGACTGGTGGCCTTAGCTGGATCTTCTGTATTCTGGATCTGATCTGGAACATCTTGTGTTGTTATTTTGTTCTTAGTTAACAACAAAAGACCTTTTTTTTTTTCTTTCTTTTTTTTTCTTTTTGAGCTTGTATTTTATTTTTTATGAATCCCAGACCAAGGGCTGGGTGTTTGCCAGAAGAGCAATTTGAAAAATACCACAGGTCAGGCCAATCATATAGGTGCTAGGGGTTGTCATGACCAGCTGATTAGATGGGACCTCTTCAACTGCCCGTCTAGCTCAAGTAAAGGCTGAAGTGTTACATGTCACAGGACCATTTAGTAACCAAGTCGTGGACAACTCAGCCACCACAATCCTGTCCTCAGGTATTACAAGTCACCACTCACAGCCAACTGGTGGCTCCATTGAGGGGGCGGGGTGTCTTACCCCTTTCTATTGGTGCAGTCAGTGTATTCTATAACCCCAGATGACAGGGTGATGCTTAGGATATCACAACAGTTTTTCAGGCTGAGTGAAATTTCTGTGTTATCCTTGTCACTTCCTTTATATGTCACCTTAAATCAACTTTGAAGTTGAGAAAAAAAATGAAAGTGAACTAATATTACAATCTCATTTACTTTACATACTGGGTTTATATTTATTCTTCTAATCTACTACTACTATGCTGCCCAACTCCTTTCTTCATTCTTTGTGTCATCGATGTGTTGCTGCTGTCCGCTTGTAATTTCTGTGTCCACCATCTTGTTGCCGTCTCGTTTGTTCTCTTGTTGCAATCCAACTGTTTTTTCAGTTCTTTTGTGTTGGAATGAATAACAATTCGGGCACATTTTTATGTGCACATATTTTATTCCTTGGTGAGAATCCGTGATCAGAGTATAGGTAGAATTGATCTACTCTTGTTGGTGAATCTTAAATGACTGTAGTTATTTTATTTCTAAACTTTTAGGATAGTGTGATCACATAGCTTTTGTCCAATGAAAGCCATATTCTCAAACAACCTCAGGGTCACTGCCTGTCTTTCAAACTTAGATGATCTCCAATGGTCTTTCCTTTTTGAATTATCCTACACATAATAGATTTTGCTAATCTATCATGTAACAATAAACCTGCTGGTGTGAAAGGGTTAAATTACTTCTGGTTTATTTGAGGATGAAAATGATTAAACTGTGTGTGTTGGTTACAATTATGTGAGTGTCTTTGTAACGGCCAAACAAAAGGGATAAATAATAGAAATGTTGTTGAAAAGTGATAGTGACTTATGTGGGACTATTTTACAGACTAATATACTCTCAGGGCCTTTCTGTAACATGGTTAAATTAGAGATATCAGGGAAATATTTTCACTTTATATAGCAAAGGTTCTCAAAGGTTCTCATGTATGCATGTGTGTGTGTGTGTGTGTATATATATATATCTTATTATAATGGAGATTGTGTGTTTTTTTGTCTGTAACCGAAACTATATTCCTACTCAAGTCATAATTCTCTTAGTTTTTGACATCACATTCTCCATGATTTTATTTTTATCTAAACCTCAATTATTAATAAAATTGTCTTACATTATTAATACTGTTAACTATGTCTACATACTGACAACATGCAGTTATATTTATATATACAACAAAATAGCGGTTTACAGTGTGAACGGGCAGGCTAATTTGCATATTAATATTAAAAAATCGAATTTAATAAATATGTGCTCAGTATTATTGATTTCTAACTGTTGGTTTTATTTTAATGAATATAAGCAAAATCTCTTCAATGAATCTTAAATGAAATCCATTAACAAGAAAAAATAACTGTCATTTTATTCTTTACTTCCTCTTATAACTAAATACTTAAATAGAAAAATAACAATGAAAGACGAGAGTGATGGAAGAGTAAGTTTCAGTTGTTCCATTTTTTATCATACTCCTCTGTTTCAAATCTTTTATTAACTCCCTCTGTTTCAAATCTTTTATTATACTCCCTCTGTTTAAAATCTTTTTATCTGTATTCTTATTTAGTTCCATTAGACTTTCTAATTTAATATGATATTTTATTACATTAAAACTTAAATACTTGCACCCGGAGGGTGCATATATTTGCTAGTATATATAATGATGGTATCTTCTCAAGTACTGGCTAAGTTATAGAGTTTTCTGAGAATGTCTTTGTATTCGTTGTAGAGACTTTTGTGAGATTTTGGTATTTTATTGAGTAATCTAAAGTGCATAAAATTACAATTGGGATGATTAGCCATTACAAACCTTTTTTAACTTTAAAAATTGAAAAATATACAGAATTGATTTCTATGTAAGTATATAAGCTAATTGAATGAATGAGTTATCAGCTGATAAAAATGAAAGTGTCTCTCTATCTTGGTGTTGAATTCAGTTTCTCCAAGGTGTCAGATTTTTAAAGAATTTTTTTAATGTTAATTTTATTTATACAATGATTCATTCAGATCAGTTTCTTTGTTTTTTATCAACTTTATTAATAATAGTTAGTCTGCTGTGCTTTCCAGCCTTCCTCAAGGGCCAGAGGGTGGGGTGGGTGTCAGATTTGACAATCTTCTAGGAATCTCAAATGGAAGATTATTCAATCCATAAAAATATGCTCTTTTTATATTCGTCTTCTCCTCTTACCTGTTATGTCTGACTTCCTTCCATGGGAATTTTAAAAACTCATTACAAAGAAGGTTAGTTGTGGACTCCTACTCATGGACACACCAGTTAACATTTGATTGTCATTATCAACACTTGAACTCCTTGGCTGCTAACTATTAACAAAACTTTAGTCTACTGAGAATATAAAGTTCATTAAATATAAAAGAGGAATTCTTTCAAGCTGTAGCCATGTCAGTGCTACTGTATGGCTGCACACTAGGATCTAATGAAATGCATAGAGAAAAATCTAATGGAAACTACACAAGGATGCTGGATGCTTTCTTGAACAAATCTTGGAAGATCTATTGATAAAGAAATATGAACATGAAATAAATCTACTACAATAATCTTAAATGAATTAAAGATTGATTAATTTGTGCCTCTTTCTACATATATTCTTTATTCTTCCATTTATTGCAAATCTGTTTTCACTGACTCTCATTCAACCTTTAGCTTACTAACAGGGATCTGATTTAATCTGTACCCCATTTATAATATCAAAAATATTTTTGTCTCTGGCACATTTCACCATCGATGACCTCCACTCTTCTCAAATGACCTCAAAGTTTGATTTGGTTTTTGTTGATCCTGGGGTACAGATTAAAATCAGCTTCCCTGTTTTTAGTTAAGCTAAAGGTTGAATGAGAAGTGAAAACAGATTTGCCATAAATGGAAGAATGAAAGATTTATGTAGAAAGAGCACAAATTAATCAATTCTTAATTCATTTAAAGATTATTTGTGTAGATTTATTTCATGTTCATATTTTCTTTATCATAGAATCTTCCAAGATTTGTTCAAGAAAAGCATCCAGCATCCTTGTGTACGTTTTCCATCTATGATTTTCTCTCATGCATTTCATTAATTCCTAGTGGTGGCAGCCATGACAGTAGCACTGACAATGGCTACAGCTTGAAAGATTCCTCTTTATATTTAATGAATTATATTTCTCAGTGACTAAAGTTTTGTTAATAGTTTAGCAGGCCAAGGAGTTAAGTGTTTTGATAATGACAATCAAATGTTAACTGTGTGTCCATGAGTAGGAGTCCACAAATACCTTCTTGTAAATGAGTTTTTAAAATCCCATGGAAGGACAGTCAGACATAACAGGTAGAAGGAGGAGAAGCGATATTAAAAGAGCATATTTTTTTATGGATTAATAATTTCCATTTGAGATTCCTAGAGATTGTCAAACTGCTGACACCCCACCCACCCCTGCCTTGAGAAGCTGGAAAGCACAGCAGACTAACATTATTTATAAAGTTGATAAAAAACAAAGAAACTGATCTGAATGAATCATTGTATAAATAAATTAAACAATTAAAATTCTTAAAAATCTACACCTTGAGAAACTGAATTCAACACCAGATAGAGAGACACTTCATTTTTATCAGCTGATACTCATTCATTCAATTAGCTTATACTTACAATAGAAATAATTTCTGTATATTTTTCAATTTTTTAAAGTTAAAAAAGGTTTGTAATGGCTAATCAATCCAATTGTAATTATTATCACTTAGATTTCAATAAAAATACAAAATTCACAAAAGTCTCTACAACGAATACAAAGACTTCTCAGAAACTCTAATAACTTAGCAGTACTTGAGAGAATACCATCATTATATTACTAGAAATATATGCAGCCCTCCGGGTGCAAGTATTTAAGTTTTAATGTAATAAAAATATCATATTAAATTAGAAAGTCTAATGGAACTAAATAAGAATACAGATAAAGTTAACGAGGGAGTATAATAAAAATTTGAAAGAGGGAGTATAATAAAAGATTGAAACAGAGGGAGTATGTAAAAAATGGAACAACTGAAACTTCTCTTCCAATCACTCTCGTCTTTCATTGTTTATTTTTCTAATTTAAGTATTTAGTTTATAAGAGGAGTAAAGAATAAAATGACAGTTATTTTTTCTTGTTAATGGATTTCATTTAAGATTCATTGAAGAGATTTTTTGTTATATTCATTAAAATAACCAAACAGTTAGAAAATCAATAATACTGAGCAATATTTATTAAATCGATTTTTTAATATTATATGCAAATTAGCCTGCCCGTCTCACACTGTAAACCGCTATTTTGTGTATATATAAATATAACTGGCATGTTGTCAGTATGTAACATAGTACAGTATTAATATGTAAGACAATTTATTAATATTGAGGTTTAGAATAAAAATAAAATCATGGAGAATGTGAGTCCAAAACTAAGAGAATTATGACTTGAGTAGGAAATAGTTTGGTTAACAGAACAAAAAAACACACAATTCTCATATAATAAGTATATATATATACACCAGCACACACACATGCATAACAGAGAACCTTTTGAAGAACCTTTGCTATATAAAAGTGAAAATATTCCCCTGATATCTCTAATTTAACCATGTTAAGAAGGCCGCTGAGAGTAATATTAGTCTGTAAAATAGTCCACATAATACTATACTTTCAAACAACTTTCTATTATTTATCCTTTTGTTTGGCCGTTCAAGAACCACATAATTGTAACCAACACACACAGTTTAATCATTTTCATCCTCAAATAAAACCAGAAGTAATTTAAACCTTTTCACACCAAGCAGGTTATTGTTACATGATAGATTAGAAAATCTATTATGTGTAGGATAATTCAAAAAAAGGAAAGACCATTGGAGATCATCTAAGTTTGAAGACCAGGCAGTGACCCTGAGTTGTTTGAGAATTGGCTTCTTGGACAAAAGCTATTGTGATCACCTATCCTAAAGTTAGCCAATAAAAATAACTTACAGTCATTTAAATTCACTCAACAAGAGTAGATCAATTCTACCTATACTCTGATCACGGATTCTCACTCAAGGATAAAATATGTGCACTAAAATGTGCCGAATTGTTATTCATCCAACACAAAGAACTTGAAAACAGTTGGGATTGCAACAAAGAAAAACGAGACGGCAACAAGATGGTGGAACACGAATATAAAATACAAGCGACAGCAGCAACACATCGATGACACAAAGAATGAAGAAAGGAGTTGGGCAGCATACGTAGTAGTAATTAGAAGAATAAATATAAACCAGTATGTAAGTTGAGATTGTATATTATTCACTTTCATTTTTTTTCTCAACTTCAAGTGATTTAAGGGACATATAAAGGGGGAAGGTTTGGAAAAAACAAGGATCAACACAGAAATTTCACTCAGCCTGAAAAAACTGTTGTGAATATCCTTAAGCATCACCGTATCTGGGGTTATAGAATACACTGACTCCACCAATAGAAAGGGGTAAACACCCCGCCCCCTCAATGGAGCCACCAGTTGGCTGTGAGTGGTGACTTGTAATACTCTGAGGACGGATTGTTGTGCTGAGTTTGTCCACGACTGGTTACTAAATGGTCCTGTGACTGTAACACTTCAGCCTTTACTTGAGCTAGACGGGCAGTTGAAGGGTCCCATCTAATCAGCTGGTCATGCAACCCTAGCACCCTATATGAATTGCTGACCTTGTGGTATTTTTCAAATTGCTCTTCTGCAAACACCCTCAGCCTTGGTCTGGGATTCATAAAAATAAAATACAAGCTCAAAAAGAAAAAAAAGAAAGAAAAAAAAAAAGGTCTTTTGTTTGTTAACTAGAACAAAATAACAACACAAGATGTTCCAGATCAGATCCAGAATAACAGAAGATCCAGCTAAGGCCACCAGCCAAATGATAGATAGATCCAGCCAAGTTAAGATTATCAAGGATGCAGAGGATCAAACCATAGACAAATATAACAACTGAATGAAGAATTAGAGATCTTATACAACACTAAGCAAGGAAAAAATTCTGGAGATGTAACCTTTTCAAACCTTTTTATAGTTTCCAACAACACTTTGCTCTTAGTCTTTGTATTAGGTTTGAATACATATTCATAGAGGTCACACCAGGTTTTGCCAAAAAAAATAAGGGTCTTCAAAAATTTGACCTATACATAAGTATATACAAGCACTTTAAATCATATTAATTCATTTAATAAAATAAACATTTATTCACTTATAGTAGTTTTAATAATATTTGTTGATAAAAATAAGCATGTTTTCTTTTGTTTGGTTTGTTTATATCACTTGTTTAAAAATAGAGAAAAAAACAAAAACAATGAAGTAGGTATTTGAATAACATCATTTTAACACATTAAACATGCTATGTGTCAAGAATTATTAAAGAATATTTTTAGAATTACAATTTAGTCAGGTTAAAGTGTGGTAGGTAAGGCCAAGCAAACTTTTTGTTAAAACTTTATTTTTCTGATGGCAGGTATCATTGGGGATCAACGAAAAGTTTTAAAATGCCTACTGTTTTACCAAAACTTTTCTCATTCTCAATTGGAAATAGGTTTAGAAGTTTGGCTTTTGTTAACCTACTTCACTTTTTCACCTGGATAATTAATTATTCATAAGCAGACTGTTTTTATTATTTGTGATAAAGAGGAAATACATTCAGATACTAAATCATTAATTACAATAAATTTTTCTTTAAAAGAAAATGAAAATAAATAAAGTTTAATTTATAAGTACAAGTGACAGGGGTGATTGAAAAGTAACTCCCTATTTAAACTATAATCTTTTTTATATGTATTAAATCTGGCCAGTTTCAAATACTTGGGCCGAATATTGAGATTTGATTTTTATGCAAGATGGTGCTCCCACAATTTTGCATTGTTGTTCATGAGTGGTGAATCACCAATTTCCTGGGAGATGATGGGTAGATTGGTCACATGAGTGGCTGGTCAGAAGCTCTGATTTTAACACCCTGCACCTTTTTTCTTTGGAGTTGGTTGAAGGAGCAGTCTAGTCTTACGAACCAAACGACTTTGGAGAACTTGGAAAGATGAATACGAGAATTTATTTCTGCCATTCCACAAGAGTTCTGAGAAGATCAGTTGATGTAATTCCCGAGAGGCCTGGAGCGAATGCAGTGCCAAATATAGATTTTAAACAAAACTTCATGTTATGTGTGTTCTTCTCATATTCATTTTTTGTAAAAATAATGATTCCAGAATAAATTTAAGATTTTAAAATAGGGATGGGAGTTACCTTATATCACCCGTAGAATGGAGTAAGTTTTTTGTTGTTATTTCTTTTATCAATGATATTGTAAATTGTTTAACGGAGAAATTGAAAATTGAAAATTCTTTTTAAAATATAAAATAATAAGTTGAATTGAAAAGAGATTGTGAGATCTATATAATTGTTGTTTAGATTTTTTGGCAACAATTACATCAAATTAAATTGAAACTGAAATTGCAAAACCAAAATACAAGATAAGAAGCAAGAAGAAGAATAAATCCAAAATTGCAAAAGGTATATTCAAAGTTTAATAATAATCCTATTCTCACATCCACAGTGCAGCTTTATTTTAGAAGGGAAATTTGAAATATTTCAAATTGTAAATCATTTTCAATAATCATTGTTTCTTTTAATGTTCATTTCAAATAATAGTAGTGGTAATAATAAATGAGATGGTTGGATGCAGTGGAGTTTCCTCAACAAAGAGAAGAAACCAGAAAAAGTCATGCTTCTTGGTTATTTGTTTAATGGCATATCAACTCCTTATGGGTTATTTAATCAAAAACTTGATTCATTTGTAAGGTTTTCTTAATTGAAATCTTTTTTTTTAAACTCTTTAAACTCATAAACCAAATATTTCTGGCTGAGTATCTTTTACTATACACTATAAGCCCAATATAAGCCTTAGAGAGACACATCTGAGGAAAAGGCTTAAAATAGCAATTATTCACAGATTCTCTTTTTTTTTTTTAAATACATTTGATTGAATGTCTAACTTTGGTTTGAGTCTATTCCTTTTTGTGCTCTTCTTTTCTGGGGGGGGGGTGCGGTCTCAGAAATTCTGAGATCAAGGGGCTAAAGGTTCAAGAATCAAGTTACATCTGGCTTAGAAAAATAATTGTTTTTGTGCAAAATCATAAGATTCATTTATATTCAAAGATATTTAAACATTAAAAATACACATAGAATAGCATTAAAATTCCTACTTAAAAATGTCCAGCATTTGTAAATCTCAAAAGTAAACAAATCAATACACAGGGTTTCCCCCTCTTCTAGGGGATGCGGGTGCCATTTCTTAGTATATTTATGTAATTTTTTGTTGGTTTTCTGAAGATCCAAATATTAAATAGAATTGAATTCATCTAATATCAATAAATATGGCCTCAATAATAATCAAGTTTGGTTCAATCCTATTTTTGTCATCTTATTAAATAAGATGATAGGAAATGAGCGATTAACATTTTATTTCACTTTGGAACATCATCAAAGCTAAACACTAATTGCTATCTAATGGGATTGTAAATGTCCAAGTAATTGAAATAGAACAGAAGCCAACCCTGTAAAGACTGAGTTAACACAGACAGCCATGATCTGACAGGCAAGGGTCATGAGAGCAACCACACAATAGACTGGAGTGAGAGACACACAAGGCATTTTCACTGATGTGACTATGTGATTTGATGGTGCAGAGTCATAATGATAGGAAAAGACAGTCAGAGCAAGACAAGACAGAGAGAGAGAGAGAGAGAGAGAGAGAGAGAGAGAGAGAGAGAGAGAGAGAGAGAGTTTTAATTGAGCTTAAACACAGCAAGCAGCATTCACGACCAATCTATTCATGAAGAGTTTCTAGTAAACAGAGATGTTCCTCCTTTTAAAATGACAGCCATGAAAAACCTGCACCAGGAAACACAAATAAATGCGAATTGGAGAAATAATTATCCAGAGGTTTAGCTAGTTCTTTCCATCATTGTGTAAAATTAATAATTACATGAATGATTCATGGCTTTAAGAGTTATGCGCAGGAACAAGGTGCCAAAGCAACAATCACTTGTCAAAACCAACATGAACACTTAATTCTTGCTCCAAAAAGCACAAAACGTTATTCAACTTCAATACAAGAGTGAGTCAAAAAGTTTGTATTATTATTATACTAAAGCTGAGTGAATCATGTTGTTTTCTGTTTTAGTTTAATGACACAAAATTCTACTAAAATATTCCTTATTTCAGGATAAGTTATGTTTGAAAAAAAATCCATTTTAATTGGCTCTAATTAGTTGTAATTTGCATTAAAGTAAAACTGACCCATCTCTTACTTGCATTTGCTGTCATTCCCCTCTTTATGTATATCTTGAATAACTCCTCATTATATATGTTAGTTTCTCTGTGAGCGTAAAGAATTGATTAAAGAAGTTGAAACTATATATTGTTTAAGTTTCCAGCAGCCAGCGCCCATAGCTTCAATAGAATTCCCAAGGATCAGGTCCATTTAAATTAGTCAACATTCCTTTCTTAGAAATCTTACAAAATGATTTTAATAATTTCTTAAATTCTCCAGTCCGTTTTTTAAAATTAAAAGCAATGCTAATTTGCATTGCAAACTCACTTTTTCCTAACCCCAATTATCTACCCAGCTCAATGGGTGACAACAGATCATGTTTATATATATATATATATATATATACACATATCACAAAAATTGCTACAACGTTTTCATTATTAGCATTAGTAGTTAATCCAAAAGCACTCAATATATTTTGTAAAATACAGAGCATTTACAAGTTGTAGAAAAAGGTTTTTTCTCCCTACCACAGTTTGGTGTTCAAGGTACACCTTCTTCAGGAGAACTAAAAAAATTATATATATATATATATTATATATTGTGTGTGTGTATGTATAGGCAGAAAATGTTAACTCCTGGAAAATGACACAATATTACACTGTCATTTAAGTTGTTAAATATTGTTGTCTTTGTTTGTCACATGAAATGTGTGTTGTGGCACATGTATATCATGTGACCAAAGTTGTGAAGCCATGGTAAAATTACTGTTGTGGTTAGTAGTCTCATTGTAATTGGTTTGCTCACACATTGGGAATTGTTTTCATTCTATGTGTGATTTGAAACCATACAAATCAATGTGGCAATGTAGTCTAATTCAGGCAATTTAGGCTTTATGGGTTCAAACTGGGTCATAACACCACAGAAGCAACCAAAGAAATTTGTTTATGCAAAAGATGAAGATGTAGTTGATTTCTGTAACCAATGGGTTCAAAAATTTTTGTTTAGGTGCAAGAACCTTGATAATCAGGCAATGTCAGGTAGACTTAAAAATGGGATCTTAGTTTGTGCTCCAACCATAGAGGGAAATCCAGCAAGTAGCACTCTGAGAGTATCAGTTGAGTTTGACATCTCACAGTCCACTGTGGTTCATCACTTTTATGTCCAATATGCAAACCATCCAGCTGATTTGTCTCATGTTACAGAATATTGCAAAACTTTTGCTCATTCCTAGTAATTGAAGTGAGAAAGAAGAAAAAGAAAAGAAACCAAAAATGAAGATAAATAAAAAGAAATTAAAACACAAATAGAGAAGAAAGAAATAAAAAAAAACTGAGAGGCAAGGTAAATAGAGAAAGACAAAATGATGTGAACTCATAAAAATAAAATTTAAAAAATCATAACACTTAGGAGAAAGGACACCAATCCTCTACTACAACTACTATAATGATAATTAGCAGACCCATGGATTACCACAGTATGATAATTTAATCATTACAATGTTTTTATGTTTATTAAGAGCTATTGCAAAGTAGTTCAATATGTAAAATGTTAATAATCTTGATTTAATTCTCTCATTCTGTTTTTTTTTTTCTTTTTTCCATCATTTCATTATGTTGATTGAAACAGCGTTATCAATTTCTGCATGCGCTTACCCCTCCCTTTTTGTTTCTTATTATAATTTTTCTGTGTTACATTCCTTTTTCTTCCCAATTCTTTCATTATAATAAAACGGAATGGTCCATTATTTAGCTGAGGATGATGATACTCATTTTGGCGGAAAATCAAAAACCAGATAATCAGATTTACATTTTTGCATTTAATCTTGGACAATTGTTGGTCTCATTTTTAACCAGAAGGGTTTTGCAGTTTGGCTTTGGGTTACCCTTTCTATGTTTTTAACCTGACTCTTTAGTATGAAGAAAAATCAATTTGATAAGTTAAGCTTTATGAAACGAGTTAAGTTCTATCATTCAGGAATTTCTGCAATATCTAAGTTTCTTTTTTTTTTTTTGAACGTGCCAAGGGAAATAACTCTTATTGTACCAAAACAGCTTTGTAAGCAAAGAAAAGATTAGATTTTAGACTTTTTATAGAAAGTAGACCTATACATTCTTATTGATAATAAGTTTTTATTGCAACTTCATCAAAGTAACAATATTCAAAAGAAGATTAATTTATTTACATTGGTTTTATCTGTTATTTCTCATATATTCCTTAGGTTAAGATATTTTTTTTAGTTGAGTCACCAATAAAGGGAAGTAATCAATCGTTTATCAAAATGACGTTTGTACTGAATATTACACCTTTACAATTTTTGTATACATAAAATACTTTAAAATTTAAAATTGCATACTACACACGAACTTTGTAACAAACTCTATATTAAAAGATTTAGTGACCCTATCCTATGGAAACAGTTTTTTTTTGTGTTTTTTTTAATAAATTAACTTTGATGTTAAGCAATTAAAAAAAAATCTTAAAAATGGTTAATATTGATCAAAAACAGGAATATAATTTTTCCTCAGGAAAAAAAAAAAACTATATTTTTATTGATTTAATGGCATGTAAATCAGTCTAGGATTATTTTATGCCTAGAATTTAGGGAATGAATTCATTGTAACTCATATTTACATTCATTATGTAGTTGCTTCTACAGTGATTTTTTTGTTTTTTGTTTTGCACTCCTATCAAAAAATGAATAATTTTTAAACAGATCACTTCACCATCAGATGGGACCCTAACAGGTACCACCACTATAGGCAGGAGTGAACCTGGAGTAATCAACAAATTATGGGGTACTCCACACTCCTCAGATCTTCAGAACTGTAGCCTCACCATCAGATGCAGTTTAATGTTAGATTTTAATCAAAGCTTGAATAGTTTTGTTTGTTTTTAGTTTTATGGCATATCAACCTCGTGGTCACTTTAATGCCGAAAAAGTTTTGAAATAAATTAATCTTAATGGTACTCATTTTCTTTTTTATAAACACATTTTTTCTATTTAACCCATAGATGGACCCTAACAGGTCTACCACTCCGGGTCAGAGTGGACCAGGGAGCAATGGTGATGAAGGGGTGCTCCACATTCCCCAGACTTCCAAAGCTGGAACCCACCATCAGATAGATTTTTAACAGATTCCCAAGACAATGAAAACCTTAGCCACCACCTTCTAGCAACATATAATGATAAAAGGGTTGGGGCTTGCATAAGGGTCATAGGGTGGAACAAACATATAGGTGCTAGGGCTTGACGTAACCAGCCGATTGATCCAGAGGGGGCCCTCTCCAATCGCCTGTCTGCCTAAGTGGAGTGTTGCATGTCATGAAATGCTCATGAACTATCCTTAACATCACGTGTCCCACCCATGGCCAACAGGTGGTCTACTGTAAGGTACTGTCGGTGTAATTCTAAAGCCCCACTGACAGGGTGCCTACTCAATAGTTTTAAGAGATTTAAAACCTTTTCAATTATTTGATGAATACATTAATTCCCCCCTTTCTAGTTGGACTCTTCTATAGAATAAACAGTTGATCTTTTTTTAAATATTTTAATTAATCATCTTCCCCCCTTAAAGTGTGATAATAATAAGAATTTTCAGACTAATATAAACCTTTTTAACAGTACTTCATCTGGCCATAGTTAATTTATTAGTAGATTGCATAAATATGAGAGTTGATATGAAAAAAGTCATGGTATTTGTTAAAATTAGTGTTTCTGAAGGAATGGGGGGCGGGGAATGTACAAACAAAGTATGACATATACAATATGTGTACAATAAGGAATGTATTTGGTGAATTTAATAGTCTCCTTGTGAAAAAAAAAAAACAGTTGTGGTACTATTTAAACCCATAGCTGGGGGATGAAGAGGTTTATACTTTTAAAGTTATTTGTCAAAATGAACGTAATAGCACAGTTGGGGTTCAAATGGCTTACTACAATGTCGTCACAGTCCAGTATGTTGCCCCTACACACAGGAACCCCCCTCCAATACTCTGTTGTGTAATTTCTTACTTTTCTGAAAGAACACTAAATTCTAACAAATACCAAAGTCAGTATTAGTATTCAAATATTAATACATTCTGTAGAGTTTTGTTCCTTTAAAAACAATGTTACTTAAGTCTGGAAGAGACTTTTAGTTTTGGTGATATATTTCTTTAAAATGATATGTCTTTTTTTTTTTAAAGAATTATTTCCTATATTTTATATCGTTACTAGTGTTTTAATAGGGTCGAAATTAGCTCATCGATAGAAACCCACTTAGGAAACGAGAACGTTCCAGGTTCGATACCAGTCCTCAGCAATTCAGTGCTGAGTAGCAGCTTAGATCTGTGTGGCTAAAGTCTATGCATGGATCTGGGAGTTATTTAAACTTTTAACAATTTTTGGTAACATATAGTATATGAAAAAGCTTAAAGAAATGTTGACTTTTGGATAAGAACTATGAAATTATAACCAAACCCATTGAGACTCAATGTGACATGGTATTTGAAATTTCTTAGATGATTTTTCAATTTAAGTATTGTTGCTTTTTATTGCAGTTCTGAAATTGTTTTAAATCTTATGATTAAGTAAACACATGAATTGGAAATAAAACAGTCAACCCATGAGATTTGAACTTTTGGAGCCCACCGCTTAATGATTTGACCAACCTGTAGGCCAAATTAAATAGAGATACTTATAGTAAAAACAACTTTTCATAGATTACTTAAAATGTTTTAACACTTGTACCCGATCATGGTTAACAGAATTTGAAACAGTCCAACTGTGGATTAATAAAGGGTTTGGTTTCAAAGTTCTGTGAAGGTTCCAGTGTTCACAAGAAACACCTTGAAGAAGGCAGAGAGCACATTGGATAAACGTTGTGTATATAAATAAAAGTGGAAAAAAAAATCCAAATAATGACATAAACTTTATCATTTATTATTTGTTTACCCTCCATAACCTTAGCTGTAGTCAAAGTTAAAAACTGTAAGCTGCATCCTACAGAATCCTTGAGTAGTTTTAGGGTTGCAGTCACGTTAAATCTGTGATGGTACTGGGTATTCATATCAGTACGTTTTTAATAGGTGGAGAGTTGCTAGCCGTCTATCCCTCGTTTTAAATTCAGAGTTTTTAATTTTTCATTCTTGACTGTTTACCTACATAATATTAAGATAAAGTGACACGTGTTTACACCCTCCACACACAGGTGACATTCACAAAGTCATTTTTAATGAGTACAGGTGTTTGAATACAAAATCTTCTTCTTCTCAGCTGGTTGCCTCAACCAACGACTAAATAACACAGTTTTCCTACTATTTACCTATAGCTGAGGGGAGAACAGATTGAAAGCATTAGCCAAAAGTGAAACACAAACAGTCCCACCAGAAATTGAAATGGCAGTCACTGAATTTCACTTCCTACTATGGCTAAACATGTCCCCTCCCCATAACATGTTAAATCACCAATAAAAAAGCGTGACACCATAAGGAGTGCAAGAACCAGTTTAGCTCAGTCGGTTGAGCACATGTCTGGAAATTACAAGTTTCCATGGGTTCAATACAACTCCCCTGCCCCCGCCATGAAATAGCACAGATTGGGTAAGTCTGATCTTGTGCAGTAAAAATACATACATGAAATGCATCTACAAATTATAATTCCATAAATTGTACCCCACCCACCACCCTAAAAATTAGCTCAGTCGATTGATACCATATTCTTTTTTCTAATAAAATATAAATACATATAATTAAAATAATGAACAAAAGATATTTAAATTCATAAAGTTTCAGATCTGTAAATTTTAAAGAATATTTTCTGAAACTCAAAGCTGAACTTTAGGACGTAGATGGGAAAAATATTGGTAAAAGGTTTGTAAATATCCACAGAGAAATCACGAATTAAAGTTCAAGAATTGGTAGATCTTCAAAGGAATAGATTTCTGGGAGTGAGAGAGGAGAAGAGGAAAGAGAGAGAGAGAGAGAGAGAGAGAGAGAGAGGAGAGAGGAAGAGGAGAAGAAGGAGAGAGAGAAGAGAGGAGAGAGAGAAGAGAGGAGGAAGAAGAGAAGAGAGAGAGGAAGAAGGAAAGGAGGAAGAGAGAAGAAAGAGAGGAAGAGAGAGGAAGAGAGAAGAGAAGAAGAAGAGAAGAGAGAGGAAGAGAGAAAGAGAAAAGAGAGGAAGAGAGAGAGGAGAGAGAGGGAGAGAGAGAGAGAGGAGAAAGAAGGGGAAGAGAGAGAGAAGAAGGAGAGAGAGAGAAGAAGGGGAAAGAGAGAGAGAAGGGAGAGAGAGAGAGAGAAGGCAGGAGAGAGAGAAGAAAGGGAGAGAGAGAGAGAGAGAAAGAAGGGAGAGAGAGAGAGAGAGAAGGGAGTAGAGAGAGAGAGAGAATGGGAGAGAGAGAGAGAAGAGGGAGAGAGAGAGAAGAAGAGAAGGAGAGAGGAGAGAGAGAAGGGAGAGAGAGGGAGAGTGGGAAGAAGGGAGAGAGAGGAAGAAGGGAGTGAGAGAGAGAAGAAGGAGAAGGAGATGAAAGAGGAGAGAGAGAAAGAGAAAAAAAAGATCTCTTAATATCCACCACCACTCATAACTAAAAAAAAACAAAAAAATCTATTTAAAAAAAACTTGGGAGATGAGAAAGAGGGGGGGTAGAGAGAAAAGTGACAAAGAAAGAAAAAAAAAAGGAGAGGAAAAACTTTTTAAAAAAAAAAAAAAAAAGTCTGCAAAAGCATTAAAAAAAACAAAAAAAACCTTCTAAATGAACAGAAAAGAATTTGAATCTAACCAAATCCAAAAAAAATTTTTTTTAATAAGCAAAATGAATAAATAATCTATTGAAGCAAAGCAAATATTGTAAACTAATAGCAACACAGTCAACTTCCTCCAAGTGCTGCTATTTCATATGATCCCTCATTTAGTGAACACATTAAAAGAAGAATCTCAAATAAGTCCGTTATATCCAAGTGTGTATATATATATATATATAGTATATATATATGTAAACTTAAGCATCTAAGAAAGATTAAGACCATTAGCATAAAAAGCAGAATATATGTTAAAATAAAAAAGAGAAAAAATAAACAACACCAACACACACATGTTAAATCATGAAGTTTAATCATTTTAGAGATGAATTTCATCATTAATTTCAGTGTTGAAGTTTCTGGTCAATTCAAATAAGCACCCCAGATCAAACCAATTAAAAAGGTCACTTTGCTTGTCAAGCTAGCTTCCGCTATCCAATTATTTGTAAATAACCAACAGACCATTTTTTGCACGTATATTTTATCTGACATTGTAATTCATATTGATTTTAATATATAAAGTATGATATATTAATATCGTTAACAATGGCCCTAAATATTTCATATATTCTGCTTCAATGATCTATTTAAGTTTAGTTTATATCTTTTAAATACAATCTCGTGGGGTTAAAGTGTTAGCAAGTGAATGTGAAATGTGCCAATTTGAGTGAAATGAAGAAAACCA
>CM042152.1:98105166-98132666 GCA_023376005.1 Doryteuthis pealeii
GGGCCTCTCCAATTCGCCTGTCTAGCCTAAGTGGAGTGTTTGCATGTCATGAACTGCTCATGAACTATCCTTAAGCCCATCACGGTCACCACCCATGCAACAGGGGCTCTACTGTAGAAGGTTACAGTCGGTGTATTCTAAAGCCCCACGTGGAAGGGCTGCCTACTCAATAGTTAAGAGATTGTTAAAACCTTTTTCAAATTATTTGATGAATACATTAATTACCCCCCTTATAGTTGCGGACTCTTCCTATAGAAATAACAAGCTTGATCTTTTTTTTAAAATATTTTTAACATTAATATCTTCCCCCCCCATACGTTGTGATAATAATAAGAATTTTCAGACTATAAAAACCTTTTTACAGACTTCATCTGGCCATAGTTAATTATTTAGTATGATTGCAATAGTGGAGAGTTGATAATGAAAAAGTCATGGTATTTGTTTTAAAATTAAGTGTTTCTGAAGGATGTGGGGCGGGAATGTACACAACCAAAGTATGACATATCACAAATATTTGTTACATAAGGACATGTATTTGTGAATTTAAACACCTTGTGAAAAAAAAAAACAGTTGTGTACTATTTAACCCATAAGCTGGGCGGATGAAGAGGTTTATACTTTTTTCAAAGGTTATTTGTCCAAAAATGAACGTAATAGCACAGTTGGGTTCAAACTGGCTTACTACAAGTCGTCACAGTCCAGTATGTTAGCCCCTACAACAGTAACCCCCCCTCCAATACTCTGTTGTGTACATTTCTTACTTTTCTGCAAGAGACACTAAAATTCTAAACAAATACCAAAAGTCAGTATTAGTATTCAATATTATACTCCATTCTGTTAGAAGTTTGTTCCTTTAAAAAAACAAGTTACTTAAGTCTGAAAGGAGACGTTTAGTTTTGTTTGATATATTTCTTAAAAATATATGTCTTTTTTTTTTAAAGAATTCTTTCTATGTTTATTATCAGTACTAGTGTTTAATAGGGCTCGAGATTAGCTCCAGTAACGATAGAGAACCCCACTTAGGAACTGATCGAACGTTCCAGGTTCGATACCGTCGCTCAGCAATTCAGTGGCATGGAGTAGCACAGTTAGATCGTGGCTAAAGTCTATGCATGGATACTGGGAGTTATTTTTCAAACTTTTAACAATTGTAACAAATATAGTATATTAAGAAAAAGCTTAAAGAAATGTTGACTTTTGGCATAAGATATTGAAAGTATACCAAACCATTGAGACTAATGTGACATGGTTATTTGAATTTCTTAAGATGATATTTTTCATTTTAGTATTTTGCTTTTTATTGCAGTTCTGATTGTTTTAAATCTATGCATTAAGTAAACAACATGAAGGAAATAAAACAGCAACCAATGAGATTTGAACTTTTGGAGCCCACCTGATTATGATTTGACCAACCTGTAGGCCAAATTAAATAGAGATACATTATAGATAAAAAACGACTTCATAGATTACTTAAAATAGTTACACTTGTACCGATCATGGTTAACAGAATTTTGAACAGTCTACAACTGTGATTGAATAAAAGGTTGGTTCAAAGTTCTGTGAAGTTCCAGTGTTCAACAAGAAACACCTGAGAAGGCCAGAGAGCACATTGGATGAAACGTTGTGCTATATAACAATTAAAGATGTGGACAAAAAAATCCAAATAATACATAAACTTTATCATTTATATTTGTTTACACCCATCATAACCCTTAGCTGTAGTCAAGTTTAAAAACTGTAGCTGCATTCCTACAGAATTTCCTGGAGTAGTTTAAGGTTGCAGTCACGTTAAAAATCTGTGAGGTACTGGGGTTTCAGTATCAGTACGTTTTTATAGGGTTGGAAGTTGCTAGCCGTCTATTACGCCTCGTTTTAAATTCAGAGGTTTTATTTTTTCATTCTTGACTGTTTACCTACAAACAGTAATTTAAGAGGTAATAGTACACGTGTTTACCCAAACCCCTCCACCACAGGTAGGAACATATCACAAAGTCAATTTTTAATGAGTACAGGTGTTTGAATACAAAATTTCCTTCTTCTCAGCTGCGTTGCCTAACCAGGACTTAATAACACAGTTTTCCTACTATTTTACCTAGTAGCTGGAGGGGAGGAACAATGAAGAGCATTACCAAAGTGAAACACAAAGCAGTCCCATCCAGAAATTGAAATGGCAGTCACTGATTTCACTTTCCTACATATGCTAAACAATGCTCTCCCCTCCCATAAACATGTTTAAATCAACCAAAAAAACAGCGTGACACCATAAAGGATGTGCAAGAAACCAGTTTACTCAGTCGCCGTTGAGCCACATGTCTGGAAATACAAGTTTCAGGTTCAATACCACTCCTGCGCATGAGTAGCACAGGATTGGGTAATCTACTCCTGTGCAGTAAAAGTACATACATGAATGCATCTACAAATTATATTGCCTAAAATATGTAACCCCACCCACCACCCCATAAAATTAGCTACAGTCGATTTATACGATATTCTGTTTTTCTAATAAAATATTAAATAAACAATATATTAACAATAATGAACAAAAAGATATGTAATGTCATAAAATTTCAGATCTGGTAAATTTAACAAAGAATATTTTCCTGCCAAACTCAAAGCTGACTTTAGGCAGTAGATGGAATAAATATTTGAGGGTAAAAGGTTTGCCTTAAATACTCCACCAGGAGAAATCAAGAAATTAAAGTTCAAGAATTGGTAGATTAATCAAAGGAATAGATTTCTGGAGTGAAGAGAGGAAGAGAGAGAAAGAGAAGAGAGAGAGAGAGAGAGAGAGAGAGAGGAAGAGAGAAGAGAGAGGGAAGAGAGGAAGAAGAAGAGGAAGAGAGGAAGAAGAGAGGAAGAGAGGGAGAGAGAGAAGAGGGAGAGAGGAAGAGAGGAAGAAAGAGAGGAAGAGAGAAGAAAGAGAGGAAGAGAGAGGAAAGAGAAGAGGAGAGAAGAGAGAAGAGCAGAAAGGAGGAGAGAAAAGAGAGAAAAGAGAGAAGAGAGAGAGGAAGAGAGAGGAAGAGAGAGAGAAGGAGAGGAGAAAGAAGGGGAAGAGAGAGAGAAAAGAAGGGGAAGAGAGAGAGAAAGAAGGGGAAGAGAGAGAGAAGGAGAGAGAGAGAGAGAAGGGAGAGAGTAAGAGAGAGAGAAGGGAGGAGAGAGAGGAGAGAGAAGGGAGAGAGAGAGAGAGAGAAGGAGAGAGAGATGAGAGAGAAGGGAGAGAGAGAGAGAGAGAAGGGAGAGAGAGAGAGAGAGAAGGGAGAGGAGAGAGAGAGAAGGGAGAGAGAGGGAGAGTGAGAGAAAGAAGGGGAAGAGAGAGAGAAAGAAGGGAGTGAGAGAGAGAAGAAGGGAGAGAGAGAGAGAAAGAAGGGGAGAGAGAGAAACGAAAAAAAAAAGATCTCTTAATATCACCACCCACTTCATAAACTAAAAAAAAAAAAACAAATCATTTAAAAAAACCACTTTGGAGATGAGAAAAAAAGGGGGGGTAGAGAGAAAATGTGACGAAAGAAGAAAAAAAGGAGAGGAAAAAAACCTTTTTTAAAAAAAAAAAAAAAGTCTGGCAAAAAGCATTAAAAAAGCAAAAAAACCTTCTAAATTGAACAGAAAAGGAATTTTTGATCTAACCAATCAAAAAAAAGTTTTTTTAATAAAAGCCAAAAATGAATAAATAATCTATAACAAAGCAATATTTTAACTATAGCAAACCACAGTCAACTTCCTCCAAGTTGCTGCTATTTTCATATTGATCCCTCATTAGTGACACATTAAAAGGAAGAATCTCAAATAAGTCGTTATATCAAGTGTGTAATATATATAATATACTATATATATATAGAAACTTAAGATCATAAGAAAGATTAAGACCATTTAGCATAAAAGCGAAATATGTTAAAAAAAAAAGAAAGAAAAAAATAGTACACACCAACACACACAATGTTAAAATCATGAAGTATATAATCATTTAGAGATGAAATTTCATATTTAATTTCAGTGTTGAAGTTTCTGGATCAAATCTCAAATAAGCAACCCCCAGATCAACCAATAATAAAAAGGTCCACTTTTGCTTGTCACAGCTAGCTTCCGCTCCAATTATTTGTAAATAAACCAACAGACCATTTTTTTGCACTTATATTTTATCTGACATTGTAATTTCATTATTGATTTAATATATAAAAAAGTATGGATATATTATATCGTTTACCAATTGGCCCTAAATATTTCATATATGTCTGCTTCAATGATCTATTTAGTTTAGTTAATTTTATACTAATCTAAGTGGGGTGTTAAAGTGTTAGAAATGCTGAATGTGAAATGGCCAATATTGAGTTGAAAGAAGCTAAAACCAGTTGTGAGAACTACCATACATACATGCGCGCGTGTATGTGTGCTGGTGTGTGTGTGTGTTGAGGTAAATAGGGCTAAAACATTGCTGAAATTATATGGTGTTTGTATGAAATACTAAGAACTTAATATGAATTATATGGGTGAAATCAAGTCAGTATTTGATAAAACAATACAAACCCTAAGCTATACCAAGTTAAAGGCCTAACAGCCAACAAACTGGAGTTTTGACTGGAGGCAGCATACGATGGCCCTAAATTCATCTAACCTACAAATGCTGTGAAACATTTTTGTTAGGAACTATATCAAAGTAATGATTGCAAATTTTTTAATTCTTTTTCCTCAGCAATTCTCGATACTTTTTTGTTTCATATTTGACTATTTTTGGTGAAACTGGATTTTGCCAAATTCCTCAGCCTCCAGAATCACCAGATCCCCGGGGGAATTTTCAAAATTCAACATTTTTTCATCAGTATATTTGCTGACATTAAAAAAATTGTTGAATTTATAACAGGCCATTTTTTTTTTGCATTTTTTTTTTAATGTCAACAATTACTTTGAATATATAAATAAAAAAAATCTCAGATAAATGACTATATTCTAAAATATTTTACCTCTTCAAATTGAATGTAGAGATAAATATGACCAGTTTAGTGTAATCAACAAACCAGAGGAGATATGATTGAAGTTTATAAATATTTCATGGATTTTATTCAAACAAATTTTGATTTATTGAACATTGCTCAAAAAGTCAATACAAGGTCATAAATTAAAAACTTTCAAAAAGAAATTTGCAAAACAAAATGTAAGGCAAAATTATTCTAGTAACAGAGATCATTAGATTCAGGAATAAACTACCATCATCCAGTAGTGAATGCCTAATCTCTGAACACTTTTAAGGCAAAGAATGTGTGGAAATAATATTAAAATAATTCAGGTTGAAATAAGATAAATGTTTAAATATAAGGAAAACAGCTGACAGGTCTCAGACCTATATATTTAGATGAAAATAATATTATTACTATTATTAATGACCCAGTTTAAAATCCTGAAAAATGCCACTATAAATCTTTAATTTTATAGTAGTTGCATGGGACAGAATAAAGACTAAGCATAGGTTTAGGAAGGGTTAAATCTGTTAGAAAGTAATGAACAATAAATGAATGATTATTTTTACGATAGTATGACCAGTTATAAAATATTAATAATACAAGGTTATATCACAGCATTTTCTATTTTTCTAACTGTTTGTATGCCATGCATTTAAAATAAATGACTTGATAATATTGTACAGACTATATTTATTTTCTTACATGTGTAATCTGCAGATAATTCATAGGTATATATAGGTGTTGTTGCTAAACCAATATATTACAAGTGTATACATGAAAGCAAATAAATATAGTCTGTACATATAATCAGTCATTTTATGCAATGCATACAAAGTTAGGAAAATAGAAAATGCTGCTTGATATACCTTTAATTAATTTAATATTTATAACTGGTCATCTATGAAAATAAATCATTCCATATTGTTCATTAACTTATCTACAGATTAACCCTTCCTAAACACCAATGCTTAGGTCTTTATACTGTCACCATAGCAACTACTATAAATAACAGATTTTGTGGCATTTTTCAGATTAACTGGTCATAATAATAAGTAAATAATATTATATTTTCATCTTAAATATATTAGGTCTGAGACCTGGTCAGCTGTTCCTTATATTTTAAAACAATTTATCTTATTTAAACTGAATATTTATAGTATTTCCACAATTCTTTGCCTTTAAAAGTGTTCAGAGATGAGGCATTCACGTTCTGATGATGGTAGTTATTCCATGAAATCTAACTATCCTGTTTACTAGAATAATTTTGCCTTACATTTGCTGCAAATTCTCTTTGGAAAAGTTTTAATTTATGACCCTTGGTATTGATTTTTTGAGCCAATGGTTCAATAAATCAAAAATTTGTTGAAATAAATCCATGAATATATTTATAAACTTCAATCATATTCTCCTCTGTTGTTGATTAACTAAACCTGGTCATATTTATCTCTACATTCAATTTGAAGAGGTGATCAAAATATTTAGAAATATAGTCATTATCCTGGAGATTTTTTTATATTATAATCTTTCAAAGTAATTTTGACATTAAAAAAAAATAAATGAAAAAAAAAATGCCTATTATAAATTCAAACAATATTTTTATGGCAGCAAATATAACTGATAAAAATGTTCTGATTTTGAAATTCCCCGGGATCTGGTATTTCTGGAGGCTGAGGAATTTGCAAAAATCCAGTTCACCAAAAAAAGTCAAATATGAAAACAAAAATATCGAGATTGCTGAGGAAAAAGAATTAAAAAATTGCATCATACTATTCGATATTAGTCCTAACAAAAATGTTTCACAGCATTTGGTAGGTTAGATGTAATTTAAGGCCATCGTATGCTTTGCCTCAGTCAGAAAGAAGAAACTCCAGTTGTATGCTGTTAGGCCTTTACTTTGGTATAGGCTTAGGGTTTGTTTGTCTTTTATCAAATACTGACTTGATTTCACCCATTAATTCATATTAAGTTTCTTAGTATTTTCATACAAACACCATTACTAATTTCAGCCATGTTTTAGCCTATTTACATCACACACACACACAGCACAACACAACACACATACACGCACGCATGTATGTATGTAGTTACTCACAACTGGTTTAGCTTCTTTTCACTCAATATTGGCACATTTCACATTCACATTTTCACACTTTAACACCCCACTGTAGATTTATTATTAAAATATAACTAACTAAATAGACATTGAAGCAGACATATATGGAATATTAGGGCCATATGTAAGATATAATATATCATACTTTTATTATTTAAAATCAAATATTGAAATTACAATGTCAGATAAAATATAAGTGCCAAAAAAAATGGTCTGTTGCTGTTTGATTTTAACAAAATTAATTGGAAGCCGGAAGGCTAGCTCCAGTGTGACAAAGCAAATAGTGACCTTTTATATTGGGTTTGACTGGGGGTGCTTATTTGAGATTTGATCCAGAACTTCAACACTTGAAATTAAATGAAATTTCATCTCTAAAATGATTTATAAACTTCATGATAACATTGGTGTGTTGGTGTGTATTTTTTCTTCTTTTTTATTTTAACATATATTCTGCTTTTTATGCTAAAATGGTTCGTTAATCTTTCTTAGCATGCTTAAGTTAATATATATATAAATATATATATATATATACACACTTGGATATAACGACTTATTTGAGATTTCTTCCTTTTTTAATGTGTCACTAATGCAGGGATTCTATGAAATAGCAGCACTTGGAGGAAGTTGACTGTGGTTGCAAGTTACAATATTGCTTTGCTCAATAGATTATTTAATTCTTTTTTTGGCTTTATTAAAAAAAATTTTTTTTGATTTGGTTAGATTCAAAAATTCTTTTCTGTTCATTTAGAAGGTTTTTTTGTTTTTGTTTAATGCTCTTTTGGCAGGACTTTTTTTTTTTTTTTTTAAAAAAAGGTTTTTCCTCTCTTTTTTTTCTCTTTGTCACAATTTCTCTCTACCCCCCCTCTTTTCTCATCTCCAAAAAGTTTTTTTTTAAATAGATTTTTTTTTTTTAGTTAGAGTTGGTGGTGGATATTAAGAGATTCTTTTTTTTCTCTTTCTTCTCTCTCCCTTCTTTCTCTCTCTCTCTCCCTTCTTTCTCTCTCTCACTCCCTCTTTCTCTCTCTCTTCCCTTCTTTCTCTCACTCTCCCTCTCTCTTCCCTTCTCTCTCTCTCTCTCTCCCTCTCTCTCTCTCCTCTCCCTTCTCTCTTCTTCTCTTCTCCCATTCTCTCTCTCTCTCTCTCCCTTCTCTCCTCCTCTCTCCCTTCTCTCCTCTCTCTCTCCCTTCTCTCCTCTCTCTCTCTCCCTTCTCTCTCTCTCTCCCTTCCTCTCTCTCTTCCCCTTCTTTCTCTCTCTCTTCCCCTTCTTTTCTTCTTCTCTTCCCCTTCTTTCTCCTCTCTTCCTCTCTCTCTTCCTCTCTCTTCCTCTCTCTCTTCCTCTCGTCTTCTCTCTTTTCTTCTTCCTCGTCTCTTCTCTTCTCTCTTCCTCTCTCTTCTCTTCCTCTTCTTCCTCTCTTTTCTTCTTCTCTTTCCTCTCTTTCTTCTCTTTACCTCTCTCTCTCTCTCTTCTCCCTCTCTTCCTCTCTTTCCTTCTCTTTCCCTCTCTCTTCCTCTCTTTCCTCTCTCTTCCTCTCTCCTCTCTCTCTCTCTCTCTCTCTCTCTCTCCTCTTCTCTCTCTCTTCCTCTCTTCACTCCCAGAAATCTATTCCCTTTGAGTAATCCCAATTCTTGAACTTTAATTTCTTGATTTCTCTGTTGGATATTTTAAGCAAACTTTTACCAATATTTATTCCCATCTAGCCTAATAGCTTCAGCTTGAGTTTGCAGGAAAATATTCTTTTGTTAAATTACAGATCTGAAAAACTTTTTTTTTTTTTTTATTGAATTTATATCTTTTGTTCATTATTTTAATATATTGTTATTATATTATTAGAAAAAAGAATATCCGGTATTCAAATCGGACTGTAGCTAATTTATGGAGGTGGGTGGGTGGTACATATTTTATGGAAATATAATTGTAGATGCATTTCATGATGTATTTTACTGCACAGAATCAGATTACCCAATCTGTGCTACTCATGCGCAGGAGTGGATATTGAAACCTGAAACTTGTAATATTCCAGACATGTGCTCAAACGACTGAGCTTAAAACTGGAAGTTTCTTGCATCCTTATGGTGTCACGCTTTTTATTGTGATTTAACATGTTATGGGGAGGGAGACATGTTAGCATAGTAGGAAGTTGAAATCAGTGACTGCCATTTCAATTTCTGGATGGGGACTGTTTGTGTTTCACTTTGGCTAATGCTCTTCATCTGTTCTCCCCTTCAGCTATAGGTAAATAGTAGGAATAAACTGTGTTTATTTAGTCTGGTTAGGCAACCAGCTGAGAAGAAGGAAAATTTTGTATTCAAACCACCTGTACTCATTAAAAATTGACTTTGTGATATGTCTACCTGTGGTGGAGGGTTGGGTAACACGTGTACTAATTACTCTTAATATTACTTTGTAAGGTAAACAGTCAAGAATGAAAAAAAACTCTGAAATTAAAACGAGGGTATAGAGGCTAGCAACTTCACCCTATAAAACGTATACTGATTACTGAAACCCCAGTACCATCACAGATTTAACGTGACTGCAACCTAAACTACTCCAAGGATTCTGTAGGATGCAGCTACATTTTTAACTTGACTACAGCTAAAGGGTTATGATGGGTGTAAACAAATATAAATGATAAAGTTTATTGATTATTTGGATTTTTTTGTCCACATTTTATTGTTATATACACAACGTTTCATCCAATGTGCTCTCTGGCCTTCTTAGGTGTTTCTTGTTGAACACTGGAACCTTTCACAGAACTTTGAACCGAAAACCCTTTATTCAATCCACAGTTGTAGACTTGTTCGAAATTCTGTTAACCATGATCGGGTACAAGTGTTAAAACTATTTTTAAGTAATCATGAAAGTTGTTTTTATCTATAATGTAATCTCTATTTAATTTGGCCTACAGGTTGGTCAAATCATAATCAGGGTGGGCTCCAAAAGTTCAAATCTCATTGGTGACTGTTTTATTTCCAATTTCATGTTGTTTACTTAAATCATAAGATTTAAAACAATTTCAGAACGCAATAAAAGCAACAATACTAAAATGAAAATATCATCTAAGAAAATTCAAAATAACCATGTCACATTTAGTCTCAATGGTTTGGTATTACTTTCATATTCTTAATCCAAAAGTCAACATTTCTTTAAGCTTTTCTTATATTACTATATTGTTACAAAAATTGTTTAAAAGTTTAAAATAACTCCCAGTATCCATGCATAGACTTTAGCCACACAGATCTAAGCTGTGCTACTCATGCACTGAATTGCTGAGGAACTGGTATCGAACCTGGAACGTTCTCGGTTCCTAAGTGGGTTCTCTATCGACTGAGCTAAATCTCGACCCTATTAAACACTAGTAACTGATATAAATATAGAAGAATTCTTAAAAAAAAAAAAGACATATATTTTTAAGAAAAATATTCAAACAAAACAAAAACGTCTCTTCCAGACTTAAGTAACTTGTTTTTTAAAGGAACAAACTCTACAGAATGAGTATTTAATATTGAATACTAATACTGACTTTGGTATTTGTTTAGAATTTAGTGTCTCTTCAGAAAGTAAAGAAATGTACACAACAGAGTATTGGAGGGGGTCCCTGTGGTGTAGGGGCTAACATACTGGGACTGTGACGACATTGTAGAGTAAGCCAGTTTGAACACCCAACTGTGCTATTACGTTCATTTTTGGACAAATAACCTTTGAAAAAGTTATAAACCCTCTTCATCCCCCAGCTATGGTTTTAATAGTACCACCAACTGTTTTTTTTTTTTTCACAAGGATGACTATTTTAAATTCACAAATACATGTCTTATGTACAACATATTGTGATATGTCATACTTTGTTGTGTACATTCCCCGCCCCCCCATTCCTTCAGAAACACTAATTTAAAACAAAATACCATGACTTTTTTCATAACTCTCACTATTTGCAATCATAACTAATAAATTAACTATGGCCCAGATGAAGTTACTGTAAAAAAGGTTTTATAGTCTGAAAATTCTTATTATATCAAACTTAAGGGGGGGAAGATATTAATTAAAATATTTAAAAAAAGATCAACTTGTTATTTTCTATAGAAGAGTCCAACTATAAAGGGGGGTAATTTAATATTCATCAAAATAATTGAAAAAGGTTTAACATCTCTTAACTATTGGGGGATAGGCAGCCCTGTCAGTGGGGCTTTAGAATACACCGACTGTACCTCTACAGTAGAGCCACCTGTTGCCATGGGTGTGACCCGTGATGCTTAAGGATAGTTCATTGAGCAGTTCATGACATGCAACACTCCACTTAGGCTAGACAGGCGATTGGAGAGGCCCCTCTGATCAATCGGCTGGTTACGTCAAGCCCTAGCACCTATATGTTTGTCCAACCCTATTACCCTTATGGCAAGCCCCAACCCCTTTTTATCATATATGTGCTAGAAGGTGGTGGCTAAGGGTTTTCATGTCTTGGGAATCTGTTAAAATCTATCTGATGGTGAGGTTCCAGCTTTGGAAGTCTGGGGAATGTGGAGCACCCTTCATCACCATTGCTCCCTGGTCCACTCTGACCCGGAGTGGTAGTACCTGTTAGGGTCTCATCTATGGGTTAAATAGAAAAAATGTGTTTATAAAAAGAAAATGAGTATCCATTAAGAATTAATTTATTTCAAAACTTTTTCGGCATTAAGTGACCCACTGAGGTTGATATGCCATAAACTAAAAACAAACAAAACTATTCAAGCTTTGATTAAAATCTAAGACATTAAACTGCATCTGATGGTGAGGCTACAGTTCTGAAGATCTGAGGAGTGTGGAGTACCCCATAATTGTGATTACTCCCAGGTTCACTCTGCCTATAGTGGTGGTACCTGTTAGGGTCCCATCTATGGGTGAAGTAGATCTGTTTAAAAAATTATTCATTTTTTGATAGGAGTGCAAAAACAAAAACAAAAAAATCACTGTAGAAGCAACTACATAATGAATGTAAATATGAGTGTACAATGAATTCATTTCCCTAAATTCTAGGCATAAAATAATCCTAGACTGATTGACATGCCATTAAATCAATAAAAAATATAGTTTTTTTGTTTTTTTCCTGAGGAAAAATTATATTCCTGTTTTGATCAATATTAACCATTTTAAGATTTTTTTTTAATTGCTTACATCAAAGTTAATTTATTAAAAAAAAACAAAAAAAACTGTTTCCATAGGATAGGGTCACTAAATCTTTTAATATAGAGTTTGTCTACAAAGTTCGTGTGTAGTTTATGCAATTTTAAATTTTAAAGGCCCATGGCCTTTATGGACCCCCATATCTACCAAAATTGTAAAGGTGTAATATCAGTACAAACGTCATTTTGATAAACGTATTGATTACTTCCCTTGATTGGTGGACTCAACTAAAAAATATCTTCAACCTAAAGGAATAATATGAGAAATAACAAGATAAAACCAATGTAAATAAATTAATCTCTTTTTTGAATATTGTTACTTTGATGAAGTTGCAATAAAAACTTATTATTCAATAAGAATGTATAGGTCTACTTTTCTATAAATCTAAAAAATCTAATCTTTTCTTCTGCTTACAAAGCTGTTTTTGGTACATAAGAGTTATTTCCCTTGGCACGTTCAAAAAAAAAAAAAGAAAGAAACTTAGATATTTGCAGGAAATCCTGAATGATAGACTTAACTCGTTTCATAAAACTTAACTTATCAAATTGATTTTTCTTCATACTAAAGAGTTCAGGTTAAAAACATAGAAAGGGTAACCCAAAGCCAAATTGCAAAACCCTTCTGGTTAAAAATGAGACCATACAAATTGTCCAAGATTAAATGCAAAAATGTAAATCCTGATTATCTGGTTTTGATTTTCCGCCAAATGAGTATCATCACCTCAGCTAAATAATGGACCATTCCGTTTTTATTATAATGAAAGAATGGGAAGAAAAAGGAGATGTAACACAGAAAAAATTATAATAAGAAACAAAAAGGGAGGGGGTAAGCGCATGCAGAATTGATAACGCTGTTTCAATCAAACATAATGAAATGATGGAAAAAGAAAAAAAAAACAGAATGAGAGAATTAAATCAAGATTATTATACATTTTACATATTGAACTACTTTGCAATAGCTCTTAAGTAAACATAAAACATTGTAATGATTAAATTATCATACTGTGGTATATCCATGGGTCCTGCTAATTATCATTATTAGTAGTTGTAGTAGGAGGAATTGGTGTCCTTTCTTCCCTAAGTGTTTGATTTTTTAAATTTTATTTTTATGAGTTCACATCATTTGTCTTCTCTATTCACCTTTGCCTCTCAGTTTTTTTATTCTTTCTTCTCTATTTTGTGTTTAATTTCTTTTTTTATTTATCTTCATTTTGGTTTCTTTTCTTTTTCTTCTTTCTCACTTCAATTACTAGGATGAGTCAAAAGTTTTGCAATATTTTGGTAACATGAGGTACAAATCAGCTGGATGGTTTTGCATATTGGACATAAAAGTGATGAACCACAGTGGACTGTGAGATGTCAAACTCAACTGATACTCTCAGAGTGCTACTTGCTGGATTTTCCTCTATGGCTTGGAGCACAAACTAAGAATCCCATTTTAAGTCTACCTGACATTGCCTGATTATCAAGGTTCTTGCAACCTAAAACAAAATTTTTTGAACCATTTGGTTACAGAAATCAACTACATCTTCATCTTTTGCATAACAAATTTCTTTGGTTGCTTCTGTGGTGTTATGACCCAGTTTGAACCCATAAAGCCTAAATTGCTGAATTAGACTACATTGCACCATTGATTTGTATGGTTTTCAAATCACACATAGAATGAAACAATTCCCAATGTGTGAGCAAACCAATTACAATGAGACTACTAACCACAACAGGTAATTTACCATGGCTTCAACAACTTTGGTCACATGATATACATGCCACACACACATTTCATGTGACAAAACAAAGACAACAATATTTAACAACTTAAATGACAGTGTAATATTGTGTCATTTTCCAGGAGTTAACATTTTCTGCCTATACATACACACACACAATATATATATATATATATATAATTTTTAGTTCTCCTGAAGAAGGTGTACCTTGAACACCAAACTGTGGTAGGGAGAAAAACCTTTTTCTACAACTGTAAATGCTCTGTATTTTACAAAAATATTGAGTGCTTTTGGATTAACTACTAATGCTAATAATGAAAACGTTGTAGCAATTTTTGATGAATATGTGTATATATATATATATATATAAACATGATCTGTTGTGTCACCCATTGAGCTGGGTAGATAATTGGGGTTAGGAAAAAGTGAGTTTGCAAGCAAATTAGATTTTCTTTTTTTTGGAAATTTAAAGAAATTATTAAAATCATTTTGTAAGATTTCTAAGAAAGGGAATGTTTGACCTAATTTAAATGGACCTGATCCTTGGAATTCTATTGAAGCTATGGGCGCTTGGGCTGCTGAACATATATAGGTTTCAACTTCTTTAATCAATCTCTTTACGCTCACAGAGAAACTAACATATATAATGAGGAGGTTATCAAGATATACATAAGAGGGGGAAAGTGACAGGCACAATGCAATGTAAGAGATGGGTCAGTTTTTTACTTAATTGCAAATTACAACTAATTAGAGCCAATTAAAATGGATTTTTTTTTTCAAACATAACTTAATCCTAGAAATAAGGAATATTTTAGTATGAATTTTGTGTCATTAAACTAAACAAGAAAACAACATTGATTCACTCAGCTTTAGTATAATAATAGATAACAAAACTTTTGACTCACTCTTGTATTGAAGATGAATAATTTTTGTGCATTTTGGAGAAGAATTAAGTGTTGCATTGTTGGTTTGACAAGTGATTGTTGCTTTTTGCCACCTGTTCCTGCGCATAACTCTTAAAGCCATGAATCATCATGGTAATTATTAATTTTACACAATGATGGAAAGAACTAGGCTAAAACCTCTGGATAATTATTTCTCCAATTCGCATTTATTTGTGTTTCCTGGTGCAGGTTTTTCATGCTGTCATTTTAAAAGGAGGAACATCTCTGTTTAACTAGAAACTCTTCATGAATAGATTGGTCTGTTGAATGGCTGCTTGCTGTGTTTAAGCTCAATTAAAACTCTCTCTCTCTCTCTCTCTCTCTCTCTCTCTCTCTCTCTCTCTCTCTCTCTCTGTCTTGTCTTGTCTCTGACTGTCTTTTTCCTATCATATGACTCTGCATCCATCAATCACATAGTCACATCAGTTGAAAATTGCCTGTGTGTCTCTCACTCCAGTTACTATTGTGTGGTTTGCTCTCATGACCCTTGCCTGTCAATCATGGCTGTCCTGTTTTTTTATACTCAGATCTTTACAGGTGTGGCTTCTTGTTCTATTTTCAATTACTGTGACATTTACAATCCCATTAGATAGCATTAGTTTTGTTTTAGCTTTGATGATGTTCCAAAGTGAAAATAAAATGTTTAATCAGCTCATTTCCTATCATCTTTATAATAAGATGACAAAAACTAGGATTGAACCAAACTTGATTATATATTGAGGCCATATTTATTTGATATTAGATGAATTCAATTCTATTTGAATATTGGATCTTTTCCAGAAACCAACAATAAAATTACATAAATATACTAGAAATGGCTACCCAGCATCCCCTAGGAAGAGGGGGGAAACCCTGGTGTATTGATTTGTTTACTTTTGAGATTTACAAATGCTGGACATTTTTAAGTAGAATTTTAATGCTATTTCTATGTGTATTTTAATGTTTAAATATCTTTGAATATAAATGAAATCTTCATGATTTTTGCACAAAAAGCAATTATTTTCTAAGCCAGATGTAACTTGATTCTTTGAACCTTTAGCCCCTTGATCCTCAGATATTCTGAGACCGCCCCCCCCCCCAGAAAGAGAGAGCACAAAAAGGAATTAGACTTCAAACCAAAGTGTAGACATTCAATCAATGTATTTAAAAAAAAAAAAGAATCTGTGAATAATTGCTATTTTAAGCCTTTCCTCAGATGTGATCTCTCTAAGCTTATATTGGGCTTATAGTGTATAGTAAAAGAGTACTCAGCCAGAAATATTTGGTTTATGAGTTTAAAGAGTTTAAAAAAAAAGATTTCAATTAAGAAACCTTACAAATGAATCAAGTTTTTTTGTATTAAATAACCCATAAGGAGTTGATATGCCATTAAACAAATAAACCAAGAAGATGACTTTTTTCTGGTTTACATTCTCTTTGTTGAGGAACTCCACTGCAGTCCAACCATCTCATTTTTATTATTTGAAATGAACATTTAAAAGAAACAATGATTATTGAAAATGATTTTACAATTTTGAAATATTTCAAATTTCCCTTCTAAAATCAAAGCTGCACTGTGGATTTGTGAGAATAGGATTATATAAACTTGAATATACTTTGCATTTTGGATTTTATCTTCTTCTTCTTTGCTTCTTATTTTGTTTTGGTTTTTGCAATTTCAGTTTCAAATTTAATTTGATGTTTAATTGTTGCCAAAAAATCTAAACAACAATTATAATAGATTCTCACAATTTCTTCTTTTCAATCAACTTTTATATTTATATTTTAGAAAAGAATTTTCAATTTTCAATTTTCTCCGTAAACAATTTACAATATTCATTGATAAAAGAAATAAAAAAAAAGCCTTTACTCCATTCTACAGGGTGATTATAAGGTAACTCCCATCCTATTTTAAAAATCTTAAAATTTATTTCTGAATCATTATTTTTACAAAAAAATGAATATGAGAAGAACACACATAACATGAAGTTTTGTTTAAAATTCTATATTGGCATCTGCATTCGCCTCTCGGGAATTACATCAACTGATCTTCTCAGGAACTCTTGTGGAATGGCAGAAATAAATTCTCGTATTCATCTTTCAAGTTCTTCCAAAGACTAGACTTGCTCCTTCAACCAACTCCAAAGAAAAAAGGGTGCAGGGTGTTAAATCAGAGCTTCTGACCAGCCACTCATGTGGACCACATCTACCCATCCATCTCCCAGGAAATTGGTGATTCAGCCACTCATGAACAACAATAGCAAAATGTGGAGGAGCACCATCTTGCATAAAAATCAAATCTTCAATATTCTCCCAAGTATTGACAACTGGCCAGATTTCTACATATAAAAAGATTATAGTTTAAAATAGGGAGTTACTTTTCAATCACCCTGTCACTTTGTACTTTATAAAATTAAACTTTATTTATTTTCATTTTTTCTTTTAAGAAAATTTATTGTAATTAATGAATTTAAGTATCTGAATGTATTTCTCTCTTTATCACAAATAAATAAAAACATCTGCTTATTAAATAAATTAATTAGTCCAGGTGAAAAGTGAAGTAAGGTTAACCAAAAGCCAAACTTTCTAAGACCTTATTTTTCCAATTGAGAAATGAGAAAAGTTTTGGTAAACACAGTAGGCATTTAAAACTTTTCTTGATCCCCAATGATACCTGCATCAGAAAAATAAAGTTTAACAAAGTTTTGCTTGGGCTTACTCTTACCACACTTTTAACCTGGACTAAATTGTAATCTAAAAATATCTTTAATAATTCTTGACTACATAGCATTGTTTAATGTGTAAATATAGTTATTCAATACCTACTTCAATTTTAACAAGTGATATAAACAAACAAACAAAAAAGAAAACTATGCTTATTTTATATCAACAAATATTATAACATACCTTATAAGTGAATAAATGTTTATTTATTAAATGAATTAGTATGATTTAAAGTGCTTGTATATACTTATGTATAGGTCAAATTTTGAAGACCCTTATTTTTTGGCAAAACCTGGGTGTGACCTCTATGAATATGTAATTCAAACCTAATACAAAGGACTAAGAGCAAATTGTTGTTGTAAACTATATAAAAGGTTTGAAAAGGTTCAGTCTCCAGAATTCTTTTCCTTGCTTAGTGTTGTATAAGATCTTCTTAATTTCTTCATTCAGTTGTTATATTTGTCTATTGGTTTGATCCTCTGCTATCTTGATAATCTTAACTTGGGCTGGATCTATCTATCTTTGGACTGGTGGCCTTAGCTGGATCTTCTGTTATTCTGGATCTGATCTGGAACATCTTGTGTTGTTATTTTGTTCTTAGTTAACAACAAAAGACCTTTTTTTTTTCTTTCTTTTTTTTCTTTTTGAGCTTGTATTTTATTTTTATGAATCCCAGACCAAGGGCTGGGTGTTTGCCAGAAGAGCAATTTGAAAAATACCACAGGTCAGGCCAATCATATAGGTGCTAGGGTTGTCCTGACCAGCTGATTAGATGGGACCTCTTCAACTGCCCGTCTAGCTCAAGTAAAGGCTGAAGTGTTACATGTCACAGGACCATTTAGTAACCAGTCGTGGACAACTCAGCCACCACAATCCTGTCCTCAGGCATTACAAGTCACCTCACAGCCAACTGGTGGCTCCATTGAGGGGGCGGGGTGTCTTACCCCTTTCTATTGGTGCAGTCAGTGTATTCTATAACCCCAGATGACAGGGTGATGCTTAGGATATCACAACAGTTTTTCAGGCTGAGTGAAATTTCTGTGTTATCCTTGTCACTTCCTTTATATGTCACCTTAAATCAACTTTGAAGTTGAGAAAAAAAAATGAAAGTGAACTAATATTACAATCTCATTTACTTTACATACTGGGTTTATATTTATTCTTCTAATCTACTACTACTATGCTGCCCAACTCCTTTCTTCATTTTTGTGTCATCGATGTGTTGCTGCTGTCCGCTTGTAATTTCTGTGTCCACCATCTTGTTGCCGTCTCGTTTGTTCTCTTGTTGCAATCCCAACTGTTTTCAGTTCTTTTGTGTTGGAATGAATAACAATTCGGGCACATTTTTATGTGCACATATTTTATTCCTTGGTGAGAATCCGTGATCAGAGTATAGGTAGAATTGATCTACTCTTGTTGGTGAATCTTAAATGACTGTAGTTATTTTATTTCTAAACTTTTAGGATAGTGTGATCACATAGCTTTTGTCCAATGAAAGCCATATTCTCAAACAACCTCAGGGTCACTGCCTGTCTTTCAAACTTAGATGATCTCCAATGGTCTTTCCTTTTTTTGAATTATCCTACACATAATAGATTTTGCTAATCTATCATGTAACAATAAACCTGCTGGTGTGAAAGGGTTAAATTACTTCTGGTTTTATTTGAGGATGAAAATGATTAAACTGTGTGTGTTGGTTACAATTATGTGAGTGTCTTGTAACGGCCAAACAAAAGGGATAAATAATAGAAATGTTGTTGAAAAGTGATAGTGACTTATGTGGGACTATTTTACAGACTAATATACTCTCAGGGCCTTTCTGTAACATGGTTAAATTAGAGATATCAGGGAAATATTTTCACTTTATATAGCAAAGGTTCTCAAAGGTTCTCATGTATGCATGTGTGTGTGTGTGTGTGTATATATATATATCTTATTATAATGGAGATTGTGTGTTTTTTTGTCAAAGTTTTTGACATCACATTCTCCATGATTTTATTTTTATCTAAACCTCATTGTCTTACATTATTAATACTGTTAACTATGTCTACATACTACATGCAGTTATATTTATATATACAACAAAATAGCGGTTTACAGTGTGAACGGGCAGGCTAATTTGCATATTAATATTAAAAAATCGAATTTAATAAATATGTGCTCAGTATTATTGATTTCACTGTTTGGTTTTATTTTAATGAATATAAGCAAAAATTCAATGAATCTTAAATGAAATCCATTAACAAGAAAAAATAACTGTCATTTTATTCTTTACTTCCTCTTATAACTAAATACTTAAATTAGAAAAAATAACAATGAAAGACGTTTCAAATCTTTTATTATACTCCCTCTGTTTAAAATCTTTTATCTGTATTCTTATTTAGTTCCATTGACTTTCTAATTTAATATGATATTTTATTACATTAAAACTTAAATATAGGGTGCATATATTTGCTAGTATATATAATGATGGTATCTTCTCAAGTACTGGCTAAGTTATAGAGTTTTCTGAGAATGTCTTTGTATTCGTTGTAGAGACTTTTGTGAGATTTTGGTATTTTATTGAGTAATCTAAAGTGCATAAAATTACAATTGGGATGATTAGCCATTACAAACCTTTTTTAACTTTAAAAATTGAAAATATACAGAATTGATTTCTATGTAAGTATATAAGCTAATTGAATGAATGAGTTATCAGCTGATAAAAATGAAAGTGTCTCTCTATCTTGGTGTTGAATTCAGTTTCTCCAAGGTGTCAGATTTTTAAAGAATTTTTTTAATGTTAATTTTATTTATACAATGATTCATTCAGATCAGTTTCTTTGTTTTTTATCAACTTTATTAATAATAGTTAGTCTGCTGTGCTTTCCAGCCTTCCTCAAGGGCCAGAGGGTGGGGTGGGGTGTCAGATTTGACAATCTTCTAGGAATCTCAAATGGAAGATTATTCAATCCATAAAAATATGCTCTTTTTATATTCGTCTTCTCCTCCTCTACCTGTTATGTCTGACTTCCTTCCATGGGAATTTTAAAAACTCATTACAAAGAAGGTTAGTTGTGGACTCCTACTCATGGACACACCAGTTAACATTTGATTGTCATTATCAACACTTGAACTCCTTGGCTGCTAACTATTAACAAAACTTTAGTCTACTGAGAATATAAAGTTCATTAAATATAAAAGAGGAATTCTTTCAAGCTGTAGCCATGTCAGTGCTACTGTATGGCTGCACCACTAGGAATCTAATGAAATGCATAGAGAAAAATCTAGATGGAAACTACACAAGGATGCTGGATGCTTTCTTGAACAAATCTTGGAAGATTCTATTGATAAAGAAATATGAACATGAAATAAATCTACTACAAAATAATCTTTAAATGAATTAAAGAATTGATTAATTTGTGCCTCTTTCTACATAATATTCTTTATTCTTCCATTTATTGCAAATCTGTTTTCACTCTCATTCAACCTTTAGCTTAACTAAAACAGGGATCTGATTTTAATCTGTACCCCCATTTATAATATCAAAAATATTTTTGTCTCTGGCACATTTCACCATCTGATGACCTCCACTCTTCTCAAATGACCTCAAAGTTTGATCTGGTTTTTGTTGGATCCTGGGGTAAAGTCACTGTCCATGCAAAAATTCTGGTCCCTTGCAGTGATCATCAGACACACACACACATATTAGCATATTTTTGCATAATAGTATAGATTTTTCTATAATGCCAATCTACCTCTCAATTGGGCTTGTTTATATTTTTGTATTATCTTACCCAAAGATTGAACAATCAATTAAGCTTTCCTAGTGCATTTATCTATTAGTTTATATTCCAGAAGAGATTGGTCTGAATGAATCGAGTATAATAGTAATATTACTTGTCTCAGAAATTCACACAAAAAAATTTTCATTTCATAAACATATCTGAAGAAAATTGTCTTTTGATATTTGTTTTTTGAATTTGTCTTGTTATATTTTAATAAGCTTAGCATGTTGTAATGTTGATAATGAACTTATAGATGAAATAGCTTCCTTTTTGCTGTAACATTATTTACATTGCTTAATAAATGATAAATTTACTAAATTAAATAAATTGTTATTCCATAATTGATAGTCAACATTAAAAGGTTAAAAGGGTGGTAAAAGTAAGTTGAAGCCAAAAGTTTTTTCATACCTTGTTTTTCCAATGTAGATATTGGGAATGAGAAAAGTTTTATATTATTTGGATTTTTCAAACTATTGTCCTCATCTTTATTGTTATATACACAACGTTTCAGCCAATTTGCCCTCTAGCCTTTTTTCAGGTGTTTCTTCTTGAATTTGGGAACCTTCTTGTCAAACCCTGGAGCTTTTATGGAACTTTGAACCAAACTCTTTATTCAATCCACTGAGATAGATTGTTCTCATTCCATTAACCATGATGAGGTACAAGTGTTAAGCTATGTTAACTATTCTATATAACTTAACATTTGTACCCAATCATTTGACAAGAAGGTTCCTGAGTTCACGAAAGTTCCCAAGTTTGACTAGAAACACCTGAAGAAGGCTGGAGGACACATCGGTCGAAACAATAAAGATGAGGACAATAGTCTGAAAAATCCAAATAATATAAATTATCAAGCCTCATCTCAAAAATTCAGATAAAGAGGAAAGTTTTTGTTAACGGGTTAGGCTTTGGCCCATTTCTCTTAACTTTTCTTGTTCCCCAATGATACCTGCATCAGAAAAATAAGCTATGAAAATATTTGGCTTCAGCTTATCTTTAGTGTGCTTTTAATCTGGACTAAGATTCAAAGTTACTTATTTTAAATTAACTTTTCATGTTTTATTTCTTTTTATAAATCACCAAATAAATATCAATTCAGTTTTATATTGTTAAACTATGTTTATTTAGAATCTCATCTTTTTGTTTTCATCTGTTGGTCCTAAAATCTAGATATATTTTCAGGATAATGTACATTAAATTTAATTCTAAAATAAATTTAAGATTTTAGAATTCTAATTTTGTTTTGTATAAATCAATGAAATATAACTTTATACTAATCTCTATTTCTTCTTATCTTTGTAGACTTTGGCTCTGAAACATGTAAACAGTAACCAATGCTTGGATAGGCCATCTCCAGATGAAACAGACACTCCTGGTATTGGTGAGTATCAAAAACAAACAGTCTCTTTTAAACAAGATTTGTTTAAAACATATCATTTTCATAAACTTCCTGTCTATTAATAATTTGGTACAAATAATTTTCATTAACTTGACATGTATTAATAAATTGATTTAGAAATAATTTTCTTTAACTTCAATTGCATTAATAAATACTGGTGGTTGACCCTCAGCCACTGCCTACTAGCATCTATATGATAAAAAAAAGGATTGGGTGTCTGCCATAAGAGCAATTTGAAGAATAGGGTTGAGACAATCATATTATTACTAGGGCTAGATATGACCAGCTGACTGATCTGATGGGGCTTCTCCAATCACCCATCTAGCCCAACTAAGGGCCGAAAGGGCGGTTCTGCAGGTCATGGCTCCAGTTATTACCTGGATTGTGCACTGCTCAGCCACCACAATCCTGTTCCCAGGCTTTATGGGTTGCCACCTATGGCCAACAGTTGGCTCCATTGGGGCTGGGGTCTTACCCCTCTGCAAGGTGCAGTCAGCAGTCGGTAGAGCGTTCTAGAAACCACAAGGTTCCTAGTTCGATACCGGTCCCCGCCAACTCAGCAGTAGCACAGGGATCTGTGTGGTAAAGTAAGGAGCTGATGGTAGGTGTGGCGCTCCACCTCAGATGCTATCTCCTTGGTCTAGCGCTATTGAAAAGGGATAGATGACTGGCTGATACTTTTCGACTTTATTTTATTAATACATATGAAGTTTAATGAAAATTATTTCTATCAGTTTATAAAACCAAACCAAACTATTTACCCATGAACTATTTCAATAAATTTTATATCATCCAGTTTTTATTAAATCTAGAAAAGGTAAAGTTACAAATAGCTAAATCCAACATTGGCAAGATGTCCTTTTCCATGGCTTACATGAGTTTTTTTTAATACTAATTAAAAGATACATTCTTCCCAGAATGCAATGTCGATGGTTATTTATTTCAAACATTATCAAGTTGTGTTGATAGCATGGATTCCCTTGACTCTCTCTCATCATCTGTCCCTATCAGCTATAATAATTCAAAAATCAGTCTTTTATGGACCACCTGTATAATCTAATTTGTATTAAATACAGAAAGGGCAAAGTTCCAAATAGGCAAATACAACATTGGCAAGATGTCCTTTTCTATGCAGGAGATGTTGTATTAAATGATATACATAAGTTATTTTTTTTATTGTAATTAGAAGATTCATTTTTCTTAGAATACAATGTTGATGATTAGTATTATCTGCGTTATTTTGACAATTGTCCTCATTTTCATTGTTATCTGTACAACTTTTCGACCGATGTGCCCTCAGGCCTTCTTCAGATATTTCTTTTCGTGATCGGGAACCTTCTTTTCGGACTCGGGAACCTTCTTTTCGTAATTGGGAACCATCACGGAACTTTGAACCTAACTCTTTATTCAGTTCACGGGTTATCCTGTTCTCATTCCGCTAACCATAGCTAGGGTAGAGGTGTTAAGCTGTGTTAATTATTATTCTATGTTACTTGACAAGGATTGAACCTGCAGTCCAGAGATAACTGTTACTTAGAACTGTCTTAACATAACTCCTTTATCCACTAGGCCATGTGTCCAATTGGATACCCTGTGAACTGAATAAAGGGTTAGGTTCAAAGTTCCGTGATGGCTCCCGATTACACAAGAAGGTTCCCGATTACGACAAGAAATACCTGAAGAAGGCCGGAGGGCACATTGGCTGAAACGTTGTACAGAAACAATGAAGATGAGGACAATAGTCTGAATAACGCAGATAATACTAATCATCAAGCCTCATTTCAAACATTCAGAGAAATACAATGTTGATGGTTATTTATTTCAAACAAGAAGTTATGTATGACTTATCATCGTCATCATGTTGCATAGATTTCCTTTACTCTCTCTTGCCATCCATCCCTATCAACCATAATAATTCAACACCTTAAAAAAAAAAAAAAAAAAAAACGGATTCTTAACAATCCTTTTAAGTGCCCCCCCCCCCCTATGACTTGAAACTTTAAATTTCCAATATTCAAGTAATTCTTTTGTTTTAATGATATTTTTCTTTTTTTTTGTCTTTTTTTTCCCTTAGGTCCTTGCAACAATAGTCCTAGCCAACAGTGGATCCTAACAGACATGAAGTGGCAGTGAGGGGAGATAACTCTTCACTAAAAGGAAAGGGAATGGCATCATAGGTGATATAATGAGGTAGCATCTCTATCTCACTCTGACAATCACCAATCATGTTGTCAATCCCTCATCCTCCACCTCACAAACATTCCCTGTGATAATACTACTGATAACCTACAACCACTTTATCATTATTACAACAACAGCTACTACTACTACTACTACTACAACATTATGTGTCAGTCTTTTTCTCACTGACTTTGCTGTATGTGTGCTGCTACTACAGACACCACTTCACCACTGATGTTGCTGTTGTCTTTACAATTTGCCTCTTTTCTACTTAGAGATGTTATTTCATCAAATGTCCAAACATGCAACATAAATATTTCCCGTGAAGAGTTTTCCTTCTTTTATTCACCATTACCGTCCCAATTTTTATTTTTTTTGGAATTTCCATTCTTTCTATTAAATTAGATTTATTAAAAATCATTTTGATACATAAATATTTCATTAGGTTTGATGCATGGAGATCAGTTTCACTTGATTGGTTGATTTTTTTTTTTGTTGAAAAGTTAAAGAATTTAATTTTTTGAATTCTTTTTAAAAAAAAGTTCTTTATATTTGTTCTTTTCCTTTATCAGGAATTTTAAAGATTAATAATTTTTTTTTAATTTTTTTTTTTTTAAGAAATTAAATTTTTTTTAGAAAAATTAATTTCATGTCCAAATTCAGATAATCAAGAAAGAGTCTTCATGAATTTATCTTCATCTCACCTAATTATCTCTGCTGTTAATACACTTTTTAATCTTATTTTTACATTTTACCTGCTGGTCACTGATTAAAAAAAAAAAAAAAGACACTCTTCCTCTAAACATAACCAAAATTCAAACTTAGTTTAAAAAAAATAATAAAATAAAATAATGAACATCATACAAGTAGACTCACCCAAAAGGAAATTATTTTCTTAATTATTTTCTTTTATTTTAATCACCAAATCTATTCCTTAACAGTTGATCCGATTAACACATTTGTTGTGTTTTGTGATATCCTGTAATGAAGACGACAGATTTGCTGGTCAAAATTCTGTATTATCTGTTATGATTTTCTTTCTTTTCTTTTGTGGTGAGTGTACTGTATAGATGTTTTCTTAAAAAATTTTAATTGTTAATTGGGTGGGGTGGGGGGAATAAATTTCTTCCCTTTCCATTTGTAATTAGAACTTTAGGTTTTAGTGGTTAAGTAGTAGCCTTTGTCTGATGATGATGATAATGATGACAGTGGCTCTTATTTGGTTTTTAAATTGGCAAACCAAACAGACAAAATATTGAGAGTGGTGAGTGGAACGTTTTTTTGTTGGTCATCAACAAAACTTCAATTTGGACAATGTTGTTGTTATCAAAAGGAAAAGATGGTTGTCTTTGTGGATTTGAGAAAGGAAAAAAAAAAAAAAAAAAGAATTTTTTTAAAAGCTTTTTTTTCTGTTGTTGCAAAAGCCAAGTGGGAGTGGGTAAAAAAAAAAAAAAAAAAAAAACAAAAAAAGAAAAGAAAAGAAAGCAACACCCATATATATATATATATATATATATATAAAAAGGGACAACAACAAAAGAAAAAAAAACAAAACTTTCTATTGGTATTGTAGAAGGTAATGAAAATGGACTCTGTTACTGATACTGTTACTACTACTACTACTACTACTGCAACTACCTACAATGTTATTGATTTGACCATGGGCGCTTGGGAAATGAAAAGCGAAAAAACAAAAACCTAAAAATGAAAAAAAAAAAAAAAAAGAATTTGGATTTGGTGTAGGGGAATCATTTTTCAGTGAAGTTACCTCCCCTTGCTTGCTGCTCGGCACAAGATTCATAAAAAAAGAGAATGCTTTATTAACATGTGAAGGAACTGTAAAAGAAGGAAAGAAATAGGTCACAGGCCATGTTCTCATCAGCACACACACACATTTACATACACAACTGTGTAGACACGTTTATATATATGCATCTACAAAATATGTTTATATATATATATATATATATATATATATATAATATGTATATGTGTACCATGTCTATTTGCATCAAAAATTGTAAACTGACCCTTTCCATAATGCATCCTAAATTTACCATGTGCTGAATGCACTTGTACAAAAATTGTTAATGCTGTTTTTCTGTTGTTTTTCTTATTCCATTTTTACTGTATTTACCAACATGGCAAATTTTGGACATATTTTCCACTTAAGAAAACAAATAAAAAAATAGACAAAAACAAAACAATTTAAAAGAAAGTAGTTTAAATGCTAAATATGGGATGGATGAATTTTGCTTGCATGTGTGTGCGCGCGCACAGACAGGTTACAAGAATGAATAGAAGAATATAATTGCTTTAGTCATTTTTTTTTTTTTAAAGAGTTATTGTGAATTCATTTTTTATCAGTCAGTGCTTGTAAATCTCTCACACCCTCCTCCCCTCCCTATGTACACCAAGAATGTCTACGTTATTCATTTGGCAACGATTGCATCTGCAGGTTTTTTTTAAGGTGTGCATTTGCAATTTTGTGTGACTGGTACTCTATAGATACAATTTTGTATCTATGTGCAAAGTTGTGTAGGTGTGTAAAGTGAAA
>CM042152.1:98135166-98160166 GCA_023376005.1 Doryteuthis pealeii
TTTTTTTTTTTTTTTTTTTTTTTTTTTTTTTTTTTTTTTTTTTTTTTTTTTTTTTTTTTTTTTTTTTTTTTTTTTTTTTTTTTTTTTTTTTTTTTTTTTTTTTTTTTTTTTTTTTTTTTTTTTTTTTTTTTTTTTTTTTTTTTTTTTTTTTTTTTTTTTTTTTTTTTTTTTTTTTTTTTTTTTTTTTTTTTTTTTTTTTTTTTTTTTTTTTTTTTTTTTTTTTTTTTTTTTTTTTTTTTTTTTTTTTTTTTTTTTTTTTTTTTTTTTTTTTTTTTTTTTTTTTTTTTTTTTTTTTTTTTTTTTTTTTTTTTTTTTTTTTTTTTTTTTTTTTTTTTTTTTTTTTTTTTTTTTTTTTTTTTTTTTTTTTTTTTTTTTTTTTTTTTTTTTTTTTTTTTTTTTTTTTTTTTTTTTTTTTTTTTTTTTTTTTTTTTTTTTTTTTTTTTTTTTTTTTTTTTTTTTTTTTTTTTTTTTTTTTTTTTTTTTTTTTTTTTTTTTTTTTTTTTTTTTTTTTTTTTTTTTTTTTTTTTTTTTTTTTTTTTTTTTTTTTTTTTTTTTTTTTTTTTTTTTTTTTTTTTTTTTTTTTTTTTTTTTTTTTTTTTTTTTTTTTTTTTTTTTTTTTTTTTTTTTTTTTTTTTTTTTTTTTTTTTTTTTTTTTTTTTTTTTTTTTTTTTTTTTTTTTTTTTTTTTTTTTTTTTTTTTTTTTTTTTTTTTTTTTTTTTTTTTTTTTTTTTTTTTTTTTTTTTTTTTTTTTTTTTTTTTTTTTTTTTTTTTTTTTTTTTTTTTTTTTTTTTTTTTTTTTTTTTTTTTTTTTTTTTTTTTTTTTTTTTTTTTTTTTTTTTTTTTTTTTTTTTTTTTTTTTTTTTTTTTTTTTTTTTTTTTTTTTTTTTTTTTTTTTTTTTTTTTTTTTTTTTTTTTTTTTTTTTTTTTTTTTTTTTTTTTTTTTTTTTTTTTTTTTTTTTTTTTTTTTTTTTTTTTTTTTTTTTTTTTTTTTTTTTTTTTTTTTTTTTTTTTTTTTTTTTTTTTTTTTTTTTTTTTTTTTTTTTTTTTTTTTTTTTTTTTTTTTTTTTTTTTTTTTTTTTTTTTTTTTTTTTTTTTTTTTTTTTTTTTTTTTTTTTTTTTTTTTTTTTTTTTTTTTTTTTTTTTTTTTTTTTTTTTTTTTTTTTTTTTTTTTTTTTTTTTTTTTTTTTTTTTTTTTTTTTTTTTTTTTTTTTTTTTTTTTTTTTTTTTTTTTTTTTTTTTTTTTTTTTTTTTTTTTTTTTTTTTTTTTTTTTTTTTTTTTTTTTTTTTTTTTTTTTTTTTTTTTTTTTTTTTTTTTTTTTTTTTTTTTTTTTTTTTTTTTTTTTTTTTTTTTTTTTTTTTTTTTTTTTTTTTTTTTTTTTTTTTTTTTTTTTTTTTTTTTTTTTTTTTTTTTTTTTTTTTTTTTTTTTTTTTTTTTTTTTTTTTTTTTTTTTTTTTTTTTTTTTTTTTTTTTTTTTTTTTTTTTTTTTTTTTTTTTTTTTTTTTTTTTTTTTTTTTTTTTTTTTTTTTTTTTTTTTTTTTTTTTTTTTTTTTTTTTTTTTTTTTTTTTTTTTTTTTTTTTTTTTTTTTTTTTTTTTTTTTTTTTTTTTTTTTTTTTTTTTTTTTTTTTTTTTTTTTTTTTTTTTTTTTTTTTTTTTTTTTTTTTTTTTTTTTTTTTTTTTTTTTTTTTTTTTTTTTTTTTTTTTTTTTTTTTTTTTTTTTTTTTTTTTTTTTTTTTTTTTTTTTTTTTTTTTTTTTTTTTTTTTTTTTTTTTTTTTTTTTTTTTTTTTTTTTTTTTTTTTTTTTTTTTTTTTTTTTTTTTTTTTTTTTTTTTTTTTTTTTTTTTTTTTTTTTTTTTTTTTTTTTTTTTTTTTTTTTTTTTTTTTTTTTTTTTTTTTTTTTTTTTTTTTTTTTTTTTTTTTTTTTTTTTTTTTTTTTTTTTTTTTTTTTTTTTTTTTTTTTTTTTTTTTTTTTTTTTTTTTTTTTTTTTTTTTTTTTTTTTTTTTTTTTTTTTTTTTTTTTTTTTTTTTTTTTTTTTTTTTTTTTTTTTTTTTTTTTTTTTTTTTTTTTTTTTTTTTTTTTTTTTTTTTTTTTTTTTTTTTTTTTTTTTTTTTTTTTTTTTTTTTTTTTTTTTTTTTTTTTTTTTTTTTTTTTTTTTTTTTTTTTTTTTTTTTTTTTTTTTTTTTTTTTTTTTTTTTTTTTTTTTTTTTTTTTTTTTTTTTTTTTTTTTTTTTTTTTTTTTTTTTTTTTTTTTTTTTTTTTTTTTTTTTTTTTTTTTTTTTTTTTTTTTTTTTTTTTTTTTTTTTTTTTTTTTTTTTTTTTTTTTTTTTTTTTTTTTTTTTTTTTTTTTTTTTTTTTTTTTTTTTTTTTTTTTTTTTTTTTTTTTTTTTTTTTTTTTTTTTTTTTTTTTTTTTTTTTTTTTTTTTTTTTTTTTTTTTTTTTTTTTTTTTTTTTTTTTTTTTTTTTTTTTTTTTTTTTTTTTTTTTTTTTTTTTTTTTTTTTTTTTTTTTTTTTTTTTTTTTTTTTTTTTTTTTTTTTTTTTTTTTTTTTTTTTTTTTTTTTTTTTTTTTTTTTTTTTTTTTTTTTTTTTTTTTTTTTTTTTTTTTTTTTTTTTTTTTTTTTTTTTTTTTTTTTTTTTTTTTTTTTTTTTTTTTTTTTTTTTTTTTTTTTTTTTTTTTTTTTTTTTTTTTTTTTTTTTTTTTTTTTTTTTTTTTTTTTTTTTTTTTTTTTTTTTTTTTTTTTTTTTTTTTTTTTTTTTTTTTTTTTTTTTTTTTTTTTTTTTTTTTTTTTTTTTTTTTTTTTTTTTTTTTTTTTTTTTTTTTTTTTTTTTTTTTTTTTTTTTTTTTTTTTTTTTTTTTTTTTTTTTTTTTTTTTTTTTTTTTTTTTTTTTTTTTTTTTTTTTTTTTTTTTTTTTTTTTTTTTTTTTTTTTTTTTTTTTTTTTTTTTTTTTTTTTTTTTTTTTTTTTTTTTTTTTTTTTTTTTTTTTTTTTTTTTTTTTTTTTTTTTTTTTTTTTTTTTTTTTTTTTTTTTTTTTTTTTTTTTTTTTTTTTTTTTTTTTTTTTTTTTTTTTTTTTTTTTTTTTTTTTTTTTTTTTTTTTTTTTTTTTTTTTTTTTTTTTTTTTTTTTTTTTTTTTTTTTTTTTTTTTTTTTTTTTTTTTTTTTTTTTTTTTTTTTTTTTTTTTTTTTTTTTTTTTTTTTTTTTTTTTTTTTTTTTTTTTTTTTTTTTTTTTTTTTTTTTTTTTTTTTTTTTTTTTTTTTTTTTTTTTTTTTTTTTTTTTTTTTTTTTTTTTTTTTTTTTTTTTTTTTTTTTTTTTTTTTTTTTTTTTTTTTTTTTTTTTTTTTTTTTTTTTTTTTTTTTTTTTTTTTTTTTTTTTTTTTTTTTTTTTTTTTTTTTTTTTTTTTTTTTTTTTTTTTTTTTTTTTTTTTTTTTTTTTTTTTTTTTTTTTTTTTTTTTTTTTTTTTTTTTTTTTTTTTTTTTTTTTTTTTTTTTTTTTTTTTTTTTTTTTTTTTTTTTTTTTTTTTTTTTTTTTTTTTTTTTTTTTTTTTTTTTTTTTTTTTTTTTTTTTTTTTTTTTTTTTTTTTTTTTTTTTTTTTTTTTTTTTTTTTTTTTTTTTTTTTTTTTTTTTTTTTTTTTTTTTTTTTTTTTTTTTTTTTTTTTTTTTTTTTTTTTTTTTTTTTTTTTTTTTTTTTTTTTTTTTTTTTTTTTTTTTTTTTTTTTTTTTTTTTTTTTTTTTTTTTTTTTTTTTTTTTTTTTTTTTTTTTTTTTTTTTTTTTTTTTTTTTTTTTTTTTTTTTTTTTTTTTTTTTTTTTTTTTTTTTTTTTTTTTTTTTTTTTTTTTTTTTTTTTTTTTTTTTTTTTTTTTTTTTTTTTTTTTTTTTTTTTTTTTTTTTTTTTTTTTTTTTTTTTTTTTTTTTTTTTTTTTTTTTTTTTTTTTTTTTTTTTTTTTTTTTTTTTTTTTTTTTTTTTTTTTTTTTTTTTTTTTTTTTTTTTTTTTTTTTTTTTTTTTTTTTTTTTTTTTTTTTTTTTTTTTTTTTTTTTTTTTTTTTTTTTTTTTTTTTTTTTTTTTTTTTTTTTTTTTTTTTTTTTTTTTTTTTTTTTTTTTTTTTTTTTTTTTTTTTTTTTTTTTTTTTTTTTTTTTTTTTTTTTTTTTTTTTTTTTTTTTTTTTTTTTTTTTTTTTTTTTTTTTTTTTTTTTTTTTTTTTTTTTTTTTTTTTTTTTTTTTTTTTTTTTTTTTTTTTTTTTTTTTTTTTTTTTTTTTTTTTTTTTTTTTTTTTTTTTTTTTTTTTTTTTTTTTTTTTTTTTTTTTTTTTTTTTTTTTTTTTTTTTTTTTTTTTTTTTTTTTTTTTTTTTTTTTTTTTTTTTTTTTTTTTTTTTTTTTTTTTTTTTTTTTTTTTTTTTTTTTTTTTTTTTTTTTTTTGTTCCATATTTCCAATTTCCATGTTGAGCACAGCATCAATCAACACTGTATTCTTCACACCTGATGATTAGGATTGCATCAGTTAATAGCTACAAGCATCTAACACCCCCCACCCCCATCCACATGCACTTTTTTGCTAAGTGATGTTGATGGAAAAACTGACTCTATGTGACAATGCAGTTAGCTGTAACCCCTGCCCCCCCCCTGAAACTGATGCGTGTCCATCAAGAATTTTCATAAACTGAGGAACATTTAAAAAGAAAATGATGTTTGGTTAACTTTACTGAAAACATGTTAATGTTATTCAAAATTTATTTATTTTTTTTAATTTTTTCTTTTTTTTTTTTTTTTTCTTTTCTTGCAAAAGGAAATAAAATGGCAAAACCCCTTGATTTGTTATAAATGGAATTTTGAATCTATGAATTGCAGAATCAAACGGAAAGAAAATAAAACAATTTTTAAATATAAAAACAATATGGTGGTGAGGGGGTAAAAAAAAAATAATAAAACGAAAAACAATTTCAGTAATTTTTTTCTTTTTTTTCTTTTTCTTTTTTTTTTTTTTTTTTTTTTTTTTTTTTTTTTTTTTTTTTTCAACTGATTTTATGCATGAAGTGAAAGGGTAAAAAAAAAACCAAAAACAAAAAAAAAACCCCGAAAAAGCATAAGTATGGTTTTTGTCTCATTCATTTTTTCTTTTCTCTCAGACTCTGAAAAATGTAATTTTTTAAAACTTAGGGGTGGGGGTAAATACAAAAAAAGAATGTAAGAGTTTTCTAATTTGCTTGAAGTATTTTGTTTATATTGGTTTGATGGTTGGTTTTGAAGCCTATCACAATACAAGTGTCAAGAAAAATGAGGTAACTAGGATGTTGTTCATTTAAAGAATTATATCTGGTTTTGTGCAAGGAACCCTAAAATAATTGTAATGTTGGAGACTGGGCATTCATTCCCTAAACATCATCACCCTATAATAAAAAGGAATTAACTACTACTAACTACTACTACTACTACTACTACTACTAGGTGGCCATTGTATCTGATGCTGACACCATGCAAATCTGTTTTCTCTATTTGACTCTATGCCTAGATCCATCTTATTAACTGCCTATGGGATGTTCAAGTCCTCCAGGTTCCTCCTGATATTGTCTTTGTACCTGAGCTTTGGTCTACCGATTCCACATGATCTCTCTCAATTGAGAGTACAGAATCTGCTTTGGCAGTCTGTCGTCCCTAATTCTGTTCATTAGTCAGCCCATCTCCGGTTGTGCTGGACAAATATGTCATACATTCTATATTATCTACTAAAATGCAAGTGGAATACCTTCTTTTTTTTTTTTTTTTTTTTTTTTGTTTGAAAAAGTGAAGATTAGGATAACAAAAAAACAATCCTGAGAAAAAAAAGTAAAAATATTTTAAATGAGCGAAATCATTTCAATTTGAGTATTTTTTTTGAATTGTTTGTGTTATTTCTTTGGGAAAAAAAATCTTTTTTACAGAATCTGCACTCAATTTATTTGTCTTCAAAAAAAGAAAAGAAAAAAAAAAACAATTGATTTCTTTGTTTCTTATTTAAAAAAAAAAAAAGAAAAATCTTTAAAATTGGGCAAAACTGTTGAATTTCAATTTAGTTATTAACAATTTTATTCATTCCAAGATTTATTTTTAATTTTTTTTTTTTTGTAAAAACAACTTTATCAATGTCCCTTATCTCAAGAAAAGTTGCTTGTTTATTTCTTCTTCTCTCTCTCTCCCTCCTTCCCCTCTCTCTCGCTCTTCCCCCTCCCTCATCCCCAAATGATTATTGAATAAAACAATTGAAGACCACTGATAGCTATCTTCCCCTCTGCCTAATTTTATTATTTATTGTTCTCCTTTTTAAGGCTAACACTGTTAAGACTTGTAATGTCCATCTTCTCTCTTTTCATTTATTGCTTCTCATCTTTTTTTTATCCATTCATCTTCATCCATCTTGTCTCTCTTGCATTCTATCTGTTCAAAGGTGTCACATATTAAATTCTAAGGGGGGGAAAATAAACTTGTAAAAAGGGTTTTAGTTCCAATTAACTTACAAATGATTGGTTATGAAGACTCAAGTCAATAAAATATTGCACCATTCAGTTAAGCATTCAATCCAAATAATAAATCCACTAAATAGTAAAACACTGGCAAAACAAGTTCTTTTTCAATACAACAGATGTTATATTAAATGGCCCATTCATTTTAACCAGATTAAGATTGCTATTCAAGTTTTGAATCAATAAAGATTACATCATCTTGTTTAGCATTAAATCCAAATATTCTGAACACACACAAACTAGGAATTTCACCTCTGCATCCTGGAGGCTATATATATATATATTTATTTATTTATTATTTATGTGTATATATGTATATCTATGTGTGTGTATATATATATAAGTTTGGTACATACGTGTCAACTTATAACTCAGAAAAGAGATGTTATTCAGATTCAAAATCTTGCATATACCTTGATATTCTTATAACTAAGAAACACCAAATTTGGTTATTGATTTTTACTGATTAAGGATATAATTAATTAAACAAAAATCAAATGATTTGCGATAATCGTGGCATAGCTGCTGCTGCTAATATTCAAAAAGTTCACTGACTGCTGCCTATATTCAGCAGTGATTTAAAATGGTGATGCTGCTGGTAATTTGAAGTTGATAAATTTGTGCCCTAATTATTTCAGCTTGGAATTTCTCACATATCACCGGTCTAATCTTAGAAATATTTATTTGGTTAGAAAGAAAATAAAATATTCTTTCTGAATATGTAATTTGTATGTGGTTTTATCGATGAAATTATTTTTTACAGCAAAGTAAATAACAATAATAAACGGAAACATTTAATGATTGATAATAACTCAACTTTGTTTTTATTATTAGTACTTTCATTTTAGAATAAAATATATTCATTTTTAATCAGTATTTAATTTTTTGTTTGTACAAAAGAGTTTTAGAAAGAAAGAAAAGAAAAAAAGAAATGTTAATACGAACAATTGTAAGTATTTAATTCTTAGCATTTTATTGTTACATTTTAATACGAAAAAAAAAAAAGAAAAGAGGATTAAACGAATACATTTCTACCATTTGAATTCAACAGGCAAGGAAGCTTGCTTAAAAAATAAAATTGTTTTAAAAATGTAAAACAAAAAAAGAGACTATTCTTAAAATAAACAAATATTATAATACACTAATTCTTAGCTTTGTTTATTGTCAAATCTTTAATAAAGTTTAGGAATGCATTTTTAAAAATAATATCTTAAATGGAAACAAAAAAAAAAACATTTCTAAAATAAACAAACATTCTACTATACAAATTCTCTTCGATCTTTCTTTTTTTTTTTTTTTTTTTGCTAAATCATTTCCTTTATTATCTCTCTTAATTCTGTTTTCTCTCACTCACTCTCTAATTTAACTGATGAACATGGTGTAGAAATGGTTAACTATTAATGGCTTTTAAAAGTAACATTTACAGAAAAGCAGCTTTTCATCTTGTTTTAGTTTAGTTTGTTGGATTTTACGGCATGTCAAACCCTGTTGGATTATTTTATGTCAAAGAGATTTTGTTTTATTCATTCTTGTTGGGTATTCAATTTTTTTTTTTAATCTCATATTTTTTAACACATTTTTAAAACTCATTTTTTATCTATTTAACCCAAAGATGAGACCCTAACAGGTACTACCACTCCGGGTCAGAGTGGACCTGGAGTAATAGCGATGAAGGTGTACTTCACACTCCCCAGAACTCCAGAATTGCAACTTCACCATTAGATGCAGTTTGTTCTAGTATAAACCCCATCCCAATACCACACCCATCCCAATACACAATAATTTTCTTCCTTTTGATCCCCCCCCCCACACACACACACACACTTCCATGATATTTGATTCTTCTCCAGATTCAATTTTGAAAAGTTTGGAAAATTTTGTTAAAAAAAAAAAATGAACCAAAAAAATGCACTAAAAAAAATGCCAGTTAATAAAAAGTAAAAGAAAAAAAAAACATTTTAACTCGGGTTCTGCTTAATTTTTTAATTCCTATTTCATTCATCTTATTTCTGTTGCTTTTTATCACTATGAAATGTCAAAGTGAGAAAAACTGTTGGGCCCTGTTTAGTCCGTCTACATTTCTATATTATTAAATCATTCTTCCACTCTACATGGCAATCCTCATTTTCCAAAATTGGTGACAATTTCAAAGTCTGTTGATTCATCATCTTCAGATGCAGCAGTATATGTGGCAATGTGTGTGTGTGTGTGTGTCTAATATAAAACAATATAAAATATCCACAACTCGGTCTCGGTCTACTACCAATTGGGAATGACAGTCACTCTAATGGTGGATGATTGTAGTATATACAATCTGTTGCGATTTTCACTTTCTTCCTCTTTTGCCCGAGTTCCATTATCCAAATGAAATGGTCTAAGGGAGATAACTCATAATCCACAATCGCTACCTCCTGATTGTCATTCTATAAATGTTAATAAGGGGTGGGGGTGGGTTGATGGAAAGTATAAGTTAAATAAGCAGCATTGATTATAGAATACAAATAATTATCTTCAAGATTTGAACTTGTATCCTTTCTCCTTAATCATTATGTTGGTTGGTTGGATTTTATGGCATGTCAACACTTGTTGGATTATTTTATGCCAAAGATATTTTGTTTTATTCATCCTTGATGGGTATTAAATTTTTTTAAACATTTTTTAAAACACTATTTTTTTATTTATTTAACCCATAGATGGGACCCTAACAGGTACTACCACTCCAGGTAAGAGTGGACCTGGGAGTAATGGGGAAGAAGGATACTCCACATTCCCCAGAGCTCTAGAATTTGAACTTCACTGTCAGATAGTTTAACATCATACCCAGAATACTAAGACACTCAGCCACAGCCCTCTAGCACATATGAAAAAGGGTTGGGCTTGGGCAGTAGGATTGGGACAATCATATCGGTGCTAAGACTTGACATGACCAGCCAATTGATCAGAGGGGGCCTCTCTATCCACCCATCTAGCTAAGTAAGAGTGGAGTGTTGCATGTCATGGACAATGTCAGGTGGCCCCATTGGGGGGAGTGCCGTTGGTGTATTTCTAAAGCCCCAGCTGACAGGGCTCCTGTTAATAAGGAGTGGGTTGATGGAAAGTATAAATTAAATAAGCAACATTGATTATGAAATACAAATAATTATCTTCAGCAAGATTTGCTCCTTGGGAGACTGTATGATATAAAAGCCAACCAGTCAATTTCTAAGTGGAGTACAGCTAGTTTCAATTCAGTGTTGCCTTCTCCTAGTCTCTCCAATTAAAGCTAAAGAACCCAGTCTAAACCGAGATGTTCCCTGTCTATCAGTGCATAGCAATGATTCAATCTGGGAAATCATTTTGAATAGTTTGATTGTTGATCAAACAAGTTATTGAAGAACTTTTGAAGATCTCATTCAAATAATAACGTCATTGTTTTTGCTCACCTATCAATCTAAGAAACGTCACAATCATTTAAATAAAAATTCTATTGTTTATTGGTGTTTCCTGCACAACTTGAAGTGTAAAATCCAATATCATCAGTTATTTTCCAATATTTTTAATTTTTAAAATAATTTATTTTAAAAACAATTTTAATCTAACTTTTTCAATTATTGGTTCCTATATTGTGTTTATCTTTTTACTTGGTCAATTCAAGAGGTCAACCCATCATATGTACTGCATCTTTGAAATGTCTTCTTTTCCAATGTCCTTCTCTATTTATTATTTTAAATTTATCCCACAATATTAGTTGGTTGGATCTTACAGCATATCAATCCTTGTTAGATTATTTTATGTTCAAAATATTTTGTTTTATTCACTTTTGTTGGGTATTCAATTTTTTTACACTTATATTTTTATCTGTTTAACTCCTAGATGAGACCCTAACAGGTACTACCACTCCGTCATTCCACAAAGGAAAATGGTTTCTCTTTCTTTCTATATATGGTCAGCCATACCTGACTTTTCTATTTCCCTTTGATTAATAGTCAAACTATTCAAAATAATTTCCTGGTTTAGGTCATTGCTATTCTTGGATTGACAGGGAACACCTGAAAAAGGTCAGAAGATACAGAAGCTGAAATGTTGTGTATTTACATATCACAATAAAGATGAGGACAATAGTCTGAAAGATCAAAATAATACACATCAAACTTACAACGCATGTTCAGCTTGCAAATCACATATAAAGGGAAACACTGAAGAACATGTCAACGCACCAACTACATGGTACTACCAAACAAAGAGGGTTCTTTCATGGATTGAATTGCTTTGACACATGCCGCAAACTAGCATGTACCAAAATATTGCAAAATTTTTGACACACCCAAGTAAATTGAATGGAAAATATTTAAAGCTTCAATCTTAAGAATTGTTTGAAATATTCATCTCATTCTTTTTTGTTTTTAGTCTGTTCAGCCAAATTATTCTTCAATCTTCCTCAGTTGATTAGCAATTCCTCAATTATTAACATTTGATGATTTTCATCTTTCATTTTATTGTTGGTGTTTATCAAAATGAAAAAGCTCATCTGATTATTAAACTGTTTCAAATTATTAACAAGGTGACACTTTTCCATCCTAACAAAATTATCAGTGAATAACGACATGTATATACACCTACTTTGGAAAATTGTAAAGATTTTAGAAAAAAAAGAATAAAAGTTAGGGTCATTTACCTAATTTACATAAATTATTAGTGTGGTTTAATAGAATCCCTTGTAAAAAAAGAAAACATTTTAATTGGTTCATTTGCAGATTTTAATGGATACAAACAATAACTAAGATTAAATTGCTATAAAAAGAGTAAAGAGTTAAAAAATGATTGTGGAGTTGGTTAATATGAGATATGGGATCCTTTTTTGAAAATGACTTTGAAAAAGTAATGATCCATCAAATATGTCAGTTTCTAGATCTCTCCTGATGTAATGTGTTCATGAACAGAGATCTCACCATCAATACTAAGATCTCTGTATATAAAGCTATATGCCTATCCATACTTCCATACTCTTATACGAAAGCGAATCATGGGTGTTGTATCACAGACACTTGAAGAAACTGGAGGCATTCCACATCAACTGTCCCCAGCGCATACTGGGCGTAAAGTGGTGGCACAAAATCCCCCTCTCAGAAATTCGAAGCAGAGCAAGTATTGACCCAATTGAGACCATCTTATCGCAACACCAACTGAGATGGTTGGGTCACACCATCCACATTCACTTGCAGACAGACTCTTAAGTACTTAATGGTGAACTAGAAGGGCAGGAGGCCTCCGAAAACAGTTCAAAGTTCAAAGATGACACATTCCCTTATTACAAAACTAGAAGCCACTACCCAGCGTCGTCTGGGTATAGGGTGGGTGGGAGATAGAATTTAAATGTTATTTCTATGTATAATTTAATTTTTAAATATCTTGAAATATAAATCTTCATTATTTTTGCTCAAAAAGCAAGATCTGGTGATAATGAGTGTGTGTGTGTGTGTGTGTGTGTGTGTGTATATATATATATATACATACACACATACACACACATTCACAATCACCAGATCTTGCTTTGTTTATTGTTCTATTTGTGTAGTTTCGGACAGACAGACAGACACACACATATATATATATATATATACATATACACACACACACACACACCAACTGCCCTTTGTATACAGATGGATGTGTAGATGGATTTTAAATCAATTTTGTTAGTTGGTTTAATAAAAGTTTGACTAATTTTTGTTTAAATCTCTGGGAAAAGGAATTATTATTATTATAAACTGCTTTACTTTGAATATTATCTTCATTTTTGTTTTTACTAAATCTATTTAGTCAGCCTTTCTGCAAGAAGTCAATTTTTAAGTGGAGTTTAACAAATTTGAATTCAGATTTTTCCTTCTCCTATATGATTGTTGTGCCTATGGTCAAATTCACGTTGAAAGCATTGATCACCAAAGTTGAGTAGCGATGTGCTGTTCAGTTCTTAGATGGGTGACCATTTAAGCAACAGCTGATACTGTAAGCAACCATATATCAAAATGACTTGATTTGGCATTAAATAACCCCAAAACAGTTGATACACCATAAAACAACCAACCAACTTCAAGTGATTGCTGTACTAAAGTTAAAGGGCCCAATTTGACATACTATTTACCCATGGCTGGAGGGAGAATAGTTGCATTAGACACCTTTTCCAAAGATATTAGTGCTATGTGAAATATAGACTTTTGGTTTTTATTAGTCACTACATTTGGGTGAAATATTATTACTATAACAATCAAGATCAGGATATTAGTCGAAGTAGATAATTTTATAATAAAAATTTGACTAAGTAAAAGGAAAGTTGTCAGAGTGGCCTATTGTCAGTATCAGCCTGACAGCGAGGGAATCTATCCCCTTTTTACTAGTACTAAACCAGAGAGATTTTTTTTTTTTGCTAAGGTGGAATGCCACACCTACCGTTAGCTTCCCACTTTAATGCACAGATCAGATTACCCAATCTGCACTACTTATGTGCTGAGTTGGTGGAGGCCAGTATGGAACCCAGAACCTTGTGATTCTAAAGTGGATGGTGTTTGACTGAACTAAGAATTTGACTATGTAAGTAAATGAATAAATCTGGCAGCTAAAACTATCATGGAACTTAAACATCTCAATTTCTGCTTTAATATTTTCTTTTTCAGGTTTGAATGTTTCATGCCTCTCACAACGCTTTCCTTTTCTTTTCAAATTTCTTTTTGATTTTCTGTGAATATTTTTGCATTATTTTTCAATTGATAATTTATTCTGTTTGTCTCATTATTTCTTTAAAAACAAAAATCTTCTAATTCTACAATTTAATTTCACCATGGAATTTCCTTCAATATGGCCAATATCAGGTTGGTTGGTTGGATTTTACGGCATTTCAACCCTTGTTGGGTATTCAATTTTAACAAACAAAAAAGGAATTTTCAACACAATTTTTAAACTCACTTTTTGGTCTATTTAAACCATAGATGGTACTACTACTTTGGGTCAGAGTGGACCTGGAAGTAATAGTGATGAAGGGGTACTCCATATTCCCCACAGAAAAGGAATTAGAACTTCACTACTAGATGCAGTTTAACATTATACCCAGGATGCCAAGAGCCTCAGTCAACGCCTTCTAGCACATATATGATAAAAAGGGTTGGGGCTTGCCATAAGGGCAATAGGGTTGGGACAATCATATAGGTGCTAGGGCTTGGTGTGACCAGCCAATTGATCAGAGGGGTCCTCTCCGACTACCCATCTAGCCTAAATTAGGGCCAAAGTGGAGTGTTGCATGTCATGGACTTCTCAGCAACCTGGTTTCCATCCTTAAGCAGCATGGGTCACCACCCACAGCCAACAGGTAGTCTCATTGGAGGGAGAGTCTTACCCCTCTACAAAGATGCAGTCGGCATATTCTACAGGTCCACAGGGTGGTACAGTAAGTAGGACAGTAAACCATAATGGCTGAGAGAGAGAGAGAGAGATAGGCCCCACCTTAGTACAAGACTAAACTGAATATCCTCGTATAGTTTAAAAACTTTACAGGGATTATATTTATCACGCATCCCACTTATGCGGGTCAGACACAAGGTCCTATTAATGTTACACCACCTATGACCGAAGCTCATTGCATGCACAAAAATTGCGTGGATCCCCTCAGCATTCCCTTCAAGTGGGGCGCCTCAGGCACTGGTCAATAAACCAGCCCTTCCTCTTTAAATCAAGGGTGGGGGTGGTTGTGCCTGGGGGAGACAGAACCCTGGGATCATGCCACTATTTAAACTGACCGGTTCAGTGGCCGAAGCCGTCAGACACTCTGAAGCTCTGAAAAACAAAAGTCAAAACCTTTCAGGGATGTTTCAGGCAATTTCTGAAAGTGTTTGATTGAAATTGGGGAGAAAAATAATTGAGTCCTAATTGAATAGAACAACAGACAAACATCTCCCGGCATCTGGCCTTTGTTTCTGGTGGCTTCGGCCACTGGATCGGGGATGAATTAGATTAACGACGTGATCCCAGGCACACCTGTCCCCTTGATTTAAAGGGGCAGGGCTGGTTTATTTCCTAGTGTTGTGGGTGCTCCAATAAGGGTAATATCAAAGGGATTCATTCTTGTGCTGCCAAGAATGGATCGCTTTGCGTCCGAGCTGCCTAAGTACGATGCTGGGAAATATGTCAGGTAGACAGACAATTGGTGAATATAAGATTTGATATACATTTAACATTTATTTTATAAATATTATGGGATAAAAAAGAAAAATAATTAAACTTTTAGTAACTTCACACGCCTCGCCATACCGTAATTTTTCAGAATTATTTTGATATAAGCCCTAGTTGAGAGTGGCAGATAAACGAAAGAAATAAGCATCCTTTACAATCACATAATGTGACACAAACATTCTACATCCCCCCCCCCAAATAAACCCTAGTGTTATATTTCAGAGTGAAAATTAATACAAGCCTTGTCTTATTTTTTTACTGTGTACGCAAAATGAAGTGTCAAGTTAAAGCATTTCAAATAAACTTTAATAAAAAATCTCGCTATGATGTGCATGGTTTGGATTCAGAGTTTTCTTCTCCTAGACCAGTTGCCATGCTAGGTTAAAGAGCCCAGTCTACCCTATTATTTACACATAGCTGGAGGGAGAATAGTTGGATTCATACCTTTCCCAAGGGTATTTGCGCCATGTGAAATGTAAACAGCTGTCTATAGAATTTATACTTGTTTTGCTGTGTCTATTTCCTACAACGGAAACCTCCAATGCCCCCCGGGTATAAGTATTTAAGTTTTAATGTAATGAAATATATTAGAAAGCATGAAATTAAATAAGAACGCATATAAAAAGATTGCACTTATTTAACTATATTTTTATTGATTTCTATTTAAAATCATTCATAGGATTGATTTTGATATGTTGGAGAATAAAGCAACAATAATATTTGGGATCAATAATACCAAGTAATTATTTTTAAACCCGGTTTTGTTAAAACCAGTATGCAAATTACCACTATGTAAACCTTTATTTCTTAACAATATATTAAACACATAGGATTTTAAACACATTAATAACATGGGCTGTTTTGAGGAAAAACTTACAGAAAGACAGTCACATAATCTATATTATATATAAATAAAATCTGTCCATTCTTCTCTCTGTTCTTTCATTTTTTTTTTAACCAAACGTACATTAATGAAAAATGCCACTCAAATATTAAATATAAGTATAAGTACTATAAATAAAATATGAAGCATATATATAAATATGAGATATATATATATATATTTATATTTATTTATTGTTTATTATTTTATTTATTATATTATGCAAAAAAAAAAAAAAAATGCCCTTCAGGCAGTGTAAAAATAATTTTTGAAAGATATTGCCTGAGTGAAAATTCTGTGTCAGAGGGTTGTAAGTAAAATCATCAAATTTATCAAAGGAGTAAAAAAAAAAAATCAACAATTTGAAATGGAAACTTTGTTTTTTTCCCCCTTAAATAAAATATTGCGTGCATTTATTAATTATTAATTAATAGTTATTTTGAATATTCTACACATCAATTTTTACATAAAATCGTAGGAATTCATTTATTTGTAAACTTTTTAGTTAACTTCTTGTTACTGAAAAAAAGTGCGAGAGTAAAAAAAATAATTAAAAAACTTGTTACAGGTTTCTTCTTTATTCTATGCAATAATCATTTTTAGTTTTGTGATGTAAGTTGTGACATAGTTTCGGTTACAGTCAAATGGAGACTGAATCTTGATTATTAATAGATTATATTATTTAATTATAATCTTTATTATATCATATGTATTTTAATAATCTTTAATAATTATAATATCTTTATTGTTATATATTTTTTTTCATATTATATATATTTTTCATATATATATATATGTATATATAAAATTATAGATATAATGTAAATATAAAAAATCAAAAATATAAATCTAAGTAAAATGTCATTTGATATTTATCGGTTAAGCAAATTTGTTTTTAACACGGTCATGAGAATGTCGTTTGTATGGAAACACAAAACATTTTAGGGAGAAAAACAAAACCATCATTTTGTTTTTTGTCTTTAACCGCATATTAACTTGTATTATTTGTTGATTCATTCTCATTATTTCCTTCTTTTCCTTTACTCAAACAGGAGAGAACTGAAGGGTTATTGTTTGATTATAAACATATCTATTTTATTACTAGCAGGACCTGTGGATATACCACAGTATGATAATTCAATTATTACAATGTTCTATTTATTTACTCAAGAGCTATTGCGAAATTCTTCAATAAAAAAAGTATGATAATTTTGATTTAATTCTCTCACTTTTTCTTTTTTTTTCCTTCTTTTCATCACGTTTGATTGAAACAGATTAGTGTTATCACTTCTGTGCACTTACCCCTTCTCTCTATTTTCCCTCTACACACTTTCTTTCTTTCTTATTATATTTTTTCTGTGTTAGCATATCCTTTTTCTTCTTTCTTTCTTTATAATAAAAACTGATTGTTCATTATTTAGCTAAGGTAATGACACTCTTAAGAAATAAGAATTCAGCGGATAAGTAACACCAGATAATGAGGATTTATATTTAGTATTTAATCTTGGACAATTTGGACCATCTCATTTCTAGACAGAGGGTGTTACAAGATAATAACAGTCGTATTTTGAAGGAATATGAGTATTAATATATAGATATGAATGATATCTTCAGGTTTATCAAATAATAAACAAATCTGTAAAACAAAAATCTTAATTAAAAAAAAAAAAAGATTTCAGAAATGATAACTTGAGATATTTAAGAATAAAAATTGTTTATTTTTTATTTCATGAAACTTTAATAAATTGCTACAAGCTGCATTGATGGATTTCTACGGAATACAAACAAAATAATTGCACGGATTAAAAAATACATAAATCATTGTTGATTCATATTTGAATGTTTGGTGAATTAAAAAGAACAAACAAACATACATGTGCACACATACACACACACACAACACACACACATATATATCTATATATAATAATATATATATATATATATTATAAATAAAGGCAAGGCTTAAAAATCCGTCATATTAGCAGTTATAGATCTATTTGCACCCATATGTATATACATACGGGTTTCATCTGATCGTTAAATTTTATTGAAATGGTTAGAGAATTCATTGGAAATTATATATATATAATAATATTATATATATATATAATGTGTGTGTGTGCGGGATTTCTAAATAGACTCTGGTTTCAGTTCTTATCATCACCTCAAAGGTGATGTTTATATCCAGGAACTAATTATGCGAGTGGTACCTTTTATGGGGGGGGGGCGGTTAGTTTGATGTTGTACATCTCATTCTAATCTCTTAGAATTGAAACCAGTTGATTCAGAAAGCCCCCAAAATATATAAAAATTTCCATGAATTCTGTAACCATTTCAATAAAACTTGGCAGTCTGATGAAACTCTTATTTATATATGTAATATCATGTAGAAATAGATCTATAACTGCTAATATGACGATTTTTAAGCTTTTTTCTTTACCACTTTGTGAGGATCGATTTCATTACTCAGTAGTAACTGATCTATTGGGCACTTGTGAGGATCGAATTCATTACTCAGTAATTGATCTGCAAGATTTGTTTCTTAGCCATTACATAACAATAATTTGTCAACAATGAAAATAAGTTTTAAAAAATAGAATCAACTATCTTACATGGATAAAGATTTAAGTTTTTTTTTTTTATGAAATGGTTTCAATTTTCACGAAGAATGACATTGTTACTGTGTTTCACCGAAAATAAGACCTACCTGCAAATAAGACCTAGGATGATTTTAATAAAATCCCTCCCCCCTTGAAATAAGCCCTAGTTGAGAGTGGCAGATTGACAAAAGAAATAATCATTCCTCACAATCACATCATGCGATGCAAACACTAGACATTCCCTCAAAATAAACTTAGTGAGTGTTAGATTTCGGATTGAAAATGAATATAAGCCGTGTCTTATTTTTGGGGAAACACAATATGTGAAATCACCACCAACCAAAAAAGACAAACAAAAAAAAAAAACGCTTATTTTAGATTTAAAAACATTGATTCGGGGTTGAGATTACTCTGGGTGGGACGGCTAAAAAGTTCATAGACTGAGCATACGCTTTTTCAATCGGTGTTGCAGTGCTTCAATCCCATTGATAAAAAAATAACTTATCAACAGAAAATATGACGTCATCATATGAACTTTTTAGTCAACCTTCGTATTTGGCTTTGGTGGGATGGATAAATGTTCGGTTAAAGTTAAGAAAAAAAAATGAATATTTTTATTTTGATGTATGAGTTGAAGTGTGAATGACATAAAGATGAGATTTTTTATAAAAAGTAAATGATTAAAAAATAAGAAAAACTGTTATTTAAAAAGATGTAGAACAGTTGTGTTTTTTTCTCTTCATTTTCTGGGATGACATCTTCACTGGGAGGTTCAGACGATAATTCATCACGGACCTACAATGCAACAAATAAAAACGCAATTAAAGAAATAAAAAAGTTTTAATAAAAACTGTATTTTTGAAGCTTATTAGCCATACACACAAAATATATATATATATATATATATATATATATATATAATATGACAAAACGTGACATGTTGGGTCACCCATTGAGCTTTGGGTAAATAATTGGGATTAGGGAAAAGTGAATTTTCAAAACGAATTAAATCTAAAAAAATAAATAAATACAACCGGAGAATTAAAAAAACCAAAAAAACATTAAAATCATCTTGTGAGATTTCTAAGAAAGGGAACACTTGACCTAATTTAAACTTGTTGAGACCCAAGATGTTGACTGGGCTGGCTGCTTATGAAACTTAACATACAAATACATTTTCATACTCTCCAATTCTCTCTCTCTCTCTCTCTCTCTCTCTCTCTCTCTCTCTCTCTCTCTCTCTCTCTCTCTCTCTCTCTCTCTCTCTCTCTCTCTCTCTAAACGAGGCGGTAATCAAGATATACATAGAGAGGAGGAAAGTGACAGACAGAATGTGGGGGGTCAGAGACGGGTCAGTTTTTGTCTTAATTGCAAATTACAACTAATTAGAACCAATTAAAATGGATTTTATCCAAAAATAACTCAACCCTAAAACTAAAGGAAATAATTTTTAAAATTATGTGTCATTAAACTAAACAGTAAAAAAAAAAAAGATAAATATTGATTCGTTCAGACTTAATAACAATAACAATAAAAATAATAATAATGAATCACATGGACAAACAGAAAACAACAAAGACTAGAAAACAAAAATGGGAAAAAAACAATTATATGGACACTTCAAACACAAATCGGAGAGGTTGCACATGAATAAACCTGGACGTGGTTAAGAAAAGGAAACCTTAAAAGAGAAACTGAATCACTAATAATTGCTGTACAGAATAATGCCATAAGGATAAACTATATCAAAAATTGATAAGACCCAACAAAATAGTAAATGTAGACTATGCGGTAATAGAAATGAGACTGTAAACCATGTACTATGCGAATGTAGCAAACTAGCACAACGGGAGTACAAAACTAGACACGACTGGGTTGGGAAGGTGATCCACTGGGAATTATGCAAAAAATTTAATTTTGACCATACAACAAATGGTATATGCATAAACGTTCTTGAGAACGAAACGCATAATATTCTCTGGGACTTTGAAATAAAAACGGATCACCTTATCCCAGCAAGAAGACCATGCCTAGTGTTGATAAATAAAAAAAGAAAGAACTTGTCAACTGGTGGATTTGGCAGTTCTAGCAGATCACAGGGTGAAGCTAAATGAAAATGAAAAAATGGACAAATATCTGGACCTTGCCAGAGAACTGAAAAAGATATGGAATATGAAAGTCAAGGTGATACCAATTGTAGTTGGTGTACTTGGAACGGTCCCAAAAGGTTTGGAAAGTCTGGAAATCAGAGGAAGGATTGCTACCATTCAGAACACTGCAATCTGCCAGAATACTCAGAAGAGTCCTAGAGACCTGAGGAGACTTGCTGTCACTCAGACTCCAGTGAAAGATCATCAGCTAATGCTGATGTGAAAACTCAATAATAATGATAATATATATATATATATATATATAATATATATATATATATATAATTAGTATCATAATACTTTTATAAATATTGTAAATTTCTAAAATTATTTGATATTACTATTACATATATGCTGACTTTCATGGGTGTCATGTTCTGAAGTTTGTTAGGGGAGATAACTCTCTTCACTAGCGAACGATATCACTCTTTAGTAAAATGATAGTAAAAAGCAACATCAATGATAGAGCAGGGTCATCATGCAATAAAACAAAATGACTGCATCAACATGCACATATGTACTGTTAATGTCTAGACCATATCAATCCTCCTGTACCATGGTTAGTGAGAAATAAAAACAAACATTGAGATAAAAAATACATTTTTGTGTATTATTATTTGTTTTTTCTTAGATTTTGGGTTATAACAAATTAATGGCCTTTTAGGTTTCCCCCACGTGAATAGAAGTGAAAGGAGAGAGAATATTAGGATTTTAAAAGTCCTAAGGTGGGTCTAGACGAAAAAAAAAAAAAAAAAGAAGATTGGGAACCGCTAATAAAAAAAATAAGACTATACGTAAACTATTAAACTAATTTAGTAACACTCGACAATTGAATTTAAAGATAATTAAAGAAATAGGGTCGAAATTGTCATCTCATAGAGATTCGGTCTCTTTTTGTCTGCATCCGAAACTACGTCACTACTTATGTCACAAAATCATCAATACATAGAATATGTATTTTAATTTAAAATGTATTCTTTAAACTCTCGCCCTTTTTACCGTAACTTATAATACAAACTCTCTACCATTAAATTTTTAACTCCGACCCCCCCCCCCGGCAACATCTTTCAAAAATTGATTTTTACACCACTCGGAGGGTGTTTTATTTTGCTAGTACTAATAAATAACGACGTTATATTTTCATTAGGAATTTGCTTTGGATCATGAGTTCAATCCTTACCCGGGTCTGTTAATAAATATGTCGTTTTGCTGATTGAAGGAGCTAATAATATGCAAAACGAATAATTAAAAATACTGACAATTTTACTTTTGTATTTTATTTTTTAATGATTTTAAGTCAATAATCCTCAATTCTATTAAGAAACCATAATGGCATCCACCCAAGGAATTGAACTCTCGACGCCTACGTGAGAATTTCTAGAGAATAAACATCTTTAACTTTTACTCTATTAGGTTTCTCTGAAAAAACGATCTCTACTAATTTGTTGCACATGTAAATGGCCCCAGAGATAAGAAAAAAAAATGACAAGAGGGAGTGTGGATCACGAGTTCGAATCCCACGGCTAGTCATGTTGCTTAACCTATAATTAAGATACTCGGCGATTTCCTTTAACAAAAAATATGGAAGCATAAGATAAGTTAACTTTCCCTCTCTGGATCACCTATTGGCCTCAAAGACCAAATTACGTCGTCCAAAAAGAAAAGAATTCTCTGACGCCAGATAGAGAAGGTTATTTATCCAAGGAATGAACCACTTTTATCCATTGGCCTTATCCGAGTCCTCCTGCTCAACAATGCGAGACATCGACGATTATATTAAGCCGACTCCCTAAAGTAATTTATTCTTAAAAAGAATAAATGCATTATCTTTCTTGTAAGTAGACTAATGAATAAAAACGTCAGCAGTTCGCATCAGCTATTTTCATGTGCGGTTCAATCCCGACGGAGCGCTGCTTATCTTGCCTCATTCATGGTCGAAGCTCACAATTAAAAGTAGCGGTTATTTTGCGCATTTTTTTAATGATAAGAAAACATTGAATAAAATCATCCCTCACTTTTATTTAAGATTCTCACGAACGTCCATCTATCAACCTAGATCATACTCTATGTAAGGAATTGAAACCCTACTCCGACGAAAGAATTTCCAGAAGAACGAACACCTTTAACCATTGCACCAACTGGGTCCTCTGCCTCGACACTGTTTTGTATCGATGATAATATTCAACTGACAACTTAAAGTAATTTAAATTGTAGACTCTTAAAAATAAGAGACATATCATCATCCTTGTAAGTAGACTAATGGATTAAGACGTCGGGGATCTAATCTAACATATTTTCAGGTCAGAGTTCAATCCTGGTGATGGGTTGTTGACGATGGGTTGTTGACGATGGTTTGTCTACTCAGGGATTACATACCACCAATCATAACTATCGACTGTTTTACATATTTTCTTCTTAAAATAATAAGAAAACACTAAATAAAATTATGTCACAATTCTTATGCCAGCTTTCTTTTCTTTCTATTATTGTGTCCTCGAAGGAATTGAACACGAAACTCCGAAGATTAGAATGTCCTCAGAACACACACCTTTAACCATTACACCACCTGGGTCCCCCAGACAAAATGTCATATATCGACTTTAATATTAAGCCAAAATAAAGCCAAAATAATTTATGTTTAACACTCTTAGAAATAATTAACATATCGCGTTTCTTGTAAGTAGACTAATGGATAAAGACGTTGTCGATCAGTATTAAAATACTTTCGTATGCGAGTTCAATCCCGACGGTAAGCTATTGACAAACATATCACATTATTTATTGATGAGGCTCATAATCATGAGTGGTGATAATTTTAGGTATCCTTTCTTTTTTTCTTTTAAATAAGTAGAAAACATTAAGTAAAATCCTAGATCAATTTTACCGAAGATTCGATCGGTGCGTCTTTCTTTCAACCTAGATTTTGTACCCTAAGAAGGATTTGAACACTCTACTCTGACGATAGAATTTCCTGAAGAACGAACACCTTTAACCATTGCACCAACTGGGTCCCCCCGACTCGATACTCCTTTATATCGATGATAATAATCCAACTCAAAGTAATTTAGGTGTAAGACTCTTAAAAATAGTTATATCCTTTGTCAACCTTGAAGTAGGCTAATGGATAAACACTTTGGCGATTTGAACTTTCATATTTTCAAGTTCAATCCTTGCGCTGGGCTGTTGATGAAAAGACTTGTCTATTGTATAACTATCGACGATTTTACATATTCTTTTTCTTAAAGTAATAAGAAATCCTTGAATGATATAATACCCATTTTTCTTTGGGACTTTATTGCGCTAAGTTCTCTTTTTTTATCAGTCGATATTGTGTTCTCGGAAGAAATCGAACTCGAAACGCCGACTATGGAATTTTAATTATCAGAGAACGAACACCTCTAACCATTACACCATGTTGGTCCCCTGACAGAATAACGCTATTACTGATTATAGTATTTAGCCAACTCAAAGTAATTGAGATTGAAGTTTCTTCAAAAGAGATCGGTTGTCATTCTGGTTAGTAGATAAAAACGTCGACTGTAAACTTTACCTATTTACCAGCTGGTATGAGTTCAATACGAACGGTAGGTACTAGCGAATATATTGTTTTATTTATAGAGTTCAATATTAATTATAGTGATAATTTTACATTTTCTTTTCTTAAAATAACCCGAAAACATTAAATAACAATTGTGGATTAATTTTACCCAATTTTCTTACGCTCAATCGTCCGCGAGTCTCAATTGTGACCTTAAGTAAGAATTGAACCCTCTTCACTGATGATAGGATTTCAAGAGAACAAACATCTGTAACCACTACACCATCTGGTCTCCACTGACTCAACAACGTTAAACATTGACTATAATATTCAACCGACAACCCAAAGTAATTTAGATTGAAGACTCTTAAAAAGAAGAGACAAACTGTAAACCTTGGAAGTAGCTTAATGGATAAAGACGTTGGAATGATCCTTATCACCTTCAAGTTCTAAGTTCAATCCTGACGGTGGGATATTGGCGGAGAGGTTTGTTTATTGAGGGTCGACAATGTTTACATATTCTTTTGTCTTGAAATAATGAGGAAACATACACCAACATTTTTTCCGCTAAGTTTATTTAACAAACGAGATTGTGACCCCGGAAGGAATTGAACTATAAACCCTGACGATAGAATTTGCAGAAGAATGAATACCTCTAACCATCACACCATCCGGAACACCTGACTCCTTAAACTTATTATATCGGCGATAATATTCCGCCAACAACTCAAAGTAATTTCTATTCAAGACACTTAAAAAATAAGAGACATTTGTCGTCTTCGTAAGTAGACTAATGAATAAATACGTTGGCGATTTAAATCAACATATTTTCAAGTACGAGTTCAAACCTGGTGGAGGGTTGGTGACGAAGAAGTTTATTTATGAGGGACTGTGTATTGTCTAATTAAAGCTGTTGATTATTTTGCATATTCTTTTTTCTTCTTGAAATAATCTGAAAACATTAAATAAAATCATCCGCCAATTTTCTTACACTAGGTTTTTCATTAGTTGAAATTGTGTTTTTTGAAGGAATCGAACTCTGAACGCCGACGGTAGAATTTCCAGAGGAACCAACACCTTTAACCATTACTCCATCTGGGTCTTCCCTGACTCAATAACGCTATATATCGGCGAT
>CM042152.1:98165166-98252666 GCA_023376005.1 Doryteuthis pealeii
TTATTGGGTTATTTTATACCGGAGACATTTCAACAAATTGGTAAAAATAATTTTCTCTTACAATAAGTTATTTTGGTCATTTTTCAATAGATATGTCTCAATTAAACTTTAAAACTGTTAAAAAAGTTTTCAAATTTTATTATTGAAAAAAAAAAACTTAATTCATAATCAAAAAACAAAATCAAAAACTAAGAATTTTGATTAAAAAAAGCAGATCAAAAGAGCGTATGAGGCTGACCCCTGCCACTAATTTGAAGGGAATATTCCGCACCCACCCAAAAAAGGGTGGGGTGGGGGTGGAGTGCGTATTTGAAGATAACCCAGTAAATGATATCAAAAATATTATTTCTAAAAATGTCCTCAGATTTTAAAGATTAAAACTGATCAATGTTAAAAAAAATAAAATAAATGAATAAAATTTAAAAAAAAAAGTTATGAATCAATATTATTAGGTTGGTTGGTTGGATTTTACGGCATGTTAACCCCTGTTGGGTTATTTTATGCCGATGACATTTTGTTTTATTAATTCGTGATGGTATTCAATTTTTTTTTTCTATTTAACCCATAGAGGAAACCCTAATAGGTATTACCACTCTGAGTATTGTTAGGGTGGATCAAAAGGAGTTTCATTTTTTTTTCTTTTACAGAATTTTACTCCAGAGTTTATTGCAAGTAAACATCCAGAACTGTCTTATTATTTATTCAAAACTAGGAAAAATGTGGATTCATGTCTTACTCAAACATTTGTTTTTCACATCAGCAGTTACGAAGCGAATGAATGAATGACTCCACTGTGTAGAAAAAAAAAATTACGTATGGATTATCATAATAGATTAAATTTTTGTAAAAGTCTTTTAAGTGCGATTTTTAAAAAAAGTAGTACGTACGTCTGTGTCAGAAGTGACTACGTAGACAGGTCCGTCGCCATGTTGGTGGAAGGGCTCATTTTGGATATGTCTTACCCCCCCCCCATGTATTCGATGTGAATACACAGATCTCTGCAACCTTTGTTGGGTTATTTTATACCGAAGACGTATTTGTTTTATTCATTTTTGATGAGTACTCAATTTTTAAAAACATTTTAACCCCCCTTTTTTTACATTTTTAATCTATTTAACTCACAGAGGGAACACTAACAGGTACTACCACTCTGGGTCAGAGTTGACATGAGAGTAATGGAGATGAAGGGGTGCTCCATATGCCCCAGAACTCTAGAATTGGAACTTCATCATCAGATTGAGTTTAACGTCATACATTAAGACCGTCAGCTACCGCCTTCTAGCACATATGACAAAAAAAGGTTGGAGCAATTATATAGGTTCCAGGGCTTGACGCGATCAGCCGATTGATCGGAGCGGGCCTCTCCGACTGCCCGTCAAGCCTAAGTAAGGACCAAAGTGGAGTGTTGCAGGTAATGGACTGCTCAGCCACCAGGATTCCATCGTTAAGCATCACAGGGGGCCACCCACGACCAACAAGCGGCCCTATTGGGGGGGGGTCTTACCCTCCTGAAAAGGTGCAGTCGGTATATTCTAACGACCCAGCCGACAGGACGGAGGAAAAAAAAAGAGCGAGAAAGAGTTAAATCAAGATTATTATACCTTTTACAGATTAAACTATTTTACAATAGCTCTTGAGTAATAATATCAAACGTTGTAATATCCTATTGTAGTATATCTACAGGTTCTGCTACTAAATAAACAAAAACGACAGCACAGTTAAATATATTAATTGAAAGCGGGCACCTCACATGGTGTAACGGTTACCAAGCAACATTTGCAGACCATCATTAGGGAGTTCGATTCTCACTGGGTGTCCCATACTTCTAGCCTTGTGCCAAATCTAAGATAACAGTTATTTACTAAGCTTAATAGAAAGAGTTTCAGATTTCACTAATAGAAAAAAAAAACTTCCTGGAATTAAATGTTTTGAATGTTAATGGAAAAAGTTAAGAAAATTAATGTTTCATTTATTATTGTCCTTTTATTTTACGGCATGTCAACTCTTGTTGGGTAATTTTATGCTGAAGACGTTTGTTCTATTCAGGCTAGATGTGTATTCAACATTTTTTAATATTTTTTCAAAACTTATTTGTTCTATTTAACCCATATATGGGACCCTAACAGGTACTACGACTCAGAGTTGACCTGGGAGTAATGGAGATGAAGATGTCATTTGTCTGGTATTTATGTCTAGATTCTTCTTTTATAAAGCAATAGATAAGCGTTTCAACCGAGAAAAAAAATGGCTGTCGTAATCTTAGATTTCATAAACAATTGCACAACTGAATTATAAAGAAACGAAACTTTGCTTGACCCACGCCATTTTAAAATCGTATCTACACACACACACAAAGAAAATATTTAATCTGATTTTGTAACTTTATCCCAATCTTACAACTTAAGGGCAGTGCGTTTTGATCTTATACGAGGGTTTTTCCTCACTCTTACTTTAAAGCAAATCTAGAAAGGCTGTGTTAACAGTAGTGAATAAAATAGAGCTCCACAAATATCTTAGAGTCAATATAGTAATATCTATTAATACTCTTGTTCCTTAATCTTAATTATCATCTTGCAACACCCTCTGGTTAAAAATGAGACAGTCCAAGATGAAATGCAAAAGTGTAAATCCTGATTATATGATGTGGCTTGTCCACCGAATTCTTATAAGTATCGTCACCTCAGCTAAATAATGACCGTGGGAGGAACACTATCATTAACTCAATTAGTTGCAATTACTGACTCAAACAGGATATTCCTTGTCCTTGTCACCTTGGATCGAACTGTACCCATGGTGAATGGGTTGGGTAAATACCTACAATATTCCTTTCATCCTAAAAAAGGAACTTTTATTCCTGAAACTGCAGTCACCGAAATATACCAATCGCTCTAAAGCACCGCTTTCGAGTGCGCTAATATTTCAGTTATAAAAAGAAATCAAAAAATGAAAAAAAAAAATAAAAAAATAAAAAAAATAAATATTTACAAGTGAAAAAAAATTATCAGTACGACCCACCCCTTCTGACATAACAGAAAGACTAGTTAACCGGTGAATTAGTTATTAAAATACACCTGGGACGGTAACTAGATTTATATTACCCTTCTCCTTTAAACATTTGCACTCACGAGACTAAATCTGACTCGTGTCTAATGATTTAAAAAGAAAATGATTTTTTTTAAAACTAAGTTCCTTTTTGGGAAATCCGATGAATTTTTCTTGAAACTGAGGATTATGCTCTTAATTTCCACTGTTGTAGGAAATTAAAACAAAATTAAGTCTGAAGGAACCTTACGTCCTTTTTTTTTTTTTTTTTTTTTTTTTTTTACAAGATTAAGATCATAGACAGAATTTTCAACCTCCACCCAACAAAAGACCCACTTCAGAAACTGGAACAAAAAGTGATCAATGGGAATGAATGCTTGTTTATATTCGTGTTAAAGTAACGTGGACATTGAGTCAACACATGGTTACGGAGTTTCCCGCCTATTCGATCTTCAGACCAAAATGAATTTAAAGTTTTGGCTTGAAGCTCGCATAGGAGAGAAACTATCAGCAAAGCACGTTTGACGTGATGTCCGCGTTGCTTTAACGCAAATATAAACGCCCCAGTAATTATTAAAAAAAAAAAAAAAAAGCACTATCAGCTTGGAAATATAGCACCAATATTATCCACAAGAAAATTGGTTCATAAAATCTTGCAACATTTCTAAAATTGAAAACTTGACGCGCGTTGTACAAATGATAGAATCATTTAGTAAAAAACAAATGAAAAAGTTCATCTCGTGTAGTTTTATTTTTTTATCTAGATTTTAACTATTGCATTTCAACAAAATCGCCATCTTTGCGGTTACATTTTAAGTGTTGCAAGGCTGTATATAGACACACCACTATATGTATAAAGAATAAAAGCAATATTTTCACAATTTGGAGTGGAATCCACATTTTATTCCACAGATTGTAATTGAGAAAATCTAGAGTAGAAATTCTGAATTTATTTGCATGAGGAGGGGGGTAGGTGGAAAGGGTCGATTTACAAATCCATCGAGTCTTAAGGAGTTGTCAAAAAGAAAGAGCGCCTTAAGGATTTACGATCATTTTAAATTTAAAGGAGTTGGATTTTAAGATATTCAACAGATTCATTGCAATTTTAATTTTACGATTTAAGGAACACAAAAATGAACATTAGAAGCGGCGATGGGAAAATATTTTAGTTACACTGCTTGATGGAAATGAGGATTTCCATTAGGACAGAAAATGGAATCAGGAGTTCCAGTATTTTACAGTTAATAGCAAATTTAAAAACAGCATTATAAAAAATTTATATTAAGAAACGTTATGAGGGAGGGGGAGGTTTTGTAGTTCTATATTACAAAAGTATTAAAATATATATATACAGTCAGGTTATAAGAAAAATAAAGAAAAAACAGTGTTTCTAGAAAAAGAGCACTCATAAATAAAAGGGAGGTAATTAATACATTCATCAAAGTGATATTTGAAGATTTATAAATCTCAATCACCAAGAATTATATAGGAAAATATAACACCGATTGTTATATTTTTTTTACGTTTTTGCCTTTTAACAAAACTGCCATCTTTGTTACATTTTAAGTTTGCTACAGGAATTAACACCCTGTACAAATTTAGATTAAAAAAACAAACTAAGATTTAAAGTTTTCACGATTAGGATTAATTTTCTCTATTAACTATTCTATAAACATTTTGATGAAGGTATCTATCCTCCCATCAATGGATTATTAGAGAAAATTACAAGAAAATTCAAGTTTAAAAACCACATAACCACGAAAGAATAATTTTCATTTTAGAATAAAATAAAAGATAAACGACTTAAAGATCGTGGAAATATTGTGTAGTAATAGGATAAAAAGGTCGCCAGCAGTTGAGCCTTTTAAGAAGCTGGGCATTAGAGGTTCAAATCCTACTCATGGTTTAAACAATCATTTTTAAGAATTATACAATATTAATTTTTTTTCGGAGAATCTATGAAGTTGGATATCGAAATCGAACTGGCATTTTGCTTAGAATTTCTTATAAATAGAAATAATTTAAAAAGTAATAAAACGTGAATGTTGATACAAGAATAAAAATATTTACAAATTAAGTTTGCTACGAACAGTTAATTATTAAATAAGGTTTGTAGACAATTTAAACAACGTCCGTCGTTAGGTTAGATTGTTCACATTTTAATTGTGAAATTGACAACTTGGGGATTTTAGCAACTTGTAGAAAGACACGATGAGAATATTTCTTATGAATTTCATTGTTCGAATTTACAGGAGGATTTAACAGCATCACATTTAATCTAATTGCCAAGTCAATCAAATCAGATTCGCAATAACCACTATGATAGGTCAACATATTATCCCAATTGTTGTCGGTCATTTTTAGAGACAGCCAAAGACAAGCGGCTGCTTTTAGGGATTCTTTTTCATAACAAAATTGATAATCGAGCAGAGAGGTTTCAAGAATGTAGCGCGCCAGAGTTAGGGTGTTAGTGTTTTTGTTCCGAAACGTTACTATAGCGACGTAGGAAGCGGTAAGAGAGCGGAAAACCGAGGGTAAAGTCAACGACAGCCAAGATGTTCCGTTCCATTTCGAGGAGTTTGTCAATGTCGTAAGCATTGTCGCACACATAAAGGAAATCATCACACTGGGGCATAATGTGTTCCTCGTACTTACAAGCAATCAGAAGAGCTGCCGTTCCAACAAGTTGCAAATGAGAACAACGGATGTTAACCTCGGAGAGATACTTATCGACCAATTTGACTGAAAGGTAAAGAGTTTCGTGGTGCAACTCAAAGTTTGACTGAACTTCGACCATCCATTCAACCAGGACTGAACGCATTTCCGAACTTATGTCGGCCTGTTTCGTAGACATATAATCAGGCACAACAAATAAACTTTCCTGACTTCGGTAATATTTGAAGATATCTTTAGCATACTCGCTTCCCCAGACAGCTATCCCAGCCTGTTGGTTATCGAAAAAGTCAAAATCAGACTCTTCTGGTAAGTTAGGGTCACAGATTTCCTGATCATCATGACCAAGCGTCACGGGTTCGAGCGCTAAAGAAAGCTGTTCTATTTCAGGTTCTTCCTCAATTATCTTAATCGGTTGTTCTGAAACCGGCTGCTTCTGGGGAGTGGAGGAAGAGGACATGTAGACTGGGTTTCCGTTTTTGTTACTGCAGGTTTAGAGGAACAGGTTTGTTCTTGGACGGGTAGAACTCTGGCAATTTTGAATTGTTCGTCAAGTCCCCAAAAACGGCCCGACGTTTCAGTTCTGGTTTTGCATTCAGTTCGGAATTGGAACGAGCTCGTTTCACCCCCAAATGTTGAAGTTGGTTTGTTGTGGTATTTAACTTTGGGTTTACCATTTGCAACATTCATGGGATTCCTTCGTGGAATTATTGCGGAAGGTCTTCGAGTTACTCTGCGTGTATTCATTCTTGTGGCGTTAAAGATCGTTCTGGTTTTCCTCTGATTAATTTCTGTCTTAAATTCTAAATTTTTTTTCTTATTTAAAAATTAAAATATTTGCATATTTTCTTGTTCGACGTTATTCATTGGTTGATACAAATGACCACGTGAGAAGAAATTACATGTTTTCGTTACCCCTTACAAAAAACAACACCAACATCTAAATTTAATTTGTAAAACGGTTGTTGTGTGTTCGAGTTGGCACGCAGGAACAAACTGATCATTATACTTTTCCTTTTTTTTTTTTTTTACATGTATACGAGGCAGGATCCAAAAGTTTGTCGAAATTGACTATAAAAAAAAAAACAAACAAAACAAAGCAAAAAAAAAGAAGAAAAATAAAAAAAATAAAAGAACAAAGAAAATAATTGTTCCACCACGAAATTTCCAATTAACCTTTTTTCTATATTTGTCATTGTAAATCAGACCTGAAACAACTGTAATAGTTCAGCCCACCAAAATGGAACAACTTTTTATCTCTACTAATCCCATTCTACAGATCAGTAGACTCTTTGAGGATTATCGTACATTCTTACCTCGTTTCTTTGGAAAACTGTGTCAAGTGGCTTCGGCCATTGGACAGGTAAGATATATGATATCAGCGTGATCCTAGGCAGCACCTGTCTCCTTTATTTAAAGGGACAGAGTCGGATTTATTGCCCAGTGCCTGATGCACCTCAATAGAGGAATGCCGAAGGGATCCACACAATTTTTTTCACTTGCCACGCATGAGCTTCGGTTTGTGCGTGTCCGTCCACCCCCTCCACGTTAATTGTCCTTGTGTCCAACTAGCATGATGGGATGCCAGTAAATACTTTCTCTTTGAGAATCATCACTAATCACTGGCATCACATTTCCAAGTGACCCCTTTTTCAATATTTCACATTTATAGATCATACCTAGAATAGGTGTAATAATTAGGCCCATCAAGATGGAAGCACTTTTCTCTTTGGGGATCATCTTTACCCACTGGCATTTGACTTCTTTGTGGTATTTGTATGAACAAGGTTTTTCGCTTAAATCACACCAATATCCCATAAGAGTTAGGATTGGGAATTAAAGATTTTGATACTTATCCTATGTGTTATTTCTCTGAATTTTTGAGATGAGGCTTAATAATTTATATTATCTGGATTATTCGGACTATTGTCCTCGTCTTTATTGTTACATACACAACATTACAGCCGATGTGCCCTCCGGCCTTATTCAGGTATTTCTTGTCGGACTCTGGGACCTTCTCAAACTCCAGAACCCCCTCCTCGAACTTTGGGACCTTCTTTTCGAATTGGGAACCTTCTTGTCGTAATCGGGAGTCTTCATGAAACTTCTAACCTAACCCTTTAATCAATCCACGGGAGTATACTGTTCTAATGTCGATAACCATGACTGGGCACAAGCGTTAAGCTATGTTAATTATGCTATGTTACTGTCTGGCTGAGGCTCTTCATGTCCTGAGAAGGACGTTAAACTCTATCTGATGATGAGGTTCCAGTTCAGGAGGAATGGGGAATGTGCAGCATCCCTTCATCGCCATTTTTCCCAGGTCCACTCTGACCCGGAGTGGTAATATCTGTTATGGTCCCATCTATGGGTTAAATAGTAAAATGTGTTTTAAAATAATTGGGTATCCAATAAGAATAAGTTTATTTCAAAACTTTGTCGGCATTAAATGACCCACGAAGTTGATATGCCGTAAAATAAACCAAACCAAACCAAACCTCTGTCTAAGATTCCAGTGACACTTGTCATTCGCTAACACGGATGCGTGTATGTATTTATTCAAACAGGATGCGACACAAGGTCAATTTTAAGGGGGTGGAATGGAGGGGGGTAAAGCTAGTTTGAATTCAGACTGGTTGTCTAAACAAAATTAAAGAACACAGTCTGCTCTACTATTTACCCATGGCTGGGGGAGAACATATGTTTTGCAAACAGTGTCGTCTAAAATTTGCACTCTAGTCACCGATTTCATTTCCTACAACAATAACCGTTACGCAAAGAGCGAGTTGGCACACATATTCAACTGGCCATGTGTCACACAGCACCAGCATAGAGGGGTTAGTGAAATACAAGGTCGTTTATATCTATCTATCTATCTATCTATATATCTATCTATCTATTGCAGTCTCTCTCTCTCTCTCTCTCTCTCTCTCTCTCTCTCTCTCTCTCTCTCCTCTATCTATCTATCTATCTATCTATCCATCTATTGAAATCTGTTCCTATCTATCTATCTCGTTCTGTTCCTATCCATTTATCTATGTATGTGTATGAGTGTATGATTATGACTCTCTCTCTCTCTCTCTCTCTCTCTCTCTCTCTGTGCGCGCGCGCGTGTGTGTGAATGGATTCATATACGTATATACACACACACAATCGTATTCTTGTGAGAATGCCCGATTAAGAGTGCAAGAGAGAAATTAAACTTGGTTGGTCTTTGTCGATGTTTATCCAACAGGTCATGTGATGCTTTTGTATCTTTCTTTTGACCTTCTGACCTTTATGGTGGATGACAATTTGGAAATTGACCTTGGATTTTCTTTGCTTCATTCTCGTTACTCACGTTTCATTTCTGTCAAACAGAACTTAAATCTCGTTTGCGACAAGTTGAAAAGAAACATCGCGTATATCACTAGACTGATCCCCGACAAAAGGATCACTTTCTTGTAAGGATTTTAGGTAAGCGATTCCTATTGCATATAACCCAACATCCTATCTATCTATTTATCTATCTAATCATGTCTGTTTATTTCAGTCTGTTTCCATCTCTTTATAGTAATCTTTTCCGATCTATCTATCTATCTATCTATCTATCTATCTATCTATCTATCTCAGTCTATTCATATCTATCTATTTATCTTTTAGTTATTTCATATCTATCTATCCATCTCATTCTAACCATTTATAGTAGTCTGTATCCGATCTCTCTCTCTCTCTCTCTCTCTTTCCTATATATATATATATATATATATATATATATATATATATATATATATATATATATAAAATAGTACATAACCAGACTAGATTGATGTGTACGTGGATCGGAAGATTATATTACACTACCCTTCCCGTTGCAGGATATCATTTGGTTATAGTTAACGTATTCTAAACATTGTCGAAATGGTATAATGTTTAATGTAAATGCATTACTAATGATCTTACAATCGAAATACAGAAGTGACGCCATAGCGTAGTGGCTAATGTGACATCGTAGTAAGCGAGTTCGAGCTATTACGTTCACTTTCGGACTAATACACTTGGGAAAGGTATGAAACCCATGAGCCCCTAGATATGGTTTAAATAGTACAACTACTGTTCTTCTACATGGGTCGGTTTGGCATTAAATAACCCACGAAAGTTGATGTGAACAATGGAGAATATAATAGAATAAATTAAACATAAAGAGATTAAAACACTATTACCTGCCCTTGACAGTGGAACTCTCCTAACAATAACATGTTCTTGTAAGAGAGATGTGACAAAAAAGAAAAATGATGATGCTGATGATGAAATGTTTTATAGCCTATTTCACTGGAACAAATACCAACGAAGACCCCTCTTTTATGTGCACACATTTTTTTCAACGTAACCGATTCGTATGATACCGAAGTCAATCTGGAATATTGATGGAATTTATGACAACGTAATACTTGCTGATTTGTGAGTCTCAGCGAGTTATTAACAAGTTAAGTGTTTGGTTTGAAGTGGCGCGAAAATTCATAATTACGTCATGAAGGCTCTCAAGATCGACTAGAAACACTTGAAGTTTCAGCCGGAGGGCACATCGGCCGAAACATTTAGTATATACCAAAATAAAAGATGAAGACAACAGTCCGAAAAATCTAAATATCAAATTATCAAACCTCATCTAAAAAATTCAACAAGAAACACCTGAAGAAGGCCGGAGGGCACATCGGCCAAAACGTTGAGTATATAACAAAAAAGATGACAGTAGTCCGAAAAATCTAAAAAAGATACTAAATGTCATCTAAAAAATTCAGAAAAAAAAAAAAACTGTTTAGGAAGTAACTCTAATTGAGTAATGTTGTGAAGTTTGTCTTGTTAGGAAGAAATGGTTAGTAAATCTGCGGAAAACAAGTGTAATGAGATCGATCCTCACCGGATGCCCCCACATATGCATTGGGCCAAAACTAAACTAAATATTATTTCTCTGAATTTTTGACATGAAGTTTGATAATTTGTATTCTTTGTACTATTCGGCCTATTGTCCTCATCTTTATTGTTATCTACACAACATTTTGGCGATGTGCCCACCTGGCCTTTTTCATGTGTTTCTTGTAGGACTCAGAAACCTTCTCCAAATTGGGAGCCCCCCCTCCTCGATATAGGCATTGAGTCAATACAGTTCTAAGTGACAGTTATCTCTAGGCTGCAGGTTCAATCCTGGTCAAGGGAGACAGTAAAATAGAATAATTAACATAGCTTAACGCTTGTACCCAGTCATGGTTATCGACATGAGAACAATTTACTCCCGTGGATTGACTAAAGGGTTAGGTTCGAAGTTTCATGAAGACTCCCGATTACGACAAGAAGGTTCCCCAATATCCAATATGAACCCCAAGTGGAATGAGAACAGTATATTCCCTTGAATTGAATAAAGGGTTAGGTTTGAAGTTCCGTGAATGCTCCTGATTACGACATGATGGCTCCAGAGTTTGAGAAGAAGGTTTCCAAAGTTTGAGGAGGGGGGTTCCCAAGTACGAGAAAGTTCTCGAGTTCGACAAGAAATACCCGAAGAAGGCCGGAGGGCCAATCGCCCGAAACGTTGTGTAGATAACAATCAAAATGAGAACAATAGTCCGAATAATCCAAATAACATGATCAAAATGTATTAATGTTTATTATTGATTAATAAAAAATTAAAAAAAAAAACTTTTTACAGTGGATAAATAGCAAACAAACTTAGAAAACCATTTACGATTATGATTTGGAGCATTAATTATTTACTAAACTTAGCTTAGATGTGGCACAAGGACAGAAGTATGGGGCACCCAGTGAGGATCGAACTCAATAACAATGGTCAGTTAATCTATCTTGCTAACCATTACACCACGTGAAATATCCAGATTTGAATCATTAGTGGGTGTAATAGTTAGAGGTTTGTTAAAATAGTGTTAATCAAAAAAAAAGTTTGTTAATCAAAAAGTTAAAATCTCATTTCTAATTTTTCTAACTTGTCCTCACATGACTTTAATTCCTCTAATGAAATCCTAGTCCCCAAGTGACGTTAGGGTTTACAATATGTCAATCAAACTGAGTTGACCTCAACTAGCTACAGCGATGCCACTGAGATAAATTAAGCCATCATATATCAGTATAATTTAATTTAACATTTGACCATTGAGGATATCTTTCTATCTGGTTGACTGTGGATCTCAATACGTAATTTAATTACTTGAATACGTCAAATAAGAAAAACAAACGAGTTATGTCACTTTCACTACAATCTAAATATCTCGTCTCAAATCATTTATATTTTCCTTATATTAATAATAATAATGATAATGGCTGTCAACTCGTGTTCGAGTAAGACCATTTCTTGTTTTGTTGTTTGTTTGTTTGTTTTTATCATCATAGTTAGGTGCCAGTAGCATTTGACACTCTATCCTTGTGTTCTCTCAGATGACTCACCAGGCCAGTCCTGGAGAGACATACTCTTCCACATAAACTACATATTGGAACTTCTCCACTTTGAATGTTGCTGGGCTGAAAATTACCCTTTCTAATAGCCCGCTTCAATTTTTGGTGTTTAATTCGGTTGAACTCACATTCTTCCACAGAATTTACGCGGGGGCGTAGAAATACCTGGGTTTGTATGCAGGCGCGTAACAAGACCACTTTGAGGTATCCTTGTCTTGCAGTCTTGTCGAATCTGTTCATCACACTGTCTCTTTGACTCTGATTACCAAAAAGTGGAGCTAGTTCCATGCACGCTATATCCACTAAAAATATTCTCTTCATCACAGATATTTTCTGATTTATATTAATTATAAATTCATATTTACAACAAGAAAATCTGTCTCCATAATAAATCAGACGTGAATACGCACATTTTATGTTGATGTAATTCATTTATCATTATAGCACGATGGTCGTTGATTAGTTGTTTTGTTTTACGGCATATCAACCCTTTTAGGGTCATTTAATGCCGGATCAAATCATTTTGATACCAGACTGCTAATAGTACATCCTGTTGCTTAAATCACCACCCATCTAAGTATTGAACAGACTCATCGCTGCTTAACTTGGGTGATTTAGCGGGAACCTTTAAATGTGACTTGACCGTAAGCAAATCATTAGTAATGCATTTACATTAAACATACAACCCTATCGACGGGGCTTAGAATATACTGAGACTCCCTCCTTCTTTAGATATTATTTTCCATCCTAGTTAAATGGGTCCAGATAGTATCCTTCAACGGGAAGGATGGTGTTATATAATCTTATATATATATATATATATATATATATATATATATATATATATACAAATCTGTGTATTAAAACAGTTAAAAATCCCCTTCGCATTCTGTGGGTGACGATGGCCGAGCAATTAAGCTGTCCGACTGCTGCTGAATCTATCGGAGTTCTATCCCGGCTGTAGGTAGCACACAAAATGTCTAGCCACACTGAAGAGACTTGATAAATCGAAACACGTGTTTGTGGATGACTATATATATATATATATATGAACCCCTCTAAACAAGCAGGATGCGACACAAGGTCAATTCCTTAAGTGGAATTTAACAGGTTTGGATTAAGAGTTTTCATTCTTTTAGACCTGTTGCCGTACTAAGTTTAAAGATCCTACTGTTTACCCATAGCTGTAGGGTGAATAGTTTCCGAAGGATATTAGCGTTATGGGAAATACAAACAGCCTTGTCCAGAATTTGAACTGGACGTGTCCATTTCCTACAACAGTAACCGTTACACCACAAGTCTCCATCTTTCTTGATATACAAATTGTTAAATTCTCTTTCAATAAACTACACTACGTGCCAAATAAAAAATTCGGCAAATCTACAATTTAACACAGATAACATATAGCGCAACAGATATAAGGGTTTAGTTTATACAGTTCAAAGTGACAATAATTTTTAGGTTGCAGGTTCAATCCTGGCCAAAGGCGATAATAACATAGAATACTTAACACCGTTCATGGTTAACGGAATGAGAACAGTCTACCCAGGTGGATTGAATAAAGTTCCGAGAAGGCTCCCGATTACGACATAAAGGCTCCCGAGTTCAACAAGAAGATTCCTGAGTTCAAAGAGAAGGTTCCCAAGTTCGACAACACCGGAGGCCACATCGGCCAAAACAGTGTGTATATAGCAATAAAGACGAGGGCAACAATCCGAAAAAATCTAAATAATATAAATAGAATGTTTGAAATTATTCGTCGCTTAAAAGAATCTAGTTCTTTTATATTTTTGTTTTGAACATCCATGGATCAGTGTTTACCTGAGAAAACATTTTAATTTACGTCCAATAAAAATGATAGTGAAAACTGATCTCGACATGTCATCGCCCATTAAAAAAACCCAGAAGAGATTTTAATGTCGTTAACTGGTAACATATGTAAATGTTTGTGACCTTTGACCTTGAACTTTTATAAACCATAAACAAATTGCAATTAATGATCAAATCGTAGACAATTCTGTCATGTCTAAATTTTCATCCCTGGGATTAGAACTCGCGTCTCACATTTCGCTTCTTTTTGTATTTAGGTTTCATTTTTATATTATATTAAGGTTCCTAGTTCGATACCGGTCCTCGCCAACTCAGCGTATGAGTAGCACAGGGATCTGTGCAGTAAAGTAAGGAGCTGATGGCATGTGTGGCGCTCCACCTCAGATGCTAAAAAACAATCTCCTTGGTCTAGCGCTATTGAAAAGGGGATAGACTCCCTCGCTGACTGGCTAATACCGACTTTAGGCCGCCCCGTCGACTTTACTTTTTATATCATATCTACGTATTGTGTTCTGGATAACCGTATGACGTTAAACTGGATCTAATGGTGAAGTTCCAATTTTGGAGCTCTGTGGAGTGTGGAGTACCCCTTCATCGGCATTACTCCCGGGTCCACTTTGACCCGGAGTGGTGGTACCTGTTCGGGTCCCATTATGGGTTAAATAGAAAAATGTTATGTTAAAAATTGAATTACAAAAAAATTGAATGTGCCCATCACGAATAAATAAAACAAAATGTCTTCAGCATAAAATAACCAACAATGGTTGACAATTTCCCTGGTCTAGATAAAACGAAAACGTGATAGACTCCCTCGCTGTCCGATATATGTATGTGCATATGAGTATATATAAAAAGATATGAATTGGATTCATTTCCTTATAAAAAGATATGATATGGATTCATTTCCTTTCTTTTAACGTATGTGCATATAATATATATATATATATATATATATATATATATATATATATATGTATTGTTAGTTGGTAAACAAAATATAAATTGACTTACTCTTCTACTCCGTCGTAGTCTCCTCCGATACCCACATATTCGGCTCCAATCAGATTTTTGATATAATCAATGTGATCTGAAAAATATATTCATACATTAATACGCTTCTGTGTAAATCCGTTTCTATCATTCATGTGTGTCAGACGTTAAGTGATGAATACTGTTAGGGGAGATAACTCTCCCCTAACGAACTATTGACTCTTGAAAATCGGAAAATAAAATGAAAATAAAAACTAAAGAAATAATTCTTGGAGACTTGATATGTTCTAGCATCCCTTAACGTAATAATTCATACAGGCAGAACCTATGGATATACCACAGTATAATGATTTACTTATTACAACGTTTGATATGTTTACTTAAGAGCTATTGCGAAATAGTTCAATACGTAAAATTATAATAATTTTCATTTAACTCTCCCACTCTTTTTTTTTCTTTCCTTTAATCTTTTTATTATGTTCGATTTAAACAGATTAGCGTTATCGCTTCTGCAAGTTCAACCCCTCCGTATTTCCTCTACTCTCTTTCTTTCTTATATTTTTTTAGTGTAGTATGTCATTTTATTTCCTTTATTTCTTTATATTAAAAACGGAATGGTCCATTATTTAGTTGAGGTGTCGACACTCATAAGAAATAAGAATTCGTCGGATAAGCAACACCACATAATCAGGATTTACATTTTTTTATTTCATCTAGGACGATATATTGCAATATGATAACTGTCATACAATTAAGGAACACGAGTATTAGTATATAAATAAGAAGAAAATGAAGGTGGTCGAAGCTAATTTGCATAATCAATTTTTAACAATAATAATGATATATATATATATATATATATATATAAGAGAGTTTCATAATTTGCTTGAAGCATTGTGTATGTATTGGTTAGGAGGTTGATTTAGAAGGCCATCACAATGCAGTTTGGAATAAATAAAAATAATAATACGGTAACAATGGTGGTGTGTGTTGACCTGTATTTTTTTAAATTATTTCTTGAATTTTCGAGGTAATACCTCTTTATCAAAAGAATTGAACTGAAGCAGTACAGCTATGGCATTTCTTCCTAAATGAATTTTTTTTTTTTTTTTTTTTTTTTTAAAAAAACGACTCAAGCAAAAAGAATCCACAAAACACCATCTCACGTCCAATGCCTGTTTTTTAAGGTTCCCACATTTCAACGAAAATATAACCACAGCAATACGTAGGGCGATACGGAAGGAGGGCCTGGATATACAACTTGCCCATTACGGACCATCACTCAGGAGAAAACTCTCCAAAAGCCACCATAAGGAGGCCACTAGTTGTACACTAGCGAACTGCCCCATCCGCGACACAGGTATGTGCCACGAAGTGAATGTGGTATACCGCACAAAATGTAATATATGTAACCAATTTTACATAGGTAGCACCACAAGACCACTACACATTAGAATCAAAGAACACTTACACACACAAGCATCCACTTTCCGTAAACACTTAGTTAAATGCAACAACACAGAAAGAAATATAACAGTCAATATAGAGGCTCGAGAGAGAAATTTGGGTAATCTCAGAATTAAAGAGGCCTTGCTAATCGCTAGATTACACCCAGAGATCAATAACAGGAGTGAACTCAGCGCAGAGTTCATCATACAATAAACCCACAACCAACGCACACATGTAACAGTATATGCACACACACACAAAACACATACCCACATGCACAATGGAGAATTACTAATGAAACAAATCTACAACGAGAAAGACTAATACGAAACACGCACTCAAATCTATAGCCCAACATCTCGCCCACACATACAAACACACAAGCCATTGCACACTAGTTGTTAAGGAAAAAAAATTAAATAAAATAATTAAATATATATATATATATATATATAATATATATATATATATATAATATTTAAAAATATTATAAAATATAAAAGATAAATTGAATTAGATATAAATAAGTAAATAAGCAAATAAATATGATAATATTAATAATAATAATAATATTAATAATATTAAATGATTAAATTGATGTAAAATCCAACAGGAAACGTCACAAAACACAAATACACTTTTTCATTCGCACATACCCACGTACAAAATCCCGCGCTAGGATACAGTCTTAACATCACAGCCAACACGCATTTTCAATGTCACGCGCATTACAACATACGCACACGTACAAAAAAATAAAAAAAATAAAAATAAACGCATTCACGCTCACACGGGAATACAGTTATTTCAAAAATAACGTCATTTTCAAAAAAAAAAAAAATTCATTTAGGAAGAAATGCCATAGCTGTACTGCTTCAGTTCAATTCTTTTGATAAAGAGGTATTACCTCGAAAATTCAAGAAATAATAAAAAAAAAAAATACAGGTCAACACACACCACCATTGTTACCGTATTATTATTTTTTTATTTATTCCAAACTGCATTGTGATGGCCTTCTAAATCAACCTCCTAACCAATATATAATATATATATATATATATATACCAACCCTCCACACGAGCAGGATATGACAATGGGTCAGTTTCTTAAGTAGAGTCTAACAGACCTGAATTCAGAGTTTTCCTTCTCCTAGACTGGTTTCCATGCCAAGATTATGTTTAACTAGAGGGAGTATAGTTAGATGCATAACTTTCCCAAGGTTATTAGGACTATGTGAAATGCAAACAGTCTCGACCAGGATTTGAAAACGGATCTCCGAGTCCATGTTCTACTACTCTAACAATTACATCACGATCACTTCCTTTCTAGGAGTGCATTATGGAGAAAAGAAAGAATTCTATTTGTATATTCACAAAGGAGAAAAGAAAGTGTAAGCTTATCTTTTGCACCTGAAGAAATGGAGCATTTTTTGTTAAAGGTTAAATGGTGCCAAGATTTTGTATCAGAGAATTTCAGAGAAAGTTTTTACCTGCCACTTGCTGTAGGGTAGTTGTGCTTTGGTTGTGAGGAGGGCAGTTGATGTAAAGGTTAAAAAAATTCACCATCACTACTCCGCCATTTTGTTTCTGTAAAAAGGAATAAAACAAAATCAATTCATCAAAAGTTGTGAGTATCACATTTTGAAAGTTTAAAAAAAATGAGATCCAAGCACTGAAACACCGACGGAAGAAGTTTTTGAACCTCAAAGGAGACTGTGTTGAAAAATAAACTCCACTTAATCACATAGTTTTTCTCATCCCATAAACTTTTCAGCCGATTGTAGATTGATAGAGACGAAGAACAAGAAAGAGGTATATATATATTATATATATATATATATATATATATATATATAGAGAGAGAGAGAGAGGGGGGGGGAGGAAAATATTTTTTACGGCGTCTCGCAGATCCATTACTACTGAATAGTGAGTTCCATCCTCGCTGGAAGCCCCATACCTGGGATTTTGTATAACATGGTTTTGAACAGGTTGGGTAAGAATGGGCATCTCATCGGGGTGTAATGGTTAGCAAGCTAATTTCACAGATCCATTACTACATGAATGCATCATACTTGCGACTTTGTGTCACATCTTCCGTGATGAATGGGTTGGGTCACACCCGTCGTTACACAAACTCCTTTGTCTTCAAGACTTGTTTTTCAATTGCATGTCAAAAGTTCAACAAATATATCGAATTGAGTTTCACATACACCTTAATTCTTTGCCTACTTTATGCCACTCGCAGCAGCTCTCTAACTACACTCAAGCAAAGTACAAAAACTGATGGTTAGTTCATTATGATTGAGCAGAAGGTCTTCGAATACAATAATAATAGGACTTTATTTGAATAGAATGAGTTCTGAGCTGAATAGATAGTGAACTTTGAAAATATCCCATAACACAGGTAAAAAATACCAAAGGAATTTGATACAACCGTGTGGGAAATTTGGTAGGCGAAGAGTTAAGTTAGTTTGTATTTGACATACATGTGTGAGTGAGTATGTATGTATGTATGTGTGTGTGTGTGTGCGTGTGTGTGTGTGTGTGTGTGTGTGTACATATACAGCTGTGAACTTTGAAATATCCCATCATATAAGTAAAGAATAAAATGTTGGTACAGCCGATGGGGGAAATTTGGTAGGCAAAGAGTTAGATATACTTAGCAAGAAAAAAAAAAGAAAAAAAAAAAAAAAAAAAAAAGAAGAAATGAATGATTTTATTTCAACTAACCGTTCGTTGCAGGATTTCATCTTGTACATTTCTGTAATGGTTGCAAATAGCAAATGCCGATGAGTGACTGTAAATGACTGGTGCGCGTGTCACTTGCAGGACGTCGGCCATTGTGTCTTTTGAAACGTGTGATAAATCGACCAACATTCCAACACGATTCATTTCTTTAATGACTTTCTGTAAAAAAAACAATAAAAAACAATAAATAAGTAAAATGAAAAATAAATGAAAAATAAATAAAAATAAATATTGATACCGTAGATTGAATGAAAAAGTTAAAATAAAGATTGCAAAAAATAAAACAAACACGAAAAAGAAGAATTTCTATTGAAAAGAGCTGACAAGTATTTATTTATCTCTCGTTTGTGTGTGTCACACTTTCCGTAAAATGAATGAAACAAACCAACTACAAATGGGTTCGATTTTGAGCCTTAACATTGTCTGAGAGAGAGAGAGAGAGAGAGAGAGAGAGAGAGAGAGAGAGAGAATTGCTTGGGACAAAGACAAACAAGATGGAAGTGAGTGTGAAGAAAGATGAAGGAGAACGAAGAGAAAAAACTAGATAGGAGAAGGAAGGAAGGATGGAGTGAAGGAGAGGATAGTGAAAAAGGAAAAAAACGAAGAGGAGTAGAACGAGTGTGTGTGAGAGAGAGAGAGAGAGAGAGAGAGAGAGAGAGAGAGAGAGAGAGAGAGAGAGAGAGAGGGGGGGGGTTGGTATGAGAGGGAGTAAAAAATATGTAAAGAGAAGGTAAGGATAAAGAGATTAACACAATATCACAATTGAACGTAGGAAGCCATGCACAAACCGAAGCTCATGCAGTGGCCATGGCACTGGACAATAAAGCCAAAACCCTGTCAGTTTTAGGCGAGGGGACAGGTGCTGCCTGGGATTGGGACTCTATGCAATTAATTTTACCTCACTTATTGGCTCAGAATCTGAACACCAATGGATGAGGAGAAAAGAATATATGAAGAAAGGACAAACAAGATGAAAACGAGGCTGAATTGAAAGATAAAGTAGAACACAGAAAAAACAAGATAGGAGAGGGGAAGGGAAGATGAAGTTGAGGAGAGGGTAGAGAAAAAGAAGGTGGGAGGAGAAGGAAAGGGAGGACAAGGAGGAGTATTAGAAAGGAGAAGAGAGATAAAAAGACGGCGAGAGAGAGGAAGGAAGGGAGGTTGAAGCAGAAGGAGAAGAAGGTAGAGAAAAAGAGGGAGAGAGGAGAAGGGGAGTAAGCAGAGGATGAAGCAGAAGATAAAAGTGGGAGGAGAAGAAATCAATGTTGAAGAGGAGAAGGAGGGGGAGGGGAAAAGGCGCAGCGGAAACAAGGTGAGTGGAGTTTAAAGAGATGGGAAGGTAAATAGGTGGAGGGAGCGGGTAGAGATGAATAAGGTAGGAGGAGAGTGTGAAGAAACTGCACAAAGGATTTTACGGCATGTCAACCTTTGTTGGGTTATTTTATGCTGAAGATGTTTTGTTCTATTCATTCTTGATGTGTATTCAAATTTTAAAAATTCAATTTTAACTTATTTTTCTATTTAACCCACAGATGGAACCCTAACAGGTACTACCACTCCGGGTCAAAGTGGACCTAGGAGTAATGATGATGAAGAGATACTCCCTCTCCCCAGAGCTCCAAAACGTCATACTCAGGATATTACCCTTAGCAACGGCCTTCTAGCACATATATGATAAAAAGGGTTGTGGTTTGCCATAAGAGTAATAGGGTTGGGACAATCTTATAGATGCTAGGGTTTGACCTGACCAGCCGATTGACCAGAGGAGGCATCTCCGAGCACATGTCTAGCCTAAGTAAGGGCCAAAGTGGAGTGCTGCGTGTCATGGACTGCTCAACCACCAGATTCCAAGATTCTGCCCTTAAGCATCACGGGTCGCCACCCATGGCTAACAGGTGACCCCATTGGGTGGATTTTACCCTCTACAGAGGTGCAGTCGGTGTATTCTACAGCGCTAACCAACAGGGTGGAGATAGGGTTTGCTTTTCTTTCTTTGTTTGATGGCATATTAATCTTCGTCGGTTAATTAATACCAAAACCTTCCTTGTAGAAGAACAAGTGGTACTATTTAACCCATAGTTGGGGGATGAGGGAGTTCATATCTTTCCCAAGGGTATTAGTCCGAAATTGAATGGAATATTGCCATTGGAGTTCCAACTCGTTTACTATGATGTCACAGTCGTTAGCCATTACGACCCAGAAGTCGATAAACGGGTTTTATAAAAATTACAACGATAATATTTATTTTTATCTATAAAGAGCGGTTCAATGGTCATTGCCAATTTGAAAACAAATATTTTTCTTCCTTTTTTTTTTTTTTATATATATGTGTTCACCAATTGGTATATTGTAGAACCACTATTCGTAATGGGTACATATTTATAATAAGGTTTTATACTATAAAAAACACAACAAAAACAAACAAACAAACGAAAAACAACAAAAAACAAAATAAATAAATTGAGATTATTATCATTATTTGTGTGTGAGTGTTTTTTTTTTGTTGAAATTTGTTTTTTTGCTTACTTCTCCGAAGGACGTTAAACCTTGAAATTCCGATGTTTTATTGATATCCGTCTTCCAGTTGTCTGCCCTTGAAAATAAATAAAAAAACAAAATTAAACATATTTTAATGAAAAGACCATTATTAATAAGTGCCAATAATCGCTTTATATATATATATATATATAATATATATATATATATATATAATATATATATATATATTCACGCTGTGAAAATAATAGAATCATTTAGTAAAAAAACATATGAAAGTTAAATTCTATTAGTTCTCATTTTGATTATTTTAATAAGACTACCATCTTTGTTGTCACATTTTAAATCTATTGCTGGACTTACTAGACGCCCTAGAGAGAGAGAAAGAAAGAGAAGAGAGAAAAGAGAAAGAAGAGAAGAAGAGAAGAGAAGTGAGAGATGAGAGAGAGAGAGAGAGAGAGAGAGAGACAGACAGACAGACAGAGACAGAGACAGAGACAGAGAGAGATGCAATGGTTAAAGTTGTAGGAAATGGGCACGGCGACATGGACGAGGATGTTTACATTTCTCATACCGTTAATAGACTTGTAAAAATATACATCCAACCATTTTTCCCTCATGCTATGGGTTAATAGAGGAGCACACACTGGTCTCTTTCAACTTGGTATTCCAACCAGTCTAAGAGAAGAAAAATCTCCGTTAAATCCCGTTTAAAAATTCATGTGTCACATCCTACTCGTGCTGGAAGAGTTACACACACACACACACACACACACACACATATATATATATATATATATATATATATATATATTGTTACATTTTAAATCTATTGCTGGACTTATTAAACGCCCAGAGAGAGAGAGAGAGAGAGAGAGAGAGAGAGAGAGAGAGAGAGAGAGAGAGAGAGAGAGAGAGAGAGAGAGATGTAGACAAGATATATATATATGGAGAAATGTAGACAAACACGGGATGTTACAATGGATGGAAGTTTATTACTAGTGATAATATCGGCGCTATAACATTTCGGTCTTTCAGACCTTTTTCTGGGTACGAGCTGAGTTCTTGTATTGAAGTATTCAATTCTCTTACTGATGAGTGTCTTTTGATCGTGAATGGGAGCAGGGCGGTGGTCTCAACTGATGATGATGTGTGGTAAATGTTAGGGAAGGTAGTATGGGTTACATGTAGTTGTTGCGGAGGGGGGATAGTGTGTGTTGGGTCACGTAGTGGTTGTGGGGCGAATATTTGGGATGGAAGTGAGGGTCGTCTATGGTGGGGCATAGTAGACGTTGAGTCAAGTGGTATGTGGGGACGGAAATAGGGGTTGACTGTGGATGGGCAGTGGTCATAGTGGGCGTAGGATTAATAACTATAGCGCGACAAATTCTGTCCATAGCAACAACAACACGACATAAAAAAATGAATAGAATCTCCCTTACAACTACTCCTTGATCCGAGAGAGACAGAGAGACAGACAGACAGACAGACAGAGAGAGAGAGAGAGAGAGAGAGAGAGAGAGAGAGAGAGAGAGAGAGAGAGAGAGAGGGGAGAGAGAGAGAGAGAGGGGAGAGAGAGAGAGAGACAGAGACAGAGACAGAGACAGAGCCATAACCGGTCCTACCATTCCGAGCGGACCTGGGAGTAATGGTAATAAGAAGGTACTCCACACTCCCCAGAACTGGAGCCTCACCATCAGATACAGTTTAGTTTTCTAACCAGAACACCATGTTTTTGTACAGGGGATACAATCAGCATATACTAAGCCCCGGCGACCGGAGGGGGGGGGTTGTCTATGTCTAAAGAATTTTTGATCATTCTTTCTTATGCATTGCTAATAACGGGCTAATACTTACCAAGGTGTGTTGCAGCTGTGTGTAATGGTCATATATCTGACCCCAAGGTCATAGAACATGCGCAGAGCTCCCATACTATTGTCAATGGAATGGCCGCCTTCAAGACCAACGAGGCTTCCAATTTTACCATTTTTGAAGGCGTCTCGAATACCTTTCAGGAAAAAAGAAAGAAAGAAATTAAAAATATTAAATTGTTATTATTTGTCTGATTTATTTTAATGCTCATGGCGCTTCTCGTGACGCTTCTCGGATTGATAGACGTGCAGAAACAATGATATTATTTAAATGAGTTCTTCAAAAGTTCTTCAACGCCTTGTTTATCAACAGTCAAATTATTTAAAATGATTTCCGGGTTGGGTCATTGCAAGGCTCGGATAAATAGGTAACACCAAAAGAAGTCCGGAGGATACAGCAACCGAAACGTTGTGTTTTTACATACCACAATAAAGATGAGGACAATAGTCCGAAAAAGCAAAATAATATTAAAATGTTATTTGCTTAATCTGATACACAGGCTTCAAGTTGTTTAGAATACCTGTTGTTCGTAATTACCTTTTCCTGGTCACGTAGTCCGAGGCCTGAAACGGGCAGGACCCAGTTTATTGTCCGGTGTCTGAGGCACCCTCAAAAAAGATTGCCGATGGGTTGAGAGTTTTTTTTACACTGGCCATGACATGATCTTGGCTTGTGCGTGGTTCCCCACGTTAAAAAGACCTTGTGTCAATCCGTCCTGGTGATGGGGGCGATCCAGGAAAATAAACAGTAAGTGATCACCCATATCATAACTGAACGGGCTCGTTAATGCTTAACTTCAGCGATCTGGTGAAGTGTAATACGACAGTAATTTAAGGGACTCCATCCTCTTACAAAAAAAAAAAATCATTTACCTTACGGGTAGGATTTGACACAAGGTCACAAGTATGGGGCATCCAGCGAGGATCGAACTCGCTTTTCAGTCGTAACGGATCTGCAAGATTAGCTTGCTAACCATTACACTACGATGGTACACTTTTATCAAACATTCACAGGCGGGAAACATATTACAAAACTTTGAATATGTATCACTAAACTTCACCAAATTCTGGCACAAGGCCGGATATACGAGGCGCCCATTAAGAATCGAACTGGTCTGCTAGTATAGCTCGTTAACAATGCGAAGAGACCGCTTTCCTCATCCATCATTTTTCTCTGGCTCCGTGTCGTAAACGGATACGTGCATGGGTATGGACGGAGGTTATCGGTTTCCTTTCTCGTACTCTATCCCTTCTGCCTTTAAAGGCATATTTAAAACGTCGCTCACATCTCTCTCTCTCTCTCTCTCTCTCTCTCTCTGTCTCTCTCATCTCTCTCTCATCTTTCCTACCCTTTTATATGTTTAACTAAGGAAGACAAACACGAAAGATAGATAAATGTGTACACAGTTGCAAGCGTATTAATATATAGACTTACTGGAGCCATAGAAATTCCGCAGAATGTATACGTGATTACATATTTGTCCGTTTTTAAAAAATTGTCCTTGTGTCACACCCTTTCCTGTCATAATATATCCTCACATATAATCGGTGTAAATAAGCCCATATATCTATATCTTATTATAATGGAGATTCGGTGTCTGCCTATCTATAACCGAAATTACGTCACTGCCTACGTCACAATATCTTGAGGAATTACGTAAGTTTATCAATGAGTATTTAATTCATAGTCGCAATCATCAATACATAGAATGAATTGTATTTATCAGCCATGTCTCTATGAAAATCTGAGTTAGATTTGCCTGAAAACAACTCATGTTATTTGTGCGTTTAAAATCCTACCTATCGTCTTATATATCACAAAGAAATAAAGGTATATGGTGTGGTTAATTTGCATACTGGTTTTAACAAAACCGGGTTTCGTTAGTCTTTCTAATTTTCTTTACGTTAAAACTTAATACTTAGTGCCGGGGGTCGCATATTCTAGCTAGTATATATATAAAATAAAGATTCTGTATGTCTCTCTGTATGTTTGTTTATACAACAACCTGGCACACACGTCTTTTTTATAAAGAAAAATTGACCAGCAAAAACCAAAGTTCAATAAAATCAACACCCTATTTTTATCCGAGAAGGAGTTAAAAAAAACTTTTTATCCAACATTTTCTATGAGAAAAGCTAAATAGAAATATAATAAGTGTATAAATCAATGATATATTAAAGAATTTAAAAATGATTAAAAATAAAACAAATTAATAAAGGCTAAAACATAATAAAAAGCAGATAAAAGAAAAAAAAAAACTACAAACAAGAATAATAATAGAAATAACTTAAAAAGAAAAATAATTAAAGAATTTAAAAAAAAAATAATAAAGAAATATATAGAAAATATTTTTATTAATCTATTTATAAATATAAATAAGAATCTTTAAAATCCCGGGCAAATCCGGGTAGCTCTGCTATTTATATACATAATCTACATATTTAAAAGTTTACTAAAACAGTTAATCAAGTATCCGTTTAAATTCTAATGTAATTAGTCGATTTAAGTATAATCAAATATTTCCTGACGGCAACATCTGTAATGTGAGGGAAATTTTGAGTGTCAGGCAAAGGGTCATGGGTTAGTCTCTTTCCGGTGTAAAAAAACAAACAGATCTGTGTGTGAAAAATGACATGGGAACTAAAAAAGCTGAAATGCGATTGTTTGAGAGATTGTCACGTGACAAGAGAGTCTGGGATTGGTTTAGAGATTTTAGTCAGTCCCTCTTGAGACGCCGAACAGAGACGGTCGCATTTGAGATTACTCCCCACCCCCAGGACTTTAAACCGTTGGTTTGGTTGGTTTGGTTTTACGGCAAGTCAACCCTTGTTGGGTTATTTTATGCCGAAGACGTGTTTTCTTTTCAATTCATTATTGATGGGTTGTCAACCTTTAAGCATTAAATAACCCACGAAGGTTGATATGCGATTAAACAGAGAAGCCAAACCAAACCATTGAAAGTGACGAGAAGTTATCCCAGGATCACTGGTTTGCTTGGTTACAGGATATGACACACACACATACGATATGTACGTAGTTACAAACGGGCGTCCAAAATCGATGAGTGATAAAAGGGGGGGGGTAATTGAAAACTAGGACGCACTGACCTTTAGCTGAAGTGACAAATTGAAATGTTTCTGGATATTTGGCGACGAAATTTTTGACGATGTCTATTTGTTCTAAACTTTTTTTCACTGCATCTTTGTACTGACTTCGGCAACTGACGTACGTCGACCAAAACTACAGAAAAACAAAAAAAAAAAAAAGAAACACTGAAAGGATTATCCCAGAAGTTAATATTAAATTGAATAATGGATTAGGGTTTAGGGATTAGTGATTAGGGATTAGTCTGGAGATTTCTATCATCAAAATAGAAGAAATTGCGGATTCTAAATGAATTTAACGCTGATGATATTAAAAAAGATTTTTTTAAAACAATCGCAGCATTCAAAAAAATACAAGAAGATTAAAATTGAGAAAAACGTTCGCTTTGAGAAACACAAGTGAGTTCAAAGTTTCGACGCCAACCGGTGCCACGATCAACCTGTCTCCTGGAAACACAAGTGAGTTCAAAGTTTCGACGCCAACCGGTGCCACGATCAACCTGTATCCTGGAAACACAAGTGAGTTCAAAGTTTCGACGCCAACCACGATCAACCTGTCTCCTGGAAACACAAGTGAGTTCAAAGTTTCGACGCCAACCGGTGCCACGATCAACCTGTCTCCTGGAAACACAAGTGAGTTCAAAGTTTCGACGCCAACCGGTGCCACGATCAACCTGTCTCCTGGAAACACAAGTGAGTTCAAAGTTTCGACGCCAACCGGTGCCACGATCAACCTGTCTCCTGGAAACACAAGTGAGTTCAAAGTTTCGACGCCAACCGGTACCACGATCAACCTGTCTCCTCCTGGAGAAGATGGATATTTGTAACTTTGGGCATCTTATGCAACTGTCCCAGACCCCCGGGGGACATGAAGAGGTTGCCATTAATTATAAGTAAAGGTTCCCATTGATGTTCTTAAACGATGATTTATCAATTTTCATAAAATACATATCATATAATCAAAAAAAATTGATATAACTATAAGTAAAGTAAAGTAAAGTCGTGGGCGGCCTAAAGTCGGTATCAGCCAGTCAGTGAGGGAGCCTATCCCCTTTTCAATAGCGCTAGACCAAGGAGATTGTTTTTAGCATCTGAGGTGGAGCGTCACACCTACCATCAGCTCCTTACTTTACCGCACAGATCCCTGTGCTACTCATACGCTGAGTTGCGGGGACCGGTATCGAACTAGGAACCTTGTGATTTCTAGCCGAACGCTCTACCGACTGAGCTAACCCGAAGTGGGTTAATGGCTGGTTGGTTGGTTGGTTGGTTGGATTTTACGGCATGTCAACCCATTGGGTTAATTTTTGTTTTATGCATTCTTGTTGGGTATTCAACATTTTTCTTAAAACTCATTTTTTAAACATAGACAAACTATATGTGCCAAGAAAAGAAGGGGGAGGGTTCTTGCCAACATTGAATATTGTGTAGATGCGACAATCCGAGCACTTGAAGAATACACAAATAGAAATAAGGAAAGACTAATTGCAGCAGCCAGAAAAATTAATTGCAACATACTAACAAGCAGAAATACATAACAAAACTACAAATCCAACTATGTGGGTACTTCAAGCGACAAACTGAAGAGATATCACATCAGAAGACATGGACATTGTTAAGAAGGGGAAACTGCAAGAGAGAAACTGAATCTCTTATAATCGCAGCACAAGACAACACCATAAGAATATAAATTATATATAGGCAAAAATGGATAAGACGCAACAGAATAGCAAGTGTAGAATATGTGGAGACAGAGACGAAACGGTTAATCATATAATAAGTGAATGCAGCAAACTAGCACAAAGATTACAAGATCAGACACGACTGGGTGGGAAAGATGATCCACTAGAAATTATGCAAGAAATTCTATTTTCAACAAAAAGTTTTAAAAATTGTAAAAGCACAAACACGAATCTGTCAAATGAATGAGACGCATAACATTTTTTTGTGACTTTGAGATACAGACGGATAACCTAATCCCGGTTAGGAAACCAGACGTAGTATTAATCAACAAGAAGTCGAAAACGTGTCATCTTGTGGATTTTGCAATTCCAGCGGATCACAGAGGTAAGGTGAAAGAAAACAAAAAGATAGACAAATGCTTGGCCTTGGCTAGAGAGTTGAGGTCTTATCAATTGTAATTTGGGCCTTTGGAATGGTTCTCTCAAAGGTCTGGAAGAAGTGTCTGGAGGAATTGTAAACCCGAAGAATAATCAAGACAATCCAAACAACAGCACGAATACTCAGAAGAGTCCTGGAGACCTGTGGAGACTTGCTGTCTCTCAGCCTCCAGTGAACCGCCAGCTTAGGCGGGTGTGAAAAACCTTCATAATAATAATAATAATAATAATAATAATAATAATAATTGAAGAAGAAGAAGAAGAAGAAGAGAAGAAAAAGAAGAAGAAGAAGAAAAGAAGAAGAGAAGAAGAAGAAGAAGAAGAAAGAAGAAGAAGAAGAAGAATCTATTAAATACACTTAGACTGATCTGGCAGAGGATGACACAACTATCAATAACTCACACCTAAATACAAAAATTATAGGAAGTGTGTTCTACTTCAACTCATTGCAGGAAATTGAACAGATGGTATTATATATGCACAGGAACAGACCAATAAATCTATAGCCTATCATCGGTCTTTGCTGTCAGTTTCTCAACTCTGAATGTTTGAGAAACTGACAGTTACCAAGCGCTACATATTCGCTATCCTAACTAATATATATATATATATATATATATATATATATATATATATATATATATATATCAATGATATTTAGCACTCTTTACTTATAGATATAGCAAACTCTATTATCATATATATATATATATATATATATATATATATATATATATATATGTGTGTGTGTGTGTGTGTGAGTGTGTGTGTGTGTGAATTATTGACAGACTTTTGACAGTTGGACACATGGCGCAACGGATATATGGATTTATACAGTGCTAAGTGATAATCATCTGTAGGTTTCAGGTTCAATCCAGAACGCAAGCGATAATTACATAGCTTATACTTAACATATCTTAACAATTGTACCCGGTCATGGTTAACGGGATGAGAACAGTCTACCCCGGGTGGATTGGGTAATGAGTTCGGTTCGAAGTTACGTGAAGGCTCCCAAGTTCGACGAGAAGGTTCTCGAGTTTGACAAGAAACACCTGAAGAAGGTCAGAGGACACACCGGCCGAAACGTTGTGTATATAACAATAAAGATGAGGACAACAGTCCGAAAAAAATAATGCAATATGCATATTTTACCATTTTTAACGGAACCTGTGATAATCTAATTATTTCGCCGTTTGATATATTTACTTAAGAGCTATTGCAAAGTACTTCAATATGTAAAAGTATAATAATCTTGATTTAACTCTCTCATTCTTTTTTCTTTCTTTCCTTCTCTTCATTTTTTCATTATATTCGATTGAAACAGATTAGCACTATCACTTCCGCATGCTCATCCATTTTCTTTATCTTTCACCTACTCCCTTTGTTTGTTTTGTTTTTCTTATTATATTTTTCTGTGTAGCATGTTCTTTTTCTTCCGTTTCTTTTTATAATAAAAACGGAATGGTCCATTATTTAGTTGAGGTGACGACACTTATAAGAAATTAGAATTCAGCGATAAGCAACATCAGATAATCAGGATTTACATTTTTACGTTTAATCTTGAACGATTTGGACGGTCTGATTTTTAACCAGAGGATGTTGCAAGATGATAACGGTTGTATTATTATGGAAAACGAGTATAAATATATAGATTTTATTCAATTTGGTTTTGAACGCAGTGAAATCTTTCCTTTAAGAATCATTAAAAATGTGGTTTCATTATTTGTACATATATCAGATGGTAATATTTTTTAACTAAATAATTATCAATTTTAAAGTTACTGCGATCATATCTTTCAAATTAATTAAAGCAATTTCGTAGAGGCGAGAGAATTCCATTTTCTTAATTTTTATGGACTGACGAATGTCGGCTGACACATTCACGAATCAGATGCTAAATGTCGTCAGAAATAAAATGTCGGTCAGGGACCTAGAAAAAAAAACCTTGCAGGTTTAGACAAGAATAACAAATTCCAGTTGAATTCCAGAACAATTCCAACAACCCCTTAAGCCGTTCGTTCTCAGGGAAAATCTCTTAGTGTCTTTGTTGGAATGTTGACCTTTTTTTCCCAGAGACTCGTGACCCACTATATCATCATCATGTTGAGGCGAATGGTGTAACGGTTAGAATCGTAGGAAATGGATTCGTCGACTCGTTCAAATCCTGGACAAGGCTGTTTACATTTCATATAGCGCTAATACCATTGGGGAAGGTATCTATCCAACTACTCTCCCTCCAGCTATGGGAAAATTGTAGGACAGAGTTCTTTGACCGTGACTAGGTAACCACTCTAGGAGAAAGAAAACTCTGAGTTCGAATTTAATGATTTAAACTTCGTTTAATAAATTGACCTCGTGCGGAGGGGTTAGTATATATATATATATATATATATATATAATATATATATATATATCATCAACATCGTTATCAGCATAAGCAGCAGTATCGAGTCGAGGTGATAGCACGGATTCCCTTGATTCTCTCTTTTCTCTCTCTCTCTCTCTCCATCTGTCATTATCGGCCATCGCTCTCGGTATGTCCTCAAGATTGCATCCAGTAGGTATTTGCCCAACCCGTTCACCACTGGTAGGTTGTGACATCAAGTATGGGGCATTCAGCGAGGATCGAACTCTCTATTCAGTAGTACTGTGAGACAAGATATACAGATTGTTAAAAATCCATGTAATTTCGTAAACTAATCACTTGATTAATTCTCGTTTAAATGATTTCAAATTTGAACAGCATGTGTAGATATAATTCAATATTCTGTGTCCTGTTTAATCGCCTTTCCTTTTCGAGTGAATAGCATTTCGATAACTTATGAATATAAACTTCAAACATAAAACATTAAACATAGAATTTTGAGTTGTGCCTAAACTTGATGTTAACATTTGAGAATTGCTCAAGCTATTAAATTACGAAATGTTATCAATCTGAAACACACACACACACACACACACACACACACACACACACACACATATATATATATATATATATATATATATATATATATATATATACAAGTTTTGTTGAACTGTACAGACAATTCTTGTCGGACAAGTTTTTGGTTGATCCTTTCTAATTTTCGGGCCATCTTTTTGTGTCGGGGGTGTAACTGGTGTAACAGCCACCAAAGGTTTCGATACGAGCGCTTTCGGCAATACAGTTTGCCATCATCAGGTAGGAAACGATGGTATGGTTTCGTGTCTCGTTTTTAAGGAGAACGAGTAGTAGCAAGGAATTAGAAGTGGGAGGTAATAACGATTGGTAGTGGGAGGTTGTATTCATATATATATATATATATATATATATATATATATATATATATATATATATATATATATATATATATATATATATATATATATATATATATATATATATATATATATATATATATAGTTTAAACACCGATCCTTAAACGGCAGCTGTCAAATAGCCGAAAGGTTAACGGATCGGGCTGATGAAAAGTCAGTCGGATTTCGCTTCTGGTCAGAGGTAGTTGTTGTGTCTAGCCACACTGAAGAGACGTGAAACGTCGAAACCTGGTGTCTGTGTATGAGTTATATATTTATTAAAAAGTAACGCTCAATATCCACGATAGAGCATATATATCTAAGCTAGGGTAGCGTAGATATATAGTCAATGGAGCTTGGTGACGGTCAGTTTCTCATCTATGCGATCATTGGACAAAGTGAAAAATTGATGACATGGGTGAGAAACTGACAATCACCAAGTGTCGTTGAATCTACGTCTACGCTATCGTAGCCTATATACATTTATCTTTTGAAGAGAGAATAAGTCAACGGAAGAGAAAATGGAAAAAAAATCTAGCGAGACACAATTTTGACGGTCAGAAAAAAAAAAAGAAACCGAATAAGTTACAATAACAACGAATATAGAAAAGTGCTCAGTACATACGTGGAGTTGGTTTAGAGAGTGTGAATCAGTAACAGAAGTTAACTACTCAATTTTTATCTAGAATGTTCTTCAGGAAAACTCTGACATGATATTGTAGTGATTATCTTCCCTTGTTTGGTTGGGGTAGAGATTTGCAAAGGTTTATCTTCTCTTGATGCCAGGGTTTGCCACTAGGGGCGTTGCAGCCTGGCTATTTAAACACAGCTCCGGGAAAACTCTATCTTCTATCTGTGACTCAATAGATATTCACGAAACATATTGTGTCTCCTCCCAGTTGGACTTGGGGGTCTTGCTCTCCCAACTACAGACTTATACGTGTGTCTTTACGCGCCCCCTTTCTATACTGTATCTCCATATAATTTTTTTTTGCTCACCAGCCCTTGAATAGCTACGTAACACACGTGCCTTTGTACAGCCCATGTCACCACATGGAGAATTGCCACCACGTGAGGAATTTTATCCATTCGTTTAACTCTTCACTCTTCAAGAACTTTTTTTCCCTTATAGGCTACGGGCCCAAAGGCCAAAAAGGCTCTAGTTTTTGATTTAAATTGTAAATTTTGGGGTGGGAAAAAAAAAAGCGGCCAAATGAATGCCTATAGACTCCTGAATATCACACTATTTTTTTTTTTCGTAAATGTTGCACATATTAAAGTTTTCCGTGGGTACCACCAATTTTCCCCGTGAAATTAACCCCGCCCTCTACTATATTTAACATAATAAAACTTGCATAAAGGTTAATATTATCTTAAAAATTTTTTATTCACTCGAAAGAAGAAGCATTAAACAAACTCCTAATGATTTTAAAAAAAATTTTTCGGCTTACAAAAATAATGCAAATTATAAACGAAAAAACAATGTTTACATTTTTTCACCGTTAAATCAATAGAAATTTAACGTAGCCAAAAACAAGTTAAAACTAAGGTTTTTTTTAAAAAATTCTATGAAAAATAAATTAATGGTCCAATTTTCACGAGAATTTCCATAATTACTTACCTTTGGATGAATATATGTCTGAAATAGTTTTTTTTCTAAAATATATTAGGGGAAATATTTTTTTATGAGGTCTACTACCACCTATAGGCCACGGGCCCAAAGGCCAAAAAGGCTCTAGTTTTTTTTTTGTAATTTTGATGGTGGGGGAAATAAAAAAGCGGCCAAATGAATGCCTATAGACTCCTGAATATCATACTATTTTTCTGATGCGTAAATGTTGCACATATTAAAGTTTTCCGTGGTACCACCAATTTTCCCCGCGAAATTTACCCCCTACTATATATTTAACATAATAAAACTTGCATAAAGGTTAATATTATCTTAAAATTTTTTATTCACTCGAAAGAAGAAGCATTAAACAAACTCCTAATGATTTTAAAAAAAATTTTTCGGCTTACAAAAATAATGCAAATTATAAACGAAAAACAATGTTTACATTTTTTCACCGTTAAATCAATAGAAATTTAACGTAGCCAAAAACAAGTTAAAACTAAGGTTTTTTTAAAAAATTCTATGAAAAATAAATTAATGGTCCAATTTTCACGAGAATTTCCATAATTACTTACCTTTGGATGAATATATGTCTGAAATAGTTTTTTTTCTAAAATATATTAGGGGAAATATTTTTTATGAGGTCTACTACCACCTATAGGCCACGGGCCCAAAGGCCAAAAAGGCTCTAGTTTTTTTTTTGTAATTTTGATGGTGGGGAAATAAAAAAGCGGCCAAATGAATGCCTATAGACTCCTGAATATCATACTATTTTTCTGATGCGTAAATGTTGCACATATTAAAGTTTTCCGTGGGTACCACCAATTTTCCCCGCGAAATTTACCCCCTACTATATTTAACATAATAAAACTTGCATAAAGGTTAATATTATCTTAAAATTTTTATTCACTCGAAAGAAGAAGCATTAAACAAACTCCTAATGATTTTTAAATATTTTTTTCGGCTTACAAAAATAAAGCAAATTATAAACGAAAAACAATGTTTACATTTTTTTCACCGTTAAATCAATTGAAATTTAACGTAGCCAAAATAGGCTACGGGCCCAAGGCCAAAAAGGCTCTAGTTTTTTATTTAATTTGTAATTTTGAGGGTGGGGGAAAATAAAAAGCGGCCAAATGAATGCTTATAGACTCCTGAATATCATACTATTTTTTTTTATGCGTAAATGTTGCACATATTAAAATTTTCCGTGGGTACCACCAATTTTACCCGTGTAATTTACCCCCCCTACTATATTTAACATAATAAAACTTGCATAAAAGTTAATATTATCTTAAAATTTTTTTATTCACTCGAAAGAAGAAGCATTAAACAAACTCCTAATGATTTAAAAAAAAAAAATTTTCGGCATACAAAAATAATGCAAATTATAAAAAGAAAAACAATGTTTACATTTTTTCACCGTTAAATCAATTGAAATTTAACGTAGCCAAAAACAAGTTAAAATTAAAATACACATAGAACATTTATTTTCTGGTGTGTTTACATTACACGCTTGAAGCAGACATGTTGAGTGATAACTCATGCTACGGTGATCGTGATTGGTTAATTTTATCAGCAGTCAATGAAAGATGTATTCTGATTGGCTACTTCGTTGTACGCAGCTAACTAAAATTTTTAGCATCTAATTTGTGTATTAAAATATATATTATTAACTAACATGAAAAAACGGTAACTCAACCAAGATACAGATATGTTTCTCATGATTTTATACATATTTCTCTAAAAAATAATGCCCACCGCATATTTTTTACAAGTTAAAAGTCATCTTTTTCGCCTTGGGAATGTAGCCTATTAGCATGTATTGTAAATGTTGAATCATGCTCAGTCAATAAAGTCTGCATTTGTTATCTCTTATGGAATTCGCTGTAAATGAATATGTAGATTCACCTGCGTTCGGTGGCTTTTTGAAGCCGGCTGTACCTCTGCATAATGGTAAGGCCCCCTCCCAATGTGACTACCCGTTGGCCGTGGATGGCGACCCGTGATACTTAAGGACGAAATATTGGTGGATGGGCAGTCGATGACATACAACAATCCACTTTGGCTCTTACTTAGGCTAGACGGACGGTCGGAGAGGCCCCCTCTGATCAATCGGCTGAGCATGTCAAGCCCAGCACCTATGATTGTCCCAACCCTATTGACCCTATGGCAAGCCCCAATCCTTTTTATCATATATGTGCTAGAAGGCAGTGGCTGAGGGTCTTCATGTACTGGAATGACCTTAAAATCTATCTGATGGTGAGGTTCCAGTTTTGGAGGTTTGGGTGAATGTGGAGCACCCCTTCATTACCATTGCTCGCAGATTCACTCTAACCTGGAGTGGTAGTATCTGTTAGGGTCCCATGTATGGGTTAAATAGAAAATTTGTTTATAAAAAAATTGAATTTATATAATTTTCTACCAAACTATCACTACGAATCTTTCAAAACATTACCGGCATTAAATGACCCATCGAGGTTTGATATGCCCGAAAACAAAACAAAACAACAAAATCGTTCATTTACGGAATACGGATTTCGAAGCCAAGAGTTTCTACTCGCCTTTTCCATTAAATTTGAATTTAAAACTTAAAATTTAAAAATTAAGTCTCAAAATTCAACCTGTACAGTCATTAATTGGGTCGTTAGATTTTACAAGATGTCAACCCTTTTTGGGTTATTTTATGCCGATGGCGTTTTGTTTTATTCATTCTTGTTGGGTATTCAATTTTTTTAAAAACCAAATAATTTTAAAACTCACATTGTATTATTTAACGGAGTTTAAATTCAAAGTTTAAATTTAGGTTTGAATTTAGGGTTTTCCTTCTCCTATACCGGTTGCCCTCAAAATTCAGTGTGCCCTATTTACCCATAGCTGGAGGGAGAATAGTTGGATGTTTCCAAAGGGTATTATCGTTATGTGAAATGCAACGAGCCTCACCCAGCATACGATAATAAACATTACACAACATCCGCCTCTAAATTTTGTAAATTTTTTAAACTTAGAAACCGCAGAAAATCTCAGGAATTCTTTTTTTCTCTTTTTTTTTTGTCGCCTGAAGACAAGAGGGAAAAACTCGCGAAATTTGGAGCAGGTGAGGGGTAGGAGGAGAAGTAGGTGTAGGAGGAGGAGAAAAAAGGTGATACTTTCCATTCGTTGTATTAGTTGGGCAATAATCAATAAGACAGTTTCTCACCTGAGCGCCCAACTTTCCTTCTCGGAGGCGAGGTATATCCGTGTGTGATACATTGTAGATTTTGTCAAGACGGGATTTTAAATCAATGCTACCAACAGTTCCTTTCAAACGGATTTGATAAGGCAAATCATTGTGACTGAAAAATAAAAGAAAAGAAAATGAAAAAATAAATAGAGAGAGGATTATAATACTTTACAAAACTATAAGATATATAAAATAGGTTGGTTGATTGGTTGGATTTTACGGGATGTCAACCTTTGTTGGGTTATTTTATGCTGAAGACGTTTTGTTTTATTCATTCTTGATGGGTATTCAATTTTTTTCAAACTCAATTTTTTCAAACTCATGTTTTCTATTTAACCCATAGATGAAGTCCTAACAGGCATTACCAGTCCGGGTCAAACGGGGCCTGGAAGTAATTGTGATGGAAAGGTACTTCACATTCCTCAGAGCTCCAGAATTGGAACTTCACAATCAGAAAGCTTAACATCATACCCAGGATCTTAAGAACCTTAGCCACTGCCTTCTAGCACATATATGATAAAAAGGGTTGGGGCTTGCCATAGGTGCTAGGGCTTGACATGACCAGCCGATTGATCAGAAGGGACCTCTCCGATCGCACGTCTAGTCTAAGTAAGGACCAAAGATATACAATAGAACCTCTTTACCAGCGGTAAGTAGGTAAGTTCTGAGGATTATGGGTGGAGTCTTCATTCTATCTATTGACGATTTTCGGTATTGTGACGGGATACAAATTCACTAACTCACAAAAAAATAAACCACCTTATGTACATAGATGACAAAATATTTTGCAAAAAATGAAAAAAAATTAGAAACCCTAGTACAAACTATTAGAATATATCGCCAGAATATAACGATGGAATTCGGAATTGGAAAATGTGCTATGTTAGTAATAAAACGGGGTGAAAGAAAATTAATGGACGGAATACAACTACCAAATCAGGACACTATAAAATCACTTGATGAAAATGAAAGTTACAAATACTTAGGAATTTTAGAAGCAGACAATATCAAGCAAGCAGAAATGAAAGGAAAAGTTAAAAAAGAATACCTCAGGAGAACAAGAAAACTCCTAGAAACCAAACTCAACAGCAGAAATCTTATCAAAGGAATTAATACCTGGGCTGTCCCCATTATAAGATACTCCGGGCCATTCTTAATATGGATAAAAGAAGAACTCAGACAGATTGACCAAAGAAGTAGAAAATTAATGACCATGCACAAGGCCTTACACCATAGAGACGATAGAGATAGACTATATGTATCAAGAAAGGAAGGGGAAGAGGTCTTGCCAACATAGAAGACTGCGTAGAGGCCACACTCTAACAACTCGAAGACTGCACAAAAAAGAGCAAAGACAGATTACTTATGGCAGCCAACAAAAGTAGATGTGACATATGGACAAACAGAAAACAACAAAAACTAGAAAACAAAAATGGGAAGAAAAACAATTATATGGACACTTCAAACGACAAATCGGAGATGTTTCACATGAAAAAACCTGGACATGGTTGAGATAAGGAAACCTTAAAAGAGAAACTGAATCACTAATAATTGCTGCACAGAATAATGCCATAAGGACAAACTATATCAAAGCAAAAATTGATAAGACCCAACAAAATAGTAAATGCAGACTATGCAGTGACAGAGATGAGACTGTAAACCATGTACAATGCGAATGTAGCAAACTAGCACAACGGGAGTACAAAACTAGGCACGACTGGGTTGGAAAGGTGATCCACTGGGAATTATGCAAACAATTAAATTTTGACCATACAACAAAATGGTATATGCATAAACCAGAGTCTGTTCTTGAGAACGAAATGCATAAGATTCTCTGGGACTTTGAGATAAAAACGGATCACCTTATCCCAACAAGAACATCAGACCTAGTGTTGATTAAGAAAAAAGAAAGAACTTGTCAACTGGTGGATTTGGCAGTTCTAGCAGATCATAAGGTGAAGCTGAAGGAAAATGAAAAAATGGACAAATATCTGGATCTTGCCAGAGAGCTGAAAAGGTTGTGGAATATGAAAGTCAAAAGTGATACCAATTGTAGTTGGTGCACTTGGAACGGTTCCAAAAAGATTGGAAAAATGATAGGAAAATCTGGAAATCAGAGGAAAGGTTGAGACCATCTAGAATACTGCACTGCTGCAATCTGCCAGAATACCCAGAAGAGTCCTGGAGACCTGAGGAGACTTGCTGTCACTCAGACTCCAGTGAAAGACCATCAGCTATCGCTGATGTGAAAAACTCTCATAATAATAATAATAATAATAATAATAATAATAATAATAAATAACATCAAAACAAGAATATATAAAGAATAGAAGATATAAAACAAATAGAAAGAACATTTCATAAATATAGATAAGAGATTTCTTTTTTAAGTTTTTAAATTCCAGGCAATGTTGGGTAGCTCAGCTAGTTGGCAATAAATCAATCATTTTGCCGATTTGAAAAAAAACAGTTAATTAAAATTTAATAAAATATGGTTGATTGGAAATCTAGGATCGTTTTTTTGAAAAACACTTTGATTAGAAATTGTTTACTTTATTGAGGTGTGGGTGAGACCACGTGGTGTAATGGTTTGCGTACTGGGCGTAGTAAGTGAGTTCGAAATCCAATAGCGCTATTACGTTAACTTTCGGACTAATACCCATGGGAAAGGTATGGATCCTCTTATCCGCCAGCTATGAGTTAACTAGTACCACTATTGTTCTTCTGCAAGGTTGGATTTAGTATTAAATAACTCACGGAGAACATTAAGCTAAGAAACGAAATTAAACATTGTTGGATTTTCTCAATATAAAAAAAAAGACGAAAAAGACACGGCTCTAATTGAATTTTAAAAAAACAACAAAAAACATTTATTTGCGATCCAAAATAGGTTCAAAGGATATACAATTTAGAAGTACTAGCAAGACCTGTAGATATACCACAGTTTGATAATTTAATAATTACAACGTTTGATATGTTTTCTCAAGAGCTTTTGCAAATAGTTCAATGTGTAAAAAGTATAACAATTTTGATTAAACTCTCTCTCACTCTTTTTTATTCATTTCCCCCTTTTCTTTCTTTCCATCTTTTCATCATGTTCAATTAAAACACATTAGCGTTATCGTTTCCGTACGCTCACTCAACCTCTCTATATTTCCTCTACGCTCTTTGTTTGTTTGTTTGTTTCTTATCATATTTTTCCGTGTAGTACATCCTTTTTCTTTCCTTTCTTTCTTTCTTATAAAAACGGAATGGTCCATTATTTAGCTGAGATGATGACGCTCATAATAACAAATAACAATTCAGTGGATAAGCAACACCAGATAATCAGGATTTACATCTTTGCATTTAATCTTGGACAGTCTCATTTTTAACCAGAGTGTGTTGCAAGATGATAATGGTCGTACAATTAAGGAACACAAATATTAATATATAGATTGAAACTGCACAAAAAAATCTTTTACCAAACTTTTACGTTGGTATCGAACCCAGTACCTTGAGACTCCTAGACGGGTGTTCTACCGACTGAGCTAGACACACACACACACATATATATATATATAAAGTCGTCGGGCGGCCTAATGTCGGTATCAGCCAATCAGTGAGGGAGTCTATCCCCTTTTCACTAGCGCTAGATCAAGGAGATTATCTTAGCATCTAAGGTGGAGCACCACACCTACCATCAGCTCCTTATTTTACCGCACAGACCCCTGTGCTACTCAAATGCTGAATTGGCGAGGGCCGGTATCGAACTAGGAACCTTGTGGTTTCTAGTCGAACGCTCTACCGTCTGAGCTAACCCGGCTCTTTACATAAATATATATGTATGTGTGTGTGTGTGTGTGTGTGTGTGTGTGTGTGTGTGTGTGTGTTTCTTTTCTCCCTGGTAAACAGCAGGCATCAATTTTGACAGGTATTATGCACATAGCCTTTCCATGATGTCTTATACAGATTTCTTTCAATCCATTCGTTTTCTTGGTAAAGCTTAGTCAGTTTTGTTGTTGTCTCTTGTTGTGTCTAACATTCCTTAATGGTCGTCTTTTCAAAATCACATCACCCCATGAAGTAGGGTCATAAAGATGGTCGCTTTGAATATTTGCCAAAGTTGATGAAACTTATTGTAATCTATCAAAAGTATTCATTTGCATATATTTACATTAAGACTTATTTCATGTATACGTCTAAACTCTGGGAGTCCACCAATATATATATATATATATATATATATATATATATATATATATATATAAGATTTTTGGATGTTTGTTTATTTTAGAAGCATTGTTGAATAAAGTATATATTATTAATATTTTTGCTTGAAGGCAATTACAATGCGTATATCGCATAAAATTCGATAATTATAGAAAATAATAATGACAAGTGAATTTCGGTAAAGAATTATTCTGTGTGTATAACATTGTACAGACTGTTTCAACTTTATTAAGTCTCATCAAATATAAAGAATAACAATAATAATAATAATAATAATAATAAATATATATATATATATATATATATATATATATATATATATAAACTTGTTGATTGAACTCTCTGTGAAAATTTTACTGACAGCAGCGAATTAAACTTAAATGGCAAGGCTCTACTATGAAAGGAATGTGAGCACTCCAGCGACTGTAACATATACACCTATGTATGTATTTATCAGTTAAACTCTACACCTTGACTGCAGGTGGCTGATGGTCCAGTCGTTAAGAACCACGACTGATGATTAATCGGTTGGGTTTCTATCCCGTCTGGAGATAGCTTGTTAAGTCTAGCCACACTGAGGAGACGTGATACGTCGAAATTAGCCTGTTAACCCTATCTTGTTATATGTACAAAGTGTGTAAAAAAGAATCGAGATTTTTGTACTTTTTGGCAAACCTTGTATTCTGAAAAAAATTAAAGTTCCATTCATTGTTCATTTCTATCTTAGTAAATAAAGCTTCAAACTCAGCACTTTTATGACACACCTTGTATTCTGAAAAAAAAAAAATAACGTTATTTTTTTTCTCCAGAATACAAGGTGGGTCAAAAAGTACCAAAAATACTTTTTTTTTACCCACCTTGTATATAGGCTGCGATGGGTAAATTGTCGACTTTAAAATTATGAATTTTGCACATGAGACTTTTAGTTTCAGATTTCAGTGCTACTATTCTTATGTCGGGATCCAAATGGTTGAAGAGATGCCCCATATCTGGCTCCCAAGCAACTGACCATAGCACCCCTTGCCTACAATAAACCCTTCCCCCTGAATAAACCTCATAGCCACAAAAAGAAAGAAAGAAACAAAAAACAAAAAAACAATCCCTAAATAGATACACACTCTCCCGAAGACGATCATGGTTGTGATCGAAAACGCTCGGGAGACGTGTAGATTTCGAGTAAGATTATTATCTTTTCAAGCCTTTCAAGATAAACCATCTTTCGGCTTAGATAATTCTGTTTTATTTAGAAGGATGTGGTTGTTGTTGTTGTTGTTGCTGTTGTTGTCGCTCTTCTTCTTCTTCTTCTTCTTCTTCTTCTTCTTGAACTAGGTCAGCTGATCCACATTCCTTAATTCTTGTCTTTGAATGACTAAGAAAACACTGACATCTGGTGAATTTCAACTAGATCAGCGATGCTTGAATTCTGTTTTATTTTCTGGGTCAGCTGTATTCCAAGGCCGTAGCCTAGGGATTTTCGTCTTCTCATCATCTTATCCCACGCCAAGGAATCTAGGTTGGTGCGCGCGGTTGTATATAGGGTTGTATTAACCAACCCCTTCGTCACCAGCAGGATGCAGCACAGTGTCAATTTTTTATGCTACATCATCATCATCATCATCATGTCGCGCTAGTAGTACGGATATCCATGACAATCTCTCGCCAACCGTTCCTATCATTCATTGCCCCTGAGAGATCCTATGCACAGCATCCAGTATCCGCACAGAGCTGGTCTATGTACATCTTTGCTGGATGGCCCACATTGGCGTGTCCATGTGATGGCTTCCACAGTAGAACGTCAATTCCGGATTTTCCTTTTCCCAGACTGGTTGCATTACCACAACTAAATAATCCAGTCAACACCAAGGATTTACCCATAGCTAGAGGGATGATAAAAAACGTTGTAAAGTTGACGGTGTGGCCTATCGTCGGTATCAGCCGGACAGCGAATGCGTCTAAAACCATTTTCCCTAACGCTAGACCAGGGATATTGTTTTGCTCAGGTGGAGCGCCACACCTATCGTAAGCTCCTTACTTTACCGCACAGATAAGATTACCCAAACTGTGCTACCCATACGCTGAGTTGGCGGGGACCGGTATCGAACTCGGAACCTTCCAATTTCCAGACAGGTGCTCTGTCGACTGAGCTGAACCGGTTTCTAGCGGATAATGGATTCATGCCTTTTCCCAAGAACAAATGGAAATGCAAACAGCCTCGTCCAGGATTTGAACTCAGATTGCCAATTTCATTTTCTACAACGATGATATATTATTTCATCAGGTTAACTTTCAAGCCTCTCTGGGATCAATGCATTATCTGTTAGAGGAATAGGGTCCCTGCTCACATTGTCATATCATTCAAAAGTTATTTTAGGTATCTCAACCAGGTAAAATAGAACTATAATAATGATATAACAATTCTCTAAAAGGTAGATTGATTTTAACGACATGTCAATCTGTCTAGGGTTATTTTATGTTAAGAGGTTAGGGAATTGCGTACATGTACATTTATATTTACATTTTTGTATTTAGTTAAATATTTTTTATTGATTTTAACGGCACGTCCATTTATTTTTGGATATTTTATGCCTAGAGCTCAGGGAATTGCACACCTTATACATTTATATGATATCAAGTATCTACCTAACGTAAATAATTTGCAAACAGATCTATTTCGACCCATAGATTGGACCCTAACAGGTACTACCACCCCAGGTCAGAGTCGACCCGGGAGTAATGTCAATAAAGAGTTACACCACATTTTCAGATCTCCAGAACTGGAGTCTCACCACCAGATGCAGTTTAGTGTCATATCCAGAGCGCGCCTTTTTGGAAGTGTGTCTTCTTTCTGCAGGAGAATACAATAAGCTTATTCTAAGTCCTAGTTCTCATTAGAATAAAAAATAACTTTAAACCTGATCAGACACTCGGAAAAAATATTGAAAAAAGTACATATACAAAAGTAAAATTGGCGGAGTGGCCTTTTGTCGGTATCAGCCGAACAGCGAGGAAGTCTATCCCCTTTTCGCTAGCGTCAGACCAGGGAGAGATTTTTTATTGAGGTGGAACGCCACACCTACTGTCAACTCATATACAAACACACACATACACAACACACACACACACACACACATATATATATATATATATATATATATATATATAAGTTAAGGTAGCGTGGATATGAAGTCAACAGCGCCTGATTACTGACAGTTTCTCGCCTATGTGATCTTCAGACCAAATGGGTAATTTCATTCAGCGTTTGAGTTATATACGCTGTTGTAAAAGAAATAATGACACCACACAGTTACCTCCCCTTGACCATTGCCTGATAAAGAGATTGTGACCTTTAGCCATCGCCATGATAAGAGACCTTGTGCGATTGGCACAAGGTCAATTGTCGGCGACCAATCAAAACACACATTACTAGGCTTAGTTTAGCTGCCAAATTTCGAGGGTTGATACCATCAACCTGCCTCTTTCGCTGTGACCAGCCGCCATAAACGGACGTGCTTTCTGAAGCAGCTTACCCCAGAGCCGATGACATCGTAAAAGTCAAAAAGCTAGCAAGAGACACTTCTTACTAGAGACAAATTAGTTTTCGCAAGAGCATTATTTTGCAAAGCCCCTGCATCTACACTATACAATTGTACAATTTATAACACATTTGTAAACCACTCGCACACATTTTGTATCTCACACATTATATATTGTATATTTCATTTGTAAAACGCCTTGAGTTGTGTTTCATTACCTGTTGACTTTATCATTATCTTGTCTACGTAATTAACATAAGTTGTTTGGTCCTTTAATGATGGGGGGGAGTAGAGAACTGTATTTTTATTTGACGGTTACTAAGTGTAGCACGAAGTTTACACGGATTAGCTGGATATACAGTAGCACGAAGTTTACTCGGGTATTGAACACTATTTATAAATGTAAATATAGCAACCATATTCTCCCTCCCTCCCCCTCTCTCTCCTCTCTCTCTCTCTCTCTCTCTATATATATATATATATATATGGTTTTAGGATGATTCTAAGGTAGGCCTTTTTTTAGAGTTGTTCTAGTCCAAATTGAGAGCTCGATGTTCAATATTTTTCAACAGAACAATATAATTGGTAAAGAAAAAGGCTTAAAATCGGCCATTTCATCGGTAATAGATCTATTTCTACCTATAAGTATCTGTATATACCTATGAGTTTCGTCAGACAACCAACTTTATTGAAAATCAATTTATTTTCTGTAAAGTTGGTGGTTTGACGAAACATAGGTATATGCGGATACTTATGGGTAGAAATAGATCTATTACCGCTAAAATGACCGATTTTTAAACCTTTTTCTTTACCATATATATATATATATATATATATATATATATATATATATATATATATGAGTGTGTCTATGTATTATTAACAGTTATGTGCAAACAAAACGGTCGTATTTTGTTTTAAAATGAAAGTAATATAGTATTCTTTTTATCTATTGATTCATTTCCTTTTACTTATATTGCTGATCTAAGTAAGGAATTGTCAACATAATGTCTAAAAACCAGAGAAACCTTATTGCAGCAAAAAACAACATACTGCTTTTTTTTTTATCGTAACGAATCGACAGTCTGCCATTGTTTTTAACTTGAGTATTTCGACTGCTATGGTAGCAGAGAAGCACCTATGGCTGTTTTTATGTTACGCCAAGGATCATGTTTCAGAGTTTCAAGTGTCTTCATTGTATCTAGATTCGAAATGAGATGTAATCCAAAACCCTGAAGCCAAAGGATTTTGTATGAACAGGAAATCTAATTCGAATAAGGACAAACAAATAAAAGCATCAAACTTATGCATTTTCACTGTGGTAATAACATCTACAAAAGCAAAATGATTCTAAAACAAAAGTTTATCCTGCCGTCTTACTGGGAATCCCGCCGTTTTGAAGTAGATAGCTTGGATTTCTAATATTGTTCACAGAATTCTACTAAACAAAAGGGATTCCAACACGAAGAAGCACCCTGCAATGATATAATAGATACGTATTTACCGAAACACTCCGTACGACTAGAAGGTGACACAAGGTCAATTTATTTAGCCGAATTTTGAATTCAAAATTGTCCTTCTACTAGACCAGTTGCTATATAAAGGTTAAAAAGCCCAGTCTGCCAAACTACCCATAGCTGGAGGGTTGGTTGGCTAGTTTGATTTTATGGCATGTCAACCCTTGGGTTATTTTATGTCGAAGACGTTGTTTTATTTATTCTTGATGGGTATTGAGTTTTAAAAAAATTAAACTGAATTTTTTAAACTCATTTTTTCTATCTAATCCATAAATTGAATCCTAGCAGGTACTACCACTCTGGATCAGGGTGGAGCTGGGAGTAATGGCGATAAAGGGGTACTCTACACTACTTAGAGCTCCAGAATTAGAACCTTACCATTATATGCATTTTAACCATTATACCCAGGACGCATAGCTGGAGGGAGAATAGTTGGATTCATATCATTTCCAAGGTAGGGCGTCCAATCGGGTGTACTGGTTAGCAATCTAGATTCATAGATCCATTACTTCTAAATAGCGAGTTCGATCCTCGTTGGATGCCCCATATTTGCGATCTCGTGTCACATCATACTCAAGGCGAATAAGTTGTATAAATAAACGTATTAACACTATGTAAAATGCAAATAGCCTCAAGCTGAATTTGAACTCGGTTCGACGTGTCCATTGTCAAATTAACAAAACCTAAAAGAGAGCCCAGTCGAGGTGTAATAGCGAATGAGATTATCCAGCAGGTTATTACTACTGGATAGTGAGTTCGATTCTCACTGGGTCCTGTGAGCGTGTAGCCAATTAATAAAAGAAGTATAAAACCTAAATGAGTATCGTGCGGTCGCACTATAGATAGCAAACAAGCTAATCCATCACATCATTACAACTGGATAGTGAGTTCGATCCTCACCGGGTGCCTCACAGTTGTGGGCTTGTGGCCAATTAAAAAAAGAATAGTAAAACCTAGACGAGCATTCTGTTTTGGCGAAATAGAACGTAAATCTGTCAGATGACAGTTGTGTTCGGCAAAATATATTTTAGGTCATTATATTTAGCCTCTACCGAGGTTCACTTAAAAAGAAAAAAGAATGTACACTAAGCACATTGAAATTTCACTGCAGGACACATACATTTTAGTTTAACTATGTCCATGATTCCGTCAAAAAGAGACTTAAAAATACCATGTATTAGCAACACTAGCAATAATATACACCATCCGGGCGTAAGTATTTAAGTCTTAATATAATGAAATATAAGTTGTCCACAAAGTCCATTTATACTTTAAAATAATAAATTTTCTAAAAGATGCACGCGAACTTTATGGACAAACTGAATATTAAATTAGAAAGATAAGAGGCATTAATATATATATAAAGATTACACTTATTTTGATAATATCTTAATTGGTTTCTATATAAAATCATTCATAAAATTGATTTAAATACGTTGGAGAATAAAACAATGATATTAGAGATCAATAACACCAAGTAATTATTTATTAAACCCAGTTTTGTTAAAACCAATATGCAAATTAACCACACCATATATCATTTAAACCATTATTTCTTAGTGATATATAAGAAAAATTTTGCAGGATTTTAAATGCACTAATAATATGAGATGTTTTGAGGCAAATCTAACTGAGATTTTTATAGAGATCATTAATAGCTAATATTTATTATTGTATGTATATCAATGATTTTGACTATAAATTAGATACTCATTGACAGACTGCTCAATATATGAAGGTATCGTGACGTAGTTTCGGTTACAGACAGACAGACATTGAATTTCCATTATAATAAGAAGATATGTCGTGATCTCGGCAGGATATTATATCGGGCTTACAGTGTATATTAAAATAGCGCTTAAACGAAAATTTACTTTTTTCAATTCCCCTAATTTTTACTTTTACTATAATGACAGTGAGGAAATTTCCTTATAGCCAGAATTTCTGGTTGTTTGAATTGTATATGCAGGTTAGAAAATTTGGCAATTTCAATGTTTAAAACAGAAATTTATTTTACTAAAATAGAACGAATAAAATATAACTAAAATTAAAATTGAAAATCCACACCATCATATTGGAAATTGATTTCAGTCTTTTAAAATGTTATCCCTGTTATAGCTTAATTAATGAGGTAAAAAGCAGCATATCAGGTGCCGATGGTGTGGATTTTCAATTTTAATTCTAGTTATATTTTATTCGTTTTATCTTATTCTAACCAAATTCTAGGCCAAATTTTGCGAAAACGAGGTGCATTTGATGATATTTGATGCTATTTCCTCAAAAAATAGTAAAATGAATAGATTTAGTTTTTGGTATCAGTATTTATATACCAACATAAAACTTTTGATATTTGAGAGGATTTGATATTTTTTAAAAAGTGAAAAATCAACCTACTCTACTGCACAAGCGAAGTAGTGAAATCTTAAACCGGAAGGAACGCCTTAGTCTGAGGAAATAGCTCGAATTTGTTTTTTTTTGGGGGGTGGGTATAAGTGGTCTTCATGTATTTATCTATTTTCTTATTTACTCATACTCAGTCCGATTCATTTCAATAAATACTTTCATCCATCATTTTCGCATCTGATTTTAACAGAATGCCGCACTTATTCTATCCATTATTTTCTAACCAAGTTAAAACTTTTGAGTTTTGGACGAAAAAATGAATTTTTTTTACATTAGAGAGTATGGGGTAAAACCCAAAGAAACAAAAAGTTCCCAACAAAAATAACATAAACTAGGAGTGTATTTGGTTTCGCGCTTTTCCGATAACTGGTTACGAAGACTATCGACGGTTTATAGGGATAATTTCTCGACTATCTGGTCATAAGCGACGTTAACTCTGTGTTTACACTATCCTAACTTTGAGATACATTTATTTACTAAGCGTAGCTATAGATGCGGCACAATGCCAGAAGTGTGGGGCACCCAGTGAGAATCGAACTGACTAACAATGCTCTGAAAATTTAGTTTGCTAACCATTATACCACGTGAGGTGCCCCAAACTTTAAGATATGTTCTATCACCAATATTGGGTACTATTTATTTATTAATAAAGGAAACCAGGGACCTCGAATTCTGTGTGTAAAATTCCCTCCTTCTGTATTTAACATAACGAAACTTGAATAAAAGTTGATATTATCGTCAAACGTTTTAAACCGTTCATAATAAGAAACATTAAAAAAACAAAAAAAACCCAAAAAACAGAAATAATGAAATTATGAACGAAAACGATGTTTACATTTTCGTGCCAATATATCAATTGGATTTTAACGTGGTCAAACACAAGCTACGCCGACAGACTTAAAAACAATTGTATGGAAAATCAATTAAGAGTCACATTTTTACAAAAATGTCGATATTTATTCACCTTTAGATGAATTTATTTAAAATAGTTTTTTAAAATATATATATTATTTTAGTTAAAAAAAAGAAGGTTGAAATGAAGTTTTGACAGGTGCTTCGATATAGAATAAATTGATTATGTGTCGTTGTTTTGGAGGTCCCTAATGGGAACATATATATATAAATTTGTAAAGAAAAAGGCTTAAAAACCGGCCATTTTACAGTTATATACCTATTTCTACCTACAGGTATCTGTGTATACCTATGAATTTCATCAGACTGCTAACTTTATTGAAAAACAAATTTTTCAATAAAGTTAGCGGTCTGATGAAACTCATAGGTATGCACAGATACTTGTGGGTAGATATAGATCTTTGGTTGATTTAAGCCCTTTTATTTACAAAATATATTGCTCTGTTCAATGATATTGAGCATCGAGCTCTCAATTGGACCTAAACAACTCTAATATTCCGTTGATGGAAGAAATATCCAATTTAGAATCATCCCAATACCAATTTACCTGATAAGCCATCTAAGGATATATATATATATATATATATATATATATATATATATATATATATATATATATAGAGAGAGAGAGAGAGAGAGAGAGAGCGTTCTTTATAACGTAACATCTTATTTAATGAACACACGTGTAATCAGCTGCTATTAATCGGTACCTCGATTAATTCAGTGAATTTAACCCTGAAGATCCTTATGGTGAAACTCGAGTAGGTTTCTATTGTATCCATTTCTTTAATAAATTTGCTCTACTTTGTATTGAGCACTTTGTATTTGTTTTATCGCTGACTTAACCCCTGGATTTTGTGCACCTCCAACGATCGTGCCCATATTCACCGGTAAGCCACCTTTTATCTATCTATCTATATATATATATATATATATATATATATATATATATAATGTGTGTGTGTGTATATATGTATATATGTATGTATGTATATATTAATATTATAGAATGTATTGCTGTGAGATAATGACTAGCGTACTATCCTCACAGACCATTACCGCTGAAGAGGGTTTTCGATTTTCCCAGGGTACCTCAAACTTGTGGCCTTATGCCAAAATCAAGCAACGTTTAGTAAATGACAAAATACAAAGAGACAGATATATAAAGATTGCGTGAAACATAAATGATGAAAAAAAAGAAGACAATCCCCGAGGGTGCGACCAAGAGGAGTTACTAAGACTTTTAGATATCATTTATGACTTCCAATGTTTTCAATAAAGACAGAAAAAGAAAAGAAAGGAAAAAAATATATAAAAGAAAATAAACTTTGAAGGTAGATTTTTTTTATAGTTGACTTGCTGTCACAAGTACAATGTTTTCTTTTCTAGTTCCAACTCGATAAACGGTTTTTTTTTTTCTTTTGTAGAAACGGCTTCTCTGGTTTGGAAGAAAAATAAACCTATAAATACTTTCAATAAGTCAAACTTAAAAACGTTGTAAAAAAATAAGTCTCTCTTAATTTGAATCAAATTTCTAGGTCGTTTCTCATTGGTAGAATTTACAGATAGGAATTCTTCTTTCACTTTGCAAACAATTGGTCATATGGTGTCAATATCTGAAATATATATATTTAAAAAAAGTGACGAACTGGTTATTGTAAGTAAACCACGTAATAAAACTCCACTGTTTCTAAATCGCTCGTGGTGTAATGGTTATCATCGTAGGAAATAAGCAAAAAAGGGATAGACTCTCTCGCTGTCCGGCTGATACCGACAATAGGCCACTACGCCGACTTTATTTTTTAAATTTATTATGTTGTACTAAAACGCTCTCTCTCTCTCTCTCTCTCTCTCTCTCTCTCTCTCTCTCTCTCTCTCTCTCTCTCTCTCTCTCGTGTTTGTGTGTGTATGTATATGTAAAAATAGAAAAACAAGGTATTCCAAAAAGAGGAATTCTTGATGGTCAAGTCAACGTTTTAACGTTTCGGTTTTTAATAAACCTTTATCAGGACTTTAAGATGGAAAGAATGTTGTCTAAGCAAGGGTGTAATACCTTTTTTCTACATCATATTGTCGGATTTATTTCCATATTTACCCCCTATATATATATATATAGCCTTACATTTAAATAGTTTAATCCCGCCTAATTAATTATTAATGAATTAAATTTCAAAAAATAGGTTCGACTTCATTTAAGCACATATTCTCCCAAATATTGTCGGCTGAAAATAGCCATATCACAAACATCGTCTGTTTGTTTACGTCTCGTAAGTTCGTGTAGAGGTCACTTAAGAGGAATATAAAATACTACTACTTAACAAAGCGAAGAAAATCTTGCTAAGTCCGTTTGGTGTGGAGGTAAGACACTTGCCTGCTAATTTGACAGACAGGTTTCGAATCACACGGGGCGGTCTTCGTATCTATAGCTCTGCTGATGAGGCCTAATAGGCCGAAATGTACATACAGAGATTGATTTTTCTCGATTTGTTTAGCCTTACATTTAAATAGTTTAATCCGCCTAATTAATTATTAATGAATTAAATTTCAAAAAATAGGTTCGACTTCATTTAAGCACATATTCTCCAAATATATATATATATATATATATGTGTGTGTGTGTGTGTGCTTTTAGAGGAAATAGTTCTTGATTGCCATTTAACATTTCTATGTTTAATATTCTATTAGTCTTTTCCAACTCCCTTTTCAGGACGTATTTGCTTGAAGTGTTAATAAAATCTCCGCAATAAAACCAATAAAATTGTCTGTTTCGGCTACAAATGACACCACCACCGCCGCCGCCTTTCCTTAGTGTTGTTAAAGGTTTGGTGATTCTTCACAGAAAGACACGAAACATATTTCTTTGTGTTCAATATTATGACAATCATCAAATACCGAAGATAAAGTTTACGATTCGGCGGGAAATATAAGAGCAATAGTAAAATTTAATAAGTCATTTAAGTGTAGATTTATGAGAAAAGACTTTTTCGAAAATCACCTACTTAACGATCGAATGATCTCGTAAAGTTCTCTTGGGAGGATGTTTCCGTTCATTGTTCCCCTGAAAAGTTATATCAAGAGAAATTTTCAGATACATTTTCATAGAGGAGTCAGCTAGGGTTGTAGAATACACCGACTGCACCTCTGCACCTGTTGGTTATGGATGGTAACTCGTAATGCTTAAGAATATAACCTGGGTGGCTAAGCAGTTCATGACATGCAACACTCCACTTTGGCCTTTCGTTAGGCTAGACGGGTAGCCTAACGAAAGGCCAAAGTGGAGTCAGAGAGGCCCCTCCGATCAATCGGCTGGTCACGTCAAGTCCTAGCACCTATATGATTGTCCCAACCCTATTATCTTTATGGTAAGCCCCAATCCTTTTTATCATATGGGTGCTAGAAGGCGGTGGCTGAGAGTCTTAGCGTCCAGCGTATGACGTTAAACTCTATCTGATGGTGAAGTTTCAGTTCTGGAACTCTGGGGAATGTGGAGTACCCTTTCATCGCCGTTACTTCCAGGTCCACTCTGACCGGGAGTGGTAGTACCTGTTAGAGTCCCATTTATGGGTTCAGTAGAAAAATGTCTTTAAAAAATTGGAATTAAAAAAAGGAGAACCCATCAACAATGAATAATGGTGTCTGAAATTAATTTTTTAAAAAAGTGCTTTTTAAAAATTGAATATTTTAGCTATACACAGGTCTAGTCTTGTGTGTATGTGTAATTTAAGTTCTTTTTTAGTATTTTAATGCGGATTTATTTATACAGTTGAATTATTTTCAGTTTGATGTAATGAGTCACTCCAAGACAAGGTCAAGGACGATAATAGCACTTCTGATAGAAAGAAAACTGGATAACTAGGAACCCACAGTTAGGAACCCATTCATCGGTTAAATATATCGAAAGATGAGTTTTAAAAATTTGAATGTTTGAAAAGATTGAATTTGAAAAAAAATTGAATACCCAAGAAGAATGAATAAAACAAAATTTATTGTCATAAAATTACCCAAAAAGGTTGACGTTCTGTAAAATCCAACCAACCAGTCTGAAAAGTTATACCAAGGGAAAGTTTTCGATACTTTTACAGAAGAGAGAAACTTTATTATTTGCCTTGACAGAGTGAGTTATCTAGTAGAGACGTATGTGTGAATGAGATAAGAGGTAAGTGTAATGACCATTGATCTTGGTCGGAATTTGTCTATTATAGAAATATCAAAGACAATTTGTTAGGCTCACAAAAACAATTATTACAATGTATTTCTTAAACGGTTGTCAGTTAGGTACAAAACTAATTGTTATTTCTTTTGTTGTTTTTTTCTTCTTCTCTTTTTTAACACGTGCTCGGTATTACATCACTATCATGGATCTTACATCTTCATTATTGTCCAATCTATCGATTTTTACTTATTCATTTCTTCAGCCTAGTTGGGTGGTTAGTTGATATCTTCGGTTTTACGGCATGTCAACTCTTGTTAGGTTATTTTATGCCAAAGATATATTGTTTTATCCATTCTTAATGGGTATTCAAATTTTTTAAAAACTCAATTTAAAAAAATCATGGTCAGAGTGGACCTGGTAGTAATGGTGATGAAGAGGTACTCCACATTCCCAGAGCTCCAGGATTGGAACTTCATCATCAGATAGTTTAACGTTCTACTCAGGACATTAAGACCCTCAGCCACGGTCTTCTAGGTACTACCACTCCGAGTCAGAGTGGACATATGGGTAATGGCAATGAAGGGGTACTCCACATTCTCCAGAACTCCAGGATTGGAACTTCCCCACTAAATGCAGTTCAACAGCCTTGGTGTTCATTCTTTTTATTATATTTCTTGAGTTTTGTTTATTGCTCTCATAAGATACCCCATAACTTTATTTGCCGCAACTTTTAGTCCTACCGTTGTTTGCATTTCACATAGCGTCAATACCCTTGGGAAAGGTAGGAATCCAACTATTCTCCTTTCAACTATGCGTAAATAGTAGGGAAGACTGGAATATTTATCCTGGGTATATCGACTGGTCTAGATAAAGGAAAACTCTTAATTCAAACTTCTTAAACAATTGAACTTCTGTTGCATCCAACTGGTTCAGAGGGATTGGTTGAGACAGCTGTGACGCGTAGAACATCATGTCGCCTTGGTAAGTGGAATCTTGTGAAAGCAAGCCATCAGCCTCAGACTTGAAATCATAGTTGCATATATATATATATATATATATATATATATATATATATATATATATTAAAATGTGTGTGTATGCGAACAAAAAACTAAATTTTCCCGTTTGCATTTTATAAAATCTAAATTTCTATACCGTAAATGACTCCACCCTGAATATGCCACCTGTATCCCTTGCAGAGGGGTAAGCCCCCTCCCCCCAAAAGGTGTCATTTGTATGAGACTAAACTTAATCTCCAATATAATAATTATATATATAATTGACTTGTTTGAAAATATCTTTTATTTTTCAAATTTTCTGAAAATAATTCGCCCACTCTACAAAGATTAAAAAATGTCTTCGGAAAGGTTGAGATATTTGCGTTTAATATTTGTATTGTCCAAAGGAAAATGGTGATGACAAAGTATAAAGATAAAAAGTATAATAGTAAAATATGTTATCTAAAAAAAGTACAAACAATTGTAATTAAAATTTTAAGGGTTTATTTAGAATATAAATGAATAGAAGAATTCCTTCAAACAAACACGGCATATTTATGTAGTTTCTCTCACTAAACCTCATTTATATATTCTTAAAACATGTACGATCACGTTACTGTTGATTTTGTGGCAAATGACGAATCTATTAGTCCAACGCACTGTTGGCTGTGGCAGAAGAATGTACCGACTGCTTTTTTGCAGGGGAGGAGGGGGGGGTAAAATCCGAGTATAATGGGGAAAGACTGCTCAGCCACCAGGATACCGTCCTTGACAAACAGGTGGCCACATTGGGAAGATTTTAGCCCCTGCAGAGGTGCAGTTGGCCTATTCTATAACCCCAGCCGAAAGGGCGGAAATTTCTCTCGCCCCCCCCCAAAAAAAAACCCCAAACAACTTAACATTTGACCCCCAAAATCCGCAAACATTCGTAATTTGGAACTGCACAACAACAACAACAAAAAAAAGATGACAGCAAAAGAAGAATCCAAATTAAATGACATCTATTTAGGAGATTTGTTGATCTTTTCCTTAAAATCAACCGCCATAGAAGAGTAGGCATAACAAAAATTGCGAAGGTGAAAAGATCTTCCCAAGTACAAAAAACGGTGTTGGAGGTGCGTGGTGTAATGGTTAGAGTCGTAGGAAATGGACTCGTTAACCCGAGTTCAATTCCTGAACAAGGCCGTTTGCATTTCCCATAGCACTAATACCATTGGGAAAGGTTTGCATTCAACTAGTCTACCTCCAGTTATGGGTAAATAGTAGGGATGACTGGGCACTTTAATCTTAGGTAACCAATTTAGAAAGAAAACCCAGAATTCAAAAATTTTAAACTCCGCTTAAGGAATTGACCTTGTGTGACATCCTGCTCGTGCGAAGGGGTTGGGATATATATATATACTAGACAAAACGTGACCCGTTGGGTCAACCATTGATCTCTGGGTAGATAATTGAGAAAGGTGAGTTTGTAAAACGTAATTAAACTTTTAAAAATAAATACGGCCGGGCAATAAAAAAACACAACTAAAATCATTTTGTAAGATTTCTAAGAAAGGGAACGTTTGACTTAATTAAAGCAACAGCTTATGATATTTCACATTCAAATACATTTCAAACTCTCCCATCTCTCTCTCTCTCTCCTATCTCTCTCTCTCTCTCTCTCTCTCTCTTTCTTTCTATCTACTCTCGCTGAGAAACTAACATACAACGAGGAGGATATATATAGAGAGGGAGAAAGTGACACAGAATGTGAAGTAAGAAACGGGTCAGTTTTTGACTCAAGTGCAAATTACGACCAATGAGAACCAATTAAAATGGAATTAAACTAAACAGTAAAACGCCTTTAGGAAACAAACATTGATTAGCTCAGCTTTAGTATGATAATAGATGTACAAGTACAAAAAGGGAACATCATGCTCATGCCTTATTCATAAGACGAATAACATTAATTTTCAACTCACCCGTCAATGAGAGGATACTTTTCCAAGATGCTGATGGCCGTTTCCAGGCTTGATGCTGCCCTGCTTTTTCTGTTCGCTTGGGCAAGAGGTACTGATATAGACACACATACAATGACCAGTAGAACAAGACCAATGGCTAACATGAGCCATTTCCTTGAAGATAGTCCAGATAAGATGTCATTAAGACGAGGAGGCATTTTTCTCTTCTGACCAGTTGGACGGAATAATTGTTAGCAGTTGTCTGAAAAAGTAACAAATGACAAAGTACATAAATAAATAAACAATTGAATAAACTAATATACAGCAGTACCTGGATTTACGAGTTTAACCAGTTATCTACCGTGACACCCCAAACCACCCGACGATCAAAAATGCTGCCCCCCTCCCCCGAAAACGCCCGAGATCGTCAGCACTTTGAAAATGGTTAAGAGTTAAAAAGAGAAATGGATAAAATACATTTCTATTCAGTAGCAAAGAATCAGCGAGACGATACAGTCAATCAGTTCACCACACTATTTTCCTTCTCCTAGATTTGTTACCTAGTCAAAATTAAAGAGCACATTGTGCCTTACTATTTACCCATAGCTGGAGGGAATGTAGTTGGATGCATACCTTTTCCAGATGTATTAGCGCTATCAGAAATGCAAACAGCCTCATCCTGGATTTGAACTCGGGTCGACGAGTCCATTTCCAACGACGATAACCATGATATCACACGCCTCACCACCGTATATGATAATATATCCACAACAGTGACGATATACGGTAATATCTTAATATCATCATATACAGAGCAGAAATGTAATAAGATATGTGATAATAGAACGTATTATACCTATAAGAGAGAGGTGATAATATAATGGCAACTGCACGATAAAGCGCAGAAAGAGAGAGAAGGGGAGGGGGAGAAAGGGGAGAGAAAGGAGGGGGAGGGGGAAATAAGGCCTGAAGATTGTAGCGGTTACACTATCAAAGGACTTGATGACTACACAATACAAAATAATGAGAGGTTAATTATGGCACAAGTTGCCGCCGAATTCACAACGAGAAAAAATGGACGATCAAACAACTTGGATTGACAAAGTTACATTTTCAATGGCACAACAACTTTTTGTAACCTCATTTTTAGAGTTGGTCCATTTCGAGAATTTGATTAATTAATCAAATAATTAAGGTTTTAATGACATACCAACCCGTCTAGGGTTATTTTACACCAAGATGTTAGGGAATCGCGTTCATTGTTCGTTCATATTTACATTTTTGTGCAATTGTTTTTTTGTTTTTTTTTACATAGATAGGATCGGTTCAGAGTGGGTCTGGTAGTAATGGCAACAAAGGTTGGTTGGGTTTTACGGCGTGTCAACCCTTGTTGGGTTATTTCTGCCGAAGACACTTTGTTTTATTCGTTCTTGTTGGGTATTCAATTTTTAAAAAACATTTAAAAATCTATTTAACCCATAGATGGAACCCTAAGAGGTACTACCATTCAGGGTCAGGGTGGACCTGGGGGTAATGATTATAAAGGAATACTGCATATTCCACAGAATTGAAACATTCTACTGCCCTGAAGACGCTAATCTAGCAATACAGCAAACAGCGGTATGAGGGTGAAGCTTAATATTTTTTCACTGAAAGAATTTCTTCGAATTTTATTAAAATTTATCTGGATTGTTTTTTCTTTAACCAATTCTCGCTTAATATCATGACGATCCAAGTCTCGTGTTATGTATATCTTTGACCAGGTGTTAATTTCACCTATTTCAACAGGTATTTGAACCATACAGCCTAATAACATTTTCTATCCATTAGCTTGGGTCCCCACCTGATCTGAAACCAGCCTTCTAGTATGGGACTAACTTCTTGAAAACCATCATTTTTAGAAGCGGATCTTCGGACCCAGAATCGAATCTTCTGTTTCTTTGACACTCCCATCTTTACTTTTACAAAACATATCTGCCTCTTTTCTTTGGATTTTAACTCGTTCTGCTTTTTCTTTTTTCTTACTCCTCAGTTTCATATTTCTCAGAGAAACAGTTATTCTGGGAATTATCTGATTTGTTTTATCTTTGTATTAAGATTTGTGGGTATTACTTTTCCTCTTTTGACTCTTTGACAGCCATGTCTTAACAGAATCTATGCTATCCTTACTTCTATATTTCTTTAAATATTTGACATGGTTGCATCTCTTCTGCGTAAGTTTGTACTGTTAACATTTTGATGTCCTCTAGTTTTTTTGTTGTCTTTTACCGGGTCAGTCACTTTCCTCCTCTGTTGGCCAGGGACAATCTCTTAGTCCCACCTTGTCGCAGTTTTAGAATTTTCGCTGGCTTTTATTTGAACTATTGTACTTTTTTTTTTTTTTCTGTTGTAGTTCTTTATTTTTGTTTTCCCTTTCTACAACTACAGTAAATATGGCTTCGTCCAGACCATTCTTCGCTAAAATCTTCCTTTTTGAGCACCCTTAACGTGTTACAAGAATTCAACTGTCCCTACCATCAAAGCATCCTGCTTGGAGCCCTATGTTTTTAAATTTGTCTGTTCTTTTCCTCGACTACCTCCTAATCGTTCAAAGAGCCTTTCACTCTCTTTTGTCGCAAACAACGCCTCCGATTGGCTCTTGCTACATTTTTCTTGATCAAGGGGTTATTAAGGGCTTCGATGAAAAATTCAGCCACCTGAACTTGTATTGCCGGGCTCTCTCTTAATTCTGAGTCCTGATACGCTAACCTAGCTAGTTTTTATTTTGTTATCCTACCAGCTAACGTAAGAGGCTCATTTTTAATTTGCCTTACTCCTATTTAAGACTCGAGCGGCCTCGATAGGGTTCACAAATTCTCCTTACTGGGCAGATAACTGCTAAAATAGTTTATTACCAGAGATGTTTAGATGCTCCTCGAGATAAGCTCCGATTCAATCTGACGGGGTATCATCCGACAAATCGTCGGCTAGATTGATGAGCTCTAGAACTGTTAATTTATAGATCCGCTCTTTTTTAATACTGCTAGCCAGAGTTTCAGATCGGACGGTCTCCCAGGAAATATTGGGGTCTTTAGATTGGTTCGTTACCACTCTAGTTACATGACTTTTGCTTGGGTTGATAAACATGTCATTTTAATGGGTTGCAGTGACCTTTTGATTGAATCTGTAAACAAAGCAGAATCAAACTTGCTACAATATTTTGATTTTAATGTTTCCCATTTGAAACAAAACCATTTCCTGCGATTAATAAAAAAAGAATTTAAATAGTCACAAGAAGACTTAAGAAGTAGAGTTAAGCTTAAGGCAGCAGTTCCCGTCAGATAACCAAATTTAAGCTTGTTCAGCAATTAAGCCTGTGACAACTTCTAACTGTACGTATTATATATATATATATATATATATATATATATATATATATATATATATATATATATATATATACCAAACCCCTACGCACGTACAGGATGGGTCAGGAGGTCAATTTCTTAAGCGGAGTTTATCAGGCTGGAATTCAAATTTGTCCTTCTCCTAGACTGATTACCTAACCAAGGTTAAAGGCTAGGTAATGTTGAAGTGAGTTAATGCAGCACACATCCGTGGCCGGTTACCTATTCCAATCCAACCATACCGGTAGCTACCACAACCTCTGCATGCATTACGTTGGGGTTGTGTTCCCACCATGTCTCCACGGTTGTGAACGGGCTGAATTTTGGACCCATTTCTGTCGGCGATACGTAGATGTCCGAATTCTCGCAACGTCTGAGGTGCCAGATATCTTATCTTGGTCTCGCATGGCCATCTCGAATGCTTTTGCATGAGTTATGTTTTGTTCCAAGGTCATCAGTGACCCTGCCTTAGCCAGTATATCTGCTTGTAGCACGTCATTAGCAATGCCCCAATTGAACTGATCCTTGATATATACGTTGGATAAGTCATGATCACAGTTGGGGCATATAAAGTTGCAATCCTGTGCTCCTGACCGTAGACGAATCAAGTAATCCTGGATGGACTCATTGTCACTCTGCACGATGGATGAAAATGAGATCCTGATGGGCTGCTTGGTTTCTATGTTGGCATTTTGCAGTAGTATTCGCAGCAAAACAGATTCGTATTAAGTTACGACTGTTGCTGCCTTGTCTTACCAATTCGACGGTAATTGGAACTAGTATGATTATTCTACAGGTAACTAGCCTGCCCTACTATTTACCCATAGCTGGAAGGAGAGTAGTTGGATTCATACCTTTCCGAAGGGTATTAGCGCTATGTGAAATGCAAACAGCCTCGTCCAAGATTTGAACTCTGGTCCATTTCTTACGACTCTAACCACTACACCAAGCAGTACCAAAAGAGCAGGGTCTATAAACAAGCTGACGCTTGTGTCTTATCTAAGCAAAGCGTAGTAAATAACAGGAAGTTTGTGTCAGATTGAATAAAGATTAATAAATAAGAAAGATGAAAGAAATACTTTAAAAAATAACGTTTGAAAATTCATCATAAAAATTCAAGATGTTCTTATAACTAATACTATTAAATGTACAGGGCGGTCCGAAAGTCTTGTCACTCTTACATATTGTTTTAATTATCCTTTTTTGTTTGTTTTAATGGTATAATATACTAGCAGGATCTGTGGATATACCACAGTATGATAATTTGATTATCATAACGTTTGATATGTTTACTTAAGAGCTATTGCAAATTGTTCTATATGTAATAAGTATAATCTTCATTTGACTCTCACTCTCTATTTTTTTTTTATCTTTATATTTTTTCTTTATAATAAAAACGGGATGGATTATTATTTAGCTGAGGTGACGACACTCACATGGAATAAGAATTCGGCGGATAAGAAACACCAGATAATCAGGATTTACATTTTTGTATTTCATCTTGGACGATTTGGACGGTCTCATTTTTAGCCAGAGGGTGTTGCTAGATGATTATAGTGGCACTTTTAAGGAACACGGGTATTAATATATAAGATATTAGTTATGTAATTACTTTACCTCTAAACAAGTGACAATACTTTCGAACTGAAATATAAAAAGAGCAGCGACAAACATTCTGTAAAACTAAAAAAGTCTAGATGATTAGATTTTGGTCACCTCCTGTGGTGTAATGTTTAGCAAGTGAGATTAGCAGACCGTTGTTAGCGAGTTCAATTCTCACATACTTCTGGCCTTGTGCCATATCTAAGGTATTGGCATGTCTGCAGGAGCTGTAGAATACACTTTTTTATCATAGGTGCTATAAGGTTAATGAAAATTATTTCTTAAATAAATTATATACATATTAAAAAAAAGATTTGGCATTAATGGTTGAAATGCCATTAAGCCAAACAACCAATCAATATGTAAGTATAAAAATATGAAAAAGTATATATTTATGAATGAAATAAGTTATGCCTACGTTCGAGTGCTTCATTTTCTTTTACTTTAAACCATCATCAAAACAATGATACGGAGCGATGTTATGAATCTCCTTCCCTAAATGTTTTTTTTTTCAAGTGAAAATGAAACGAAAAAATGTGACAAGTTTATTTGGTTATCATTAACAACATTCCAGTATTTTTTCTCAAAGTTTGGTGACGTCATGAGAGTATTCGAAAATTTAAATTTTTCCTTCTATTTATTTATTCATTTTTTAAATAGCGTTATTACAAAGGATTCTTTAAGTTTTTGATAACTTCATAAGAACTAGCAAAAACAAAAACAAAAAACAACAAAACAACAAAACAAACAAACAAACAAACAAAACAAACAAAAAGAACTAAAAACAAAACGTCCTCCGGGTGGTGTAAAAATTAATTTTTGGAAGGTATTGCCTGAGTGGGTGGGAGTTAAAAATTCAATGTCAGAGGACTGGTACCAAAAGTAAAACCATGGAATTTATTAAAGAAGTAAAAAATAAATCAATTTGAAATGGAACCTTAATTCTGATAACTTAAAAAAATATATTAAGATAAAACAAACTATATATATATATATATATATATATATATATATATATATATATATATATATATATATAATGTATTTATTAAAACTTCTAAGGTTGCCTGCTCAAATTTTTAGTATTTATTGTTATGACGATTTTGGGTAATGTGACGTAAGCAGTGACGTAGTTTCGGTTACAGACAAATATAAACCTAATCTCCATTATTGATAGATTAAGAAATTCTAAAAACATTCTTAAAAAACAGGATCCAACAGATATATCGATAGACAGGAAGTAAGAAGGGCAAGAAAGAAATAATTCTGGTTAGATTTGATTTTTCTGTATCGCCGTCTCTCGTAGCTGTGAAAGTGAAAGAGAAAAAAGACTGACACATTAAACATGACTGATCTGACCGAGTCATACCAGTCGTTGCATTGTTACACACTTATTTGATGTTGGTGACCTTGTGACCTTGTGACCTCTATGTGTGAAAATGTGACAATATAAGCTCTTTTGTCCCGGGGTGCACATATCTCGAAGCAATCACATACATGCATGTAGGGTTAGAGCATGGCTATATAAGTATATAGGTATTTACCTAACCCATTCGCCATGAATAGAATGAGAAACAAGGTCAGAAATATGGGGGCATCTAGTGAGGCTATATGAATATGTATGGTTTAGGTTCTTTGTTTAATGAAAGGATATTGGTCTGAATATATATGTGTGGACATCGGTAGCGTATATATATATATATATATACCGATTCGAGTTTCTCGCAATAGCGGGAATCTTCGGGATAGCCCGAAGATTCACGCTATTGCGAGAAACTCGAGTCGATATATTTTAAAACAATCCATTTGATATTAATCGTCTATTTAGCTCTTTATATTGAACACTTTTTAATCGATTTTAGTGAAAAAATCCAGAAGTAAATAAGATAGTATACTTATTTGATTGGTGGATTTAATGGTAACTGCAGTAAATATATATATATATATATATATATATATATATATATATATCAAACCCATCCACACGAGCAGGATGTGACACAGTCAATTTCTTAAGCGGAGTTTAACAGGTTTGAATTCAGAGATTTCCTTCTCTAGACTAGTTACCTAGCCAAGATTAAAGACCAGCCTTATAATTTATCCATAGCTAGAGGGAGAATAGCTGTATACATACCTTTCCCAAGGGTATTAGCGCAATATGAAATACAAATAGCCTCATCCAGAGTTTGTATTCGTCCCATCTACATTTCCGACGACGACGACCATTACATGACCACGCGCCTCTGCCACATAGGTAGCGTATATGTATGTACATAGATGTGGGTGCATAGTAGTATCAAAAGTATATAAGTGCTAGTTTTTAAATATCTATAATAAACAAGTCTTCAGTACTAGTATGATCAAAGGTCAGAAGACAAGGATATGATTTTTTAAGATACTATAGTTTTGGAAGGTCCACTCAGGAGGGGTGGTTTTCTTTTCTAGAAATCGGTACCCCATATATTCAAGGAGGAATCAAAAGATAGACGAGTTGTAATATGATTATGCAGTGGAGGTTTTGCTGCAGGATCGTTGTTGGTCACTAGGACTCCTAGTGACCAAATATTGAGTGCACAATTTAAAAAATATTGATAAAAATTAGCCACTTTGATTTTGCAAAAAAAGTAACGAGTAAAATTTAGTCTAAAAAAATTCATATTTCGTATTTTCGGCTGTTCGTAGCAAAATACCATTTTGACTCGCTGTAAAAAATAATTCAATTGATAAAAGCATACAAATTACATATTTAAAAAGATTATTTTCTTTTCTTTCCAACCATTTAAATATTTTAAAGATTTGACCATAAGTGGCCGGGTTAGCTCAGTCGATAGAGCGTTCGGCTAGAAACCACAAGGTTCCTAGTTCGATACCGGTCCTCGTCCACTCAGCGTATGAGTAGCACAGGGATCTGTGCGGTAAAGTAAGGAGCTGGTGGTAGATGTGGCGCTCCACCTCAGATGCTAAAACAATCTCCTTGGTCTAGCGCTATTGAAAAGGGGATAGACTCCCTCGCTGTCTGGCTGATACCGACTTTAGGCCGCCCCGTCGACTTTTTTTTACTTACGTGAGAAATTGCTAGTTGAACCGATTAAGGCCCGAATTTGTCAATGTGCACCATAACCAGCGAAAATGCTGGGATTGCTACTAGAACACAACTGAACGCCAGACAGAATGGAATAATCTTGATAGTGAAAGATCAGCGCTAAAGTCCAAATTGCTAAGCGTCACACTCACCTCACCCCACCCCAGACCAAACTCGAACATTAAATAAAGAAACGGAAACAGCATTCTCGGAATTCATTTGTGTGTCTTTGTGGAGTTGACTCAAGGCTTGGGCAGTTTCGACCAGAGCCCAGTGGCCGATAGATCTAATTTTGGAAACGAATTTCAACATGGAACGAGAGACATCGACTGACCAGCGAAACTGGACAAGTCACGACAAAATATTACCATAACCGAGATAATTGCATATTAACTCTTTGCCGACTGAATTTCCACCATGGCAATACCAAATTTGGTTGGTTGGCCGGTCAGTTGATTGGTCGATTATTTTTGGGCGTATCAACACTTTTCGGGTCATTGCTGAATCAAGTCATTTTGATATTCAATTTAATTAAAATACTCGCTGTTGCTTAAAACCCATCTAAGTTTTGAACAGGCTCTTTTTTACCTGTATGATGGGATATTTCAAAGTTCACAATCCATTCACTATCACCGACAAAACAAAATATGGCAAGGGTGTTCACGTAGTGATTTTTCTGTGTACGCAAGTGGCACGTGCGAGAGCCGCTGCCAGAGGTTTATGGTTGGATCGCAGTGGTGTGAGAGCCGCTTAAAGTAGGCAAAGAGTTAATGCACAAGAGGGCCAGAGTTCGATACCAAGTAAAAGTCGAGATCTTTCAAGTTGACCGTTGGTAGCGATCCATGATGCTTAAAGACGGAATCCTGGTGGATGACTTGCAACACCCAACTTTGACCCTTGCTTAGGCAAGACCAGTAGCTGGAGAGACCCGCTCCGATCAATCGGCTGGTCACGTCGAGACCTAGCACCTATATGTTTTCCCAACCTTATTGCCTTTAAGGCTAGCCTCAACCCTTTTATCATATATGTGCTAGAAGGCGGTGACTGAGGGTCTACATGTCCTGGGTATGACGTTTAACTATTTGATGAAGTTCCAGTTCTGGAGGTCTGGGGAATATGGAGCACCCCTTTATCACCATTACTTCCAAGTCCACCCTGACCCGGAGCGGTAATACCTGTTAGAGTCCCGGGATAAATAGAAAACATGTTTAAAACAAATTGAGAACCATCAAGAATAATAAAACAAAAACATCTTCGGTATAAAATGACCCAACATGGGTTGTCATGCCATAAAATCCAACCAACCAACCCATCCATTAAGTTATAGCAGTTATATGGTTTCAAGTAATAATCCTTAGTAACCAATTATAGCTTCATGTAACTATTCTGAATATAAATGATTTACAATTAGATAGCATCAAGTATGTTAATTTTCTAAATGATAAAGACCTGCCTTTGTCTAAGACAAATAATCTTGCTACCTGCTCTGTCGTTGGAGCGTTAACCATGCCAACTGTATTACCTGTAGACGCGTAAGACCCTGTCATGAATGTAGCGAGAGGTAAAAGGAATTACATCGGAGACTACAGAGATTGAACTCACGACCTCCTTGTTATGAGTATGTCACCACTGTTAGTTGAAATAGTTCGGCCAGTGAAGAGAGATAAAAACCAAGGTAGTTTCTCTCGGATGGAAGTTTTTTTGTTCAGCTGGAAGAACCTTTGCCAGTTTACTCCGACTGCTACTTTTAAGCGATTTATTGGATGGTTGCTTGAAATCTTATAATTATTAGTATTAGAAACGAATAGTTAAGACCATACAACTGTATGTACATTATTTGTGTTAGATAGGAATACTTGATATAACTCTAAGCCAATAAAAAAAAAACTAAAAAGAAACAACCACACAAAAAATTGTGAATATGAACGTGATTCCCTAACCGTTCATGGTTTAACATGCCGTTAGAATCAACTAATCACTCAAATCTCGCTATCCCTCATTAACTTCGAAGCCTTGTACCATACTAGGTTAAGCGTAATTGATGCCAAGTACAAATACGAAAATGATTTTCTTACAAAAATACAGATTTTATAATGAGTCGAATGCTCTGACTGCAAATGAGGGGATAGAAAGATTGTGTTTCGCCAGATTTTCAATTGGAAAAGGGTTGCTTGGCCTTGAAAATATAAGATAGAGAAAATCTAGACAAGTATAAAGTTTTTGAAAAGAAAAAAAGAAAAAAAGAAGATATGTCAAAGATTGACATTTAGAAAATTACCTCTAAAGCGTTTCGGTTTTAATTAAACCATCAATAGGACTCAACTGGGTTAATCATAAATCATAATGTTGATGGTTTAATTAAAACCAAAAACGCTTTAGCGTGCACTTTCTAAATGTCATCCGTTGACATATTTTCTTGTTCTATTCAAAAACTTTACACATATTTACATTGTCAGATTTTATATCCATTTCTTTCTTCACACACACACACACACACATACGCACACACACACACACACACACACACACACACACACATATATATATATATATATATATATATATATACACATCTACGCAATGTTATGTGAATAACAACATCATGTGAAGATCAGGTGTGTCATATTTGTCTTTGCCTCAGCTAACAATCTTTTTTTTCTCTTTTTAACACACGTCGTATCTTTATTGGTGTTTACCTTACAACTTTGCTTTACGAATTTGACGCAAATTCTGTTCATTGTTTGCTGTGTATTTTATCTAGAAAACGGACAGGGGAAAGGAGAACTCCTTTTTTTACTCTGAAAAGTCAACAGAGGAAAATAAGACAAGGCTTATATTAATTTCATGGAGGTGCGTGGTGTAATGGTTAGGGTCATGGGAAATTGACTCGTCGACCCGAGTTCAAATCGTGGACGGGGCTGTTTGCATTTCACATAGCGCTAATACTCTTGGGAAAGGTATGAATCCAACTACGCTCCCTCCAGCTATGGGTAGATAGTAGGGTAGGCTGTCTATTGAAAATTGGTTTGGTAACAAGTATAGGAAAAGGAAAACTCTGAATGCAAACCTGTTAAACACAGCTTAAGAAATTGACTTTGTGTCACATCCTGCTCGTGTGGAAAGGTTGGTAAATACATATTATATGGCGATTATAGGGATTATGTTAATTTTCACTTCGAAATATAACACTAGGGCTAATTTTCGGGAGATGTCGAGTGTTTGCATTACATGGTGTGTTTGTGAAGAATGCTTATTTCTTTCATCTGTCTGCCACTCTCAACTAGGGCTTATCTTAAGGGGAGTGCTTAAATTAAAATCATCCTGTAAAATCTCGCTAGGTCATTTTGCAGATTGGACTTATTTTGCGAGAAACAGTGTATTTACTCAACCTGTTCACCACGAGTAGGAAGTAGCAATGAATCTGTGAGATAAACTTACACCACGATGGGACGCCGTTAAAAAAAATGCAACAAGGATCGAATTTGCTATTCAGTAATATTGCATCTATGAAAAAAGCCGACAGAAATATATGAAATATCTATTGTATTCAATAGGTACCACCAAAAAGACGCAACATATTAACTTAATAAAACAAATTGATTAATTCGATTATTTAAGGTTAAATTTTAGTTTTAGACGAAAAATAGTAGCATAATGAGCATCAGTAAAAAAAACAATATTACATATGTAATTAATTTTTAATACATTTTAAACATTAAATTCAGCCAACAATTTACGAAAACGGGCGCTCTGTGGGAAATAAATTATGTACTAAAACAAACACAATAAGACTTAAAAACATTTATAACAGTTTCTTAGAAATCAATAGCAAAACAATTAAATACACTATATACAGAAAAATTATTCGCATATTTATATTTATATATTTGTAATATCATTTTTTGTTCAAATCACGCAAAAAATGCTCCCCCACTTTTTCACAAATACAAATATTATTTTTCCTGCCAAATATTTTGAAAGTATGGTAACTCAGAATTATAAATTTTTTTCAGTACCAATTCACTAACCCTGATATACGTAAAAAAATATACCAAAGATCAGGTGATTATCCGATTTTAAATAGATTTTAAACTTATGTAAAAATGTTAAACAAGAATCAGTGCTTTCAAAAGTCAAAATTTAAAGATATTAAAATAAATATTACTGAGAGTTGCTTTCATCATTTTTTGAGTTTTTTTTTTCATAATAGAAAAGATATAATTTTAAAAATTATATCTTTAAAAATTTAAAAAAAAATTAAAATTTAATTTTTCAATTTTCAGTATTCATTTTCTTCTTTCGCCCTATTAAAAAAAAGTCATTTATTCATTCCCTTCAATCTTTTCTCTTTTTATTAATACATAAATCAGTCAGCCTTAAATTCCCAATATGTTGCGCCCTAAAATGGCCGGAATTTTTACATAAAATAACGGGTACATTATGACTTTCATTCATTTAATATATCAACACTGAAATTTTCATTAAAATCTGTTAACTCCCTGATTTTTGATAATTTTTTTCCTTTCTAGGTGGGTGGGGATTTAGTACTGTCAAATTTGACTTTAATTTATTGAATTGTTTGAGTCCCTAGAATTAAAGAAACTTGTATATTTCAATTGACTCTGTAAATTTTTAAGGTAAGATATGTTTATAAATAAAAAAAATTAGTTTTTTTTTAAATAATTATTTTAACTAACAGGACCTGTGGATATACCACATTATGATAATTTAATTATTACAATGTTTGATATGTTTACTTAAGAGCTATTGCTAAATAATTCCATATGTAAAAAGTATAATAGTCTTGACTAGCAGGACCTGTGGATATACCACAGTATGATAATTTAATTATTACAGTGTTTGATATGTTTACTTAAGAGCTATTGCTAAATAATTCCATATGTAAAAAGTATAATAATCTTTGATTTAATTCTTTCACTCTTTTCCCCCTTCTATTCATAATCGCTTGGAACAAATTAGCGTTATTCTTTTCACGTTCTCCCCCCCCCTCTCTCTCTCTCTCTCTCTCTCTCTCTCTCTCTCTCCTACTCTTTCTTTCTTATGTTTTTTCTGTGTAACATGTCCTTTCTTTATAATAAAAATCAGAATGGTCCGTTATTTAGCTGAGATGACGACACTCATGAGAAATACGAATTGGGCGGATAAGCAACACCCGATAACCAGGATTTACATTTTTGCATTTAATCTTGGAGGATTTGGACGGTCTCATTTTTAACCAGAGGGTGTTGCAAGATGATAACGGTCGTACAATTTAGGAACGCTAGTATTAATCATTTTAATTCAATTTTAATTGATATTAAATGACAATGAATCGAATGCACAGGACATGAACATAGAGTATCACAGAAAAGTTTTGGATATTTTATGAGTAGAATATTGCACAATTACTTTAAACGTAAGTAAAAAGTTAAAAAGGAACCGGGTTAGCTCATTCGGTAGAACACCCACCTAGGAAACGCAAGGTTCTTGGTTCGATACCAGTCCCCGTCAACGCATGAGTAGCACAGACTGGGTTATCTGATCTGTACGGTAAAGTGGAAGCTGACGGTAGGTGTGGTGCTCCACCTCAGCAAAAACAATCCCCTGGTCCAGCGTTAACGAAAAGGGTACTCCCTCGCTGTCCAGCTGATACCGACAATAGGCCACTCCGTCATTTTTTTTTTTTTTTTTTTTTTTTTTTTTTGACGGCGGAACAGCTCCCACTCTTCCGAAAAAAAAAGTTAAATAATCATTTACCTTTTCGACGTCTTTCGTTGTTTAGTTTCCTCTTTTGTGAGTTTGTCTTTAAGTTGGTCTTTTTCTTTTTTTTTTTTTCTCCACGAATAATCAGATGAAAACGTTAGAGATAAATAAATAGATTAGAGTTTGTTAACAAATAAGATGGAGGAAGGTTAACAAGCGGTTAATTTAAAAATGTATATCTGTATATACAAATGCACATGAGATAACTTTACTTTAAAAAAAAGAAGGTTTAAAGCAGTAGTAGTAGTAATAGTAGTGTTTGGGTCCCAAGAGACTAAACTCTTTCAGAAGTGGTAGAGAATAATGCGACTGGTAGCTTGTTTGTGTACTCATATATATATATCCGAGGTTTGTAATTTGAGACATCTGTTTTTACTGCTAGATTTCTCGTGCTGTTATCGGGGATAGAGGGGAAAACTTTTTTTAAAGACTTTTAAAAAAAAGTAATGCGTTTTGTGTCATTTACTAGTCCTGTCGCTCACTGTCGAGTCACTGCTTGGTGCGAACAAGTGGTAAGGTAAGGGGTGGCGACGAAAAGTACCAAATATGTCGCTGAAAAAAAAAAAGAGAGTTTACCTTAAAAAATGACAAATAAATAAATAAAAACATACGGTGAGACTCCAGTTCTTTTTTTTTTTTTTAGCTCTAAAGCAGGCATTTCAAACACGCAGCCGGCCAAGTACAAGTGCGGCCCGCCAAGTTACAAGTGCGGCCCTCACGCAAACCGCGCTCTTACACGGCGTTTTTACAGTACCCCGAGGTTTTCAAAAAGGTTTTTTTCCTAAAATTCCTCGGCGAAAACGGTCATTTATTTTCATAATGGTCCTGTTAAGGAATTTTCTATTATCAATGCATTCTCTCACCCCTCCTTTGTCGCGGAAGGACGAGGTTAACTCAGTCAATAAAAGGGAGTGAGTCTTTCATCTTGCCTTCTCCTGCGTACAATCGTAAGGAAGCGTAGTGGTGTACTGGTTAGTCGCGGGAAATGGACTCGTCGACCCGAGTTCAATTCCTGGACGAACCCACTGTTCACATAGCGCTAATACCCTTGGGAAAGGTATGAATCCAATTATTCTCCTTCCAGCTATGGGTAAATAGTAGGGCAGACTATATATATACATGTGTGTGTTTGTGTGTTTGTGTTTGTGTGTTTGTGTATCGTTCATTCTGTTCCCAAACAGCACATCTCTCTCTCTCTCTCTCTCTCTCTCTATATATATATATATATATATATATATATATATATATATATATATATATATTAATAATGGAGATACGGTCTCTTTTTGTCTGTAACCGAAACTACATCACTGCTTACGTCACAGTAATTTTTTTTTTTTAAGTCTATGAAAAATCAATTTAGAGTCAAATCTGCACGAAATTTTAAAAACTTATTCATCTTTAGATGAATTTGTGTTTAAAAAGTTTTTTTCCTAAATTATATTAGGGGATTTTTTCTTTAGGTCGACCCTCCCTCTTATTTCATTTTATGAAATCTGGACAAAATCAATTTTACTCGTACGATTTTTTTATTTTTCTATAAAGATGTATATCTGAATTATTAAATAAGATTTTTTTTAGAAACGTTTTGGAGGCCCTTATTGTCGTAAAACAAAACAATTATCTTCGTGGAGTGAATATGATGATTTTCTAGTAAGTAATCAATTTTTCTAAATATTAAACATTCTACTTCATTTCTCAGGTAATATGAAATCAAAACACTTTTATTGTAAATTTTCTAAAAGGAACATTGAAAAATTATTTAAAAAATATCTTGATTTTATACTGGCTGTTTCAGTAGTTTTTATATCTTATTATAGAGATTCGGTATTTGTTTGTCTGTAACCAAAACTATGTCACTGCCTACGTCACAATACCACCAGGAGTTGCTTAATTTTATTAATATATTAATATTTAATTCATAGTCAAAATCATTAATTCCTCGAATGGATGAATCTTATTTGTTAGCGATATCTCTATGAAAATCTGAGTTAGATTTGCCTCAAAACAGCCCATGTTATTCGTGCGTTTGAAATCCTGCAATGTGTCTTATATATCACTAAGGAACAAAGGTTTAAAACATATATGGTGTGGTTAATTTTCATAATGGTTTTAACAAAACCGGGTTTAATAAATTATTACATGGTGTTATTGATCTCTAATATTATTGTTTTATTCTCCAATGTATTAAAATCAATCCTATGAATGATTTACTTAAAAACCTATTAACATATGATTGTTAAAATAAGTATAATCTTTTTATATGCGTATTTATTTAATTTCGTAAGTCTTTCTAATTTAATATATTTCATAGCATTAAAATTTAAATACTTACGTCCGGAGGGTGCATATTCTTCTTAGTATACATATTGTAGTTTATTTCTCCTGTGATTTTGTAAATTTGTAGCCCTCTGTGCATTTTCTAATTGTGCAATTGAATGACATAATTGCTATAACAAATAGCTGTGGCTGATGGCGCATATTCCTGCTAGTTTAAATAGTAGACATGGCAATGGTTGCTTCTCTGGCAGAAAGAAAGAAAGAAAAAGGGAGAGTTAAATCAAGATAATTATATCTTTATATATTGAACTATTTAGCAATAGCTGTTAAGTAAACATATCAAAATTAATTAGATATCATACTGTTGTATATTCACAGGTCCTGCTAATACATTATATACTATCCATTCAAGAGGCAACCGTGTATTATACTGGTTATCGTCGTAAGAAATGGTCTCAGCGACCCGAGTTCAAATCCAGGACGAGACAGATTGCATTTTACATATCGCTAATATCAATTATTCTCCCTCTAGCTATGCGTAAATAGTATGGTGGACTAGGCTCTTTAACCGTGCTTATGCAACTAATTTAGAACGAAAGTTTTGAATTCAAACTAATTAAACTACGCTTAAGAAATTGACCGTGTGTCACACCTTAGTCGTGTGGAAGCGTTGGGAAGGACGTCCTTTCAATGTCATATTTACATCAAACTTTGTGGATCTGCAGCAGGTTTGATGAGTCATTTGAGAGCGCAAGGAAGGGTTCTGGTGGTGGGGTTATAGGATTGTGAGGAACGGCAATGAACTGTAAAGATTATGCTATTGTTATGTTATGTTATGTTATGTTATATATATATATATATACCAAACCCTCCGCACGAGCAGGATGTGACATAAGCTCAATTTCTTAAGCGGAGTTTAACAGGTTTCAATTCAGATTTTCCTTCTCTTAGACTGGTTACCTAGCTATGGTTAAAGATCTCAGTCTGTCCTGCAATTTACCCATAGCTGGAGGGAGAATTGGATTCATCCCTTTACACCACGCGCCTACATCTCTCTCTCTCTCTCTCTCTCTCTCTCTCTCTCATATATATATATATATATATATATATATATATATATATATATATTGATAATTGAATCATATTACCACGACCAGACAACTCGGCAAACACCATTTGCGACATCCGGAGCACTGGACAGCTGTTTCGACCTCCTTTGGTCTCATCAGCAGTGCATACCACAATCTCCGCCACTAGAGATTGAACCAGCGGACCACAGCGTAAGAGCGGGGACTCAAAACACTGGGCCACCAGCCCATGCCACAAACGGAGAATGCCAAATCATCTAGTCAATGGTAACATTAATTCTAACTGTATTGCCATGTATCCCATCGCAGGATAACAGAGGGCAATATATATATGTATGTGTGTGTGTGTGTGTGTGTGTGTGTGTGTGTGAGTGTGTGTGTATTTGGGCAGCATTTTTTCATTTATGCATGTTGAATTAAACAAAAGAAATATCTCCTGTTTAACAATTTATTTGTGATTTTTTCAAGTTTGAAAAATCACAAATAAAATTGTTAAACAGGAGATGTGTCTTTTGTTTAATTCAACATGCATATATATATATATATATATATATATATATATATATTCAGAAAAGTATCGAGTAAAATTCCACAATGCTATTTATTGTTGTATACTACTTTGAAAACTTATCAAAAGTGTGTATATTCAGAGCACGAAAGCTGTCAACACATTTTGTAAGAATTTATGTCTACACCAGTGGGATGCCTACTTGTTTCACTGGGTGAATAAGCAAATTTTAACACCATCTAATTTAGTCAGGTAGTATTTAAAAAAAACAACTTTTTTTTAGGTCGTAAGCTTCTTTCTTTCTATGAAATAGCTTTATGACAACAAGAGGCTAATTATGAATATACGAGCGTAATCCAAAAAGTAAGGTCTCCAAAGCGCTGGGGACAAAGGGAAACTGTTCGTGCGGTTATTGACAACACTGAGGTCTTTGTTGGGCATGCGCCTCTCCTTGTGCGCCCCTCGCTGCCACGCTTTGTATTAGTTCGCCAATCGTTTCTGATGGAGATCCGACTGACGCCACCGCCAAGTGTGAAGTTCGCGCAGTTATTCGATTTTTGAGCACAAAAGGCATTAAACCGATTGAAATTCATCGGCAATTAACAGAAGTGTATGGCAGGTCATGCATGGATGTCAAAATCGTCCGCAAATGGTGTAGGGAGTTCGCAACAACGACGATGTTCAACGTTTCCTCAACGACATGGCAGCTGGTATGACATGGGCATGCAAAAACTACCACAACGCCTAGAAAAATGCATCAACCAAAATGGCGATTATTTAGCAAAAATAGATACATGTTACAAACTTTAAAATGATGTAAACATCAGTGAAAATAAACAATAAACGTTTCTGTGATTTCTAAATATTTTGGAGACCTTATTAGCTCAGTCGGTAGAGCGTTCGGTTAGAAACTGCAAGGTTCCTAGTTCGATACCGGCCCTCGCCAACTCAGCGTATGAGTAGCACAGGAATCTGTGTGGTAAAGGAGCTGATGGTAGGTGTGGCACACCACCTAAGACGCACAATCTCATTGGTCTAGTGCTAATGAAAGGGGATAGACTCCTTCGCTGTCTGGCTGATACCGACTTTAGGCCATCCCGATGACTTTACTTTTACCTTTAGGATTACTCTCGTATATATAAATATTTGAAAGGAATCGGAGTCGGGTCATTTTTACTGACTCCGACTCTAGCAACCCAAAATTCCTCCCGACTCTACAGCCCCGATATGAAGGAAAATTTGTCTGCTGGTACATACGTGTGTCAAAGTACTAAAAAGTATACTCATCTGTATCTATGAGATGAGGATTGATGTAAATAATTTTGATATTTCCGACTGTTATCTTCATTTTTATTGTGGTATGAATAAAATGTTCAGGTCATTGTAACCCCAGACCTTATTTAGTTTTTTTTTATTACTTTAATTATTTTATTTTAAGGTAATTAAGAAACACCTATACAAGGTCAAAGGTTACAATGGCCTGAACGTTCTGTTTATACACACCACAATGAATATGAAGACAACAATTATTTACTAAAAATTATTTATGTGTCTGTAATAAAAGTACAAACTTGTGTCTGCTATTTTCTTTCCATGATCACCCAGCGCCCAGCTTCTCTCTCACGTCTCTTGTCTGTCGTTGTATCTTTCTGTCACCATCTTGTAAAATAATGTTGGTTGGTTGGATTTTATGATATTTCAACCCTTGTTGGCTTAATCTATACCGAAGACATTTTGTTTGATTCATTCTTGATGGGTACTCAGTTTTTTATACACATTTTTTCTATTTAGCCCATGACGTGTACTACCACTCCGGGTCAGAGTAATGGTGATGAAGGAGGACTCCACAATCCGCAGAGCTCCAGAATTTGAACTTCACCATCAGATAGTTTAACGTCATGCCCAGGATATTAAGACCCTCGACCACCGTCTTCTAGCACATATATAATAAAAAGGGTTGTGGCTTGCCATAATAGCAATAGGCTCGGGACAGTCATATAGTTGCTAGGGCTTGACGTAACCAGCCGATTGATCGGAAGAGCCTCTCCGATCGCCCGCCTAGCTTGCATGTTATGGATTGCTCAGCCACCAGGGCCCCATCTTTAAGCATCACGAGTCACCACCCACAGGTGACCCATTTGGAGGGATTTTACCACTTTGCAGAGGTACAGTCGGTGTATTCTAAAGCCCTAGTCAACAGGGCATCTAAAATAATGACAGTGTATGACGTCAGCAGTGAGTTGATGTGCGACATATGAGTGGAGAGTGTGTGGAAATTGAAAGATTTTAGAAATGAAAAAAAAAAAAAACTCCGGAAGTGATACGTGTGAATAACTGACTTTGGATTCTGATTGGACAGAACAAGGCGAAAATTAGAATAAGAGATAGGGAGACAGTAGGGAGTCTGGCCGAGGTGTTGAGAGGGAACTGGTGGAGATAGTTGGTTGGTTGTTTTTAAGGGAACAGGCACAAGATGCGGTCTGTACTCCGAAGCCATTTCTCAATGATTTAACTTGGCACTGGAAAATAACATAACGGTTTTCCAGACAACTTACACACATTTTTATATGTGCACATAATTTATTCATTACTTGATTTCCATTTCACATCACCCGGTCGTGACTAAACAAGAAGTCAGAGACCAGAGCATAATTCTTTCTTTTTGCAAAGCTCTGGCTTGAGCGATGTTATATATATTGGCTCCAGAACGCTGTGCAGAAATTCACCTCTGCGTCCTGGAGGCTGTGTATGTCAAATTGTGATAATTTTATATGTATGCATACAAATTAATATAAATAATTATCAAGCAGGTGTATTTTTCCCATGAATTGGACTTTAACAGACACTGCCACTCCCGGTCCTGGTAGGTATTCCTACATTAAACAGAGACCCAGAACCGGAGCCTCACTATCATCTTTTGAGGTGGCTTTATCGAGTAATGAGATTTCATGATGGTAACTAAGCCATCCTGTGTACTATTTAACCCATAGCTAGCGGGTGAATGTCAGAGTGCGAGTGGATTTCGAACTCGCCTACTACGAGTTCAGTACAGCACTTTAGCCACTACACCATGAAGACTTCGAGTATTTCGGACTCGCAGAATGGAGGTTACTTAACAATCAGGTTAAGAAAATATAAACAAGATGTTATCAGTCTGGCTAACACGCTAAATCCAGGGACACAAACTACGAACACAAAACCATCCACATGCATCCTCATACCTAAAGGATTAAATACTACCGCAACTATTCTCCCTCCAGCTATGGGTAAATAGTAGCATACTGGGTTCTTTAGCCAAGTAAGGTAATCTGTTTAGAATAGGGAAAAATAAGGAAAACTCTGAATTCTTGTAAAGAAATCAGTCTAGGATACAGAAAATTATGAATTCAAAACGGCTTAATGCTATGAATTCAAAACAGGTTAAAAATTGACCGATATCATGTCCTGTATATGGCGGAGGGGTTGGGTAAATACATATATTCTGTTTTGTGTTGTGTGGGGATTAAAAAAGAAAATAAATCAAATGAAAATAAAATAAAACCAAATAAAACGAAACCAAATTAAATTGAAAATACACAAAAAGTAACAATGTCCCAGGAGTCCTCAGGGCTTTCCAAGAAATAGCTATGAACCTAAAATTAAAGTCTAACCCTAAAAGTATCTTTGTCTTTTCTGTTAATTCCTTTTCAGCCTGACACCACACAAGAAAGAAAACCACGTATATTTGGGGTTTAAAAGAAACAACCAGTGAACACGCACCAAAAACGACCACCAAGACTAAACCCACATAAAACAACACCCTACCCATAATTGGCCCCAAATGTAAAATTTTAGTATTTTGTCATCTTTGTCTTTCTTTCGACTGTCAGCCTGGTCCCCCACCCCACCCCGAGACCCTTTCGAAGGTTCTGAGACGATTCCTCTTGTCGGCTCGATTTTTTCTTATCGTTTATGTTCTACTATGAGATTATTTTTATTATAATATTCTATAGGCCAATTCCAACTAATAACGTAATCTACAGATGGCATCCAATAATTATTGTTGTTAAAGTATAATAACAAATACATATCTTATGATGGAAATTGTGTCTTTCTGTCTGTAACCGAAACTACGTCACCACCAACGTCCCAATTCCCTTAGTTATTTACGTTATATTCTTAATGTTTTTTTTTAAATAATCATTATTTAATCTTAATTAACATCTTATTCGTCAACAATGTCTCTATTATGGTCTAGCTGAGAGAGATTTGCCTCAGAACTGCCCATATTCTTAATGTGTTTAAAATCATGCAATATGTGTTATATATCATTAAGAAATAAATGTTTACATAGTATATGGTGTGAATAATTTGCATGCAGGTTTTGACAAAACCGTGTTTAATAAATAATTACTTGGGTTTTATTGATTTATAATATTGTTTTATCCTCAAACGTATTAAAAGCAATCCTATGTATAATTTTATATTGAAATCAATTTGAATAAAGTAAATGTAAGTGTAGTAATTTTTTTGTGTTCGTATTTAATTTCATTAGTCTTTCTAATTCAATATGATATTTAATTATATAAAAGTAAAATATTTGTGCCCGGAGGGGCTGCGCATTGTTTTTCCAGTTTATTTTTCAAAAAAATGACAGTTGTCAAGACTAAATGACCTAGTTTTTCAAACTATAACAATGTGAAAACCCGACACATTTTTTTTCTAACATTGAGAGATACCATTCCTATCTAACCTTGAATATATCGTCTGGTTATTTTCCTAAACACTGAAATTGACTTTGGGAATTATTTTTTTCCAAAAGTCTGTGTGAAAATATATTTATCTTAATTGACATGTCTGGTCATCTATCAGTTATTTGTTTATCTATTAATTTTTTTTTCTATTAAGGTTACGTAAATACATATTGACTGATTTTAATGGCATATCAACCCATCTAGGGTTATTTTATGCCTAGAGGTTAGGGAATCAACCTCATTGTACATTCATACTTACATTTTATGCATAGTGGTTTCTTAAAAGGATTTTTTTTACACCTGCGCCTATCAAATACGAAAACTTTAAAAATATATCTATTTGACCCATACATGGGACCCAAACAGGTACTATCACTCAGGTTAGAGTAGACCTGGGAGTAATGGCAATGAAGGGGTACTCCACATTCTTCAGATCTTCACACTGGTGCCTCGCCATCAGATGTAGTTTAGTTTTATACCCAGGATATGCCTTCTTTTTCGGCCGGGATCTTACCCCACCTGCTTGGGATACAGTCAACCTATTCTATGTCCGACGACAGGGCTACGTTATTACAGAGTGAGACGAAATCAACCTTAAAACGGTAGTAGCATTAATGATTATTCAATTTATAGTCAAAATCATTAATACATAAAATAAATCTTATTTATCAACGATGACTGTATGAAAATCTGAGTTAGATTTATCTTAAAACAGTCCATATTAGTAGGTTTAAAATCTTACGATGTGTCTTATATATCACTAAGAAATAAAAGTTTGCATAATGTATTGTGTGGTTAATTTTCATACTGGCTTTAACAAAACCGGGTTTATTTGGTGTTATGGATCTCCAATATTATCTTTTTATTTTCCAACATATTGAAATCAATGCTATCAATGATTTTATATAGAAACCAATTGAAATATGACTAAAATAAGTATAATATTTTTATTTGCGTTCTTATTTAATTTCGTTAGTCTTTTTAATTCAATATATTTAATTACATTAAAACTTAATACTTACGCCCGGTGACGTGCGCATATTCTTGCTAGTATATATATAATGGTGAATTAGGCCGAAAAAGATAACATTAGTCAGGTCAACGTCTGGCAGTGAAAATAGTGGACAATAAAGACGGCCGTTCTTTTTATCATTTTAACTTTTAGATTAAGCATAGTCGATGATATGGATGTGATATATATTAATACTCTTGTTCCCTAATCTTCCGACTGTTATCATCTTGCAACACCTGATTAAAAATGATATCGTCCAAGATGAAATGCAAAAATGTAAATCCTGATTATCTGGTGTTGCATAACCGCCAAATACTTATTCCTTATGAGTGTAGTCACCTCAGCTAAATAATGGACCATTCCATTTTTATCATAAAGAAAGAATAGGGACATACTATACAGAAAAAGATAACAAAAATTTTTTTTTTAAAAAGAGAGTAGGGGAAAGATAAGAGATAGGGGTGAGTGCGCGGAAGCGATAACGCTAATCTGTTTCAATCGAACATGATGAAAAGAAGAGAAAAAAGAGCGAGAATGAGTTAAATCAAGATTATTATACTTTTTACGTATTGAATTATTTACAATAGCTCTTAAGTAAATATATCAAACGTTGTAATAAAATTATCATACTGTGGTATATCCACAGATCCTGCTTATTATTTTTCATTTATATACGTTAAAATTTTATCAATTTGAAGCTCAGCTTTAGCTGAGGTGACGTCACTCAATTAAATTTCATACTGTGATATATCCACAGGTCCTACTAGTATTATCATATTGCTCTGCGTTGTTGATCATGGAGCACTATAAAGATTTTTTTTTACCGTTTTAATATTAGATTTTAATGATGCGATCCTCAGACCGAACCACTCTAGAAACAGATTTTATCATGATAGTCTTCGCCTGAGGATCGTATAGGTGAGAAACTGACAGTTACTGTTGACTGTCTACGCTATCCTAATTTAGATATTTATGGCAACCATAGGAAAAGGCAATATGTGAAATAAACGTTGGGAATAAAATAAAACTGTATAAAATGCAGAGGCAAAAGTTAATATTGATGGATCTAAGATGACGGTTATGACAGGTTTCTGATTTGTCTATCATCACAGGCAACGACCCTAGAGAAGGTGACATTTCTGCTCGAGAAACATCTACATCTCTACCCCCATCTTCTGGATTGCTCTGGGTGTTGTCTTAACTCTTTCAATGACAGCTGCCTCTGCTTATCAAAACACGACCGTTCCCCATTGGCACAAGAACATCTATGTACACTTGTCTTGTTATCAGCTTGAATACAGAACTTCCTCAAAATCTGTCATACGATCATCTAATTAATAAATGGAAGCGAATGACTCTGTAGTCTGTATCCATATATATTTATTTGGTTTATTTCGTCGAATTATTTTACAGTCGCTGCTAACTTCTATAGGATGTATTTCGAAAATATTAGTTTTAAAATCTCATGCTTTCACCACAAATTAATTATACTTAAGACGTCAAAATAACCAGTATTAGCATTATATGTACTAGCCAAAAAGAAAAAACACCCTCCGAGCGGTGTAAAAAATCAATTTGGAAATATATTGTCTGGGGGTGGGAGTTAAAAATTCAATGTCAGGGAGTTTGTACCATAAGTAAATTAATCAAACTTATTAAAGGAGTTAACAAATAAAAGAAATTTGAAATGGATTATTAGTTCTGATAACTTTAAATGTATATTAGAATAAAACAAACTATATATAAATATATAATACCGTGCATGTAGTAATTAAAACTGGTTTTAACAAACAATGAGGACCGTCTAAGTTTGCATGCTCAAATTGAGTATTTTATGACGATTTTATATATATATATAATATATATATATATATATATATGTGAATGTAAACAAACAGGCTTAAGTCTTTTTGAGATGGCGATAGCCGACAATTTGGGAGAATAAGTGCTTAATTGAAGTCATACCTAATTGAAAGTTAATTAGTTGATAATTAATGAATTAGGCGAGCATATCAGTTCAAATGTAAGGCGTAAACAAATCGAGAAAAAGTCGATTTCTGTATGTACATTTCGGCATATTATGCCTCATCAGCAGAGTTATAGACAGGAGGCTCTGTGTGTGATTCGAACCCTGACTACCAGGCTGATAGGCTGGGATTCTAACCATTACACTAGCTGGTTTTCCAGATTTCTCGTTTGTTTTGAACTGATATGCTCGCCTAACTCATTTCATTAAATTCGGTTAATTCCCTGATTTTGTTTTTTTTTCTTTCGGTGGGTGACATACGATGGTGGAATTTAGGTCCGTTAAGTTCGATTTAACCTATATATATCTTAATCGTAAGTTAATCTTCTCCTCTATATAAAAACTCGTAAGTCAAGGTAGCACTGTATTAAATATACATTCCCAACCCGATTATTTGCATGAAATAGTTAAGATAATTCATGATGTATATTTTGATGTTTTGGGAATTTGAGAAACTTTTATCTCAAGTGATAATCACAGAAGGTATTTTGAAATTCCAACTTATATTTGTTTTCATATAGATAGGAATATGTCGTACCGGGATGTTAGTGTGAGTCTGTTCTGAATATCCAGAAAGACTGATTAAACTTCCAAATGATGTAATGCAGCTTAAAATGATTTTTTCTTAAGATAACAGTTCATACAGTGAGAATGGCCGTGGAGTTATTTATAAATCAACTCTCATTCCTTATTCCCGTTTTTGCCGCTATTCATAAAAGTTTAAACATGGCATGAATATTAATCACAGTTAAGTGTTGATTCAACAACTTTTAAGTAATTTATGTTTTATGTCACCAAACTATTTGCTCTTACATAAATTCTGGATAAGAATACACTTATTACAAAATTAAGTTGTAATTTATGTCAAGCTTACTACGAATTTTGAAAATATGAACTGCCTGCTGCTGCTGAGATCTGTCCTAGCCATGATCCAGCCTTAACACCGGTTCGATCCTGCAGCTCGGCCCTGCCTTTGGTTCCTGTTTCCTGCTCGGCGCTACATCGGTCTCCAGCCTTCGGCTCGGTCCTACTTCAGTCTTCTTGCTGCCTACGTTCCCCGGTACCCTATCTACCGGCGAACCGCACGCATTCCATCCAGCCGACGATCCAATCTTCAGCCGACGATCCAATCTTCTGCCGACTCTGATCCGGCCTTCTTTGATCTGGTCATCTCCTGGCCAAGCTCTTCCCTTAAACGGTCCTTTTCAAGGCCATCTTCCTGCTACTGTCCTTAACAGGACAACGCCCGTCGTTCCTTTACCGACACGCAATTGGGGCATTCAGATACCAACTTGCGTTCTGGTCGCCCTTTGTCAACACGCAATCTGGTCGCTTCCTTTGTCAACACGCAATCTGGTTGTTTCTTTGTCAACACGCAATCTGGTCGTTCCCTTTACTAACTTTCGTGTGTTGGGTCGTTTCCGTTATCACCTTACTAACCTACGATCGTTCCTTTTTTCGGCAACAACAAGATGTCCGTCAAACTTTGTTCCAACCTCTTCATTTTGGTGCGCCCAGCGGAATCCTGACGAACGAAGACCAGCCAGCACGACATCATCATCATCCATTTATTTGCTGTAACGTTCACGTGAATAAAAATGATATCATTATTGTTGGACCGTTAACTCCTCGTTTGTCCTCCTTTGATTAGTTGTGTCATTCGATTCATTTGTTTTTCTTTGTTCGCGGAGTCAACGTCCTTATCGGTTCCGCAACATATGTTCTTCTTGTGCTCAGACAAATAAAGTCTGCATTTGTTATAACTTCTTATATCGGATTATTATCATATATGTACCTACGTTGGAAGCTAAGCGATTTGCATTTATTTCGAAACGTAAATAAATACAAATTATTTTATTAAGCCTTGCAAATGCCTTTCTTTTAGATTTGTAAGCTATGGACCTTCTCAATCCGAGTGGTAATATCAAACATATAATTTTGACGGGTACTATGCTAGTGCTACAATAATCAGGAATTAGACCATTGAATATAGGTTTATTTATTCGTAATATGTTTGCATCAACTTCATTGATTTCGTATCGAGTACCTATTTCTGTGAAAACTTATTTAATCCTCAAGTGTTTGCTTGTGTTATGTGTAATATATCGTAGTGTAATTAATACGGACATGAAACGAAACATTTTGCTTTAAGGAGATTCTGGCCGATATAAATTAATCAGCCATTTTAAGACAACCAGTTATCAATTTCAGTTTCTTCGTCTTGATGGTTAGTTGGTTTGGTTTGATGGCATTTCAAATTATTCAGGTTATTTCTTTCTGCAGATCATCCAAAAAGTCTTACTGGTTCTACACAGAACTTCACCGCTATAAACAAATCACCTGTGTAAGCAGCCTAGTTATTCATACCTTAAACTGATATATATATATATATATATATATATATATATATATATACTCACTACCCTGGTAGTTTGAGCTCTCTGGAGAAGAAATTCGCTGCTGGCTGGCGATTATATTTAAATTGCAAGGCTCTTTTAAAAAACCCAGATCGAGCTCTCTGGCAGTCTTTACTTATGCATGAATTTAGTAGTAAAATTCTCTACCTCTAGTGGATGTGCTGATAGCTCAGTGATTAGGGACTCTGACTGATGAAAATCAGTCAGGTTTCGATCCCGGCTGGAGGTAGCCTACTATTTAGTCGCACTGGGGAGACGTGATACGTCGAAACAGGACTCTGTGGATGACATATATAATATATATATATATATATATATGTGTGTGTGTGTGTGTGTGTGTGTGTGTAAGGGAGAAATGGAAATGAATCCGACAGTATACGAAAAAGTAATAAATAAAAGTGAAAATGGCGTTGTGACGTAATTCCAACGGATATTTCTTTCTTTTATCACTTCATTGGAGATACGTATTTGATATTTACATATGAATCGAAACGTTAAGCGTCGACATTATATTTTTCAAATATTAATAAATCGTCCTCACATTTCCAATTTTAAGTTTTATTTATTACTTTTCCACACACACACACACACACACACACACACACAACACATATATATATATATATATATATTATTATATTAGTGTGTGTGTGTGTGTGTGATTACAGTTTGTGGAAAGGTGGATAAAAACAACAATTTCAATCAATTAATTTTTCGCCTCTGTGTGTATAAGCTTCATCAGAGATTTTTCACACACACACACACACACACACACACACACACACACACACACACACACACACACACACACACACATATATATATATATATATTATATATATATATATATAAAACTGCCATAAAAACTGATGGTCTAATTTTGTTGCCACCATCCTCTACATATATACATATATATAAGGAAAAATATGAAAATAAATCCGATCGCATGTATGGATTGGAGTAAATATAATCATAAACGCTGAGGGTCACTTTTTATTCTAGGCAGAACTCACAGATAAGCCTGATCTGAAGCAGAAGTAACGATGCATCTATATATTAATGCACATTCCTTAATTGTACGACCGTTAGGACCTTGCAACACCCTCTGGTTAAAAATGAAACCGTCCAAATCGACCAAAATGAAAAGCAAAAATGTAAATCCTGATTATTTGGTGTTGCTTATGTGCAGAATTCTTATTTCTTATGAGTGTCGTCACCTCAGCTAAGTAATGGACCATTCTGTTTTTATTATAAAAATGAGAAGAAAAAGGACATGCTAAAAAGAAAAATTATAATAAGAAAGAAAGTAGTGAGAGATAGAGAGGGTGAGCGCACGGAAGCGATAACGCTAATCTGTTTCAATCGAACATAAGGAAAAGATGAAAAGAAGGAAGGAAAGAAAAAAGTTAAATCAAGATTATTATACATTTTACATATTGAAATATTTTACAATAGCTCTTAAGTAATCATATCAAAACGTTGTAATAATTAAATCATCATACTGTGGTATATCAACAGGTGCTGCTAGTTTCAAGTAATTATTCTTGTTTAGTAAAACAAACGTTTGTTTCTACCCAGTCATTTGTGTTTTGGAATAGTGTGCAAGCTAGGTTAGTTAAACATTGCTAGTGAATTCAGTTCTCATTGGATGCCCAATTTTTCTGGCCTTGTGCCAAACTAAGCTAAGTATATCTACCTGTCCAGCTAGCAGGTAACTAATACCACCGTTTTTTATGGGTATTGTGCTGATGAAGTATGAATAGGTTTTTCTTCTTCTCCTTTTGAAGAGACTCGAGAACGGATCCGGTTTCTGCTTTTACTTTTCACGATTTTCTTTTGTACGAAATTCAGGTTTAAAATAATTGCAAAACAAATCCAACACCTGAATGTGTCACATGTTGATTCTATATTCTTCATTTACGGTGTTATTGCGTCCTTTTCTTTTTTTTTTTCCGCTTCTATTCAGATGTTGTTTCTTTTTGGCATTGCAATGCATTGTAATTATGAACGGCCATTAAGTTCATTCATTTGTCAATCCTTTCATTCACTAGGAACATTAATCTCGTTTATATATTGTTTAATATTAAAATTCTATCTTTTTTTAAAAAGATATTTTAACTAGAAGCGGCCTCCCGGCATCGCCAGTGTAGAAGGGGGATTTTTTTTTAAGTTAGTCCTGCGGATCCACTGAATCATGAGTTGTATCCTCGTCGGATGCTCCATTAAAATCTCCATGTAAAAAAAAAAAGACCTTGCATTGATCCAGCCATTCTGAAAATAAACGTTAGTGTCTGCTATTCAAAATATTAAATGCAAAAAAATATTCCATTCTGTTGTCATTTAAATTTTTTTTTTTAATCCTTTTCACGAATATAAATCAAATCTCTATCATTTTTGCTCAAAAACCAAGCTCTGGTGATATTTAATGTGTATATATATTTACTTTGTTGTTAACTGTTTTATTTTCAAAGTTTATACACACAACTGCCCTTTATGTATGTATAGATAAATACAGGAAAAAAACACGAGTCATCCATTCTGGCCAATACTGTATGTATTAATAATATAGTTTGTTATATTTATAGATGAGTGTTTGATATCGGGAATATATCATTTTGTATAGCGTAGACACAGTCAACGCCACGTGGTGACTACCAATTTCTCGCCTTGGTCAAATGAAAGCCAATACAAGAAACTCGCAGTCACCAAGTGCCGTTGACTGTCTACGCTATCAGTACACACACACACACACACACACACACATAATATATATATATATATATATATAATATATATATATATATATATATAATATATATATATATATATATATATATATATATATATATATATATATATATATATATAAAAAAAACAAGGTATGTAGTGGGTAATCTTATTATAGTTTGAAATATTAGCCAATGTTAAACCATTATTAGGTCTTTGTCAATATGTGATGTATCTTTAAATTGAATATAGTTCAGAAGAAACAACATTACAAATTAACAATGCCCTGATAATGATTTAACATGAAAA
>CM042152.1:98257666-98280166 GCA_023376005.1 Doryteuthis pealeii
ATTTGAGGCCGGGTTCTCGGATTGCTTTCTGGATGTTATCACAAAGTTCTATGGCATTTCCCCCCTCCCCTCAACTGACGTCGATGAAATACAGGGGCCAATTAAATATTTTAATGCTGTCAGACAAAAGAGAAGTTTTAAAAACAACAATATCACGTTAAGTGGATTGAAAAGTGATATTGCATTTAGAAGAAGAAATAAAAAATGGATGTTTATGTAATTAAGTTTAAATGAATGAATGACACAGATATCGTCATTAATCATTATTAATTAATTAAATGACCAATGAACAATCCGGATCTAAATCCAATTGAAAATTCATTGGGGATTTATTTAAATGATCCTTTAAAGACTTCATTCACCATATAATATTTATTAACTGTCATTCGGGATGGTTTAGCTCAGTAAGTAGAGCGTCTGCCTGGTTCAATACTGGCCCTCAGCACACACACACACACACACACACACACACATATATATATATATATATATATATATATATATAGTGTCATCCACAGTCACGTGTTTCGACTTATCAAGTCTCTTCAGTGTGGCTAAACATTTTGTGAGCTACCTACAGCCGGGATAGAACCCCGATCGATTCAGCATCAGTCGGTCAGTTTAACCGCTTGGCTATCGTCACCCACAGAATGCGAAGGGGATTTTAACTGTTTTAATACACACATCTGTATGTATGTAAAGGCCGATATAGAGTGCTCCATCCCTTTTATAGGAGAGCGTTATATATATATATATATATATATATATATATATATATATATATACGCAGCAGTTTTTCTTTAATGCATATGGTGTTCAACAAGACAGACATTTCCTGTCTGACGAGTTTCTTTTCGAGTTTTTTTTACCAATTTCTTAATATCGTGGTGGAGTCTGTCGATATATATATATATATATATATATATATATATATATATATATATATATTCAAACCAAGAAATGCTTTTGAGTTATAAAAAAATCCCATTTTACGATGTAATCAATTTTGAATATTTGTCCTGTATTGTCTTTTAAAATTCAAAACATTTTGCCCTGATGATTATCTATTGTTTACATGCTCAATTTCGTGTTTTTCTATCATTATTTTTATTTTATATTTAAAATAATTTTAACAGAATAACTGTCAACATATAATTTCATCCATGCCAATATATATATATATATATATATATATATATATATATATATATATTCTTCTATTTATCTTTTTAACACACACACACACATACACATATATATAAACCAGAGTGGACCTGGTAGTAATGCCAATGAAAGTGTACTTCTAACTCTCCAGCAAATTTTCTGTGTTCAATAATCAATTCTCAATGAATTAAAAAGTTTATTGAAAATAAAACGAGTATTGATCTTCTCACTTGTTGTTTATGAACTTGATCTTTACTCAGTAAAATCCCAGATTCACCGTCTGAATTATCTATTAAAACTCACACGTTTTTTCCTGCAACTTCACGAATATCAATTCTCAGGTAAGCAGAAAAATTAATAGAATTAGAATGGAATTGATGACAACGTGTCATGAAGTTGTGCCCTTTCAACAATAGTGAAACTGGTGACCGGCTGTGAAACCGATAACAAAGACTCGACCACGAAAACTCTTGCGGTAGTTGCGAGAAGCAGTTACACGTGGTAGTTGGTGATTTAAAAAAAAAGAAAAGGTTAAGCAGTTAGTAACCGGTAGAGCAGAAGAAACGATTTGAATCTCGAGACTAGCGAGGCCGTAACCCCCTCTCCCGCACCATTGGTGGGGGTTGGGGCTAAGATTTGGCAATTCCTTCATCATTTCAAAAGTACCAATTCACGCCTTCTTGATTTGAGAACAGTTTGGTTTGTTGATTGATTTGTTGGGTTTTACGGCATGTCAACCTTTGTTAGGTTAATTTATACCGAAGACATTTTGTTTCAATTATTCTTGATCGGTACTGAATTTTTTAAAACTCAATTCTTTTTAAATACATCGTTAATACTGATTTTTCTATTTAACCCGTCGATGGGACCCTAACATGTACAACTCTACCTGGAAGTAATGGCAATGAAAAAGTTCTCCACACTTAACGTCATACCCACATTTGAGACCGGCGTAGAGGGATATTGGAGCACATTAATAAAGTGAGTGTTCATTTTTCTGTGACCACGCGTCTGACTATTTTTCATTTCCTATGAACTCATCGTCTCTTAATCTTGTATTTATTTCCGGTAGTTTTCATTGACACCGACTGCACCTCTGTAGAGGGATAAGACTCTTCAATGAGGGTCACCTGTTGGCCGTGGGATACTTAAAAATGAAACCCTGGTGGCTGAACAGTCCATGACATGTAACACTCCACTCCTTACTTAGGCGAGACGGGCGGTAGGAGAGTCCCCACCCGGATCAATCGGTTGATCACGTTAAGCCCTAGCACCTATATGATTGTCCTAAAATTATTGCTCTATGGCAAGCCTCAATCCTTTTTATCATATATGTGCTAGAAGGCCTTGGGTGAGGGTCTTAATGTCCTAGTTATGACGTTAAGCTATATCTGTTGGAATGTTTTGGTATATAAGGTGTGCTACAATGCACCACTTGAATTTATAGACTAAGCGAGGTCACGTGGTTTAAACATTAGATAATCAACAGCCTTACTACGTGGCTGGTATTTACTTAATCACTGATACTGACAGACGTCCATTTGCAATCATTGACGAAGGACTTGCAATACTGAGGAGCACCAAGGAATAACTAAAGGATTCTTTACGAAGGATTTCCACTGGACAAGCGCTCCTGCTTGAAGCCTAAATGATGGCCCTTAAATCGTAACAATATCTGACGGTAAAGTTCCAAGTCTAGAGTTCTGGGAATATGGAGTACCCCTTCATCACCATTACTCCCAGGTCCACTCTGGCTCGGTGTGGTAGTACCTATTAGATGAGTTAAATAGAAAAAATGAGTTTAAAAATGTGTTTAAAAAAATTGAGTACCCATCAAGAATGAATCAAACAAAATATCTTCGGCATAAAATAACCCAAAAAAGGTTGACATGCCGTAAAATCCCACAAACCAAAGGAGACAACAATCGGAGCCCTTCTACAAGCCCTTTGTTTGTTACTAGGTCTGAAAAGGAAAGCATATTTTCTTCTCACAAACTCAGTTGACGTTCGAGTTGGTGTTTTTGTCCACGTCGTTAATACGTATTGTCTTTGGTGAAATAACTTTCTTTCTAAATATCAGTCACCTCTCCTTAATAACGGTAAAGTGAGTCGATGATCGAACAATTACACCATAATGGTCGACCTGTTTTCCATAGCGCGCGATGAACTAGGGAATCATCACCAGGGACATAATGTCCAGCTGGTGTGATAGAATCCATGGCAGTTTTGTTCCACACATTGATTAAAAAAAACCAGCAAATGCGAGTTCTATTTGGGATTTGTTCGGCTTCCTGAAATATTTCTTTGCAAACTGGGTTCTAATGGAATCGGCTCTAATGGAATGGTCTCGTGACCTCTGCAGTATAAACATTTCCGATTTCAGCACAAACAGAATTCATTAGAATAGAAATCATTTGTCAATGGTTCTGCTGATTAACTTTTTATAAAGCATTGTGAGAGGGTGGATATATTTATGGCAGAAAGCACACACAACACACACACACACACATATATATATATATATATATATATATATATATATATATATATATATTTTTTTCCGTAGTTAGGGTCTTTCCATGTGTGGTTTAACCAAGCTGATGCAGGTAGACCATAAGGAGAGCTCAATGTACCTAATACCAGTGAGTAGAAGGACAGAGCAAGATATTTAGTAAATGAAGAAAAACTCTAAACTTGCTTCATTACAATAATTTATTTCAACCGTATTAATACGGCATCTTCAGGTAATCACAAGAGTCATGTTCTTGTGATTACCTGAAGATGCCGTATTAATACGGTTGAAATAAATTATTGTAATGAAGCAAGTTTAGAGTTTTTCTTCATTTACTAAATATATATATATATATATATATATATATATATATATATTCCTAAAGACTCACACACATAAAACACTAAATACACACATTAATATATATCTATATATACATTCCTAAATACACACACACACACACACACACACACACACACACATATATATATATATATATATATATATATATATAATGAAAAAAAAACAAGTTTCGTTGACGAGTGATGTTTAATAAGCTGACACTGCAGTATTTCGGTTAGTTTAACAAACCTTCGTCAGGACCTTCCTTTGTTTAGAGAAAAAGAAATTATTTGTGATCAAAAGTCTGCAAGCCTCTGATTTTGGTATGTGGAAGCTTTTGTATGAGAAAAAAATGTTTTAAAATGCCGAGTAACAAATTTGAACTCGGGTCGACGAGCCCATTTCCTACGACTATAATGTACCTCTTCAATTATGATTATTATGACCTGATTTTATCTACTAGTCCATAACAGCTGTTTCATGTTTAATACAGTTATTCAAACTAGCAAGACATGTGGATATACTGCATTATGATAATTTAATTATTACAACGTTTGAAGAGCTATGTTCAATATGTAAAAAGTATGATAATCTCTCTCTCTCTCTCTCTCTCTCTCTCTCTCTCTCTCTCTCTCTCTCTCTCTCTCTCACACTACCTCTGTTTTTTATTTCCTTTTCCCCCCTTTTCCTCATCGATTGAAACAGATTAGCGTTATTGTTTTCGCGTTCTCCCCCCTCCTCTATCTTTCTCCTCTTTCTTATATTTTTCTGTGTAGCATGTCTTTATTTCTTGATAATAAAAACAGAGTGGTCCATTATTTAGCTGAGGTGACGACACTCATAAGAAAAAAAGAACTCGGCGGATAAGCGATAGCAGATAATCAATATTTACATTTTTGCATTTTATCATGGACGATTTGGACGGTCTCATTTTTTACTATAGGGTGTTGTAAGAAGATAACGGACGGAAGATTAAGGAACACAAGTATTAATATATAGATAGGCTGTTGTTTTTTAAAATTTTCCAATTTGCCTATTTTATATTTGCATAATTTTATCTGCTACGACATTGTCATGTTTTTCTTTTCTTTTTTTTAAAATGTGTAATTCAAAAGAGCCTGTCACTCCCTGTAGATTTGAGACAGTCAGAGTTTGTCAATGTTCCAACTTAAGAATTTCCTTTTGAATGTTTCTATTCACAATGATTTTGAATTCTATCTTGTATCCTGATACAATTTTCTTCGTTTTTGGGTTTATATATACATTTTCCCCTCGTCATTAAATGTTCTATTCAAAATGATATTCTTGTGTGTCGAACAAGAAATGAGACAACAATTTAAGCGTTGGGATTGGTGTTTATTTAGGCAATTTGATATGGAACCCATTTTCTTTGCTTTTAAATTCATTTTCAATAAAATCCTTTAAGTAATTTTATCTCCCAGAATAAATAATGAAAAGCAAATATCATTTCCCTATGTTTACAATAATTTGTCAATATATCTAAAATGAAACAGATGGAAAGATAGCCAAAAGAATTCGAAATTACAGGGTGGTTGATTGATTTTAACGGTATATCAACCCGTCTAGGGTTATTTCATACCTAAAGGTTATGAAACAAAATATGTTGCTCTTAATTTTTGAGATGAGGTTTGATAATTTGTATTACTTGGATTATCATTGTCCTCATCTTTATTATTATCTACACAACGTTTCGGCCGATTTCCCCTCCAGCCTCCTTCAGGTATTTCTTGTCGGATTTGAGAACCTTCTCGAACTCGGGAACCCCCTCCTCAAACTTATGAACCTTTTTACCACAAGAAGATTCCCGAGTTCTAGGATGAGGTTCCCTAGTCCGACAAGAAATACCTGAAGAAGGTCAGAAGGCACATCGTCCGAAACGTTGTGCCGATAACAATAAAGATAAGGACAATAGTCCGAATAATCCAAATAATATAAAATATGTTGCATATCTATATTTATACTGTAGTGAGATAGCGAATGACGTGTTATCTCATTTGCATATGTCTACTACAGCGGTAGATATATAAAGATAGTTCTACGACACAAGGGACCTAGCTACGATAAGCTAAGCGAACTACTACAAGAACGTACGAACCTACACAACACAACACAACACATGGCATCGTCGATAGGATTACTCACAAGATTAGAGGAACCGGACTATGTTGAGATGTGGCTAAAATGTTTTGCAGCATATGCAAGATGTAAAATGTTGCAAGACAAAAAGAACGTTGGTGGAGAAAAAACAAGATTACCGATTTATTTTTAGCGTCCGCTGGATGTGGAGCAAACAGAGTAGCCGTTATGGCGTATCCAAAAGATTTGGAGGATTTCACCCTTGAAGAAATTGCACACATCATAAGGAATAATTTTAGACCTAAGAAAAAACTGGTTATCGCAGAGAGAACGAAATTCCTCTCAGCAAAATCCCAACGAACCAGCGAGAAATTACATTCAGGCGACGGATATGTTACAAGTAAAAACAAATCTAAAAATTGTAAGTACTGCAATTTTCAACACAATTTTGACAAAAAAAAAACTATCCCGCTTATGGACAAACTTGTTATATATGCAAAAAACAAAATCATTTTGGAACCGGATGCAAAGCCAAGTCGAAACAGATAAATTCGATAGAAGATGTGTACCAAGTACGGGCGAACCAAAAACAGAAGCTCACAGTAAAATTAAACGAAATACCATTTGATATGCAAGTCGATACAGATAGTGACATGACTCTTATTTCAAAGAACTTTTGGCAACATATGGGAAACCCAAGCTAAAGAGAAGTCACTTGAAACCGAGACAATTTGATGGCTCTTACATCACGGCATTGGACAATTCGAGATTCGAAGTGATCCCCATAACAGTAGTGGATTGTTTAAAAAATCACAGACTAATAGGCACAGATATCATAAAAATACATACGGACAATTTAATCGACAACATAGAAAGTAAAAAGCAAAAAATAGGAATGTTGAGAGGTTACAAAGCCACAATACGAGTGAAAGAAAATAGCCCCCCCTCATATTATGAATCTCGTAGGATACCTATCCATTTGCGACCTTTAGTAAAAAAAATTGGAAGATATGGTAGCAGAAGGAATTTTAGAACCGGTACCAGTCGGCGGTAGTAACTGGGCGTCCCTAATTGTAGTGTTGCGAAATAAAGATGGGAATTTAAGAATATGTGGTGATTATAAGATTAGTGTGAATTATAGAATCTGTTCAGATTCGTATCCTATTCCTGAGCTTCAAACTGTGTCGCACATATTAACAGGCACTAAATATTTTACGAAGATTGATTTAAAGGCAGAATACAATCAAATACAGATTGACGATAAATTTAAAGAAATAACCCCCCGCCTTGAACTAACGCGGTGGACTCGGATGCCTTACAGCATAAAAACAGCATCGGCAATATTTCAACGAGCTATCGAAAATGTTTTTAATGGGGTGGTAGAAATTTTATAATTTATCAGGACGATATTTTAATAGGGACCGCCAGTATAAATGAATTACAACAAAAAAACTGAGCGAGTTATGAACAAATTAAGAGATGCTGGCATGAGCGTAAACCGCGATAAATGTAAGTTTAATTGTGAGAAGATAAATTATTTGGGCTTCGAAATATCCAAAGAAGGCATTTCACCTGACCCAAGTTTATTATTTGAAATATCGCAGGTGTCATCCCCAGCCAACAAAAAAGAATTAGAATCGTTTTTAGGATTGGCAAATTTTCATAGCAGATATGTGCCCAAATATTCCGACTTAACATAAGACTTACGAAGAAAGAATAGTGAGTTTGTTTGGACACAAAAACAAGAAATGGCTTTTAACAAATTAAAAAAAGTACTTATCGAAAAACCCGTTATAAAAGTTTTTGACCCCAGAAAAGTAACCTTAACTACGGATGCCAGTGAACAGCTATATTGTCACAGGACGATCATCCGATTATGTACCTGTTGCGAAGGCTAACCAAGGCAGAAATGAACTACTAGAATATAGAGCAGGAAGCTTTGGCCATAGTGTGGAGCACACAGCGCGCCCGACAATTTCTATTGGGTCGAAATTTTTGCTAAAATCTGACCATCGACCCTTAGAATTCATTTTTAATCCACGGAAAGAGTTATCCAAGGTCACATCCGCCAGGATAATGAGATGGGCCATCCTGCTGATGGACTTTGATTTCGACATCATGTACGTCAAAGGAAACACGATTCCGCATGTTGACGCGTTGTCCAGATTAGCTTTTAACAAAGAAGACGACGAAATAAACGACACTGAAGAAATCTTACATTGGGTCGAAACCGATGTACTGCCGATTAAACAGCTACAAGAAAACTTGCTGAACCCTATTCTGGAAAAATCTCAAATAGAATAAGGAGGAATAAATGGAACGACTGCTCTAAAGCTGAAAGACCTTATAAAGAGGTTAAACATAAACTAACCATGGACAGAGGGGTTATATGTAACGGAGATTTGGTTGTACCTCCGCAAAAAATGCGAACAGAAATAATCAAAAGTGTACGCGACGATATACATTGTAGAATAGCGGCCACACAAAAAAGACTCAAATTAGAGAGCTGGTGGCCAGGATATTCGCGTGACATTGAAGATTATATAAAAAAAAATGTCCCAAAGAATTTCAACAAAAATCGACTAATTCGTGGCCAAAGGAACAAGAACCATGGAGTCGAGTACACATGGACCATGCCTATGTCAAGGGCGCAGGACTACTATTAATTTTAGTAGATTCTTTCTTGGGGTGGCCAGAGATTGTTCAGGTGTGTGATAGAAAATCTGCAACTGTCATTCAAATTTTGAGAACAATATTCTCAAAAAATTGGTACCCAAAACCCTGGTGTCGGACAATGCGCCTGAATTCTGTGATGAAGGTCTGTGTTTCTGGTTTAGGAAGATAGGATGTAAACCCTACAAAACTCCGCCCTACGATCCACAATCGAATGGGGTTGCGGAAAGGATGGTTAGAACGGTTAAATTAGGATTAAAAGCATTCGAGTCGTCACGAGAGACCATAGAATCCTTTCTACTAAACTCTTAATGAGTTACAGATCCATTCCTCATGCTGATAGAACACTAAGTCCTTCTGCCTTGATGGGAAGACAGATCAGATCTCCCATAACCATGTATTTTTCGACTAATAAAAAAATGTGGTACAAAAAAAGTAGGGACGCGCAACCTGAAAAAGTCTATTTTATTATGCAGAAAGGGAACAACACAGTTATAATAACAACACAGGAGAGAAGTGTGCTGGCCCATGCTGATCAGATAAGGAATAGATATGAAGAAGACATCATTATGGAGGAATCGGAAAGAAACAAGGATATAAACCAATATGATGGAGACGTTATAGAGACAATTGATGAAAGCGTGTCGGATTCCGATGTGCCGTACGAGGGATCCAGCAGTGATGAAATGAGACCGCGATCACCGATACGAAGAACACCCCCGAGGATATTTAGGAGAAGCAATAGGTCAACGAGGGGAATAAAACATCTCCGTTTCAGGGAGATGTAGTGAGATAGCCAATGGCGTGTTATCTCAGCGGTAGATATATAAAGATAGTTCTACGACATAAGGGACCTAGCTACGATAAACTAAGCGAACTACAACAAGAACGTACGAACCTACACATCACAACATACACTTTTGTAGTTAATGGTTTTAACAATATATTAGCATCGTAGGTGTAGTGGCTAACTTGCTGGACTGGAGACATGGTAGTAAGCGAATTCGAACTCCAGTCGCATTTTTACTTTCAATTTCGACTAATGTCCAGGAATGGACTTCAGTTACAAATTAACAGCAAAAATGTTTGTCTGACATGAAAAGCACTCATTAAGGATTGAACTCACGACACTAGCAACTCTTTAGATGAGTTTTTAAAACTCGCGCGCTATGATATGCGTCTTACTATAGGTATTTAGCTTATATTCATCTGACTTATAATCGGTGGCGGGGTGGGGGTGGGGGTCATCGCCAATACTAAAATTTCATAGTGAACTGCTACAATGGTAGGCACCCTGCGCAACGGTAGGCACCTTGCTTTAAAAAAATTCTAAACATACATTAATCTGGCCCAACATAACACGTATGAACCCCCAATGAGGATCGAAAACACTTTAGTAGTTATCTGACTCACAATAACACAGTCAAGTTTAAAGTAGAACACATTCCCGTGTGTATGTATTTACCAACCCCTCCACACGAGCAGGATGTGACACAAGGTCAATTTCTTAAGCGGAGTGTAATAGGTTTGAATTCATAGTTTTCCTTCTCCTAGACTGGTTACCTATCCAAGGTTAAAGAGCCCAATCTGCCATACTATTTACTCATAGCTGGAGAGAGTAGTTGGATGCATACCTTTCCCAAGGATATTAGCGCTATATGAAATGCAAACAGCCTCATCCAGGATTTCGAGTCCATTTCATACGACTCTAACCATTACACCACGTGCCTCCTTCCTGTGTGTATGGGCACCTATTAAGTTTATTTTAACACAAGGTTAAACGTATGGGGCACCTAGTTAGAATCGAACTCACTAAACAACGATTTGCAAACCGAACTAGTTATTATAATACATGAGCCCCTCACTGGTACGGGGTGGGGAGGCGGGTAGAGACAATTGACAAAAAAATTAAAAGGGCGGTTTAATGTGTCTTTTCCTTTTTCTGATATCAAAGTTGGGCTAAACTTGCAAATTGGTCGGAAAATTAAAACGGAAACGTTTTTGGTGGCCCCCCATGACAGTTTAACTACAGTGTATGAATGAACTTTTTGCGAATTGGGTTACGGTTTAGGGGTTTGGGGATTAAGGTTGTTTCTAATTACGTATTGCTTAAAAAAAACCCAAATTACTATACATTTAATGCTGAAAAATATCTTTTTAAACCAAGTTTAATTGAAATTATACATTGCAATACTAACACAAACAACTGAGACTAATGTGTCTACCGTTGGATTCAATAATTAATTTCAATGGTTTAATGAAATGTATTAAAAAAATTTTTTTTAAGCAATACGTAATTAAAAACAACCTTAATCCTCTAAACCGTAACCCAATTCGCAAAAAGTTCATTCATACACTGTACTTAAACTGTCATGGGGCACCACCAAATAAGTTTCCATTTTAATTTTCCAACAAATTTGCAAGTTTAGCACAAAGTTGATCTCTTTTTTTAAACAATTAATGTGAAGTTTAAATGAAAGGGAAGCAACTTACATCTTTTTTCTTTTAAATTAATTTATGAGTAAAGGGGAGTAACCCAATAAATAAGATTTAAAAAAAGTATTTCTAACACTACAGAAGAAACCGACATTTCCCGGGATACAATATATATATATATATATATATATATAATATATATATATATTTATATATATATATATATATACTAAATTGTGTAAAAATGAAGATAACACTGACACCTCATTTTATCAGATATATTTATCAAATTTACATAAAAAATATCTTGACATACTATAGATTAGGTTTATTCAAAGAAATCGCCATTGGCTTCAACCACTGCTTCCAGAAAACTTCGGAATCTCCTACAAGACTTTCTAGCGGTCTCCTTGGTAAATGCTACCACTATCCTTGATTTCTTTGTTATCTTTGGTGTTGCACGGGATTTTTGCTTGTCTTTCGCTCAATCGCGCTCTACACGTAATAACCAAGGAATTTCAATTAGGAGAGTTAGGCGACCAGATATTAGGGCTGATGTAGTCGTAGAAATTTCCTATTTCTACGATCAGCCTAATATCTGGGTCCTCTTGGTTTATTAAGCATCATGCAGGTCTTCGTGTTGAATGTGAGGTCATGTGGCAAGATGAATGGACACATAACGTTACCATCTCTGTGAGTTCACCATCTGATCCTGGCTGAATTTTCCCCCATCTGAGACCCCCCCCATCCGCAAAAAAAACAAAGCATAATCGAAATTAGCCCATAATAACTGTATAATATACTAAAACATTTTTTTTAATTTCCTTGTATTTGCTTTTTGTACAAATACATTCAAAGTCAATTTCTTTCAAAAAGTCCCTAACCATCAATACTCGCTGGGGCACGCTTGAAGATGCAGTTTTATTAGTCTTACTAGCAAATATATGCACCCTCCGGGTGCAAGTATTTAAGTTTTAATGTAATGAAATATCGTATTAAATTAGAAAGTCTAATAAGAATGCAGATAAAAAGATTTGAAACAAGGTGGGGGTATAATAGAAAATAGAAATGAAACTTAATCACTGCCGTCTTTCATTGCTGAAATTTACTTATTTCATTGGATTTCATTTAAGATTCATTGGAGAGATTTTTGCTTATTTATTAAAATAAAACCAAACAGTTAGAAATCAATAATACTAAGCACATATTAATAAAATCACAATATATATGCAAATTAGCCTTCCCTTCACACTGCAAACCGCTATCTTTTGTAATATAAATACAATAGCATGTTATTAGTATGTAGATATGGACAACACTAATGCAATTTTATATAATTATTTTAAATATAAATATGTATGTAATTATGTTAATTGTACTGATTATTAATATATGATAAGATATCCCCCCCCGAATGTCTATTCAACAATCTCTTAGTATCATTCCATTGGCATATATAAAAAAAAATTCTTTTAGCAATATAGACACAATGCTCCAATCAAATTATAAATACTATATATATATATATATATATAATATATATATATATATATATATATATATATATACTACGCTAGCAGGACCCCTGGAATTTCCACGAAATGAAACAAAAATCAAGAGGAGCTATTTAGGCCAGAAACGATGATTTGCAATTTCATTACATATAAATCCTACTGTTGTCTTTGCAATAAATAATACAATTATATACATATCAATCAATATAATAATGTATAAATGCAATAAAATTTCTTTTAAAAAATATCTACATTTTTTTGCCGATAAAAATGGGGCGGGGGATGGGCGTTTAAAATATCTAATTTGCCGACAAAAAAGAGACATAAATACGACTAGGAAAATATCTAAATTAAGCCGGGAATTCACCTGATGCTAGCTCGCTAAAACATAGCGTAAATTAAGACAGGAGGCTGGCATGATATAAGATCAAACTTACAAAATATATTCCGTAATTCACAATTTCAATATTACAAATAAAACAAACATGTAACTTTTCATTTTTTTTCCAATTCATTTTAATTTTACGTTGGACATTTAAGCAACAAAAAGACCATTTGGAATGTTTGATTTTTTAAAAATTAGGTGAAATAAAATGGGACAAATAAGAAATCTGTGATTAAGCGACACCAGATAATCTGTATTTAACTTTATTGTATTGCATCTTGGACGATTTGGACGGTCCCATTTTTAACCAGAGAGTGTTGCAGGAAGATAACAGACGGAAGATTTAGGAAACACACACACACACACATATATATATATATATATATATATATATATATATATATATATATGAGGGTCATTCAATAAATACGGGGATTTTTTTTTTCAGAATTCTTTTCGATCGATTTAACTTAAACTCTGCATTGTTTGGAATTGGTTTGCAGCAAAAAATATTTTAACCTCACAAAAATACTTTTGAGACAATTCAATATGGTTTCAAATCAGTGTTTCTGGCTTGAACAGAAGTCTGTCACCAAATTGTTGTTGACTGAAATGTGCAAATCATGTGAAATTTACAAAAGAATGTTTGATATGTACAGAGATGTGTTTGCAGTTGCATGCATCACGCTTATCCATAGCTGCACATTTTGCAGCTTTCCACCTGTTGCAATTATACATTATCAAAGACACACATTTTGCATCATATAGATGCACCGTTTCTATGCTAGAGGAATATTTGATCCGCTGATCCATATCTTCCAGAAACACCGGGAATCATTGTTGCCCATTACACAACGTACCACTTTGTCAGAGGAGCAACAGAGCAAGACTCTTTCGCTTCCTCCAATTTTCATCTCCCCTAAGGAATGCCTCATTTTCACCCAGGTTGTGTATATCCGAGAAATATACAAACAAGTCCCTTTTAATATTCTAACAATATAAAAATAGAGACCTTAATAGTTAACTAGCGGGACCTCTGGATATACAATAGTATGATAATTTAATCATTACACCGTTTGATATGTTTACCTAGGAGCCATTACTAAATACTTCAATACGTAAAATGTATAATAATCTTAATTTGACTCTCTCCCTCTTTTTTCTTTCTTTCCTTCTTTTCATTATGTTCAATTGAAATAGATTAGCGTTATCGCTTCTGCGCGCCCACCCTCTATCTCTTTCCCTAATTTTCCTTTCTTTTTCTTGTTATATTTTTTCTGTATAGCATGTCTTTTTCTTCCCTTTCTTTATAATAAAATCGGAATGGATCCATTATTTGGCTGAGGTGATGACACTCATAAGAAATAAGTATTCTGCAGATAAACAACACCAGATAATCAGGATTGACATTTTTGCATTTCATCTTGGACGATTTGGACGGTCTCATTTTTAAACAAAGGGTGTTGCAAGATAATAACGGTTGTACTTTTTAGGAACACCAGTATTATTAATAGTTAATAATAAAATAATTTAAAAAATCTATAACTTAGTTTCTTTTTGTAGGGATGGGGTAAATATAACAAAGGGAGGTAACATTTTTTTAAAATTTCTTATTCTAAATTTTTGCTTACAAATTTCCCCGACTGCCGTACCAAATTTTTTTTGGCCAACTTACTCAATTCAACTTGTTTCCAATTGCAAAGTATCAATTCCCAATCTCAGAGTTGGTCCGCAGACAAAACAATAGATGGCAGGGCTGTTCACTCAGTTATTTTTCAGCGTAAACAAGTGACACGTGCAAGAGCTGCTGACAGCGTTTTATCGTTGGATCGCATTGGTGTGAGAGCCGCTGTGAGCGGTTTAAAGTTGGCAAAGAGTTAAAACAATTACCAAAAATCTGTCAATTGTCCAATCTTTAATTAAATGTGACCACTTTATTCATTAAGGACTTAATTTTTTAATGAATAATTTATTTTATTAAAAAGAAACTTCAAAATATACTTTTTTGTCTATTAGGATTGGTCATTTGAATAAAAAAATTCAAGTCCCTAATTTTTACATTTCTAAAAAGATTATCGGGATTAGCGTCGTGAAGCACCAATTCCAACATGGGGGGTATCTTCTAACTCCATAGTACGGGTAATTCACCTTTGTAATATACCGGGGAAAATAAATCCTAAGTTCCGATATATAAGTGAATATACCTTTTCAAGTACAATGGGAAGACAATTTCAAGGGGGCGGGAAATACGCAATTTTCAAATTCGGATGCTGAATGAAAGAAAAACACGATAACAATTACTAAGTTTCAACAATCTTAATAACAATAAAAGAAAGGCTGGAAGAAAGAATGTGAATGCCAATTTGATAGAGGGTGGCGGATAGTAACCTTAATAGAGTTTATAAGAGATAGAGAGAGGGAGATAGATAGTGAGAATGGTTAGCAAAAGATGATGTTTTGCGAGGACTTAGCTTTGAGTCCGGAGGTAACAAGTGTAGAGTTCTTTAAATGATGAAATAATTGTCGTTTGTGTTGTTTGAATTTTGTAGAGTTCTTTGGTTGAAGATTTCGTAGAGTTCTTGTAACAATAAAGTAGCTATGCTACAAATTCCTTATTGTAGAAGTATTTAATTTAGTTCTTGGGTTGTTGAAGAGTTGTTGAGTTTCGAGTGAGTGCCGGCTTATTTTATTTCCAGTCTTTGGGAGAGATAGACTCTAATCCCCCAAAGATGCAGTAGTAGTTCTCAACCTGTGTAGTAGCAATGCTACAAGGATCCACACAGGACGCTGTCCACATTGACACTGAAGAATCCAAAGTAAAAACCTTCTTTCCCCAAAGCCGTGGCATCACATGTCTCTCTGTAGGCCTGTTCCTCTTTTTCCCAGGCGTATGTGAGGAAGGTAACGATGACGTTGTAAAAACGTAGTAGCTGTTCATCAGTAGACATAAGCCCCTAGGGTCAAATTCTAGGGCGAAGGCAGCAACCGTGACGTCACGGACCTCTTGGAAGATTCTTTTTATTTTTAAATTGTTTTTATTTTTATTTTTAACACAAATTCTGACAAGATTAAATTCAGAAGACCACATTAAAAAATGAAAAAAATTTAAATTTCAATACCCGAATAAAATTATTTGAAAATGTAAAAGTTATTTTATAAAACTCAAAAATAATTTCTGTAGCGTGTTTTCTCTTTTCGTTGTATTAAAAATAATATTTTTCTTTAAATTGATGCAAAAAAACTTTTTTTTTATTCAATTGGCCTATTCTTATTCACTTAAAAATTTGATATTGAATTTTAAACGACTGGAGGGTGGGGGGCATGTTGAACAACATTTTTTTTTATCAGGAATAAAGATTGATTTAACCTATTTAAAAATGTATATTTAAAAATGCGCAATTTTGCGCAAAATATTTTCCGAGGTTTTTATATATTAAAAAAATATTAATAACAATTCTTTTTCTTTATAGAAAACTAAAATTACATCATTAACCCATTTTTCCCAAAAAAATCACTCTGGGGACTGCAACAACTGTTTTAGAATGCATGTTCTTGTTCTCATTTTTTCTTATGTGTTTTGACAAAATAACTTTGTCTAAAACGTAAATTATCATTTTTAGGTAAGTTAAAGATTTTTATGAATTTTTTCATGAGTAATCTCCCCTTTTGCCCATACCTATTTCATACTCTTCTTTCCGCTGTGTAATGTTGTGAACGCTGAGATTTTAATATTGTTGTTGGATTGATGATATTGCTTTGTAGTATTGTGGGCGTCTAGTTGGCAGAGACGAACAGACCTAGACGAGATAAGGTTATTTATATTAGAAGAGAAGACAAGTCAGACACGTGGCCATAGAAAAAACTCCACTCAAAGAAAATGAAGATGTGAATTGGTAATGTTCAAGTCAATCAAGGAAAAAATCCATTCCAATCGTAGCGCATCTTGAGGGTGGGATGGGAATCAACCTGGCCCAGTCCTCCCCCCCCTTTTTAATGTTGGCAATTTGGAATCTCCAAATAACAAAGCAATTTCTTTTTCTAATCCTCGAGTAAATCTCTCTCGGATTTGTTAGAACAGATTTCATTGCATAAATTCCTTGAATGTTCAATGAATTCTTCAAATCACAAATGAAACCCTTGATAGATTTCGATTTATTCATCAAAGAGAAATCCAGATAAATAGTTCTTTTTGCGACTGTTTGATTCCTCAGACGACCGGGATTGTTGTCTGTTTTCTTTTCGTCTTTTGGTAAAATCCATTTTTTCTTTGTGAACTTTTTCATTGTTACTTTTCTGCAATTGCAATCAGAATCAACTATCATCCTTTTGATATTTCCCCTCAATTCAAAATTGATCTTTCAATTCTCATTGGTTTGTTTTTCTCTGGTTTCTATCGTGAATTATTCATATACATTTACGTTTAGAATTATTTTTCTAGCTTTATAAATGTTGCATTGTGGGATCTTGGAGAAAATTGGTGACCCCCCACCAACTCTTTATCATATATATGTGCTAGAAAGCGGTGGCTGAAGGTCTTAGTGTCCTGGCGTTAATAACATTAAATTGCTTCTAATTGTGGAGCTTTGGGGAGTGTGGAGTACCCCTTCATCACCGTTACTCCCAGGTCCACTCTGACCCAGGGTAGTAGAACCTATTAGAGTTCCATCTTAATTAAAAATATTAGATAAGAAAAAATAGTTTTAAAATGTGGCAGGGACAAAGACTTTAACAATATGCCAACTTGTATCGGGTTATTTTATGCCTGGAGGTTAAAGGACATCATTCATTGTACATTAATATGTTTCCTTATCAGGGTATCTAGCTTCATAAATGTTGCATTGTAGGATCTTGGAGAAAATTCGTGACACCCCCAACTCTTTTTATCATATATATGTGCTAGAAAGCGGTGGCAGAAGGTCTTAGTGTCCTGGCGTTAATAACATTAAACGGCATCTAAGTGTGAAGCACCAATTGTGGCGATTTGGGGAGTGTAGAGTACCCCTTCATTACCATTACTCCCAGGTCCACTCTGACCCAGGGTGGTAGTACCTGTTAGAATCCCATCTATGGGTTAAATAAGAAAAAATAGTTTAAAAATGTGGTAAAGACGATTGATTGATTGATTGATTTTAACATGTCAATCTGTATAGGGTTATTTTATGCCTAGAGGTTAGTGAATGGCATTCATTGTACATTTATATTTACATCTTTTATGTAGTTATTTCTTAAGAGTTTTTGTACCCAGTTAATAAATGTTTGTTTATCAGGGTACCTGGTGTTGCTTAGGATGATAGTTGAATTTTACGGCATGTCAATCCTTGTTGGGTTATTTTATGCCGAATGTGTTTTGTTGGATTCATTCTTGATGGTTACTCAATTTTCTTAAACTCTTTTAACAAAAATATTATAGATTATTTTGTATTTTTACAATTGATTCCTCGCAGTTCATCAAAATTTGTCTAAAATGTTGAAGAGCTCTCTTTTCCCAACGAGGAACATTTTATTTTTAACGTTAAAGCATTCTTTTGTGTCCAATGAGTGTTTATGCAAAATTTGAAAAAAAAAATAATAAACAACCCCCCACCCCTCAAAAAAAAAAAACAACAAACAAATCGTTTAACCAACTGTAACGGAAAGACACAAATTCTTGCTACCGTAAATACTCGTGCAATAAACGACTTTTATCTAAAAAAAAAAAAAAAAAAAAAAAAAAAGGGGTCGTTTATTCTACACAATACACCATAAAAACATTTTTATGGCTGAACATTAAGGGTTAATTACAGGAAGTCGTTAATTACTCGAATATATAGCCCTGTCGGCTTGGGCTTTAGAATACGCCGACTGCACCTCTGCAGAGAGATAAGAATCCCCCCTTTGTCACGTCAAGCCCTACCACCTATATTATTGTCCCAAATCTATTGCCCTTATGGCAAGATCCAACTATCTTTATGCTATATGTGCTAGAAGGCAGTGGCTGAGGGTCTTCATGTCCTGGGAATGACGTTAAGCTCTGTTGGTGAGGTTCCAGTTCTGAAGGTGTGGGGAATGTGGAGCACCCTTTCATCACAATTGCTCCAAGGAACACGCTGACTCGGAGTGGTAGTACCTGTTAGGTCCCATCTATGGATTACATAGAAAAATGAGTTAAAAAAATGTTTTTAAAAAAAGAATTGTGGTGATTCAGACCACGAGTGGTGACAGACAAGTTAGAGTTAAAGAATAAAACACAAACACAAACTTAGAATTCCAATAGACATGTATTACGTATATACATAACAAATAGTTGCAAACTTTGGTTTGTCTATGGGAATGTTATATAGAATAATAGTCCACTTAGCTGAAATCCTGAGGTAGGCTGTATTATTAGAGCCCCTTGCTACGGCTTATCTGCTCGCACTGACGGATATAAGAGACGCCCTTTTTCATCGTCCGTCTCCGGTGCTGGTGAATCAGAAAGAGAATTAAAAATTTGCCACTTTGGCTTTGCCGCCAAAGAATGCTGGCCTGTGATTGGTTGGTTGATTGCGAGGCTCGTAGAACAAGGACGATAATCCCGACCTCAGATAGTTTTACAGAATGTATTAAAAAAATTGAATTAAAAAAATTTCTCCCAAAATATTACTACAATTTTTTCATAACTTTGCCGACATTAAATATCCCACCGATGTTGATATGCCGTAAAACAACAAACTTGAATAGAACTGGTAATAATACGGAATCTGTAAATCTACAACGTCATACAGAATAAAAATAAATCTATCTATTGGGCGTCTGTAGTTTATGGGGTAAGGGGGGGTATTATATGATTAGGCTTTTTGTTTATTTAGTGCGTGCTGCTGCTGCTGCTGCTGGTGGTGTTGCTGGTTTCTTTCTTAAACTCCATTACGTGTGAATCTTCTTTCTGTTGGTCGCTGAACTGAAAAGGAATTAAGGAAGAGACAAAGACAAAAGGTACTTTTAAGGTTCACACTTTATTTCTAGATTCATAGCTATTTCGTGGGGAGGAAATATTCTTCTGGACCAGTCAATGGCGTGTGTACCCAGTGAAGGTCAGTGTTGAAATGGGCGAGTGATCTCTTTTTGGTGCCAGTAAGGGCTCTTTTCTCTGCACATGCCTAGAGAGTTCTTTCCTTATTTTTCATTTTGTATTTTATTCTATTTTAATTTTTAATACCTACAAGTTAACAAACTTGTCTTGCAAATCTATTTGCTAGTTTTAGTGAGGTCAACCCACACTGGGTACTCCACTAATATGATATTTTAATAACTTTATTAGTAGTCCAAATTAATGACACAGTAAGGGTAACCGAAACTGAACTTTCTTAGACCTTATTTTTCCCATGGATTTAGTCCGTTTACTAAAACTTTTCTGGTTCCCCAATGATACCTGCATCGAAAACATATGGTGTAAAAAGAGGTTCGGCTTCGAGATACTGCTTTCCACTTGGACTCTAGTAGATTTTAAAAGAAAGAAAATAAAATAAGAATGGACGGGTTTTGGAAAATCTATCTTTACATTTTGCGGTCACTTGCTACTTTAAAAGTTCCTATTTTGGTGAGAGAAAACAAAATTAAAAAAGACTTTAACCGATTCTCTTGAGAAACGTTGACGTCACAACAGCTGCCTTCTCACCCCCACCCCCCAAAAAAGAGAAAAATAAAAGAACAGGAATTTAACCAAAGTTCCATATTTAAGCAGTTATATTTTCTCTAACACAAATTTAACACAAAAAATAAATTTTAAAGTCAAGGTTTCGTTTGGTATATTTATTGGCATATCAACATCTTATGGGTTATTTAATGCTGAAATTTTATTAATTTGTAAATGTTTGATTATAATCAGAACCATTTATATTTTAAAGTTCCATTACAATCTTTATTTTTTTAAATCTCACTTTTTTATTTGTCAAATATATAATCATTTGCTTACACTCAAATTATATGGTGTCAAGTATTCCTAATACAAATAATTTGTACCCAGTTATGTGGTTCCAAGTATTCATGGTAATAAAGGACTATTTGCTCGTAAATTCTTACCATAAAATAAACTGAACCCCCATTTTATGTCCGTGTTTTTGTATTAAATGTTTTATTTTTCTTGCACCCGTTATGTTACAATACAAAATATATTTTATTTATTTATTGTAATATTCACTTCAATGTGCATATTCTAAAAGCTTTTATTCTATGAGAATGTTTAGTTTTAAAGTGGAGGCTCGTTTTACAATTTAGGCATAAATTGGATCCTCCTTTTATGACCGTAATTTTGTTTTTTCGTCGACGATGATTAAAATCTGACGTTTTATTTTAGAGTACCAATGCCAAAAAGAAAAGGTACAACAAAAGGTAATATTCAACTTTTTACTCGTAAATTCCTGCCATAAAATTAGACTTGGGTATTTTATGGTAGGAATTTACGAGTAAAAAGTTGAAGTGTAAAAACGAACCCCCACTTGAAAACTAAATATTCTCACAAAATAAAAGCTTTTAGAATATACACATTGAAGTGAATATTAAAATAGATAAAGGAAATATATTTAGTATTGTAACATAACGGGTGCAAGAAAGATAAAACATTTATTGCAAAAACACGGACATAAAATGGGGGTTCAGTTTATTTTAAGGTAAGAATTTACGAGCAAATAGTCCTTTATTACCGTATTCATTTCTAATACAAATAATTTGCTCCTTGTTATATAACTTCAAGTAACTATTCATGTTTGATAACAATAATAATTTGTTAACAATTATATAGTATTAGGTATTCCTTTCTAATACAAATAATTTGCACCTTGTTATATAACTTCAAGTAATTTTATTCAAGTAAATTTATATCCATTTGCAGCACTGAAACTGAATTAAAATACAAACTATTCTTCTTTCAAAAACTTTAACATGAAACTCATTGTACCATTTCGGGTAAGGGCGGATGCAGATGAATCTTTCAAATTCAGTGTGTCTCTATTAAGCAAGAAACTTTCGAAATTTCTCTTTGTTTTTTCATCATATGTAACACTGTTTCGTGGATTCTATTTTTTTTTTTAATTCAATCCGGTTATGACAAAGAAAATTACGTTTTCGAATCACTTCAGAGATACCAGTTTGTAGGGGGCCGATGAGAACGGATTCCGACCCCACTTTCGGATCGTTAAGTCACGTTCCTTTGATCTTATCAGCGACTCTCTTGTCAGGCTGGTTGTGGTAGCCGCTGTTCATCAAAGTTCATCTGTTAAACGCTGTGGGTAGGGTCCCACTCTCGTGGTGAGTGAGGTGCGACTGATACGTGCCGAAGATTAAAGTTCATCACACACGCCGGTTGGGTGACGTCCATACTGCTTACATGTCGAGTGGTCGGTGAAGGGCCACTGATTTGTTAA
>CM042152.1:98282666-98335166 GCA_023376005.1 Doryteuthis pealeii
TGAAGAAATTGCAACGATATGCTGGACTTGATATTACGAAGTGGTTACACATGTAAGTCATGAGGACTTTAGAATACACCGACTGCACCTCTGCATAATGTTACATAATTAGAGGGTTGGATAATTTTTAAAAATGCACGGTTAGTATATAACTCACTAGTGAATTAGTTTGCAAAACGAACTTCATAACAATCACTTAAACTGTTGTACCTTTTTACTAAACTTTGTTTGGCACAAGGTCATGAGCGGCGCACTTAGTGACAATCATAAATAAACATTTAATACAATTATAATTATTCATAATTTTCAGGTCACGCTGACAGCACGGATTCCCATGACTTTCTCTCTCGCCAACCATCCCTATCGGTCATCACCTCTGGCGACGAACAAGACATGCTGGAAACTGGTGGAGAAACAAGGAAGAACTCATAGGCGACGTTTTTCTGTGGACAGCTACACATGGACACACCAGTGTAGGCTGACCAGTAAAAACCTACATCAATCACCTCGGTACGGATACTAGATGCAGCGCGGAGGCCTCCCAGGGGCGATAACAGAGAGAGAGAGAGAGAGAGAGAGAGAGAGAGAGAGAGAGAGAGAGAGAGAGAGTTCAATGCAGTCAGCATAAATTAAGGATGATGATTGTTGGTTGGGTTTTTACGGCATGTCAACCCATTGGGTTATTTTAAGCCGAAAGACGTCTGTTTTAATCATTCTTAATGGGTACTCATTTTTTTTTAATTCAAACTTTTTCAAACTCATTTTTTTCTGTTTAACCCAGAACAGGTACTACCACTCCGGGTCAGGTGTAATCATGATAAAGGGGTACTCCACATTCCCCAGAGCTCTAGAAATAGAAATTCACAATCAGATAGTTTAATGTCATACCAAGGACATTAAGACCCTTAACCACCGTCTTCTAGCACCTATATGATAAAAAGGGATTGAGGGCAATAGGGTTTGGACAATCATATAGATGCTAGGGCTTGACATGACCAGCCGTTTGATCGGAGGGGGGGGGGCTCTATTACTGCCCATCGAGACTAAGGTCAAAGTGGAGTGTTGCATATCACGGACTACTCAGCCACCAGTTCCGCCCTTAAACAACATGGGTCACCACCCATAGCCAACAGGTAGCCCATTGGGGGATTCTTACCCCTCTGCAGAGGTGCAGTCGGTGTATTCTAAAGCCGCACCGACAGGGCTAGGTGATGATGATGATATCATGCTATCATAGAAGTAAATCCTCGCAGAAATGTTCGAACCCATAAAAGATTTCTGTCAGCTGAGTAGTGTAATTTTTTTTTCACTCAAGTAATTTAAAAGAAAAAAAGAAGAATCCCCAGCAATATTTTCAGAGATTAGTTCGGTAATTCGACTACAAATCATTTATTTTATTTCTTATTTTTATTACTTGATATTTTTTATATAGCCTGTGCCTAAACTGTTCACAAAAAAAATATCGAAAAAAAAAGTCTAGAACACTGATATATATATATATATATATATATATATATATATATATATATATATATATATATATATACAAGGTGTCCCAGAGATTGCGTCTTCAAAACCTCAGCTTCATTGATTTAAAAAAGCTTTATTGATTTCAAAAACACCGTTATCGAGAATAATCAAATACTGAAATTGAGTAACCTCTGCAATGAAACATGTATCAATTCTCTTCATTAAACTCTTTCACATTCCTGTTATAAAACTGTAGATCCGGTTTTTTTAACATCTCTTCATATCTAGGTAAAGCAGTCAATAGATATAGAGTGACAAATTCTGGGCATAGCAAAAACGACAAGACATTAAAAAAAATCCCCCTTTACTCCTACTCCTTGACCCTACGCCCACTACCACCACTGTCCATCCACAGTCGACCCATATTTCCATCCCCACCTACCACATGACCCAACGTCTACTATGCACCACTATAGACGCCACCTATATATATTGTTGTTGTTGGCACCCTTCCGTCTGGCAAAGACGATGGCGTAGTGTCCACAATTCATATATTTTTATTTTTATCTATTTATTCTTTTATTATTATTTCCTCTTACCTTTTATGATATTTTTTTAAAAAGTGTTCATTGATAAAAAATTTCGTCTGTACCAACATCTTTACTCAGAATTATCCTGAAGATCCTTTAGGTGAAACTTAGGTAGATAGTATCTGACTCATTTTAGATTATATATAATTAATGAAGCTGTTTGTAGATGCTGAGTCGAAGTATGCTTCTTTATAAATTTATTTAGTTGTGAATCAATTTTGTTCTTGTGAACGTTTTCTATGATATCAGGAAGCATAAGAAATATATAAAAATGAACAAAAAACACAGTTCTAATATATAACTATTTTGTCATTGGTTCGCTTTATATATATATATATATATATATATATAAACAAGGTTTGTTTAGAATGGCTTTTTGCCGATAATTTTTTGGAGAATAAGTGTTTAATTGGAGTCGTACCTAATTTGAAAATTAATTAATTAATAATGAATTAGGCGGGAATACCTATTAAATGTATGGCTAAACAAATCGAGAAAATCAATCTCTGTATGTACATTTCGGCCTATTAGGCCTCATCAGCAGAGCTATAGATCGGAAGACCGCCCTGTGCGTGATTTGAAACCGGACTGCCAAGCTGACAGGCCGATCCCATAACCCCAACACCAAACGAACTTCTTAGATTTTATTTTGTTTAGAGTAGGTTAACATTCCTCTTCTAGTGACTTTTATTACACGACGATGTGGTAAGTTGTAACAAGGTTTGTTTAGAATGGCTTTTTGCCGATAATTTTTTGGAGAATAAGTGTTTAATTGGAGTCGTACCTAATTTTGAAAATTAATTAATTAATAATGAATTAGGCGGGAATACCTATTAAATGTATGGCTAAAAAATCGAGAAAAATCAATCTCTGTATGTACATTTCGGCCTATTAGGCCTCATCAGCAGAGCTATAGATCGGAAGACCGCCCTGTGCGTGATTTGAAACCAAGCTGACAGGCCGATCCCATAACCCAACACCAAACGAACTTCTTAGATTTTATGATTTGTTTAGAGTAGGTTAACATTCCTCTTCTAGTGACTTTTATTACACGACGATGTGGTAAGTTGTAAACAAGGTTTGTTTAGAATGGCTTTTGCCGATAATTTTTTGGAGAATAAGTGTTTAATTGGAGTCGTACCTAATTTGAAAATTAATTAATTAATATGAATTAGGCGGAATACCTATTAAATGTATGGCTAAACAAATCGAGAAAATCAATCTCTGTATGTACATTTCGGCCTATTAGGCCTCATCAGCAGAGCTATAGATCGGAAGACCACCAAACGAACTTCTTTTACAACTTACCACATCGTCGTGTAATAAAAGTCACTAGAAGAGGAATGTTAACCTACTCTAAACAAATCATAAAATCTAAGAAGTTCGTTTGGTGTTGGGGTTATGGGATCGGCCTGTCAGCTTGGCAGTCCGGTTTCAAATCACGCACAGGGCGGTCTTCCGATCTATAGCTCTGATGAGGCCTAATAGGCCGAAATGTACATACAGAGATTGATTTTTCTCGATTTGTTTAGCCATACATTTAATAGGTATTCCCGCCTAATTCATTATTAATTAATTAATTTTCAAAATTAGGTACGACTCCAATTAAACACTTATTCTCCAAAAATTATCGGCAAAAAGCCATTCTAAACAAACCTTGTTTACAACTTACCACATCGTCGTGTAATAAAAGTCACTAGAAAGGAATGTTAACCTACTCTAAACAAATCATAAAATCTAAGAAGTTCGTTTGGTGTTGGGGTTATGGATCGGCCTGTCAGCTTGGCAGTCCGGTTCAAATCACGCACAGGGCGGTCTTCCGATCTATAGCTCTGCTGATGAGGCCTAATAGGCCGAAATGTACATACAGAGATTGATTTTTCTCGATTTGTTTAGCCATATATATATATATATATATATATATATATATATATATATATACAAAAGGAGATATTTTCGTATGTACGTGTCGACGTATAACTCCAAAACGGGAGGTCACTCAGATTCAAAATCTTGCATACACATTGATATCGTTCTAACTAAGAAACACTCCAAATTTGGTTATTGATTTTTACTGATTAAGGGATATAATTACTTAATCAAACAAAAATCAAACGATTTTTAGAAAGAAATCGTAGAGCTGCTGATGATATTCCAGCTACAATCCAGCTTTAATTACGTATTGCTTAAAAAAATAAACAAAAAAACCCAAATTACTATACATTTAATTAACCATTGAAATTAATTATTGAATCTATCATTGAGACAGTTGTTTGTGTTAGTATTGCAATGTATAATTTCAATTAAACTTAGTTTTAAAAAATATTTTTCAACATTAAATATGTATAGTAATTTGTTTTTTTGTTTTTTTGTCTACCTTATATTCAACACAATAAAACTTTCAGAAAAATTAATTTTATCTTGAAAAAACTTTTTCCATTCGAAAGAAGAAACATTAAACAAACTCTTGATGATTTTTTAAAAAAAAAAGCCTACGGAAATAATGAAAATTATGACTGAAAAAAAAAAGTTTTTATATTTGCACCGTTAAATCAACTAAAATTTAACGTAGCCAAAAACAAGTTACGACAAGAATGTTTTTAAAAATTCTATGAAAAATCAATTAATGGTCCGACTTTCATGAAAAAATTTCAATAACTATTTACCCTTGGATGTAAATATGTCTGAAAACACTCTCTGGTGTTCCTATTGTTTTTAGTTCGGTCATGAACCGGGTAATTTAGCTAGTAATATATATATATATATATATATATATATATATATATATATATATATATATATGGTAAAGAAAAAGGCTTCTGATATTTAAGCCTTTTTCTTTACCAAACATATCACTGTATAAATTTCCTGAATTATGGTATATTGAGCTCCCGAAATAGACCAAAACAAATTTAATATTCCGTTGTTAAAAAAAGGTCTAACTTAGAATCATTCCTAACACCAACTAACCTGGTGATTTAACTACTGAGATATATGAATTCTTGGTATAATTCTATTCAAAGAAAAGTTCTAAATAATCAATCTAATAGATTTCTTATAAGAAATTCTTCATCGAACTAATCTATAAGAAAACCCTAAATGATATAATAGAAATCAATACAACCTTTTATAAAAGTGAAATATCTATGCATTTATTTGATATCAATTTTGTTTTATAGGTTTCTTATTTTCATTTACTATTATTTCACTTTTTTAGATAAAGAAGAAAGCAATATTAGAAAATATATCTCGTCACCTTGAAAGATAATTAACTATTATAAGAATGAACTTTTGATTCCCTTCAAGGTGTTCACGCGTAAATACAAAACAAAGAATATTAGCACGTGTTTCATCAATCGGCAAATTAAGTCGTTCGCGAATTTATGAAGCGCTAATTTCATTTGTTTCGTTTTTCATGAATAGAAATGGAAATGTCTTATTTCTTCTGATTTGTCAAAAAGCGTTCTGTTAAAAACACAGAGAAGACAAAGGAGTTCAATTATCCAAACAAAATTTATCAATTACTAAAACCGGCGACTCTTATCACTCAAAGAAGGCGTTTTAGTTAAGCGAAAGAAATGACGAACCTCGGAGTTCAAAGCGGACGAAAACGCATCTTGCGTGCAAAATGAGTGAAGGGCTTGAAAGAAAAGAAAATATGGCTGCCTTAGCAACTTAATTTAATAAAACGCGATCTCGGGGCCAGGAGAATTGGCAAGAATATATTTGCACGCATGCAATTTTTTTAGAGATCGAGCTGTGCATAACAACACCAGGCGAGGCTGGGAAAAAGGGGAAACGTTTTAAAGGGGTATTGGTATAAAGACTGCTATGTTATTCTTGCAAGTGATAGACTTCGTCGTCAGACTTTTGAAATTGCGAAAGCGATTACTCAGATCATTTTACATTCTTCACTGTTCAAAAAGAAGAAATCTTAACCAGGGAGGCGTGGCAGGGGGTTTGATTGGATTTTATGGCATGTAAACCCTTGGGTTATCATATGCCGTAGATGTTTTGTTTTATTCATTTTTGTTGGGTATTCAACATTTTTAACAATTTTTTAAACACATTATCTATTTAACCTATATATGGGACCCTAACAGGTACTATCCCTCCAGGTCAGAGTGGACCTGGGAGTAATGGCGATGAAGGTGTACTCCAGACTCCCTAGAGTTGGAACCTCATCACGATATGTAGTTTAACGTCATACCCAGGATACTAAGACCCTCAACCATTGCCTTCTAGCAGATATATATATATATATATATATATATTATATATATATATATAACCAACCCCCTCCACCCGCACGAACAGGTTGCGACACAAAGTCAATTTCTTTTCCTTCTCCTAGACTGGTTACCTAGTCAAAGTTAAAGTCTGACCTGTTATTTATCCATAGCCGGAGGGAGAATAGTTGAATTTACACATTTCTCAAGTATAAACGCACTATGTGAAATGGAGAGAGCCTCGTCCAGGATTTGAACTCGGCTCAACAAGTCCATTTCCCACGACTAACCATTACACCATACACCTCCATTCTCGCACATACATGATAAAAATGGTTGGGGATTGCCATAAGAGCAATAGGTCCAGGAAAGTCATATAGGTACTTCGGCTACTACCAGTCAATTGATCGTTGTCAGGCCTCTCCGAACGACCGTCTAGCCCAAGTTAGTGTCAAAGTGGAGTGTTGCATGTCATGAATTGCTCAGTCATATGCATAAGTTCAAAGAATTGTTACACTAGTCACCCTTTCTTTCTACCATCATATCAGTAAAGCTTAGAATATACTGACCGTATCCCCCAGCAGAGGGGTATGGCTCTACCCCCCCCCCAAAAAAAAATGGGTGTCCTTGCTATGAGACTAAACTGTATCTGAAGATCCAACGGATGTGCAGTGTCCATCATTGCAATTACTCCCAAGTCCACCCCAACCCAGAGTGGTAATACCTGTTTGGGTTCCATGTATGGGTCAAATATGAAGTTCATATGATGACGCCATATCTACTGATGACTTTTTTTACCAGTGGGATTCAAGCACTGCAACATCGATGGAAAAAGTGTGTGATAAAAATAAAACTTCACTTGGTCAAATTTCATAAAGTATTTTGGTTAGGCTATGAACTTTTCAGTCGACGCTCGTAGATCTATTTAAAAATGAATCGTATCAGATAGGAATACTTCATGTCATATATCTGTAAATCATTTATATTAAGATTGTTTACTTGCCTATGCACAAGCCGAATCTTGATACATAGCCTGGAGAAGACAGCAAGGAACATCAACCTAAAAAATGTGAACTCTGAAAAAAACTGAGTTCATGTGTTTTAAAAAGGAAGTTTTTTTTCTTCTCTTTTGTTTTTCTCTCGTTTTGCTCTCCCCCCCTCTCTCTCTCTCTTCTCTTCTCTCTCTCTCTCCTCTCTCCCTCTCTCTCTCTCTCTTTTGTTTCCCTCTAGCCCATTTTCTTTCTCTCTCTTTTACGTTTCATTCTTTTGTTTTCTTTTGTTTTTTCTTTTTCTATCTTTCTTTTTCTTTCCCCTCTCGTTCGTTTCTTTTCTCTCTTTTTTAAAAATCGATTTTGTCTTTGTTTCCCCTCTCTCTCTCTCTACTTGTTCGTTTTTCTCTCTTTCTCGTTTCTCTATATTGCTTGTCCTCTCTCTCTATATTATATATATATATATATATATATATATATATATATATATATATATATATATATAATCCCGTTCGTTTCCTTTCTCTCTCTTTTACGTTTCATTCCTTTGCTTCTCTCTTTTTTTTTTTTCCTTTTTTTTTCTCCATCTCTTTCTTTTTCTTTCCCCTCTCATCCGTCTCTTTTTCTTGATCGATTCTCTCTTTTACGTTTCATACATTTGTTTCTCTCTCTCTCTCTCTCTCTCTCTCTCTCTCTCTCTCTCTCTCTCTCTCTCTCTCCTTGTTCGTTTCTCTTATTTCACGTTTCTCTCTTTAATTTCTATTTCGTTTATTTCTACACTCTTCTCTTTTTGCTTGTTCGTTTTTCTCTTTCTCTTTCCATCTCGTACTTTTTGTTTTGTTTCTCACGTTTTCCCCCTCTCTCCTACTTCTTTTCTTTCTTTTACGATTCTCTTCCGTTTCCCGTTCAATTGCGTTAGTCTCCTTATTTATTCAAAGTGTTACTTCAGCAATGTAACAATTAAAATTGTTATCTTGAAATTTTGCAGCAAGAAAAACTTTCTTTAGAATGAAAGAAACACGGATTCAGTTGAAGAAAAAAAAGCCTCAACTCTTTATATAAATTCAGGAAGAACTACTATTGTGAAAATATTGGCCTTCCAGGTTTTATCATTATTTATAACTTTACGCTTAAAAATATCTTGTTATTGTTGAATGGAATGAATGTGATAAATAAAAAAAATAGTTGATCTCATAAATCTTTTCTATTTCATTTTTCAATGATTTCTATTTGCATCTTTTGAAATAGTGATCTGTAATCCATTCGTTGAATAACTGGTATTTTTAATCTTTAAATCAGGAAAAGAATTGTGAATACAAGTAAAAATAATATAGCTATATACGTAAATGTGGCTATACGCATAAACATGTCGGGGCGTGCCATCGTGGTGTAATGGTTAGCGAGCTAGTCCAGCAGATTCATTACGACTCAATAGCGATATTGTGTTGGTATGGCATTTATTCTAAGATTAACAGCAACAAATAAACGAATTACAACTTAGTTCAATTCCAACGGTTTAGTTAACAACAAAACAATGACTAACAGTATAAACTTCCATCCTATGTATGTAAAGGAGTCAACTTTGGGAGACTTACCAATGTGATGGAGAGGAAATTTGAGGATATCTAGTATCTTCTGTTTTAGTCAATTCTCAGAGATAATTTCTAGTCGACTACTCCTGGAATTGGTCCGAAATATCTATCTGTTCTTGGTGCTAAAAACCTTCTTGGTGCATCACGTGATTGCCATATCCAATCACAGAAATACTCTCCCTCACTTAACTCCGCACATAGAAATAAACGTATTTTACTCACCCAACGGCGAATTCAACAAAAATTCAGAAATATTATAAGAAGTATTTTTTTGTCGCCATAAAAATATATTTGTTAAAATATGGTCTTCTTTTTTGTTAAAAAGAAGACCATATTTTAACAAATATATTTTTAAGGTGGCGGGGTTCTACCGACAAAAAAATACTTATAATAATATTTCTTACACAAAACCTATCTAAAAAAAAATTTATTTATGCACAAATAAGTAGTGAAAATTTCATTAAAATTGGACAATTACCTGATTTAAGTAGATTTTTTAAAAATATTATATTTTTAGACGAAAATTCGATTTTCTAATTATTAATGGTAATTATTACGCCCCCCTTTTTTTTGAGCGGTCAAAATTTAACGTAAACATCAATTTAAAACACGATTTCAGGAATTCTATGATATAACATTTTTTTTAAATATTGGAATTTTCTTTAATCTTATTTTTTTCAAAATAAGATTAAAGAAAATTCCAATATTTCTTTTTAATTTCATATCATAGAATTCCTGAATAACAAAGATTTTTTTAAAAATAGAATAACTTTTAGAAACATTTTGTAACTTTTCCCGTCATGGTAATTATCACGTCCCCTTTTTTTGAACGGTCAAAATTTAACGTAAACATCAATTTAAAACACGATTTCAAGAATTGTATTATATGAAATTAAAAAAAAAAATATTGGAATTTTCTTTAATCTTATTTCTTTCAAATGATAAAAAGATTTTTTTTAAATAGAATAACTTATACGAACATTTTGTAACTTTTCCCGCCATGGGAACATTTATTACCCAAAATCGATGGACGTCCCTAGTAATATTTATCTTGGTATTGCGTTTATTTTTTCATCTAATTCGAACAGTTTTTAATCCCAAATCACGATTTTATTATAAAATAAGTTGAATTGAATTAATTCTTAAATTTAGTCATGAAAATCTTGTACCTATCTAAATTTAAGATAATTTATTTGTAGTTGTAGTAAGAAGTGGTGACAGCTCTGGCTTTGGTATAGTCACAATTAAAGATAGGGATTATTCTCACTCTTGATGCTTTAATCTTTCGTTCTACTCTTAGAGAGGTACTAAACTATATAGAGAGTAGTTAATGAAGATGTATATGTGTGCGTGAGAGAGAGAGAGAGAGAGAGAGAGAGAGAGAGAGAGAGAGAGAGAGAGAGGAAATTGACAGACAGGCGTAAAGTAAGAGATGAGTTACTTTATGACTTAATTGTAAATTTCTGCTAATTAAAATGATGATTTTTTCCAAACAGAATTCAATCCTAGAACTAAGGAATATACGAGTATGGATTTTGAGTCATTAAACTAAACAGGACAAAAATCCGTAGGGGAATAATCATTGATTAGCTCAGCGCTAGTATAATATATATATATATATATATATATATATATTATATATATTATATATATATATATATATATATATATAATGTGCATCAGTTTGAAGGCTTGATGATTGTGAAGTTATCCAGTCCAGCAAGTTAGCCACGGAGACTTCCCTCTTGATAATGTTTGATACATGGCCATACATAAACTGTATAAGACAAAAAGTGTTTGATTAATAATAGCAGTAACAAAAAATGTTATATGATAAACATTTCCCATAAAATATATAAGAGAGACATTACATGGCTGATCTACCCAATAAGAAAGACAACAATTGTATGAATACCTAAGTAAAGGAAATTCAAAACTGGTTGGTTTGATTTTACGGCATGTCAACCCTGGTTGGATTATTTCATACCGAAGACGTTTTGTTTTATTCATTGTTGGTGGGTATTCAATTTTTCTTTTTTCAAACTGATTTTTTCAAACATATTTGACATGACTGTCCTGTGGCCAGAGGGTTACTTTTAATGCTATCCTGCGTGGGGTTGTAGGCGTGACTCTCCACGTCACGTGTCCGTTGGTCACGTGATAATTCACCCTTTTCAAATTAACTTTTTTAGTCAACTTTTTTTTTCTTTGAAGGGAGAACAGAATATAAGAGTGTTTTTTTTTTCAGCAAATGCTGCTAGTATTTTTTTTCTTTTGAAAATGTTGAATTCCTTTTCTGTTGCTCTCGAAAATGGATTCTTTTGGACAAGTTTCTTTCGGAAATATCTTCTTTTGTAGAAGAATTGTTGAAAATTATTTGGATAGAGGAGATGAAATTTATCGAGAATTTTGCTTGTTTATTTCGCTTAGTGATGGCTCTAAAAAAAAAAGAAAGAAGGATATCTGTCATTTTGTGTGCGACGCCTCATATTAATGAAGATGTATTTTTGATGAGTTCTCCACATTTCTCTTACAAAAGTTAAAAAAACTAAAATTCTAAAAAGGTTTTACAAGTACCCTATATGCTGAAAACAAACAACTTTTTGCCTGGTTGAAAGCATCTTAAGGACACACGTTTAGAAATTGAGGACAAAAGAATTAGTCCATAAGAGTAGGGATGTACAAATTCACGCAACTGCTAATAAAGGTGATCACAGGAAATTCTTCAAAAATAAACAAAAATAAACTAAAAATCCGATTTTAATAAAATTTTTGGTATATGAAGAAATAAAAGAGGAACTTTTATTTTGAATATATGTTTACTTTAAATTAAGAAAGTAAATATATATATACACATTAAATATCACTGGTTTTTGCTTGCGGTAATACTCTTAGGAAAGGCATGGATTCATCTTTTGTCTCCTCCTTAGCTATGGGTAAATAGCAGGGCAGACTGGGATCTCTAGCCTAGGTATGAAAACCGGTCCAGGAGAAGGTAAATGTGTTTAATTCAACTGTACTCCACCTAAAAATTAACCCTGTGTCGCATCCCACCCATAGCAGAGGGGTGGGGTTGGTTCGGTTTATTTATTTAACGGCATATCAACTTCTATGAGTTATTTAATGCTAACATTTGATTTTTTGTAAATGTTTGATTATAACAATAAACATTTATATTTTCAACATTCCGTTGCAATTATTCTTTTAAAATTTTACGTTTTTAAAATTTGTCTATAAATAATTTGTTTGCATACTGTTATATCAAGTTTAGGTTAAGTTATTTTGTTTAAATGCATGTTACGATTCGTGTAGCCATTTTAGGGCTGTAGCTTTACAGTGAAGATCCCTTGTGGCATAAAGTTTGATTCTTTCTTGAAGTAGAAAGATGTAGTATAAGTTTTAATCCTTGTCCGCTGATCCGTGCTTATTGAGTTGTATAATCCTCATCTGTTGGTCAGTAGATCCAGCGAGCAATTGTAGGACAATTCATCAACGCCTTTAAGTAGAAAATTAAATATATATTTGGGCGTTTTTGATTGGCTGATTCAACCAACACTGATTTGGGACATTTTATAAGTACAAGTTGTGGTCTTCAGCACACCTTATGTGGTGTAATGGTTAACAAGCTAGACTCTCAGACCATTGTTAGTGAGTTAGATTCTCATTGTGCGCCCCGTACTTATAGCCTTGTGTCACATCTAAGCTAAGCTTAGTAAATAACTATACAAGAATAATCCAACAAGGCATATCAATCCTTGTGGGTTATTCAATGCCATTTCTTGTTTTGTTGTATATATGAATTGTAAGCGAATAGTTTGTAGGTAAATATTTTGTTTTTAAACGAATTGTTTGGGTGCGACACAACAGCTGCAAATTAATTTTGCCTCCCAGGCAAATTCTTTCTCGAAAGTTTTCTTTCGTAGACGTGTAATCTTATATATTTTATATCTGATTTATAATTTTCGGTACATGTATATTTCTTCAAGAAAAATAGAATGACATCTATGTTGACATTTTCAAATAGATCTTTCATATTACTAGCAAGAATATGCACCCCCTCATGGCGTAAATATTTAAGTTTTGATGTAATGAAAGATATTGAATTAGAAAGACTAACGAAATAAGAACATATATAAAAAGATTAAATTATTTTAATTAGTTTCTACATAAATCATTCGATTGATTTGAATATGTTGGATAATAGAATAATAATATTAGAGATTAATAACAAGTAATTAACCACACCATATATTATGTAAATCGTTATTTCTTAGTGATACTAGAAAGAAAAGAAAAAAACACTGTCCGGGCGGTGAAAAATTAGTTTTTGAAAATATATTGCCTGAGGGACTGGGAGTTAAAAAATCAATGCCGGAGAGTTTGTACCATAAGTAAGTAAAATCATCAAATTTATTAAATAATTTGAAATGGAAACTTAGTTCTGATAACTTTAAATATATATTAGAATAAAACAAACTATATATATAATATGGAGCATGTATTTATTAAAAATTGTTTAAAAAAAATGAGGATCGTCTAAGGTTGCATGCTTAAATTTTGAGTGTATTTATTCTATTTATTACGATTTGGGTAATGTGACGTAAGCAGTGACGTAGTTTCAGTTACAGACAAATATAGATCTAATCTTCATTATTAATAGATATGACACATTGCAGGATTTTAAACGAACTAATAACTAATCAGATTTTCATGGAGACATCGTTACTAAATAAGATTTATTCTATGTATAAATGATTATGACTATACATTAAATACTCATTGATAAACGTAAGCAATGACGTAGTTTCAGTTACAGACACAGAATCTCCATTGTAATAAGATTTGCGTTGAAAAATCGTTCTCTGATAAGAGCGAACGCTCCACATTCTAAGTTTTGTATAGCCAATGGTTGACGGGCTGGTTGATTTTAAGGCATATCAATCCTTGTTGGGTTATTTTATGACAAAGAAATTTTGTTTGATTCATTCTTGTTGGCTATTCAATGTTTTTTAAAACACATTTTTAATACTTTTTAAAAATCTATTTAACCCATAGATGGGACCCTAACAGGTACTACCACTCCGGGTCAGAGTGGACCTGGGAGTAATGGTGATGAAGGGGTTCACCACATTCCCCAAAGCTCCAGAATTGGAACTTCCCCATCAGATAGTTTAACGTCATACCAGGACACTAAGACCCTCAACCACCGCCTTCTAGCACATATAAGATAAAAAGGATTGGTATTTGCCATAAGGGCAATAGGGTTGGAACAATCATATAGGTGCTCAAGCCACCAGGGTTAAATCCTTAAGTATCACGGGTCACCAACTCTTCATCTCCAATACTCCCAGGTCCACTCTGATCCGAAGTGGTAGTACCTGTTAGAGTCCCATCTGTTTAATACAGTAAATGTCCTTTTTAAAAATCTGTTTAAAAAAACTGAGTTTAAGAAAATTGAGTACCCATCAAGACTGGATCAAACAAAACGCTTTCGGCATAAAATAACCCAACAAGTGTTGACATGCCGTAAAATCCAACCATCGTTCTAAGCAACGCTGGATACCCTGATAAGGAAACATGAATGTACAATGAATGATGTTCTTTAACCTCTAGGCATAAAATAACCCTATACAGGTTGACATATTGTTAAAGTCTTTGTCTCCACCACATTTTAAAACTATTTTTTCTTATCTAATATTTTTAATTTAGATGGGACTCTAACAGGTTCTACTACCCTGGGTCAGAGTGGACCTGGGAGTAACGGTGATGAAGAGGTACTCCACACTCCCCAAAGCTCCACAATTAGATGCAATTTAACGTTATTAACGCCAGGACACTAAGACCTTCAGCCACCGCTTTCTAGCACATATATATGATAAAATGAGTTGGTGGGGGGTCGCCAATTTTCTCTAAGATCCCACAATGCAACATTTATAAAGCTAGAAGAATTCTAAGCGTAAATGTATTTGAATAATTCGTGATAGAAACCAGAGAAAAACAAACCAATGAGAATTGAAAGATCAATTTTGAATTGAGGGGAAATATCAAAAGGATGATAGTTGATTCTGATTACAATTGCAGAAAAGTAACAATGAAAAAGTTCACAAAGAAAAAATGGATTTTACCAAAAGACGAAAAGAAAACAGACAACAATCCCGGTCGTCTGAGGAATCAAACAGTCGCAAAAGAACTATTTATCTGGATTTCTCTTTGATGAATAAATCGAAATCTATCAAGGGTTTCATTTGTGATTTGAAGAATTCATTGAACATTCAAGGAATTTATGCAATGAAATCTGTTCTAACAAATCCGAGAGAGATTTACTCGAGGATTAGAAAAAGAAATTGCTTTGTTATTTGGAGATTCCAAATTGCCAACATTAAAAAAGTGTGTGTGTGTGTGGGGGGGGTTATGACTGGGCCAGGTTGATTCCCATCCCACCCTCAAGATGCGCTACGATTGGAATGGATTTTTTCCTTGATTGACTTGAACATTACCAATTCACGTCTTCATTTTCTTTAAGTGAAATTTTTCTGTGACCACGTGTTTTACTTTTTTCTCTCCTGATATAAAGAAACTCATCTCGTCTTTATGTTACGTAGTGCCTTTTCTGTGACGGCACTAAATATCTATATGTTATATACTTCTCTTTTACTTCTTATTCTTGTCGTCTATTCTTCTGGCCGGATCTGGTATATCTTCTAAGATCTCGTCTTCTATTGAGGGTTCCGGGTCTGGTTCCTGCTGGGGATCGTTCCTTATCAGAAGCCTTGTGTCATTGATAGCTTTTAGTAATAACAACAAGACTTCGATTTACTTTTGATGTTACTTTATTCGTAGGACCCCAGACCAGACAATCACGCAGTGAGCTCACATCTTGCTAGCTTCGCTTCTAAGTTCTAACTCCAACTAACTAACTGAGTTGCTTACACCTTAAACCGGAAGGGCCTTCTATTGCCTTCCGATTCTCACGATCATCCCCAGAACGCAAGGTCAGAGTGAGGTCAAACGCTGCCACTCACTCTCAAGGCCATCAGCTATACTGATCGCCATAATGATTTCTACGCTACCTTAAAAATGTAATAGGGAACCAATTAATATGTAACATCTATATCCAGTTGATCCTATATTATAATGGGGATATTTGGATCTCTGTCTGTCTGTCTGTCTGTCTCCACGACCCCCCCCTCTCTCTCTCTCTCTCTCTCTCTCTCTCTCCTTGTCTATTCATGTCTATATGTGGGTATGTAACTATGTGAGTGTGTAACTATAATTTCTTTGTTATATTGCGTTCAGTCGGTAGAGCATCCGCCTGGAAACCACAAGGTTCCTGGTTCGATACCGACCCTCGCCAACTCAGCGTATGCGTACCACAAAGATCTCTGCAGTAAAGTGAGGAGTTGATGGTAGGTGTGGCGCACCACCTTAGACGCAACAATAATCTCCTTGGTCTAACGCTGGTGAAAAGGGGATAGATTACCCGGCTGTCTGACTGATATTTGACATTAGGCCCCTCCGATACATATATATATATTATATATATTATATATTTATATATTATTATATGGTTTCAAGAATTTAATACAATTACATAGATTCAAGTGAATGATAATAATTTGTGAATTATCATAGGTTCAAGTAACTTTTATGGTTTCAAATAAGTAAAGTAAAGTCGACGGGGCGGCCTAAAGTCGGTATCAGCCAGTCAGCGAGGGAGTCTATCCCCTTTTCAATAGCGCTAGACGAAGGAAATTATTTTAGCCTCTGAGGTGGAGCGCCACACCTACCATTAGCTCCTTACTTTACCGCGCATATCCCTGTGCTACTCATACGATAAGTTGGCGAGGACCGGTATCGAACTAGGAACCTTGTGGTTTCTAGCCGAACGCTCTACCAACTGAGCTAACCCGGTCCCTTATGATTTGCATGCAATATTGTTTTTTTAATCAATAATAATAATAATAATAATAATAATAATAATTATTATTATTATTATTATTATTATTCGTAAACAATTAGTACCTTCTAGTATTCTTAATACAAATAATTTGCACATAACTCTAGATATTTACCCAACCCATTCGCCACGGGTAGGATGTGACACAAGGTTGCAAGTATAAGTCATCCAGCGAGGATCGAACTCGCTATTCTGTAATAATTGATCTGCGAGAATTTCTTGCTAACCATTACACCACGAAGGGTCGCCCTTAATTTGCACACAGTTGTATGATATCAAGTATTCCTATCTAATACTCAGCCCTAACTGGGGTTTTAGAATACACCAACTGCACCTCTGCAGAGGAGTAAAACCTCTCTCCATACGTCAGAAAAACATGAACTGTGTGTGGGAGAGAGAGAGAGAGAGGGGGGGGAAGAGAGAGAGAGAGAGCCATAACTGCTGCTTCTATTATCAGAGAGAGGTATATTCACCATTAAAAAAAGTCAATTTCAATTTAAGTTCTTACAACTGGAAACCACCAACGTTTATAGGACTTTAAAATAACTAATCCTTCATCTTGATAGACGAAGTGCTAAGTGTATTCGTTTTTGGTTCTAGATAGTTTTGATTAGGCCGCGAACTTTTCTGCAGACCTCGTGTATATACATATTTATATATCTATGCAGAAAAGAGAAAAACAAAGTATTCCAAAAAGATAAATTTATTTTTGATGGAAAAGTCGACGTTATAATGTTTCGGTTTTAATTACCTTCATCAGAACTTGAATTAGAAAGACTGTTTCGATGACTTACGAAAAGTGGGAGAATGACTGTTTGTAAGTGACGAAAGGGGCGTAACCGAGTCTGGCATAGCGTAAGTTCTAGACCACAGGAAGATGTTCCGAGAAACAATGAAAAGTGTGTTGTTTCATAGTGGCATATATATATATATAAGACGAGATATATCCAAATTGGCTGAAATTAGTATAAATGTTGCATAGCGCTTCTTCGCTACTCTGGATCGTATACGTTGCTGGTATGCAGCGGAGATCGTTTCTAACCCCTAGACGACGTATCTAGTGGTCGCTTAAATGAAATCACAAGGCATGCTCTATGTAGTAGGAGATTTGACTTTATTTCTCTCATCTCGGCTGTACGTGGTGGATGTGGGTGACGGGCATTGATAATGGGAACTACTACTGCTGGGATCTCAGGCACAGAGGGGTGAATGACCTCCCTGCCCGCTGGCAGCGATGGTGCGTGACCGGCGGTCAAGTACGTTCTCGTCGGCTGTCTCTCCCTTGACTCCTGGGGTCTGACTGACGACCGCTTAAGTATTGACGACCGCCCACGTATTTTAATCTTTCTCTTTGTCCCTCAGCCGGAAGTCCTTACGTCCCTTTCCAGTGTCTTTGTTCAATTTTCCGCTTGTATAGAGGAAGTCCTTTGTCACACCAGACCCTCTGTCTACCTTATCCATTGTCTTCTCAGTTCAATTTTTCTTTGTCTTTTCGTACTTCCCTCGCAAAACAAATGCGACTATCACCAAACCATAACATAAAGGCGAATTTAAAACAAATGCACTTGGTTTGAAAATCGCATAGTCGAGAGACTATCAGTTACTGAGCGCTATTTTATTCGCTATTAGTTATTTATGCACCACCATTGATTTTTCGCACTCTCTACTTATAAACATTGCAAAGTCCGTTTAGCTCAGACGGTAGAGAATCCGCGTAGGAACCAAAAGTTTGCGGGTTGGATACCGGTCCGCATGAGTAGATTTGGATCTATGCGGTAAAATCATGAGCTGATGGTAGGTGTAGCACTCCACCTCAGATGCAAAAACAAACTCCCTGGTCTAGCACTGGCGAAAAGGGGATAGGCTCCCTGGCTACATATTTTTTTCTTATTTACGAGATTTAAGTTTCAAGGTTTAAGACGCCCTATTACCAAACCTGGTCTAGTATCGATTTTTTTTTACATATTTTCCGTCATTGAATTATCTTTCCAAAAATGTAAAATTTATTTTTATACAGAAAAAAATTACCAAGATATTTGTATGGGGGATCAATGCACGAACCAAAAACTAACGAAAAAAATTATTAGCCTTTTCAATTTAGTAAACATTCATTTATAATAAAAGTTCGTCTTTTATTATTTCATATACCGAAAGTTTTATTAAAATCGGATAGTTAGTTTATTTTATATGATTTTTAGAAGAATTTCCTGTGATCCCCCGCAGTAGTAAGTGCGCGAAATTGACCATACCTAACAATAGGCCTCTCCGTCGACTTTAATATATATATATATATATATAATATATATATATATATATATAGAGAGAGAGAGAGAGAGAGAGAGAGTCTCTGTGTGTGTGTGTTGGTGTGTGTGTGTGAGAGAGAGAGAGAGAGAGAGAGAGAGAGAGAGAGAGAGTCTGTGTGTGAAGAGAGAGAGAGAGAGAGTCTGTGTGTGTGTGTGTGTAGAGAGAGAGAGAGAGAGAGAGTGAGAGAGAGAGAGAGAGAGAATCTGTGTGTGTGTGTGTGTGTGTGTGTGTGTGTAGAGAGAGAGAGAGAGAGAGAGAGAGAGAGAGAGAATATGTGTGTGTGTAGAGAGAAAGAGAGAGATAATCTGTGTGTGTATGTAAAGAGAGAGTGAGAGAGAGTGAGAGAGAGAATCTGTGTATGTGTAGAGAGAAAGAGAGAGAGAGAGAGAGAGAGAATCTCTATGTGTGTGTGTGTGTGAGAGAGAGAGAGAAGAGAGAGAGAGAGAGAGAGAGAGAGAGAGAGAGAGAGAGATTGAGTGAATCTAATGGGAGCAATTATTTTAGAAAGAAAATAATTCGTTCATATTTTTCTTTTTAAATTTGAATTTTGTAGCAATATATTTTCCCGCTTGTAATATCCTGTAATTATATTCTGGAAGAAGATTTTAACCAAAAGATTCTCGACAGAAGTAAACACCGCCTATTGTGTGATTGTCATAAAAAAAGTCACATATATTACAGTCGCCATTTTGCGGTGTTACTCATGTTGTGATTGGGTAAGCCTTAGGAATTTATCTGTAGCCATCCTCAAGACGAATAGAGGATATTACACTTCTGAAAATATAAATTATTATACTAAAAACATCCCCAGGGACCGATAAATTTACATAGTAAATTTGCTGACACTGCATCCAACCGGTCTAGGCGCCACTAAAAGACAGACAAACATCCTACTCTTAAGATTTAATATAGAATAAATTAGAGACATTTTTGGAGACAAATTAAAGCAGTGAGTTGTTGTCAACAAGACATTTAAAACAAAACAAACACTATTCACTCTACCGAAGATAACATTTTAAATTACTTATAAGAAATAGATATGCTTTAAAAACTTCATGAACATACTACCATAACATAGATATACATACTCTGTCAATGATATTGAGCACTCTGTTTGGTTTGTTTTGTTTTGTTTTACGGCATATCAACCTCAGTGGGTCATTTAATGCCGATAAAGTTTTGAGATAAATCAATTCTTAATGGATAATAGAATTTTTTTATAAATACATTTTTCTATTTAACCCATAGATGGGACCCTAACAGGTACTACCACTCCGGGTCAGAGTGGACCAGGGAGCAATGGTGATGAAGGGGTGCTCCACATTCCCCAAACCTCCAAAACTGGAACCTCACCATCAGATAGAGTTTAACGTCATTCCCAGGACATGTAGACCCGCAGTCACCGCCTTCTAGCACCCATATGATAAAAAGGAGTTGGGGCTTGCCATAAGGGCAATAGGGTTGGGAAAATCATATAGGTGCTAGGGCTTGACGTGACCAGCCGATTGATCGGAGGGGCCTCTCCGACCGCCCGTCTAGCCCAAGATAGGGCCAAAGTGGAGTATTGCATGTCATGAACTGCTCATCCACCTGGGCTCTATCCTTAAGCATCACGGATCGCCACCCACGGCCAACAGGTGGCCCCATTGGGGGAGTCTTACCCCTCTGCAGAAGTGAGCACTCTGTATAGCTTAATATATTACCAATATCAATATATATATATATATATATATATATATAATCTTCATGTCTCGCTAGCAGCACAGCACATCTATGACAATCTCTCGCCAACCGTCCCCATCGTTCATTGCCCTCGTGAGATCGTCTGTGCAGCATCAAGTATCCACGCAGAGCTGACCAATGTAGGTCTTTCCTGGACGGCTCTCATTTGCGTGCCCATGTGCAGGTTTACACAGGAGAACGTCACTTATGACTTCATCCTTGCTTCACCAGCAGTGTCCAACATCTTAATTTTATTCGGATGCATCGTTTGATAGGGGGAAAGTGGCCGTACAGCTGCTTTCTTGTGGGATTTTCCCACGATTTGTTTTAAGATTGCTCACATTCTTGTGTAACTCCTATCTAGCTTATTCTCTAGGGGCTTCGTTTGGGTCTAAGTGGTGCAGCCGTACAGTAACACTTATACAACTAAGGCTATGAAAAAATCGTTGCTTTAATTTATTAGTGAGATAAGATTTTCATATGACTGATAATCTATCTACAGCAGCCCATGCCTTCCTTATGCGCCCATTAACATCGCTTTCTGAGGATGAGATACTACTACCTAGGTACGTGAACCGATTTTAGAGGCTTACCGTCGAGTATGGAGGTACCTCCACCCATTTTAAAACACATGGACTCAGTTTTATCGGAGTTCACATAGATACCGATGATCCTTTTTACCTTATTTAGGCTATGTAGCAGTGATTCGGTTTGTGCAGGTGTATTTGCAAGAAGTCTACATCCGTAATAGTCACGTCTGCTTCCTTTCTTTTTTCTTTTATGGGATTTTATGATATTCCGAGTACGTAGTCTAGGCATATTATAAATTTAAATGGTGCTAACGTATCTCTTTGCAGGACTCTAATGACAATATCAAAAAAATGTGTCACCATTAGGTGACTGATATATACATTAATCATTAATATATATATATATATATATATATATACCAACCACTCCGCACGAGCAGGATGCGACACAAGGTCAATTTCTTAAGCGGAGTTTAGGTTTGAATTCAGAGTTTTCCTTTCCTAGACTGGTTACCTAGCCATAGTTAAAGATCCCAGTCTGTCCGCTATTTGCCCATAGCTGGAGGGAGAATTGGATTCATACCTTTCCCAAGGGTATTAGCGCCATGTGAAATGCAAACAGCTTTATCTAGGAATTGAACTCGGATCGACGAGTCCATTTCCTAAGACTCTAACCATTAGACCTCCACAGGCAACACACGCTCTCTCTCTCCTCTCTCTCTCTCTCTCTCTCTCTCTCTCTCTCTCTCTCTCTGTCTCTCTCTCTATATATATAGACGCATGGTGTAATGGTTACCGTAGTAGGAGATGGACACAAGTTCAAATCCTGGATACTGCTGTTTGTATTTTGCATACTGCTAATAACCTTGGAAAAGGTATGTATCCAACTATTCTCCCTGCAGCTATGGATAAATAGGACAGACTGGGCCCTTTAACCTTAGTTAGGCAACAAGTCTAGAAGGAAAACTATGAATTCAAACCTGATGAACTACTCTTTAGAAATTGACTTTCGTATTTATGCGGAGGAGTTGTTAAATATGTATATGTAAAATAAAATATATGTAAATGCATATATATATATATATATATATATATATATATATATATATATATATTCATATATAAAAATATGTAAATATAATATATATATGTATATATATATATATGTGTGTGTATACGTGTTTATATTAATATGCACACACATACAGACTTATTCTATAAAAAGATATAAAATACACACCCACACACACACACACATATATATATATATATATATATATATATATATATATATAAAATCCAATATATATATATATATATATATATATATATTATATATATATATATATATATATATATATATATATACATATAGCACATACATACATATAGGCTTATTCTTATAAAAGATATATATGCACCCTCTCTCTGTATCTCTCTCTCTCTCTTTACACACACACATATATATATATATATATATATATATATATATATATATATATAAACATGCACACACACACACACACACCCCACACATATATATATGTATATATATATAGAAACACGCACACACACACGTATGTAATATATACACACGCACACACGTAATATTATTAACACACACACATATGTAATATATAAACGCATACACACATTTATATATATATATAAACACACATACATGTATATATATATATATATATGTGTGTGTGTGTGTGTGTGTGTGTGTGTGTGTGTGTGTGTCTGTCTGTCTGTCTGTCTGTGTGTGTGTTCTTTCAGATCGATATTTGACAGGATTACTCGGCACATCTAACAATTTCTTTTGGTTTATCATATCGAGTCAAGAAAATAGTCTCCTACTTTGAACCTGCAGCTTCGAAATATTCCCCCCTTCCTAATTTCCATCCCCTGTGGGTAAAGGGACAAATAATTTGCTTCAATATTTTCGTCAAGCAGAAAATAAGTTGTCATTATTTCCTAAGCTTTCTTTCGTCTGGCACAGGTGGCTTCGGGTTACTTGCAATATCCGTTCTTCCTTAACGGTTAACCATCTAAATACACAACGGACTTAACGCTGCTTAACATCGGGGATCTAGTAGGATTTATCCCGAAAATAACTTGTTATGAGCTAAACTGATGCTAGTTTGGCACATGTTCAGAAACGTTTGTTTATTAGTTTTAAGCTTTTCTACAAGAGTTTTTTTTTCTTTTTACTTGCACAAAAACAATGAAAACAGATTTTGATGTGTTTTCATTAGATTTTGATGTACAGGAATTTTTTCAAATTTAACCAAAATTTTCAATGTTGCCACTTATTAGGTTTTATAAGAGGTTTGCTAGAAATAACAAATTCAAGAAGGACCTTTCAATATACCACATTAGTTTCAGTAATCCACATTGGATTTATTCGACTGTTTTGAATCAGGTAATTTTGGTATCTAAAATTCATTTTGGCGTCGATTTATTCACAAAAAATGTTTAATCTGGCGAATATGCTTTCTATTTTCTAAAAAATATTTAATAACTAACAGGACCTGTGGATATACAACAGTATGATAATTTAATTATACAATGCTTGATATGTTTAATTTATGCTAAATGGCTAATAAAAATTGCTAGGTGGCGTAATTGTATACTTTAATTTTACAATTGCTAAAATTATAACTTGACTAGCAGTAAAATACCACAGTAGGATATTTAATATATAATGATGCGAAAACATAATGCTAATCTGTTTCAATCGATGATGAAAAGAAGAAAAAAGAAAAAAGTGAGAGTTAAATGAATACGATAATACTTTTTACATATTGAATTAATTGCAATAGCTCATAAGTGAAAATATCAAACATTGTAATAATCAAATTATCATACTGTGGTATTAAGGTAGGTCGATTTTTGAAACTGTAACGTCTCCCATGTGGTGAAAGTTGCAAATTAACATAAAAAATTGGCACACAAAATATTTTTCTTCAAAATTTTGAATTCGTTTGAGGAAATACATTTCAGTCCTTTATGTTATCACTGTTAAAGTTTAATTATTGAGTAAAAAGCATCATATCAGAGGTGTCGGTGGTGATGAGGGGGGATATTTTCAATTCAATTTGTTTGTTTAAAATGACTTTCCCGTTTTAGATATTAAAATTGCCAAATTTTCAACCAATTTCTAGGCTAAAACAAGGATTTTTGGTGCATTTTAGCAGACGATCTTTAATGCTATTTCCTCAAACAATGGTACAAGTAAGAGATCTAGATTTTTAGTATCAGTATTTATTATACCAACATACAACTTTTACTGTCTGAGAGAATTTGATATTTTAAATAAAAATGAAAAATCAACCTACCTTACTCTAGTATATCCACAGGTTCTGCTATTTAATAATAAATAATGAAAAATTTGATCTAAAAAATGTTTTATTATCTTAGGCAAGACTCATTTGGCGGAAAATCCCTAAATCAAAAGGATCCAATTAATTCACACGGATTTAATTGGTTTTTTTTTTTCTGGAGGCATCCGATTTGTAAGGAGGGTAAAGATTAACAAAATGAGTAAATAAATGAAAATTCAATTTCTATTTTGCAATTCTAACAAGCAAAACAGAAGGAATATATTCCATTTGTATTCTAATTAAGAGTATTTCCTTTCTGCTTCCTTTCTTAGAAATGGAATCGAGAGTAAATATGAATTGAATTTTGATTTAATTTAATAGCATATATATATATATATATATATATATATATATATATATATATAATATATAGTCGGTTGATGTTTAATCCACGTGTGCCTGTCAAAGGCTGGGTTTCTCAGTCACATACGGTCGCATACGAGAGGAAACCGGGGAAGAGGTTCATATGTATGACAGTGAATAAAAACAAAGCTGAACGCCCTGGGCACTGCGCGCTCACAGCCGAACTTGTAGAAATGGCCTTATTCTGTGAAAAAGTGGCATTCACCATATATATATATATATATATATATTATATATATATATATATATATATATATATTGTATTGTATTGGTATTTCAGTCTCGGCAGACTATAATAAAGTTTTTGTGCCCCTGAAGTTGCAGTGCCTCCTGTGACTGTGAGGTCCGATGTTTGAAAAACATTCTCGACCACAGATGTCGCATGTGAAAGCTATTTCTGTTCCGGTGTTTTGTTGCCGCTGCTTTCTTCTAGACCTCTTAGCTTCATAGTGTTGCGTCAGGGTGACTTCTGACATAAACAGTCCTCTACGGAGATTCTGCCGCAACCGAGGGCGATCCCGAGCCAAATTTTCCCAGCTGGAAGGGGCAATGCCAAAGCACCTGAGATCATTCTTGCTGAATATATATATATATATATATATATATATTATATATATATATATATGAGGAAAGATATATATATATATATATATATATATATATTATATATATATATATATATGAGGAAAGAGGATTGAATAAATCCGACAGAATGTGGTAGAGATATGAGGAACAAAAGGACAAAACTCAGACAAACGTGTGTAGGATATATTTCATTAGAGCTTTGAGCTTGGCATCATCAGTCGTTTTATTGATTATCAAAGGTATCATACAAGTGTTTTATAGAAGGGGAAGTGGACAGGAGGGGGTGGATGGGAGAAAAGATCAAGTGGATGGGTTACTGTTTGCGAGGAAAGATTTGTGTTGGTCAGACTGGAATCGTTGAGAAGGAAGGGAAGGAGATCGAAAGAGGGGACAATCAGAGTGATAGTGGGAAAATACATTGTGAGAGAGACAAGTTTGTATCGAAAGTGGGTTAGCCTTCTTGGAGAGAAATCTGATCCAAAAAAGCAGTGAAGGAGTAATAAAAGGGGAGAAGTTAGGTAGGGGTGGGTATAGGTGGAGTTGGTCACTAAGTGTGAGGGGGGAAGGGAGGTCAGGAGAGGAAGTTTGGTTGTTGAAGGGGATTGGGGAATTGGTTAGATGAAGGGGAAAAAGAGAAAGCATGGAAGTGTGAGGAACTGAAGAGACTATATATATATATATATATATATATATATATATATATATATATATATACCATTACACGACAGGTGCCCCCACACTTTTGGCAACAAAAATCAGTCACAAAGCGAACTTGAACTGTTACTATTTATCATATATCCTGGGTATGATGTTAGACTGCATCTCATGGTCAGGTTCCATTTCTGGAGCTCTGGGCAGTGTGAAATACCCCTTCATCGCCATTACTCCCAGGTCCACTTTGGCCTGGAGTAGTAGTACCTGTTAGGGCCTCATCAAAGGGTTAGATAGACAAAATGAGTTTTTAAAAAATTGAGTTTAAAATTAAAAAAATATTTTAATACCCATCAAGAATAAATAAAACAAAACGTCTTGGGCATAAAATAACACAACAAGGGTTGACATACCGTAAAATCGAACCAACCAGCCAGCCAGCCACCTATCCATCATTTTGAGCTTTAATTTCTCGGAATATTATCTTTGTAAGTAGGAGATTTTCACAAAGCTGCAGTAAATTCCAAATAAACAAGGGATTAAATGAATAGATAATCATATATAATTCTTGATTATAATCTCAAAGACTGTTTCCACAACTGAAGACAAATAATTCTTTCTTTGATAAAATCGAATGTATATTTGATAAGGTTACCACAAAGACGGAGAAAAACGAACTGAGAATAACAATTATATAAAAAGTAAGTGAATTTGGCGGAATGGCTTATTGCCGGTATTAGCCGGGCAGAGAGAGAGAGAGAGAGAGAGAGAGAGAGAGAGAGAGAGAGAGAGAGAGAGAGAGAGAGTGTGTCTATCCCCTTTTTGCTAGCGCTAGACCAGGGAGATTGTTTTTGCTGAGGTGAAGTGGCCCACCTACCATTAACCCCTTCACTTTACCGAAACCCTTCAGATTAGCCAATATGCGCTAAACATGCGCTAAGTTAGTGGGTATCGGTATTGAAGTGAGAAATTAAAATCCCTCTCATAATCATTCTCCCATCTCTCTTTTACTCATAGAGAAACTAACATATATAACGAGGAGGTAATTTAGATATACATTAGATATACAAGCGATAGGCAGAATGTGAGTGAGGAACGAATCAGTTTTTGGCTTAATTGCTAATTACGTCTCATTAGAACCAATTGAATTTTATGTAGATGTACCAGCTGAAATAAATTTATAATAACCAAATGATGGTCTGTTGAGTTTTCTCACTTATTCAAAGTGTATATATATATATATATATATATATATATATATATATATATATATGTGTGTGTGTGTGTGTGTGTGTGTGTGAGAGAGAGAGAGAGAGAGAGAGAGAGAGAGAGAGAGAGAGAGAGACGTATTCGCGTGCAGCCCCTGGAAGCGTCAATCAAGCAATACATTTGATCTTGGACAGAAAACTGAGTGAGGAATGCGACAATATCCCACAGATTGTACGGGTGTTATCGCGTGCAGACAAAATGTTTTGTGTTAGATGCTAACAACATGTTCGTAGACATGGAAAATTGAGAAACCAGACAGCCACACTTCAGTTGCATTCAACGAACAAGCCAGCTTTTTTTGTGTGTGTGTGTCAGTGGTCACATGAATAAACACCATTGGGTCCTTCTAATTTATTGAGAATTCTAACATTGATGATGCGTGCGAAAGAGCCAAGTGAATGTCCGGTGTGCATTTACTGCAGCACTTGGTGGGAATAGTGTACTTTTAGGAGAACTCCACAATCACAGGTTGCGAGTTGTGGCACTTAGTGAAAAATTACACAGAAGACAACCTGATATTATGATTCTAGTGATTGTTAGAAGCGCGTGGTGTAATGGTTGCGATCGTAGGAAATGGACACGGCGAGTGGTGGTAGTGTAAGTAAAGTAAAAGTAAAGTCGTCGGGGCAGCCTAATGTCGGTATCAGCCAGTCAGCGAGGGAGTCTATCCCCTTTTCAATAGCGCTAGACCAAGGAGATTGTTTTTAGCATCTGAGGTGGAGCGCCACACCTACAATCAGCTCCTTACTTTACCGCACAGATCCCTGTGCTACTCATACGCTGAGTTGGCGAGAACCGGTATCGAACTAGGAACCTTGTGGTTTCTATCCGAACGCTCTACCGACTGAGCTAACCCGGCCTGGTTTTAAGAAAACTCTACAATTACTGGCTGCAAGTTCTGGCACTTGGTGGGAAACTACACAGAAGACAGACCCTTACTTAGGCTAGACGACCAGTCGGAGAGCCCCCACTCCACCCCCGATCAATCGGCTGGTCACTTCAAGTCTTAGCACATATGTGATTGTCCCAACCCTATTACAATTAAGGAAACACCCAACCCTTTTTATCATATGGGTGCTAGAAGGCGGTGGATGAGGGTCTTAGTGTCCTGCGTATGGCGTTAAACTCTATCTGATGGTAAAGTTCCAATTTTGGAGCTCTGGGGAATGTGGAGTACCCCTTCATCACTATTACTCCCAGGTTCACCCTTAATCAGAGTGGTAGTACCTGTTAGGGTCCCATCTATTGATTAAATAGAAAAAATATGTTTAACAGTCTAATTAGCTAACGAAATTCACTTCTGCTTCTACCAAAGACACCGTAACACTTGTGAAGATCTTAAACAAAATAAGTTCGTTCGTCTTTTACCCCCTCGCCACTGTTCTTTTATATTTGGTCTGGCCGAGACATGTCACAACTCTCGTCTCGCCAGCTACGAGACTTGCCACTATAAATCGCCGCCTCAAGGACACTCACGATTTTTACCGCCACAACTAGTCGGACTCGTCACATGTTTTTGTTCTTCCGCCCACACGTGCAACATGCTACCCGCTGTCTGTTCGATCGACGGACCGTTGTTGGCTCATCACAGGTTCGTGAATTTTGCTGTTCGATCTCGCAACAAAAAGCAATTGAGTTAAAAAAAATTGAATGCCCATTAAAAATGAATAAAACCAAAATGGCGAGCCGAGTTCAAATCCTTATTTCACTTATGCTATAAATCGACCCAAAACGTTGGCATGCTATCATAAAAATACATCCTCCTTCCATATTTTTCTTATATTTTTATAATCACACATAAACACACACACACAAATATATATATATATATATATATATATATATATATATATACTTTCAGTAGGAAAGAAAAACTTAACAAACCGTCATTTGGCTATAATAAATCTATTTTGACCGGGCACTCAGTCTCGTCAGATAGCCTTTACATAAAATTGATGTCTTATGTAAAGGCTGTCTGACGAGACTGGGCTTATTTATTGAGTCGAAATAAATGTATAATAGCCAAATGACGGTTTGCTAAGTTTTTGTTTCTTATTGAAAGTGTAAATATTGCTCTGTATATAATTAAGTTATTAATAATCATTGAGCTATCTTAGGGATTTGAAATAACCATTGCATAAATCTATATGTGTACAGCGGTGTGGGCATACATTGTGGATGTACAGAGGATATAGAGAATCCCAAATAGAATCATCCCCAACTTGCCAATCAATTGGATAATCTGATGAGTAACGTTAGCGATAAGAACAAAATAATTACTTTTTAACAGTTTCATTAACATTACTTAAACAGTTTTAATAATGAAAGACACACATACTCTACCTTGATAATGGTTCGAATAAGAACCAAAAGTACTTGGTCAGCCAAAAATGATTCTTTCGGAGAAGTCATTAAAGCTTCTCAAAATTGTAATATCAAAATGATTATTAGGAAACTTGAAAAAAAGAAGGATTCTGTTTTGTTTAATGAAATTTGTTTGAATATATAATATATATATATATATATATATATATATATATATATATATATATATAATCAGAAATTTAATAATAGACGGATAGATACTGATAATATTGATTCTGTTTATCTAAAAATGGTAATTTCATATAATTCTTAATATTTCTTTGGAGCATGTTGTATTTTCCCTTCTACCGACCGCAGATATTTCAGGATTAGGTACGCAGGAGTTGGCGAAAAAAGGAAAAGAAAGATAAATAAACAAAACAAAACAAAACAAAACAAAAAAAAACTTGGCCATTCGACAGTAAACATCTTTCTTATCCAGTCATGAAGATAATTTTGTTTTTGTAGATCTTAATAATTTCCAAGAATATGTTCATCAACTTCGTCTGCAAATCCAAAGATAATGGAATCATTTTTCTTTTTCTTTTTCTCTTTCTTTTTCTCTTTCTTTTTTCAAGATATGGAAACTTGTTATCATATCACTAAAAACTTGCTACAAAAGATTCGTCTTCTATTTGTCTTTTAATGAAGTAATAATTATTGATGATATCAACAGAAAATAATAATCCATTTTATAATGGCTGATGTAAAACTATGGACATACCAAACAATAATATATAAATACATAGGTATACGTACGACTGTACCTAATTTAACTCATTCCCACCCCTGGTAGGTTGAGCACTCTGGGGGGTATTTATCTGTAAATTTCTCTTCCACTAATGGGTGTGCCCGGTGATTAGGGTCTCTCACTGATTAAAAAAATTGGTTGGGTTTTGATCCCGGCTGGAAATAGCCTGGAAAGTTTAGCCGCATTGAGGAGACGTAATACGTCGAAACATGACTGTCTGTGGATGACTATATACACACACACACACACCAATTCCTAAGACGACGAGAAGAACTTAAACATTTCAGGATTTCCAAGAAAAATTGAATTTAGGGCCTCATGAATTTTCTGTTTACCATTTTCAATAGTCAGCGATCTGATGATACTCATAGGTATACAATGATACCTGTGGGTAGAAATAGATATAAAACCGCAAAATGGCCGATTTTTAAGCCTTTTTCTTTCCCAATTATATATATATAGTTTTTAGGGATTCCACGTATGCTTCTTTCTAGATATATATTATGGATGTTGGGAACTCATATAAAAAGGCTTAAACACTAATATAGCTACGTTAAATACATACGAATACTTTCACTAATCTGACTACCAATATAGCAGTTCAAACAGAAACAAACCTAGCGTGACCAGAAGAAAACCATTCCTCTACCCACACCTCCGATATTTCAACTGGAGTCATGAATTCCCAGACACAACCTCCCCCTCCCCCGACTGACACGTGACCCCAAAGAAAAGATAATTGAATGAGAAGACAGGAACAGTCAGTGTAGAAAAAAAAATTTAAAGGCACCCGAAATATTAGGAGAAATAAAAAAGACAATATTCATCAATTTGAATTTTGTTTTTTTACTCTGTACCATATTTTTACATCTTTCTAAGACAAAAAAATTCCCAACAACTATCATATAACACACACACACAGCGTATGAGTAGCACAGGGATCTGTGCAGTAAAGTAAGGAGATGGTGGCAGATGTGGCGCTCCGCCTCAGACGCAAAAACAATCTCCTTGGTCAAGCGCTAGTGAAAAGGGGATATACTCCCTAGCTGTCTGACTTATACTCCCATGACTTTACTTTTTACTTCAGACCAAATATATATATATATAATATATATATATATATATATATATATATATATATATATGTGTGTGTGTGTGTGTGTGTGTGTGTGTGTGTGTGAGAGAGAGAGAGAGAGAGAGAGAGAGAGAGAGAGAGAGAGAAGGTCCGCAAAATGGATTGTCTTTTTTAATTATTTTACATGAGTGACACGTGTTTCAGATCTTCTGATATTTCAGATTTCAGAAGATGATTCTGCCTGCTGTTTTTAACAAATCTTGGAAGAAGCACTTCAAAGCAGCACTTACCTCCCATCTCAGAAAACATTCAAGTAAGACGAACATGCTTGGTACTGCTAGACGAAGCAGGGACGAATTCCGGTGGACTCCTACACATGGACCCACCTGTGCTGACCGACCAGCAAAAACTTCATCAGCTCTGTGCAGACAAAGGGTCTGCCAAGAGTGATAGCCAATAGGGACGGATGATGAGAGAGATAGAGATAAGGGGAGGGAGAGGGAGACATACATACAGAGAGAGAGAGAGAGAGAGAGAGAGAGGGGGGGAGAGAGAGAGAGAGAATGAAGGGGAATCTGTTATCAGCACGACTTGATGATGATGATTAAAATTCTAATATGGGGATAATTGACAGGGAACATCCTTTAGTCAGAAGCGGTAATAACTATGGACTGAAACTTCGTCATTCGTTTCCTTTCTCGTCCCCTTGGACCAGTAAAGTGAAACTCACTTCTTCAATGTGTTTTACAACTCTGTGTTTGCGCATGTCTTTGCGACTCTGGGGCTCAAATCGTTGGGCTGCAATAATAGAAAAAAGATAAACCCTAATTGAGATTGTCTGGGATTGGTCGATCCTGACATTATGTTTCCCATGTAGCCAATTAAATAAGATTTTTCCATTTAACCAAATGAGGCCAAGTGAATTGAAAACCTTGAGGCATTGAATCGTTCAAATCCAAGACAAGGTTATTTTTATTTCACTTCGCACTAATGCTCTTTAGAAAAGCATGAATCCATCTCTTCACTCCTCAGCTATGAGTAAATAAAAGGGCAGACTGTGTTCTTCAACCTTGGTAAAACAACCAGTCCAAGAGAAGGAAAACTATGAATTCAAATCAGTTGTACTCCGCTTTAGAATTGACCTTGTGTCGCATACTGTTGGTGTCGCATGGATATATATATATATATATATATATCAAGAATGAATTTTGTTTCATGCTTCAATCTATGTACTAATACGCTTGTTCCTAAATCTTCCGACCGTTATCATCCTGCATCCGCTGGTTAAAAATGAGACTGTCCAAGATGCAATGCAAAAATGTCAATACAGATTATGTGGTGTCGCTTAATCGCAGATTTCTTAGTTGTCCCATTTTATTTCACCCAATTTAATGTCCTGTGTATGACGTTAAATTCTATCTGACGGTAAAGTTCCAGTTCTGGATCTCTGGGGAATATGGAGTACCCTTTTATCACGATTACTTTCAGGTCTACTCTGACCGGGAGTGGCAGTACCTGTTAGGGTATCATCTATGGGTTAAATAGAAAAATGAGTTTAAAAGATGTTTTAAATAAAATTGAGTACGCATCAAGAATGTATAAAAACGTCTTTGGCGTCAAATAACCCAACAAGGGTTGACATAGCATAAAATCCAACCAACTACCCAACCAACGCCGGGTAGCCCTTCTAGTGTAAATACTATGCATAGAATCTGACTCAATATCGAGATTAATGGCCATGTTCCCTAATGTTTTCCACATGGCTGATCACAATTTGTTTTCATTCCGTTCTTACTCTACTTCACCATATTGTCGCTTGACAATTTCAGTTGCCGATGGTCGTGGAGATTATTTCTGAGTGGTCATTTCCGGTCTTCCACTCGTCTTCCACTCGATAACAGCACGGACCCACCTGTTGTCTATGAACATTCCGACTTGTCCGGATCAACGGAAGTCTCCGCTTGGTATTCCGTCATCACGCGTGCGCGCTTATTCAACTCCTTCTTCACGAGCAGGATATGACACAAGGTCAATTTTGATGGGGAGCACGTATGGTGTGAATTTAGAGGTTTCCTTATGTAACATTATTAGGGATCTCAAGCAATTATTTTAGTCGTTTGTAATTCATGATTTAAGTTTTTGGATTCGGAAGGAAAGAGAAAAGAAAAAAATAATTTTAGAGAAATATTTTTAGAGAAAATATTTTGGAATGTAATATTGGCTGTGTTACGATTCGTGTGGCCATTTTAGTGCTGTGGTTGAAAGACAGCTTACAGTGGAGATCCTTTGTAGCATAAAGTTTGATCTTTTCTTGAAGTAGAAAGATGGAGTATCAGTTTTAATCCTTGTCAGCTGTTTCGTGTTAAAGAGTTGTATAATCCTGACATTTATGGGAAATGCTGATGTGCGCAAAACTCATTGGGGGTGAAATGATGAATAATTCAGATGTTTAGGAGATTATAAAAAGTTGTACATCCATTATTGGATAAGAAAGATGCTTACTGTACACGTCGAATGGACAAGTTTTCATGGCCTTATACCAAACTGCTAATGAGCATCTCACGTGGTATAATGGTTAACAAGCTAGATTCGCAAACCATTGTTAGTGAGTTCGATTCACACTGAGTGCCCCTTAATTCTGTCCTTGCGTCACATCTAAGCTACGCTAAGTTTATTTATTGGGCATCTCATGGTGTGTAAGGGTTACAGCTAGATTCGCAAACCATTGTTAGTGAGTTCGATTCTCACTGCCTCCCATACTTATGGCCTTCTACCACAGCTAAGCTTAGTAGATAAGTATATCAAATTGCTAATCATCTACTCGTTGTTCAAATCATATCTTTCTAACACCTTTTTATGGCTGTTTATAACATCCACTCTTTACACGAGTTGGCTCCAGAATTAGCCAAAATCCTGTGTACAAGAAACCGAGGTCTACGTTGACAAAATTATATGTCACTTTAGTTATTAGCGTTGAATCAGATGGGTGACGCACTAGGAAGTGATCGTCCCTAGTGGGTTCTAACTGTTGAGAGGGTATTATGTTGAAAGAATCGAAATCCCCTCAATGAACGAGCAATAACCTAACTAATGACGCCAACCAGTGCTGTTTAATAGTAGAGCCGTATCTCAAACATTTATTTTAGTTTATTTCTTATATTTTCAATCGGTGTATCGTTGAGGCTTAGAATACACTGACTGTATCCCTAGCAGAGGAATAAGACCCCCCCCTCAAAAAGGGGTATACTGCGTATGACACTAAACTGCATCTGGTGGTGAGGCTCCAGTTATTGAGATTTGGGAGAGTATGATGTACCGCTTCATTTGCATTACTCCCAGGCCCACTGTGACCAGAGTGGTTGTACCTGTCAAAGAAACCGATGTTTATTGCTAATCTCTCATTATTTATTCTACTCAACTCTACATTTTACCGCAGATGTTAAAAATTGGCATTTCCTCGAAATGTTTACAATTCTCTTTAAGTATCTAGCCCCGCTGACGGGGCTTGGAATACGTTTACTGTATCACCTGCAGAAGGGTAAGATGAGCACAACCCTTCAAAAGGGATGTTCTGGGTGTGACACTAAACAGCATCTGATGAGGCTCCAATTCTGGACATCTATCGAGTGTGGATATCTTTCCCAAGGGCATTAGCGCTATGTGAAATGCAAACAGCCTTGTCCAGGATTTGAACTCTGGTCGACGAGTTCATTTCCTTCGACATTAGCCATTACACCATGCACCTCCAATGACGGATCTATGGCGTTCCCGTTATATTTCCCTGAACATCTACCCCCCCCCCCCCACCGAGGACCCGTGCCGCATCTTTCGGAGTCGTGTTTGTGAATGCGGGAAACAATTTTGTATCCAAAAATGAACTTCAGGTAATAATATTATCTGTCTGTGAAGATATTTCCCCTTAAGACATTTTCAAATTAACTGATTCTATTAAAATTAAAGATGCTTCAAGTCATCAGAGGGAAATATTCCTATTTTATTCTTTTTGTTGCACTGAAATTGTCATGAACAGATTTTTATGTCATTTCTTTAAATAAATTAGACTAGTCATTGGTTTACATTATTTTCTTGTTAAATATCTTCACATTAATTTTTTTAGATGATTGCCTATCAAGTGGAACGGTGAATAATAGATTGTTTATATATATATTCAAACATAAAGTTAATTTTATTTCATGTTGCATTTACACCCATGCCTTACATTTCATTACATTTCACGAAAATACCCGAGAAGTTAGGGTAAGGGTTACAGTTAGTTTTAGGGTTGGTGTTAGGGTCAGGGTTAGGCTACTTTGGGAGTTTCCGTAATCTAATGGTATTTATACGTAAAATGCGATTCTAATGATATGTCTTGCGCGCTATTCTGCATTTGCACCACATTCTGTTTCATCAATGTTGAAGCTACATCGACAATTCAACCGATTAATTAATTGATTGATTGATGCATTGATTATAACTGAATGTCAATCCATTTGCTTAGTGGTTAGGGAATCGCGTACATTTTACGTTTATAGTATTTCCTCTACAGACACTATCCTTATTCTCGTCTTTCAAATCTGCGTTACATTTTCAGTCTTCGATATTCCCAAATTATTAAAAAAAACAACCTTTTACGTCTTTTTTCCCCAAACGTCGAAAATAAACTGACACACCTTGACTTTTATCATTGTGAATATCTGATCTGATAAAATGTTGTGAAGGCAAAATCAGAGGCGTTGTCTTTGGTGGATTTAACAGAATGAGTGGAGAAAGAAATACAATATAACAATTCAAAAATGGAAGGAAGGATGAAATTAGGGTTCGCAAGGGGGGGGGGATTTACTCCCCTTTCCCACCTGAAAAAAACACTTTTATAGACAAAGTGAAATACTGTAACAAAAAAAACGAAGGTAATTGCTCTATTCAAGATTTCTTTAATATGATTTAACTGTGGTCCAGTTAAGGTGAAGATTCTTTGGATTTATAGTGAACTAGCAGGACCTGTGGATATACCACAGTATGATAATTTAATTATTACAACATTTCATGCTTTAAGAGCTATGAATAAAATAATTCAATATATAAAAAGTATAATAATCTTGATTTAACTCTCTCTCTCTCTCTCTCTCTCTCTCTCTCTCTTCTCTCTCTCTCTCTCTCTCTTCCTTCTTTTCATCCCGTTCGATGGAAACAGATTAACATTATCGCTTCCACATGCTTGCCCCTCTCTCTATCTTTCCCCTGTTCTCTTTCTTTCTTATCTTTAACAGTATAATGGAGAAAGGAATACAAGATAACAATAAAAATATAGGGAAAGATGAAATCAGGGTTCGCAAGGGGGTGATTTACTCCCCTCTCCCACCTGAGAAACAATTTTATAGACAAAGCGAAATACGGTAATAAAATATGAACAAGACAATTATTTTAATACACTTGGGAAAGGTATTGAAGAAGAATAATAGTTAGTATCGTTTCCTCGTATGGAATAAATATGACAACAATTCACGACGAAGTGATAACAAGGATATTTTATTGCCTGAGCAAACTTAATTGAAGAAAATACGAACATGAGATGAGATACAATGAAGATTATAAAGAATTGTATGAGAACATTTTTTTAATATGAAAAGAAGTCTTTTAGTCGAGGAAGTCTTGAGTCCTTGATATGTAGCTGATAGAAAAGGAAAGTTGTTTTGGTTTGGTTTGTTAGATTTTACGGCATGTCAACCCTTGTCGGGTTATTTTATGCCGAAGACATTTTGTTCTATTCATGCTTGATGGGTATTCATTTTTTAACTTAATCTTTTGAAACACATTTTTAAAAATCTCATTCTTTCTTCTATTTAACCCATAGATGGGACCCTAACAGGTACTACCATCTGGGTTGGGGTGAACCTGGGAGTAATGACAGAGCTCCAAAATTGGAACCTCAACATTAGATGCAGTTTAACGTCATACCGGGGACGCTAAGACACTCAGTCACCGACTTCTAGCACGTTTATGATAAAAGGGTTGGGGCTAGCCATAAGGGCAATCATATAGGGGCTAGTGCTTGATGTGACGTCGATTGATCGGTGGGGCATTTCCGACCGCTAGTCTAGCCTAAGTAAAGGCCAAAGTGGAGGGTTGCAAGCCATGGACTGCTCAGTAACCAGGATCCGGTTTTGAAGAATCACGGGTCACCACCAACAGTTGGTCCCCTTGGTGCGGGACTTACCCCTGTAAAGAGATGCAGTTGACATATTCTGCTGCCCCACCGACAGGGTAGGAGAACAATTCACGACGAAGTGATAACAAGGATATTTTATTGCATGGGAAAATCTAACCGAAGAGAATATGAACATATGAGATACAAGGAGAGCTTATACAGATTGTATGTGCGAAATGTTCTAATAGGAAAATAAGTCTTTTAGTAGGGAATGTCTTGAGTCCTTGATGTGTAACTGCTTAAAAAGGAAAGTGTAAAAACTTACGTGTTAAGCATGTTATCATGTACCATGCGACACAAGGTTGCTGGGGAGCAAAAGGTTTTTTTTAACTTTACCGCTTCTGGTTTTATAATGCTACTCGCTATGCCACCTAGCAGCTACTGACAGACACTGGAGGTAATTACCCCTCGTGTCCCCTAGCTTCAAATAGGAAAATCATGTTCTTCTACAAGAATGGCTTTGGAATTAGGTTGATTGGTTGGTTGGGTTTTACGGCATGTCAACCCATTGGGTTATTTTATGCCGAAGACATTTTTGTTTCATTGGGTACTCAATTTTTATTAAACTCATTTTTTCTATTAACCCATAGATTGGGCCCTAACACGTACAACCATTCCGGTTTTGGAATTAAATAACCCATGAAGGCTGATATGCTATTAAACAGAGAAGCCAAGACTTTATTCTGGTTTTCTAGATTGAAATCTCAAATTCAGCCCGTTAGCCACTGTGCCATGGGAGATTCCTCTCTTGTAAATCACAAATTGAAAGTAGAACCATAATAGCTTTAAGGCAAAATAAATATTTTTTCTGAATTTTGTTGCTTTCCGAAAGAAGTACAAAAAGAAGAAAAAAATTCCTGCAGCTGTAAATGTTACTGAATATTCATTGATATTGTTCCTTCGTACGAGTGCATTAGAATCTGAATACACGGTACTCGGCGTTGAAGAGCGAAAAGGATAATGGTGGCATCTGTGAGCGGGTAAATCTACCCGTTCGATGTGCGAGTGGGTACGGGCAAGATTATATGTGTAGGTGTCCACAAATTTGCATCTATCTATCTATCTATCTATCTATGGTCACTTACCGCCAATCATACAAACAATCCAAGTAAAACGAGCAAGACATGCTGGCCACTGCGGGAGAATCAAGGACAAAGTGACCTCCTCTTGTGGATACTTACACATGAATTCACCAGTGTAGGCCGACAGAAAAAACTTACACCAGTCACATAATGGACATTCAGTTTTTGTCTGTAACCGAAACTACGTCACTGTTTATGTCACAATACACTCATGAATTGCGTAAGTTTAACAATGAGTATTTAATTTATAGTCGAAATCATTAATACATTAGAATAAATCTTATTTATTAACGATGTCTCTATGAAAATCTGAGTTAGATTTGCCTCAAAACAGCCCATGTTATTGGTATTTGCCTCTCATCCCACTTATGAGGGCGTGACACAAGAACATTTTTATGTGGGCCACCCACAAGCCGAAGCTCATGGGTGGTAGACACAAAAAATGCGTCGATCCGTCGGCATTCCCCCTCGAGGGGGCGCCGCAGGCACTGGGCAATAAACCCAGCCCTGCCCCTTTAATTCGAGGGGGCAGATGTTGCCTGGGGGATAGCCCCCTTGGATCGACGCTGTTAATTTACATTAACAAACATAGGCCCCAAAAGGCCCATGTTATTAGTGCGTTTAAAACCCTGTAATGTGTCTTATATATAACTAAGAAATAAAGGTTTACATAATATATGGTGTGGTTAATTTGCATACTGGTTTAATAAGACCAGGTTTAATAAATAATTACTTGGTGTTATTAATCTCTAATATTATTGTTTTATTCTTCAACAAGTCATGCTGGACACTACAGGAGAGGCAAGGACAAAGTGACATCCTCCTGTGGACACCTACACGTGGACCCACCTGTGTAGGCCGACCAGCAAAAACCTACCCCCAGTCAGCTCCGTGTGGATTCCGGATACTGTGCAGAAAACTGCCCGGGGCGATGACAAATAGGGACGGTTGGTGAGAGAGGGAGAGAGAGAGTTATCCCTGCTATCAGAATGACCTGATGATGATTATTCTTCATCTTCCTAATTTTAGATGCTTTTTACTGCAATTCAGTCAAGTCGTCACTTCGATGAACAGCGTGTATAGGATGTACCTTGTGTGATTTGAACTTACGTCCCCTTCTACATGAGGGACGTAAGTTTGAATCGGCATCGGAATTCGATGGTAATGTTGATACTTTCTTGTATTCCTTTTTAATATATTTTTCTCATGTGACTGCAGTAACGATTTGAATAAGTCTGATTAATTAATGGCTTTTCTTTTATCTTTCTAATTAATCTTGTTAATTTTTTTTATTTTAGAACCAAATGTTTTCGAAATTGGAAGTTTTTTAGATAGAAATTTTACAAGATTTTTTTCTTTGAAATAAAATTCAAATCCAATAATTTTGAAAAAAAAAAGATTATACATTATCAAATTAAAAGTTTTATATAAAATTTTTTTTCAAATTCAATTTTCTTTCTTTTTTTTTTTTTCTTTTTTCTTTCAGGAATTTAAAGGCAGGAGATTTCAGAAAAAAGAAAATTAAATAAATATTAAAAAGATATAAATGAACAAGCGGACAACAAAAGATCTTATCAAATATAAATGAATTAATACCACCCTTTTCTAAGATATTGAATTCATAAGACTTCTTAATCCTATGTGCACAAACACCTTCTTGGAAATATATAAAATAACATGCTGTGCAAGTTGTGTATAGAAATACGAGAAACAAAATATGAGATGAGATTGATATAGCAATTTGTTTATCTTTTACAAGCTGACACAGAAAATATTTCATTTCTAAATTTAAACAGCTCATTTGGATTGCTGTCAAAAATTATCAAAAAGTCCATGCTTAAATGAATGGATGGATATTTAACAGCATCGCGACTTATTTGATGCCAAAATCAGACTTTTTTTTTTCAACTATTTGATTTCAAGTAATTAATGATACTTATATGGAAACAGTTATATCTGCAAGTAATTATTATTATTATTATTATTATTATTATTATTATTATTATTATTATTTATTATTAAGGTTTTTTACACCTGCTTCGCTGGAGGCTGAGTGAGAGCAAGTCTCCTCAAGTTTTCAGGACTCTTCTGGGTATTCAAGTTGATCCTAACAGAGCTGTTGTTTGGATGGTTTCGATACTTCTTCGGATTTCTAATTCTTCCAGACTCCTCCCCAAACCCTTAGGAACCGTTTCAAGGGCCTCAATTACATTATCCCAGCCAGCAGACCTGATATAGTATTCATTAACAAAAAAGAGAACTTGTCAACTAGTTCTAGCAGATCACAGGATGAAGATGAAAGAAAACGAAAAGATAAACAAATACCTGGACCTTGCTAGAGAATCGAAAAACTGGAATATGAAGGTGAAAGGGACACCAATTGAAGTTGGTACTCTTGGAACGGTCCTCAGATGTTTAGGTAAAAGACTAGAGGAATTGGAAATCAAAGGAAGAATTGAGACCATCCAAGCAACAGCATTGTTGGAATCAGCTAGAATACTCAGAAGAATCACGGAGACTTCAAGTCACTTGTTGTCCCCAGATTCCGGAGTAAAACCATGAGCTTACGCTGATGATGCTCGCATATACATTATCCCAGCCGGAAGACAAGACCTAGTATTGATTAACAAGAAAAACAGGACTTGTCAAGATTTTTCAGACCCAGTAGATTACAGGGTGTAGATGAAAGAAAACAAAAAGATAGACAAATACCTTTCAATTAAAAAGAAAAATAGTGTAATATGAAGGTGAAAGGGATAATAAATTATTATGCAGTTATATGGTATTAAGTATTCCTATTTAATATTAATAATTTGAATTCAATAATATGGTTTCAAAAATTTCTGTCTAATGGTAATTATAATTTTCAAACTGACCAATTTGACCCCGGAAGCAACACACATCTTGGTTAATAATTATACGGACCCTTTGGGGCCTCTCTCCGATGGCTTCAGACTCTGGACTCTGGACCGTTATAATGATCTCAGGGGGGACATCCTCCCCAGGCAACACTTACCCCTATGATTTCAAGGGCTGGGTTTATTGCCCAGTGCTTGAGGCGCCTCATTAAATACCAAGGGATCTACGTATTTTTCGTACCTTTGTGGCGTTAGTTTCGTATTTGCCTGGAGTTGTCTGCCCGTTTAGTTTGCTGGTTCCCGCTAGGGCCTGTTATTAAGCGGCTGGTTTGAACGTCTCTTTCCCTGTTGCTCGACCTACGAGACAGACTCTGGTCTACCCTCTCCTTCGTTACGCCGGACTACTAATCACTGTAAGTGATCTATACAGCATGGACTATTCTTAGTCTCATGTCTGTACTTTTATGTTTTTCCCTTTTACTTTGTATGTATGTTTATGTACACCTATGTTTTATGTACCCTGTTATCCATGTGCTGTACCATATTAAATGTTTTGTCTATCAACCTTTGTCGGAGTTTTGTCTTCAAGTATATATCACTTTTATCCTTACACTGCCATCCCACGAGCTTCGGTTTATGGGTGTCCCCACATTAAATAGACCTTTGAGTCTGACTTTTGAAACATAGACATTAACATATTTATCGTTAGTTACTTTAACTCAAATTTAAATCGAATATGGTTTATAGAAATGAGTGATAACCATAATCATTCATCTATTTATTACTACCCGTGTTCCTTAATTGTACGACCGTTATCATCTTGGTACCCCCTCTGGTTAAAAATAAGACCGTTCATGACAAAATGCAAAAATGTAAATCCTGATTATCTTATTTCTTATGAGCGTCGTCACCTCAGATAAATAATGAACCATTCCGTTTTTATTATAACAAAAGAAAAGAAAGGGAATGGATATGATACACAGAAAAAATATAAGAAGAAAAAGAGTCAATAGATAAATAACACTGGGCAACAAAATAAATTGAAATGTTGTCGATATATCAAACATCTTTATTTCTAATTTGAAAATGACTTGACTTTTTCTGGCCAGCTATCGTTTTTTACTGTACAGAAATGCCTCATTTTTGGGAGAAACATTTTTTAAAATTTTATTTTCTGATATTGACCGATGGCAATATTTCTCAAATTAAAATCATAGAACCCACTCAATTCGTATTTAAACAAATATTGGTCTGCTTATTGAGAAATGCTATTTTTGAAATGACAATCAAACTCTAATAGGCCACAGTCCCAAAGCGATTTTCGTTCAGTTCTGTCGGATGTAAAAGACGGCTCAATAATTTTATAATTGGATATAAAATCACTAATCCCGTTAGCTAATTTTTATTTCGGAGCTAAGTAGTTTTTTTTAAAGAATTTTACTCATTTCAAAACTTAATTGATTAATTATGAAACCAAGATACCTATGTACGAAAAGTAACTATGGTTTTTTTTGTGATCTTATCTTAATCATTACGTAAAAAATTATTGAACCATCTTTTACATTCGACGGATTTAAAAAAGTAAATCACTTTTCGCCTCTAAGCCTATAAGTCTTCAAAAAATAACACGATTGAAAATATCAAAACCAACAAATATTTTCATCAAATCATTTAATAAACAGCAGAAATAAAACCTTCATAAACATAAGAACTGAGGAAAAGTTATCTTGATTGTCTGGATGCCGCCCATACTTGCGACTTCGTGTCATATCCTTCAAATGGTGAACGGGTTGGGCAAAATAAGCCATTCCACTATTGTGTAATGGGGAGCAAGATAGTCTCGCAGATCAATTACTACTGAGTAGCGTGTTCGATCCTCGCAAGATACCGCCCCATACCTGCAACGTTGTATCACATCCTACCTATAATTACCGTGTTGGGTAAATACCTACTTTAATAGTTGATCAAAGGGGCCGATTTAGCTCAGTCGATAGAGTATCCAACTTGGAACCACAAGGTTCAGGAATCTATACCGACCCTCGCCAACTCAGCGCATGAGTAGCGTAGCTTGTATCTGTACGGTAAAGCGGAGAACTGGTAGTAGGTGTGGAGCTCCACCTCAGACACAAAAACAATCTTCCTGCTTTAGCGCTAGTGAAAATAGGATAGACTCCCTCGCTGTCTGGGTGATACCGATAATAGGCCTCTCCGCCGACTTATTTATTGTTGATCCTTAATTATCCATTTCTACTACTCGTCAGCACCATTAAATTTGCTAAACAAAACGTGTTTTGTCCCTTGGCACCAAAAATTGCGTTAAACAGTGTAATGTGTGTATTCACCCCCCCTCCACGAGCAGGATGCGACACAAAGTCAATTTTTTAGCGGAGTTTAACATGGTTAAATTCAGAGTTTTTCCTTCTCCTAGACTGGTTACAATGCCATGATTAAAGAGTCTAGTTCTTGTTTCTATTTACCCATAGCTTGAGGGAGAATAGTTAGATGTATACCTTTTTTCCAAGGGCATTAGCGCTATATGAAATGCTACCAGCCTCGTCCAGGATTTAAACCCGTGTCGCTGAATCCATTTCCAACGACGATAACCATTACAAAGCGAGCGCCACCTTGTAATAAATAATGTATCTAATAATTTTGAAGGAGATGCACGGGCAGAATTTCAGTATTTACTTTGTTTTCAACATACTTTACAGTTAATCACGTCGCATCGTGATGTAATGGTTAGCAAGCTAGTCTCGCTTATCCATTACTACTGAATAGCTAGGTTGATCCTCCACTGGGTGCCTCCAAAATGAGACAATGTAGCGAAATGGTTGGGTAAATACTTATACCCACGCGTATAAACACGTTTAACTATGTAGGAAAAACGAAAAGTTCCATATTCGCTGGTGTAAAAAGGGGTGTTGCATAAAACATGAAAATAAAATATATTTATTACTTTTACTAGTACAAAATAAAAACGCCCTCCGGGCGATGTAAAAATAGATTTTTGAAACATATTGCCTGAGGGGTGGGAGTAAAAAATTCAATGTCAGCGAGTTTGTACCCTAAGTAAGTAAAATCATCAAATTCATTAAAGGATTAAAAAATAAAACAATTTGAAATGTAAACTTTAAATATGTATTAAAATAAAACAAACTATATATAGATATATAATACCAGTCATGTATTTATTAAAACTTGTTTTAAAAAACAATGAGGACTGTCTAATGTTGTATGTTCAAATTTTGAGTGTATTTATTCTATGTTATGACGATTTTGGGTAATGTGACGTAAGCAGTGACGTCATTTTTGTTACAGACAAAAACCGGAAGCGAATCTCCATTATTAATATATTTGTAAAAATAGGGTGTTGCATTATGCATGAAAATAAAATATATTTATAATTTTTAGATCTAATCTTTAATGAATGAAATGTGCATTGGACCTGATCATAAATTATACATGGATTCTTTAAGAAAATTGTTTTGATCAGATGTATCAATTTATAAAAAAGCTCTGAAATTCTGTTAACTCAGCTGATTATATTGTTAATACGTTGTAGCATATGGGGCTATGTTAAAGGTCATTTGGGTGCTGGTATTTTAGTCCCATATAAAAGCTGAGTTCTTCTGGGCTGAAATGAAAGACATGAAACGAAAAGGAAAGAAAATGAAAGAGACAAAGGCAAGAGGCAGTTTTACGACTCAAGGTTTTATTGAACGAGGTATATAGTCGTTGGTAGCGAGGGACGTGGCATTACCTTATGAACTACACTCAGTCGCGGCCTTGGATGGAATGACCGAGGGATTCTTCTTGGGGACGGGAGCTAGGCCTTTTTGTCGAAAAAAAACTCCCATGGAGCCTTGACCGGAAGGACACGATCTACGCATGATCGTGTTCTTCCGGTCAAGGCCCCATGGGAGTTGGTTCTTCTGATAGAAAATAAAACACAAGACTCTACTGATGTTTGAATAAACAGTGATTTTATTGTACTTCCGAAACACCGTAAAATACCGTAAAAAAGAGGGTTAAACAACAATTAATAACTTACAATAAGGGTACTTACAAATGCCAGAAATTTCCCAGGAAAGTTGGGAAAATAAATTTACCTGTGCGCCGTAACCATTGTCAAAGTAAGAACAATTCTTTATAGAACCAATAGAACATTGCATTGTGGGATCTCTATTACATGGGATGTCTAAGAGATATTGGTCTCTACGTAGTTGTTTCCCTTACATTAACTGGTTGAATTTTCGGATCTGTCTAAAAGTGGGAAATAGGAATATGATTGGAGCACCCTAAGGCGACAGCTACATACGTTGTTGTACTGTGATTGATGTTAACTACTTGTAAGATCTGATCTGATATGCTTTGAACCAAATGATGGACGTCTCATCGTGGTGTAATGGTTAGCAACCTTGTCTCGCTGATCCATTACTACTGAATAACGATTTCGATCCTCGTTAGGTGCCCTATAATTGCAAACTTGTGTCACTTCCTAACTGGATGATCGGGTTGAGTAAATGCCCATGTCACCCCATCGTGGTGTAATAGTTAGCAAGCTAGTCTCACAGATCCATTACTACTGCATAGCGAATTCGATCCTCGCTGGATGCCACCTGATATTTGCGAACTTGTGTCACATCTTACCCGTGACGAACGGGTTGGGTAAATACTTATAGTACCCCACCGTGGTGTAATAATTAGCAAGCTAGTCTCGCAGATCCATTACTACTGAATAGCGCGTTCGATCCTCGTTAGTTGCCTCCCTCCCAATACTTGCGAACTTGTGTCACGTCCTACTTGTGGCGAACGGGTTGGGTAAATACCTACTTTGCAGTTAATCCTTAATGACGCCATCTTTTAGCAAAGATAAATGAAGAATATGTGAGCAAATATACTTGAATATGGTGGCAAATCATTGGACATATTTACAACTCGTTAGCAAAATATGAAAAGCATCAAAGGAAATTAAATTTAACAAAATACAAATTCATTCAACATTTTTTAAAAATTTAAAAATTAGATGGAAAAGTCAATATTTTAGACTTTCAAGAATTTTTGAGCCAAAAACCAAAAAAAAAAAACAAGAATTGTCATTATTTCATATTGCGATGATCATTCCAAAAATCAGGATGCTTAGAATGAAATCAGTGAAGAGTTTGCGAAAAATCGCTGAAAATATTAAGACATTCAGTTGATTGACCAATTTTTTTTTTAGGTTGCATAGGGGCAATTACCTCAGCCATAATCCCAAATATGAATCTCATTTGCCCCTTTTTTTAAGAAAGCAAGAAAAAAGAGAACATTATCGGCAAAGCATCGTTCCATTCAAAAAAGATTTTAAAATCATATTTTAATGAAGACACTCATAATAAGTAAGAAATCAGAATTTACATTTTTGCATTTCATCTTGGACGATTTAGATGGTCTCATTTTAAACCAGAAGGTGTTGCAAGATGATAACGGTCATACAATTAAGGAACACGGGTATTAATGTACACATGACCAACCAACTAACAAAATTATTTCTACCAATTAATACTCATGTAGCTAAAAATTGACCTTGTGTCACATCCTGCTCGTATGTATGAATACATACTTTAATGACTAGAACCTCATACTTACGACTTAGGTGCTCGTGTAACGGTTATAGTCGTAGGAAGTGTAATCAGAGAACCGAGTTCAAATCCTGATATATATATATATATATATATATATATATATATATATATATATATATATATATATATATATATATATATATATATGTGCTGAAATATTTACTTTATGGTTGCGAGGCTTTATTTACTTGTCACTATCAACATAGGACAGAGCATTTTCGCCTTAAAATATTTTCGAAGGTTTATTCGGATGAAGTGGAGAATGCAGATAAGTGACGTTGAAGAAGTGTTGGAGAACTGTCAATGAGACATTACTGGGGGCAAAGTCCTGAAGAATAAGCGAAGATGAAGCTAATATCTAGAGTGGATAATGCAATACTTCCTAAACACTATTTTTTATGAGAGGCTAGTAAATGGAAAGCGAGCTTCTCATATACCAAACATGCTGAATAGGAACTGTTTAAAAGTTTCACAAAAGTCAATGTAGCGTGAAGTCCACTCGGTAACTGACAGTTTCTCGCCTATGCGTTTTTTAAACCAAGTGATTGAAAATCGCAAAGGTGAGAAACTGATATTGAGCACTATTTACTTACAAATAAAGCATACATTATTATATTATAAATATTAGTAGGTCAGGAATATATATTTTTTAATTATTTTAGAAAAAACATTTTTTGTGGATTTTTACGAAGAATGGGACAAGTAAAAAGTATTACAAAATTGAAAATTCAAATAAACTAAGATCAACGGATTTTATTATCTATCTGTTTGAGATCCTATTTAGAAGAGATTCGAATATATTGTATCTATTTTTTTGTTTCTAAAAATTATTAATAATCAAAGAGATCGCAATCTGTGGGGTCAGGCGGTTAGATATTAGGGACTGTGTGGTCACCGATTTTTTCCCACAGCCAAGACTTATGCAGTCCTGTTGCTTGACGTAGGTTCTTCCAGCAGCCACTGTCTCTATCCAGGGCAGCACTACCTCATCAAGTCATTTGATGTAGGCTTCCGTATTGAGTGTGAGGCTATATGAAAAGATGAATGGAAGCATAACGTTACAATTGCTAGTGACCTTCCAAACACCATGATGCGGATTGAGTGTTGCTTTTAATCACTATCGGTACATTTTGTGGGACAGAACAAACCGATGGGTTTTCTGTGAGTTCTTCATTTGATCCTATGTTACAATTCTAATCGCCATTTTCAGAGTTTAGGTCTCCTGTTGGTAAATCCAAAGATTAAAAAAAGGGGTGTAGTCTCAGTAATAGAAAGTCTTGTTGCATTCATTCAAATCCTAAATGCTCCTTTCTGATTGACCCATATTATCGGAAGTGCCTGTTGCTGCTATTGGTAAAGTCTAAACAAATGTGGTGACTTCTCGTACACCTTATAACCTGTGATAATCGAACACCCGACAGAAAATTTTCTCATCTGATAAAAAGTAAAGTATGTACGATTGAAGGTGATGGTTAAGTTCATTCAAAACTTTACAGCGTGGTCTTTCCTCTTCTCCCTCATGAACTGTGATAAAAATTGACTATTTCTCCTGCCTGATAAGGAATTTAGACACTCCCATCTTCCTGGCTATGGAAATTATTGACTGGGATTGTTTTCAATCTTCGTCTGGATCTAAACAACAAATTCGGGAGTTCTTTCTTTTCAGAACAATTAGAACTGAGCAGCCGTACCTTCATAATCACCATAGGACTAATCCAACTCTTTTTTTAATGGTCTGCAGATTGAGACCAAACACTCTGAAATCTTCGTATTAAGTATGGAGCTTACGATTTAAATGCTAAGAAGTTTAGCATGCAGTTTCAAAATGGTGCTGGTTTTTTTTCACAGATAGTGTCCAACTGACTCTAGTTTGTTGCCGAGTGCCCAAAACTTGAAATAAACAAACTGCATGCTCCAAAAGATTAATTTAAAATGATTACTTTACCAAGGATATTAGCACTATGTGAAATGCAAACGGCCTCGTCCAAGATTAAAACTCGCCTCGTCGTGTCCATTTTCGACGACGGCAACCGTTACACCACGCGCCTCCTATATATTATACATAGGCTGCGATGGTAAATTGTCGCCATTCTAAATCATAAAATTTTGTAAATGTTTTGTTTTTTTCGACGTCGTCTGGAGGCCGTGGTTAAAATCAATGGAAATTTCTTTAAATAAATTTAATTCTTAGCAGTTTAAAAAAAAAAAAACTGTCCAAAGTCTTTTTTGTGTGTAGTTTGAATACGGGTACTTTTGATCATCTTCTGTCGTTTTGAGGACGCAGATGGTTTTTATGTTGTGGAGTGTCCAAGGAATTGTAAGGTGGGTGTTAAGCCAAAGCTTTTAAACTGGCCACAACCACAATTGCCATATCCTCATTGCACAAAGAAAAGATCAATAAAAAAAAGTTAATAACTAAATCCTCATCTATCATATTTAATAAAACACGCATACAAAAATATCTGTTGCATATATATATATATATATATATATATATATATATATAATATATATATAGAGAGAGAGAGAGAGAGAGAGAGAGAGAGAGAGAGAAGGGTATGAAAACACACAATGTTGTTAAAATGAATATATTTTTATATAATTTTCATTGCTAATATTGACAATATATCGATTTATAAAAAATCATCATCAGAGCATAATGATAATTAGGTCCGTTTTTAGATGTAAATGTTTTTAATCCGGACTCATCGAGAAACGCGATGTAGCGAAATATACATGACGTTAGCGAAACAGCGAAACGCAGCGAATGAACAAAGACGAAGCGATCGCGTGGCTTACACGCTTTTTGGGAAAAACAATGTTTCCGGTTTGAATTTAATTATTTTCTGTTTCTCTCTTGATGAATCCGGATTAAAAACATTTACATCTAAAAACGGACCTAATTATCATTATGCTCTGATAATGATTTTTAATAAATCGATATATTGTTAATATCAGCAATAAAAAAGGATATAAAAATATATTCATTTTAACAACAAAGTGTGTTTTTCATACCCTTTTATACACACACACACACACACACACACACACAGACAGATATATATGTGTGTGCGTGTGTGTGTGTGTGTGGATGATATCAAGTGTTTCCTTGATAGAATTCGACCAAAATTGAGGACTCAAACATACATACATACATACATACATATATATATATATATATATATATATATATATATATGTGTAGTATATTAAGAAAATTGAAAAAACACAGGTTTAAATAAGTTGAGTGGTAAGTTTATTGGCCGACGCTGCAGTGTTTCGATCTATTAATTAGATCATCTTCAGGGCATTTGTTGGTATATGGAAGGTGATAACAAATTTTTTATCACAGAATAACGATAAAGCCAAGTGATAGTCCTTGTTTATCAGTCTGTTCAAAATTTGAAATCTGAAGTAAGGACGCTGAAAAAAGTGGACGGTTTGAAATATGACGTCAAATATTCTCTTTTACGGTGTGAGTATGAGAGTGTGTGAGTGTGTGTATCGAAAAAAGGCATTGTGCATTTTTAGGTGTTTTGTGTGTGTGGTTGCGCGTGTGTGTATAATTTTTTTTGCGATAAACGACATCGAAACAAACCTGAAGGTTGTGTGTGTGTGTGTGTGTGTGTGTGTGTGTGTGTGTGTGTGTGTGCACGCGCGAGAGCGTGAATGTATAATACATCTAGGAAAAGTAAAGTGTTTTTATGTTCTAATTCGTGTATGAAATTAATAGTTGGTTCAATTTTATTTAAACGGTCTATTATTTGTGTTATGTTATGATTAAGTGGGTATATAAACAGAATGTCGTCGATATAATGGAAGTAATTAGAGTCTGTAGGTAGAATGTATTTGAAATGTCCGGATTCTAGGAATACGAGGAAAAGACATGCAAGGACGCCGCTAAGGGGCGATCCCATAGGTAAACCAAACTTTTGTCTATAAAAAGTGCCGTTATATTGGAAAAAACAATTTTGGGTACATAATTTACAGATTTTTATAATGGTTTGTATACATTATATACTCCGTATATATATATATATATATATATATATATATATATATATATATATATACGGAGTATATAATGTGATAACAAGCACCCGTTTCAACTTAATGGGGTTTATAAAATGTAATTCAATTGAAATTATTTAAAGAATAAAATGAAAACTATTGTAAACACTAGTCTTCTTTAGAGCACATTTTTTTGTTAAATGAAGAAAGGGAAATTTAATATTTGACACGAGAAGTTCAACTAACATTCACGTTCTGGGCTGGAATGTCTTTTAAAAATTTGTATAATAAACGTATTTTGGTTTAAAAATAATGTAAATTTCATTTTTAAACCTAAAAATCTCAAAAGTCGTTGAGTAAAAGTCAACAAAGTTTGAAAATAAAGGTGCATAAAAAAGTTACATTTACATTTGGTTGGATTTTTTAAAATAACTTTTTATATATTTCTTATGCTTCTTGATATCCTAGAAAACGTTCACAAGAACAAAATTGCTACACAACTAAATTCATATATATATATATATATATATATATATATATATATATATATATACAAGTGATAACCTTCTCGAGTTTCACCACAAGTATCTTCAGGGTTAAATCCACTGAATTAATCGAGATACCGATTAATTGCAGTCGACTACACGTGTGTGTTCATCGCGTTAAACGCTTCGATATATATATATATATATATATATATATATATATATATATATATATCAACCCCTCTCCACGAGCAGGATGTGACACAAGGTCAATTTCTTTAGCGGAGTTTAACAGGTTTGAATTGAGAGTTTTCCTTCTCCTAGACTGATTACTTAGCCAAGGTTAAAAAAGCCAAGTCTGTCCCACTATCTACCCATAGCTGGAGGGAGTGTAGTTGGATTTATACC
>CM042152.1:98345166-98350166 GCA_023376005.1 Doryteuthis pealeii
GCTACTCATACGCTGAGTTGGGTGGAGACCGGTATCGAACTAAGAACCATGTGGTTACTTAGGCGGATGTTCTACCGACTGAGCTAGACCGGACCCCAAAATATATCACCTCAATTAAGTTCCTTATTTTGCATTAGAAGGGATTCTAGTCTCAATTTCTGTGAAATAAATAATTCTTTGCTTTCTACAGTCGTTAATATGTGTTTAACTTGTAAATTTAACACTATCCAAATCTTATAAAGAAAAACGAGATATAAATTTGTCTTTGCAAACTATAAAGAGAACAAAGATTTGTTGTCTTTTTAGCTACCGTACTTTTAGAGCAAAATTAGGCCTATCTAATATTTTTAGCAAAGAAAGGAACACACATACACGCGCAAACGCACACACGAACGCACACGCACGCATGTGCTCAAATTTGTGGCTAATGTTTCGGCATTTGTGAGATGCTCATTAATAAGAAAAATCAAAGAGTTAACGACACACATGCAGATATACACAAATAGATTGTTAACGAGAAAAAGAAGAGAAATGTTATAAAAAAATTAAGCAAAAGAGACACTCAGGGTCAAAATGAAAGTGAAAGTAAAAAAAGATTAAAAATTAAATGACTTGAAAAAAAGGAAAGAAAAAGGAGGTGTTTACGTAAAGGGATTTATTAATGTAAACAGGGAAGTAACTTTAGACGAGAATAAAACTCGCATTCTGTTTGTTAATGATATATAAGCTGAAAGGGAATAAGATAAAGGAATACATCAAAACGAGTAGAAATAATTGTATTATTATTCATTCAGTTATCTATTTAGATAGATAGATAGATAGATAGATAGATATAGGCACACAGATAGGCAGATACATTGAGGTAGATAGACAACGATTGAGATAGACTGACTGACAGGCAGGCGGACAGATAGATAGACAGACAGGCAGGCGGACAGACAGATAGATATATAGATAGATAGACAGATAGATAGATAGATAAGGATAGACAAACAAACAGATAGATGGATATACAAATAAAGATAGATAGATAGATAGATAGAATCGAATAATAAACATAGATATGAAAAAATAGATAGATAGATAGATAGAATCAAACTGAAATAGATGTGAACAGAGACGAGGTTCCGATTGATAGATATATAATTGACTGGATAGACCTACGAGTTATTTTAGATATTTTGTAAGGAAATAACAATCGCGCGCAAAAGGGACTTTTAACTTTTGAAACTTTGAAATATAAAAACAAACAAATAATCGAACAAGATTGTTTTATTCCTTTTTTATATTTTGAATTTCGACAACTTTTTTCTTTTTAATGGATCTCGATTACCTTTGTTGATTACGGAGGACGTCCCATCGTGGCATAATAGCAAGCTAGTCTCGCAGATCCATTACTACTAAATAGTGAGTTTAATTTTCGTTATATGCCACATACTTGCGACTTTGTGTCCCATAGTACCTGTGGCGAACGCGTTGGGTAGATACCTACCTTTGTTGATTAAGATACACAAAAAAGGCGCGAATTTTGAAAAGAGTAATCTGGTTGTTGGGTGATGAAACAGTGGACATTAAATGTGTGTGTGTGTGTGTGTCTGTGTCTGTGTGTGTGTATGTCTGTGTTTTAATTAAATTAATTTCGCACTAATTCACCCGAGCAAAGAATTTTTTTTGGAAAGTTAGAAACTTTTATTGAAAGTTTCTTTGAATTTTTTAGATAAGGCTTGATAATTTTTATTATTTATATTATTCGGACTATTGTCCTCATCTTTATTGTTATCGTATTGAAAGGATCGACTTTTCAAATATTTGTCAAATCTAGAAAACACGTGTCGTATTGAAGATCATAAATCCTAAAAAAGTGGATTTATGAATGAAAAAAGTTTTAAAAATTAAAAGAATTCGATAAATAAATTAATAAAAAATGAATAAATAAAAAAAGAAAATTTTTGCGTAGCTTCCAATGGATGATAAAATTTTCTAAATAAAAAACTAAACAAAAAAAACACAAATACTAGAACTGTTTGAACGAGTTGCTAAAATAATACCCACCACCCCCTACACACACACACGAATACACTACTCTTATATAGAGACGGCTCATTGTGATGTAATGGTTAGCAAGATAGTCTCAAAGATCCATTACTACTGAATAGCGAGTTCGATCTTCGGCTGGATTTCCCATACATGCGACCTTGTGTCACATCCTTCCCGCAGCGAACAGGTCGGTTAAATAAGGAAGGCGTCTCATCGTGGTGTAATGGTTAGCAGGTTGGTCTCGCAGATCGATTACTACTGAATAGCGAGTTCAATCCTCGGCTGGATGTCTCCATACATAACTCTTGTGCCATGTCCTACCCGCAATGAAAGGGTTAGCTAAATACCTATACCCACAAATATAAACACGTTTACTCACGCAGGAAAAAACAAAATCACGTGTAGACTTATGTAAGTTTTCAGTTGCATTGGGTTTTTTTTAAATATTAATTCTTCATGTTACTTTGTGTTTTCTTGTTTATATTCAATACTTTTTGAATTGGTAATCTCAAGATTAAATAACTATAAGGCTTGATTCTATATTGCTATTTTAGTATTAGTATTATTTTTATTAATAATTTTTCTATAAATAAGGGTTTCTCATCGCGTTATAATGGTTTGCAAGCTAGATTTTCAGATTCATTACTACTGAATAGCGAGTTCGATCCTTGGGTGGATGCCACCACACTTGCAATCTTGTGTCACATCCGACCCGTGGCGAATGGGTCGGGTAAATCCCTATACCCACGGCGTCACATCGTGTCGTAATTATTAGCAACCTACACTCGCAGATTTATTACTACTGAATACACACACACACACACACACATACACACACACACACACACACACACACACACACACACACATATATATATATATATATATATATATATACGTCAGCATCTACATAAAAATGTTTTAGTTTCTAAAATTGATTATTGGTTGTTTTGTTTTACGGCATATCAACCCTTTTCGGGTCATTTAATGCCGAATCAAGTCATTTTGATAAACAAATGGCTCAGGTTGCTTACAGTACCTGCTGTTGTTTCAGCGGTCACCCAATAAAGTATTGAACAGGCTCATCGTTGCTTAACTTCGGATGATACTTTCAGCATGAATTAACTGTAATCTGAAACTGATTAATAATATTCTAATTACCATCGAATGATCATGGAATTTGATTTATCAAATTTAACATAAAATTCAATTTATACATCATATGAAAAATTAATAAGTTGATGCCGCGTGTTACCATGACAACACAATTTATCATTCCTTTGTAGTGAGAACAGGTTGCGTGATTGGTAAATATATATATTTAAAGTCGCATTCTAATTTATATATAAGTAAATCTATATGTATATATGTGTGTCTTTGAAGGCATGTAATTATTCCAACAACAAAAAAAGGTGGAAAAAAGAAACATTTAACTGAAAATAGAGAAAATGAATTATAAAATATTTGAAAGTTAATGACATTAGAAAATTCCTTCCTCAAATCTGTGAGCCAAATTTTTATTAAGTACTTTCGGTCATCGTGAAAAAATAATGAATAACTTTAATGGAAAAAATTCTTTTTAGATCTATGAAAAAATATATTTGTGGATTATTAATCTCAAATTATTTCGCTGTCTAAAAGGAAACAAATAAAATCAAAAAGGAAACAAGAAAGAAAGAAAGAAAAGGAAAAAGAAGATAAAAAAGAGTGAGAAGGAAAGTGAAGAAGTAAAAGAAAGAAAGAAAGAAAGAAAGAAAGAAAGAAATGAATAACAGACAAAAGAAGTGGAAGAAGAAATAGGACAAAAATAAAAGAAGGAAGGAATAAAAGCAGAAAGAAAAGCAAATAGAAAAAAAGTCAGAAAAAAGGAAAAAGAGAAGAAGAAAAAGGAGTAAATAACTAACAAATTGTAAAGGAAAAAATTTTAAAAAATAAAAGTAGAAAGAAAAACAAATAATAAAGAAAGAAAGAAAGAAAGAATTGAAGAAAAAAAATAAAAAGGAAGAAATACCAGCAGAAAGAAAAAAAAGCAAATAGGAGAGAGAGAGAGAGAGAGAGAGAGAGAGAGAGAGAGAGAGAGAGAGAGAGAGAGAGAGAGAGAGAACCAAAAATAAAAGAAAGAAGAAAAAATTAGAAAAAAAATAACAAAGAAAGGAAAATAAAAATCAAATAAAGGAAAAGAAAAAGAAAATAATGAAAAAGATTAAAGGAGAAAGAAAGTGATAGAAAAGATAAAAAGAGAGGGAAAAGACAAAACAAATAAAAGAAAAAAAAGAAAGAAAGAAAAAAAAGAAGAAAAAAAAGAAAGTTAAGAATGATAAAAGAGAAGAAAAAAAGCGATAATACAAAAGATAATGAAAAATAAGAATAAAATGATTTGAAAGAAAGAAAAGGTTAAACGTTTCTTTTTCTCTTTGGATATTTGAACCAGAAATTCGCAGAATCGAGACGAAACGACGCATCTTTTGATTTATAAATCTAAATTGATTGATATCTACGACTTTTTCCCCTTTAAACTCTCATTTTTATTCATTAATACAACCATCTAATAATTTACTTATCCCAACTCCTCAGCATTATTCCCCAACACAAACTCACAAAATCTGTTGAGAGAGAGAGAGACAGACAGACAGACAGACAGACAGACAGAGAGAGAGACTGAGAAAGGATGAAGGAGATGGAAAAATAAAAAAGAGAAAGAGGAAAAAGATACCCACACGTGTGTGTGTGTGTGTGTGTGAGTGAGAGAGATAGAGAGAGAGAGAGAGAGAGCGAGAGAGAGAGAGAGAGAGAGACAGTGTGTGTGTGTGCGCGTTGATAGCTGCATCGTCCAAACAATTCTTTCTGAGAACGGTGTAAGCTGACTTACCGTTCCTGACCAACAGAACATGTTCGGATCGTTGGTGATCCTCCTGTCGTTTCTCAAACTATGGAGCGTGGATTGCAAGAACGATTCGCTGATG
>CM042152.1:98355166-98357666 GCA_023376005.1 Doryteuthis pealeii
CAAAAAGGGGGGGGGGTAAGTATTGGAGTGTAATTTTTTTTTTGGTGAAAGGATGCGGCACGCGAATTGGGTGGTATCTCGTTTCAATTGTTTTTACCTGAACATTTTAGACAATTAGAGATGGTGTATAGTATAAGGTGTGTTTTAAGTAGGATTCGTTCCAATAGAGCCTTCATCAGAAGATGACCATGGAGTCGAACGAGGTTTCGGGGCCTTATCATCATTACCACTACCCAAATAATTCAAAGATTATTAGTATTCGATAGGACTGTGTAAAAAATCTCTTAAAAACAAATACACAACAAATGTAAAAATGAACGCGATTCCCTAACCTATGGATACAAAATAGCCTCCGACGTGTTGAGATGCCGTTAAAACCGATGAATCGATTGCATTTCTCCGATCAACTTTACTCAGATGATTTCTCGACTAGTTTTGACTTTAGGTCATCGTATGACAAAACTCCTTTAAAATAGTTTTTAAAAGAGTTTTAAAACTATGATATACGTGCTATGCCACAAAAAATAAACATAAAATGAACTGGTAATGTAAAATTAGGGTAGGTTGATTTTTCACTTTTTTAAAATATGAAATTATCTCAAACAGTAAAACTGAATACTGATACCAAAAACTAGATCTCTTACTTGCACCATTGGTTGAGGAAATAGCATCAAAGATCGTCAGTTAAAATGCACTAAAAATCCTCGTTTTCGCAACGTTTGGCCTAGAAATCGATTAGAAAATTTAGCAATTTCAATATTTAAAACAGAAACGTATTTTTACTAAGATGAAACGAATAAGATATTATGATTAGAATTAAAATTGAAAAGATCCTCTATCATCACTGACACTTCCAATATGCTGTTTTTTACCTCATCATTTATGCTGTAACAGGGATAACATTTTAAAAGACTGAAATCTATTTCCTCAAATGGAAGCAAAGTTTTGAAGAAAAATATTTTGTGGAGTAATTCTTTATGTTAATTTGCAACTTTCGTCACATGGAAGACGACACAGTTCCAAAATCGACCTACACTATTCAATGCTTTTAAACGTCTCATCAGTGTGGCTAGACTTAGCAACGACTTCAAGCCGGGGGCGAAACCCGACTGACTAATCATCAGTCCGAATCCTTTCCCTTCGGCCGTCAGCAGCTACCAGTAAGAGGTGTACATTTAACTGATACATTCATACATCGGTAGACATATGTTAAGATCACCAGAGAACTCAAATCCGTAAATAACAGACGAGTATTGCCTTACGCTAAGCGGTAAAAGTTCGTTAAAGTCCCCTCCAGATAGCTATTCCGGGTTTTGGAGCATATATATATATATATATATATATATATATATATATATATATATATATTAAAGAAAAAATCTCAGTAAAGTGGTTTGTTATTTTTTCTATTTATTTCGATGGGTGTGGCACGTGATTTGGATTGTTTCATATCCGCTTCAATCTAATACAATTTTGGGTTTGGGTTTCATGTATATAGAAAATGTTAGGGTAGAGAGCCGGGTGGTAATAAACCATACTGGTTAATTCCAGTTGATTTGATGTCCAGTCTAGGAGTCTGTGTTTATTTCTGTGGATTCCTTTGATTTGCTTTCTTCCTCACTCTTCTTGTCTACTACATATATCTATGTATGTGTTTTTCTTATTCTTTTTTTTCTCCTTTTTATGTGTGTGTGTTGTTGTTGTTTCTAGTTGCAGTTGTTGGTTTGATTTTACGGCATGTACCACTGTGGGTCAGAGTTGACCTGGGAGTAATGGTGATGAAGGGGTAGTCTATTCTACACAGAGCTCCAGAATTGGAACTGAACGTCATACCCAGAACATTGACCCTCAGCATCCGCCTTCTAGCATATATATAATAAAAAGGGTTGTGAGGTTGCCATAAGGACAATAGAATTAGGACAATCATATAGGTGCTAGGGCTTGACATAGGTGTTAGGGTGTTTCTAGTATGTTTGTGTACATATACAGGATATCCATAAAGTCTAGGTGCATGTAAAAAGAATTAATTTTTTTTAAATGCACATAGACTTTGTGGCCACCCTGTTGTATATATTTTGTGTTTAGTCTATAATTAGAAAGTGTTTATTGCGAAACTATTTACTTTTTAACTTAAATTTTGAAACCGCATTTGGCCGTGATATTAACAACCATACTGCATTAAATTCAAATTTCGCCAATGGAATCTGCCAGATATTTAAACATTTTCGTATTCATTTATGAAGAACTGTGAAGAGTTTCACAAATCGATTGATCTTTTTTAAATAATTGAATTTTGATATGTAATCAGTAATAATCAAAAACTAAATTTTATACTTTTACTTATTATGAACATATTAAAGTATATGCTCGATTTTAATGCTCAATTACATTTCTTTTCTGAATTATAAGTCGACACGTACATACCAAAACAGACGCGACTCGTTTATACATATAGACTATACTGGATGTATTAGAGTTATTAGAGACATATGGTATGTAA
>CM042152.1:98362666-98380166 GCA_023376005.1 Doryteuthis pealeii
ATTAATTTCAAACCAAAACATTTTTTCGGTTTGTGGTTTTGTAAATTAATGAAATTATCGTATGATAAAACGAGACTATATTATAGTTCTTTCAGAAGTATAAGTAGAAAAATTAATCTTTTAAAAATCAATTTTCCCTTCATTTTTTTAATGCAAATAACATGAAAGATCTATTTGAAAAAGTCAACATAGATGACATTTTATCCTTTTTGAGAGAAATAAGATTATACAAAATATATAAATACAAACCTGATCAATACCATACAAAAGTAAACCCTTAATACAATGCCGGATAATGCTAACATATCGTTAAAACTGTTAACTACAAAAGTGTAAATATAGATAAACAACATTTATTGTTTCCTAAACCTCTAGACATGAAATAACCCTCGATGGGTTGATACGCCGTTAAAATCCATCAACCAACCAACCTATTTTTATTTTTATTTTTATTCAAATTTAATAAGTTGTCTTTACAATTCTTTAATGAATTTTCCCAGTTTTTAAGAATATTTAAATATATATTTTATTTAAATAGACAGTTAAAAAGAATTTTCAAAAGATTATTTTATTTGATAACTTCTGAAAATATAAGATTGGAACGAAAGTTTTGTCCGATACAAAGTAACATTTATTTAACCAATAAAGACAAAACTCTAAACGCAGAAATTTACTGCATCCAGCTGGACAAAATCGTTGATGTGATTCCATAAAAGAGACGTCAGCTGTACAAAAACAGTTTTGAAAATTTCAATTTCCTTCAGGATAACGCTCCACTGCATACGGTAGGGTTAACTCAAAATAATCTTGCTGAGATCGGTTTTATGGTATTACTGCATCCACCGTACTCATCAGATCTTTCCCCTTCAGACTATTACCTGTTTTCTCCCATGAAAAACTCACTTTGTGGGGAAAATGCATCAGACGGCATAAAACAACATCCAGAACATTGGCAAAGATGTGTGGACCTTAAGGGAAACTATTTTCAACATTTTAGAGACTCTGACGAATAATGTTTTATTTATATTTCTCAATTTACATGTTGTCTTCATTGGTTAAATAAAAATACTATTTTGTATCAAACTTCGTTCCAATCCTATATAATTGGAATATAATGCGCGATACTTATTTAATTTTAAAGATTTTTGTCGCAAAATTCTTTTCTTTTCCGTACATCATGAGACGCTACCTTTTCAGTTCGTGTCTCACATGTTTGTCTACTTTTGGCGCGAAATACGCTCGTCTATGCAAAATAGCATTGTCAACAATATACAAATGAATGGATGCTCGTTGCGATTTGTGCAATGAATAAAACCTTCAGATTATCACGACCGTTGGAGACGAAGAAACACAATTTGGTTTTGTGTTTGCTCAGCATTTTGAAAATCAGGATATGAATTATGCGACAGAAGGAATACCACAAAGCTCTTACCTTTTAGCTTACACGTTTTAATCCCCTTAGAATAGTGTAGAATAAAATATTAGGGTTGAGAGGAAAAGGTCATTTTCACCAGGATTCGACGAAAGGTGTTGAATGTTGCGTGTACGTGTCGAGTAAAAGGAGCTGATTTGGAATTTAATATGAAGATTTCTGATTGAAAAAAGAGAAAACATGCTTTTTTTTTCTTTTTTTTTCTTTTTTACATATAGTTTTCCGATTTTCGGTACTTATTTTTTTCATCTTTTCACAACTTCGGTCTTGTTTATTTATTCATACTGTAATTAGTTTCAGTATTATATAACTCCACCTATATTTTGCGCCCCTAAAATAAGAGGGGTCAAAATTAAGTGACTTGAAAAAAAATCAGAAAGTTTTTATATATAATAACTAATGCAGTATAAAATCCATTCATTGATAAATCAACACTGAAAATTTCATTAAAATTGGATAATTCCCTGATTTTTGGTAAATTTTGTCAATTAAGTTTATTTTGTTAAATATACACACGATAGGAAGAGTTATAAAACGTTTCTAAAAGTTATTCTATCTTTAAAAATCATTTGAAAGAAATAAGATTAAAGAAAACTCAAATATATGTATATATAAATTTGTTATATCATAGAATTCTTGAATCGTGTTTTAAAAAAATGTTTACGTTTTTTGTTTTTTGCTTGTTCTTTTTGTTTTTTTCCTTTTTTTTTGTATATGAAAAGTGCGTCAAATATTGTACTAAGTTTGTATTGTTTTAAAATTACAAGTTTAAATCAAAGACAGAATTGTTTTCTTTTGTGACTTAAAAAAATCCATGGCTTTTTTATAGAATTAATTAGTTACTATTAGAACAGTTAGAAAGTAACTCAAAATACAAAAAAAAAATGATTTAGATATAAATATTTTTTAAAATGGCTGTAGTATGAGGAATAAATGTTGTTATTTCTGCTTTCTTGGAATGTTAACTTTAATTGAAGATAACATTTGGGATGAATTCCTTTTTGAATGATATAGTACAAGCCAAAGCAGCCAAGGTATATATTTACCCAACCCCTTGACAAGAGTAGGATGCGATAAAAGGTCAATCTTTAAGCAGAGTTTAACAGTTTTCCTTCTCCTAGACTGGTTGTCATACCAATGATAAAGAACACAGTCTGCCCTACTATTTATGTTGGATATTTTTCTCAATTCTTATATTTATTCTTACTCTTCTTATCTCCCATCTTATGATTCTGTTATCTATTCTATGTTACTATTTTGGGCTGATTGCTTGCTTCTTCTGGTCTGGCATTTCTTGGGTTGGTCTTGGGTATTTCTTGCTCTTTGTGTCTATCTATTGCATATCCATTCTTTAAATCGACGTATAATAATCTTTTATATCATTTGGATGGATCTCTCTATCTGTTGATTCTGCTATCTTCTATTTTGGCACAGGCTATTCTTCTTGTCTTCGTAGTTGGCTTCAGCTTCTTGTTGATATCTTTGGGTTTTTCATTCTAACTTGGTCTTGGGGATTTATTGCCCTGTGTCCGTTGCTTAGTTCTTAATTTACGAACACAAGACTTTGTTGTTTTATTTAGAGCTCATATTTTATTTCATAACCCCAAGCCAAGATACGCGCGTGAGAAATGGCTATTTGGATGAGAGACGCCATTTTTGCATCTATTTTGTTCGATCACTCGCGGCTCTGGCGAATCAGAGCCAAGGTCAAAATACAGGTCAAAATCTGTCAATCAAATTACCTGTATTTTTCCATGAAACCGTTAGTTTGATTTAACTACACTACCTTACACAATTGAGAGATAACCTATTAATTATACAACATATCTGTTGTTCTTACAAATGAACACAATACTTATTTCAAAACCGGTCTCCACAGCACAGAGGGATGAATAGTCATCTAGCGTCCGTTCATCGAATTTTCAGACCTTCCCATGTTAAATAATAATTCATTGCTTATTTCTGGTCCAATTTTAAATATATTCAAATGGTTGGAAAGAAAAGAATATAATCTTTCTAAATATGTAACTTTTATGTGTTTTTAACCATTGAATTATTTTTATGGCGAGTTATTTGTTTAAACAAAGTTGCACTCGGACAAACTTTGTTAGATAAAATTATATAAATTACCCATTATTAAAAAAGAACCCCCTAAAAAAACCTGTCTTAAGAGACTGCTACCGAGGGGTTAGGGGTAGATAAACAGGATTTTATTAAGTGAACTGCGAGTGAAAATTTAGTTTGACCGCTTTAACGGCATGGCAACTCTTGTGGGGTTATCTAATGCAAATATCAGTTTTGTTTTTATTTTGTTTGTTTTTATTATTTTTATTTTATGTTTATTTTTATTTTTTCTCAAGAGATTGGTTTGGTTTGGTTTGTTTTACGGCATATCAATCCTGGGTTATTCAATGCCAACTAAATTTAAATACATACCTGGGACGACTCTAATTCTCTAACGAACCTGTTCTCAAGATCGGGTGGTTACACGATCAATCCAGCCAATCAGAGAACTGCTAACAGGTCAGCTAATGTTAAGTCTTGTCTATCATACTGACATGAAAGCTTGCGTTGGTTTTAATTGGTTATTTTCCATGATTATCCTTTCAGCAGAATTACCAATTGACTTTTGAATCCTACACTTTCCGTACATAATTAATAGGCCACTTATCAATTATATAATATTTACCCATAGCTGGAGGGAAAATAGTTAAATCCATTCCTTTACCAAGGGTAGAGTTTTACCCAACCCGTTTGCCACGGTTAGGATGTGACACAAGGTCGCAACTGTAGGAGATCCTTTCCCAAGTGTATTAGAGCAATGTGAAATGTAAATAGCTTTATTCAGAATTTAAACTCGGGTCACATGACTTACATGAGTTATGTATTTTTATAGTAATTAGAAGATATTCATTTTCACTGAAATGTAACGCCGATTATTATTTTGGACAGGAAGTTGTTCATGGCTTATACCAAGAATAATCCAACAATTTCACTTCCCACTCATACATATACAGGGTTATTGTAAAGTAATCCCTTTTCCTATTTTAAAAATCTTATCATTTATTTCTGAATCATTATTTTTACAAAAAATGAATATGAGAAGAACACATATAACAAGGAGTTTTATAAAATTCCATATGGACACTAGCATTCGCCTCTAGCCTCTCAAGCCGCTCAGGAATTAGAATTAAATTAGAGTTAAATGTCCAGACATCTTTATAGGGCTTCACATTTTGAAACAAAATAATTAATCTGAAAAGAAAAAAAGAACAACAAAGATTTAATTGCCATATATTAAGGAACATACATTAAAGAATTGAGAAAAATGTAACTGCATATAAAAACAATTATAAATAGTTTAAAATAGGGAGTTACTTTTCAATCAGCCTGTATATTAAGGAACATAGATTAAAGAATTGAGAAAAATGTAACTGCATATAAAAACAATTATAAATAGTTTAAAATAGGGAGTTACTTTTCAATCAGCCTGTATATTAAGGAACATACATTAAAGAATTTAGAAAAATGTAACTGCATATAAAAACAATTATAAATAGTTTAAAATAGGGATTTACCTTTGAATCCCCCTGTATATATGGGATTTGTTTAGATTTTCATAGAGCAATTGGTTTGGTTTGGTTTGGTGACGATATTCTGAAACATTTTCGAATAAATGAGATGTTATGGTGAAAGTAATAATGAAACAAGATTGGGTCAGTGAAAGTAGCAAGTGGGGTCAAAGGTTAAGATAGTTAAAGACCGGCATTTACCCTCTCCCCCCAAATCATCGGACTCGTGCAGCATTTGTAGATATTTCATACAATAAATTTTCCTCCTGGTCAACCCAAAATTGGTCGAGTCGAGAAGGATTTATTCAAGCCCCTCGAAAAAAAGTGACTCTAGATAAAGAAAAGAAAAAAAGAAAGAAGAAAAGACCAAAAAGAAGTTCCAGTTAAATCACAAATGAATGGTATCAAGTCCCGAGTCAATAAAGATTGCCCAATCCAGGTCCGTTCCAAATAGACAACTCCAAATAGTAAAGATGTCTTTTTCCACACAGATGAATAAAAGAAGAAAATAAAAACAAAATAAATAGATAAATAAAAACAAAAACAAAAACAAACATAAAAAAATGATAAGAAGCGGAAACTCTCCGAAAAACCTGGAGCCCTCCTCCACCGAATATCACAATCAACGACGCCAAGCTGGTCCATTGGGTAAAAAAAAAAGACGACTATAAACAGCACCATACAAAAACATGCCTAATTCTATTCAAATAGATCCACTACCACTACCATAACCTCTAACATCAACTCCAGTAACAGAACCGCTAACGGCAAAAGGACAGCACTGTTCACCCTTTGACAGATCCTAAAATTGAAAAAAAGAGGAAAAATTGCGCCTGATTATAAAATAAATTTGTTGAGCACACTTTTTCGTTGCAAAATTTTACGACCTTATATTATCGACTACCAGAACCTGTGGATATACCACAGTACGATAATTTGATTATTATAACGTTTGATATGGTTACTTACAAGCTATTGCAAATACTTCAATATTTAAAAAAGTATAATAATCTTGATTTAACTCTCTCTCTCTCTCTCTCTCTCTCTCTCTCTCTCTCTCTCTCTCTCTCTCTCTCTCTCTCTCTCTCTCTCTTCTTTCTTTTCTTTCTTTCCTTCGTTTCATCTTTTCATTAAATTCGATTGAAAACAGATTAGTTTTATCGCTTCTGCACGCTAACCCCTTCTCTATATATTTTCCCATCTCTCTTTCTTTCTTATATTTTTTCTGTGTAGCATGTCTTTTTTCTTACCTTTCTTTCTTTCTAATAAAAATGGAATGTTCTATTATTTTCCCCCAACTCTCTTTCTTTCTAATATTCTTCAATATGTAAAAGAAGTATGATAATCTTGATTTAACTCTCTCTCTCTCTCTCTCTCTCTCTCTCTCTCACACACACACACACACACACACACACACACACACACACACACATTCTTTTTCTTTCTTTATTTCTTTTCATCTTTTCATTATATTCGATTAAAACAGATTACCGTTATCGCTTCCGCGCACTCATCCCCTCTCTCTATATATTTCCCCTACTCTCTTTCTTTCTTATATTTTTTCTGCGCAGCATGTCTTTTTTCTTACCTTTCTTTCTTTCTAATAAAAATGGAATGTTCTATTATTTAGCTGAGGTGACGACACTCATAAGAAATAAGAATCCAGTGATTAAGAGACACCCGATAATCAGGATTTACATTTCTGCATTTCATTTTGGCCGATTTGGACGGTCTTTATTTTTTCACCGGAGGATGTTGCAAGATGATAACGGTTGGAAGATTAAGGAACAAGAGCATTAATATATAGATGAGACAAGATTCTATTCATTGGAAATCATTCCAACTCCAGACGAACATGTATAGAAGTTGTTACTTGATGGGAAAAAACCCTGAAACCCTTCCTAAGAGTATGCACCGGAAAATCATTTTTCCCCGAAGAAAACAAATCTTCTAATTTTGACATCTTTGACTTCAAAAATCATAATTACCCCTGAATCTCACAATCAACGGGATAATTTCGTTGAGATTCAGAGGGAAATGTTTGATTTCGTTAAAAAATTAAATTACCAAACAAAAAAAAAACGTATTATTTGTCTGAATTTTTTAGATGAGGCTTGGTATGTATACCCAACACATCCGCACGAGCAGGATGTGACACAAGGCCAATTTCTTAGGCGTAGTTTAACAGGTTTGAATTCAAAGTTTTCCTTCTAGACTGGTTGCCGAAGAAAGGTTATAGAGCTCAGTTCACCCTACTATTTACCCATAGCTGGAGGAATAATAGATGGATTCATATCTTTCCCAAGTGAATTAGCATTATGTGAAATGCAAACAGCCTCGTCCAGAATTTGAACTCGTCTCGTCGTGTCCATTTCCAACGACAGTAACCATTACACCACGCACTTCTTTTCATATACGATGAATTACAAGGATGGATTGGGGAAGTAAAAATTTCAATATCAGCAAGTTACTAAGTAAGTAAAATCATCAAATTCATTAAAGGATTAAAAAATAAAACAATTTGAAATGTAAACTTTAAATGTGTATTAAAATAAAACAAACTATATATAGATATATAATACTAGTCATGTATTTATTAAAACTTGTTTTAAAAAACAATGAGGACTGTCTAATGTTGCATGTTCAAATTTTGTGCGTATTTATTCTGTTATGACGATTTTGGGTAATGTGACGTAAGCAGTGACGTAATTTTTGTTACAGACAAAAACCAGAAACGAATCTCCATTATTAATAGATAAAGAAACACGACATTTCGGTCGTTGTGCCCTCCGGTCTTCTTCAGGTGTACCTTGTCCGTTAGAACATAGCAATGATAAAACCTGGGAAAATATTTTTGAATAGTTTGTTGAGCAAACAAGGCGTTGAATCATTGCTGTGCTCGGACGGACAAGGTACACCTGAAGAAGGCCAGAGGATACATTGGCCGAAACGTTGTGCTTCTATATATCAGGATAAAGATGAGGATAACAGTTCAAAAAATCAAAATAATACAAAAAAAGTACATTTCAATAGAGTTTTAAAAACATTAGATAACCTGAGTAGGAGAAGGAAAAATTTGAATTTAAAACTGTTAAACTCCGCTTAAAAAATTCACCTTGTCACATCCTACCCGTGCGTGGGAGTTGTTATATATATATATATATATATATATATATATATATATATATATATATATATTTTCTAAACTCTGACGGTGTAAAAAAAATTATTATGTATTTCTAAACTCTGACAGTGTGAAAAAAAAACTGATGGTGCAGTTTGTAAATAAAAAATGCATAAGCTGATATCTGGGAAAAATTATTAAAAAAGAAAAGACCGAAGCACCCGTACTGTCTGAAAATAATCGTTGGTCTCGTGATGAATTGCCAAAAGAAGAAGAAAAAAAAAACGCCGAAAGAGGTGTCAGAATTAAATATTAAAAAGTGCTCGATACACTGAGTAGAGTAAAATCATAAGGACCTAAGGAGTCAGAAACTACCTACCTAGGTTTCACCTAATGGCTCCTCGAGATAATTCTAACTCTGAGTCAAAATTATCTTGATGAGCCGTTAGGTGAAACGTAGATGAAACTACCATTGTGGGTCAGAGTGGACTTGGAAGTAATGGCAACAAAGGGGGACTCCAGAACTGAAACCTCACCACCAGATACAGTTTATTGTTATTACCAGGACACTGTAACACTTGGATATATATCCACTAGCTTCTCAGAACCGGCTACTTACAGAACAATGGACGTTTCTCTGACTTTTTACTTCACAAAAAGGAGATTACCCTATCGGCTGTGCCTTTAGAATACACCGACTGCATCTCTACAGAAGGGTAACACCACCCTAATGGGACCATCGATTGACCGTGGTTGGTGAGCCGTGATTCTTAAGGATGGAATCCTGATGACTGAGCTTTCATGACATGAAACACTCCACTTTGGCACTTACTCAGGCTAAACGGTCGGTGTGAGAAGCCTCTTCCGATAAATCAGTTGGACACATCAATCTCTAGCACCTATATAATTATCCCAACCCTATTGACCTTAACCAATCTTATCATATGTGCTAGAAGGTGGTGGCTGAGGCTCTTAGTGTTCCGTGTATGACGTTAAACTCTATCTGATGGTGAAGCTCCAGTTCTGGAATGTGGAGTAACCCCTCATCACTATTACAGGTCCACTCTGTCTCGGAGTGGTAGTACCTGTTAGGGTCCATCTATAAGTAAAATAGAGAAATTAGTTAAAAATGTGTTTAAAAATTGACTTTTAAAAATTGAGTACCCATTAAGAATGAATAAAATAAACGTCTTTGACATAAAATAACCCAACAAGGGTTGACATGTCGTAAAGCACAACCAACCAACTAAAAAGGAGATAGACTTGGTTTACAATTTTTCATCCAAATTAACACTGACTAGTCTAGATATCATTATTTATGTAAATTAATCTTTTAAAAATTTAGTGTCAGCCTCAATACTTTAAGTCCAAAATCATCCCGTCCAATCACATTGTGTGATGTAATATATTAGACGAATAAGATTAAGAACTTATTAAATGTTAACCAATGGAAAATAGTCACACTGCCATTGATTGGTTAATTAACAATAACAATAAAAGTATTAGCAGGACCTGTGAATATACTACAGTATGATAATTCAATTATTACAACATTTATTTAACAGTTATTGCAAAAAATAGTTCAATACCTAAAAAGTATAATAATCTTGACTTAACTCTATCTTACTCTTTTTTATTTCTTTTCTTCTTTTCATCTTTTAATCATTCCAGTGAAACAGATTAGCGTTATCATTTCCTTTTCTCACTGTCTCTCTCTCTATCTCCCCCCCCCCACACCTACTCTCTATCTTTCTTCCTTTATTATATTATTTCTTAGCTTGAATAGGCGAGAAACTGTCAGTAACCAAGTGCCGTTGACTTCATTCCACGCTACCCTAACTTAGATATACATGCTCTATCATCGATATTGAGCACTATTTACTTATAAATATAGCACACCATATTATCAATTACAATATAATATATATATATATATATATATATAATATATATATATATAAAAGGTCACTGACAGAATAAAGAAGAGCAGGAAAATATGCTAACAGTACCCCATTAACTGAATATATACAACAAATAAGAGATGAAATAGGCAAATCTCCCATAATTAAATGTGATATTGCGAAAGAAATAGTAAAAAAAAAAAATAAAAAAACATGCGTATCAAGGAAGTGATGATATGATTAAGTCGGAAAGAAAAATTATCTATCATGGAATATGCCAAAATAGATATGCTAACCAAAAAAGCGAAATGATATCTAAAGGTAGACATTAATTCTTCTTAGTGTATATATATATATATATATATATATATATATATATATATATATATATATGATTTGATATATGTGTCACATGAACTAAGATCGTAATACACGCAAATACCTCATATGAAAATACGATTGATTAACCAATTTTTCTGATATTTCCATATGATCTGATAATTATGAACACCACGTGAAACTTCAAGTAACGGATTTCTAGAGTAACTAATACGAATATTTTAGGTTTAAAACAGTGTTCGATGCATGCATGACAGAGTATTTCTCTGTCGTGCATCATAGCAGCGAGCACTGTTTTATGTAAAACCTTTTCTTATTTGCATTTCTTCTATTCTCTCTCTCTCTCTCTCTCTATATATATATATATATATATATATATATATATATATATATATATATATATATATATATATAAACGTAAACAAATATGGCTATTTTCAGCCGACAATATTTGGGAGAATATGTGCTTAATTGAAGTCAAACCTGATTTTTTTGGAAGTTTTGCAAAGTCTCTCAAGAGGAATATGACTACTACTACTACCTAAACAAAGCGATGAAAAATTGCGAGATCCGTTTGGTGTAAGGGTAAGAGGCTTGCATGTCGTTTCGAAATACGGGTTTCAAATCACACAAGAGGCGATCTTCGTATATATAGTTCTGCTGATGAGACCTAATAGGTTGAAATGTACATTCAGAGATTGATTTTTCTCGGTTTGTTTAGCCTTACATTTAAGTAGTTAAATCCCGCCTAATTAATCATTAATGAATTAACTTTCAAAAGAATTAGGTTTGACTTCAATTAAGCACATATTCTCCCATATATATATATATATATATATTAAACACTTTTAGAAAAAACAGACAAATGATGTTATAGTTCGCTGACAGAAATATGTTTCGACCTTTTATTAAAGCGGTCTATATATATATATATAGTCGGAGGATACATTTTTAAAAGGATAAAGGAAGGTCATCAATGATGCACTATTATCATAACCAATTTCGGGTTTTTCAACATCACATTGACTCCATTAGCAACCCCGACCTGACTCCGGAATTATCAGGTCACCTCCCCGAAAGCACTGTGCTACTAGTCTCGATATTGTAAAACTCAAATGATAAAAGGCTACTAAGATTACACCCTCTCCCCACACATATACATACATATACATATATGCATACATATATACATATCTACGAAAACACTCTCACACACATATATATTACAGTCATCCAACGACATCCCATTTCGACGTTTCACGTCTCTTCAGTGTGGCTAGACTTAGCAACTACTTCTAGCTGGGAGAGAACCCGACTGATTTTTCATCAGTCCGATTCCTTAACCCCTCGGCCGTAAGCAGCAACCAGTAAGAAGTAGAATTTTAACTGATAAATACATACATAGGTATATATTACGGTCGGTCACCAGAGAGCTCAAATCCGTAAATAACAGAGAGCCTTGCTCACACACACACACACACACATATATGTATATATATACATAGTATATACATAGATACACACATACGCATATATATATATATATATATATATATATATATATATATATATATATACCATAAGAAAGTTATATATTTTGCAGAGTGTTTCATATATCTGATTTTATTATTTGTTGTTCTTTTTAATCATGAAAATGCATTTGATGTTAGAAACATCGCCATCTTGTAATTATTTTCAAGTTTCTTTGTCGTCAAATCTGGTGATGATATCAATTGTCTAGTCATTTGTTTTTTCTTTAAATATTCTTTTCTTTTTTGTTTCTTTTTTGTTTCTTTTTTGTTCCTTTTTTTGTGTGCTTTTCGTTTAGCGTTGTGCTTGAAAAAGACAAAAGGTTTTGATATATCTTTGTTCTTCATCTGTAATATAACGGAGACTAAAAGTTACAAGAACTCCTAAATAAAATTCCAGCCCTGTCGACTTAGGCTTTAGAATACATCGGCTGCACCTCAGCAGAGGAGTAAGACCTCCTAATGGGGTCACCAATTTAAGTACTAAACGTCACTGGTCTAATTGCTGATCAGACTTATCATTGCTTAACTTATTATTTATTTCATCTTGTTTTTTTACTAAGCTTTGCTTAAACTGACACTCTGTGCGCGCTGTTACTAATCGGTCACCCATTTAAGCACGGAACAGTCTCATCGCTGCTTAAATTATGCTTTTCTTTTTCTTGATATTTACTAATCAGTCATCAGCCCTGTCGGTTGGGGCTTTAGAATACACTGACTGCACTTTGCAGAGGGGTGAGACCACAATTAAGGGCCATCTGTAGGCCGTGGATGGCGATCTGTAATGCTTAAATCCATGACATGCAACACTACATTTTGGCCCTTACTTAGGCCAGACGGGTGGTCAAAGAGGCTCTCTCCAATCAATCGGATGGTCACGTCAAGTTCTAGTACCTATATGATTGTCCCAACTTTATTGTCCTTATTACAAGCCCCAACTATTTTTATCATATATGCTAGATAGCGGTGGCTGAGGGTCTTAGTGTCTTGGGTATGACGTTAAAATGCATCTAATGGTGAAGTTTCAGTTAGGGAGCTCTGGTGAATCCGATGTACTCCTTCATCGTCATTACTCCCATCTCTACTCTGACCCGGAGTGGTAGTACTTGTTAGGGTCCCATATATGGTTTAAATAGAAAAAAATGAGTTTAAAATGTGTTTAAAAAATGAGTTTTAAAAGAATAAAACAAAACGTCTTCAGCATAAAATAGCCTATCAAGTAATGACATAATAGATGCACTATTATCATAAGCTAATTTCGGGTTTTTCAATATCATATTGGCTCCAATAACAAGCCCGACCTGACTCCAGAATTTTCAGGTCGCCTTCCTAAAAGCACCGTACTACAAGTCTCGACATTGCAAACTCACATGATAAAAAGCTACAAAAACTGTATAGAGGATTGGAACGAAAGTCTTGTCCGATACAAAATAATATTTATTTAACCAAAAATAGTATTTATTAAATAGACTCTATTTTGGTTAAATAAATACTATATTGTATCGGACAAGAATTTCGTTCCAATCCTATATATATTTATATTTTTAAGATGCCGTAAAATTCACCCAACCAACCAACTTAAATAAAATTCTGTTAATGTTCCTCTCTTTCTATTTTTCTTTTGTTGTTGTGATGGGAACAGAAATGTACGGGGTCAGTCGTTGATTTGCAGCCCATTTTCGTTTTAATATCAAAGGCCAATCGAATCAAAACTTCAAGTTAAACCACCACTCAATTTTTTTTGCCGTGTGAGTTGGTGAATTAAATTACAAGAAAATGAATTCTTGCTATTTCATTTCCCACTCAAACATCATTTTTCCAGACTTTTTTTGACTTATCATCGGTGCTGTTTTAGATGGCCAAAATTTTGGTGCGACATAAGCACTGATACAACTACAGTAGAACAATTCATGACCATAGGTAGTAATATTCATCTACATGAAGCGACGATAATGTACGCATAGGGAAGACATGGATTACTAAAGACAGATTATCAATCATATGGAAATCTGATTACATTGATAAGCTAAAGCGACAATTCTGCCAAATCGATGTTGTATCAGTGCTATTTTTCTTTAATTTTTTATTAAAAAAATTATTAGTTGTAAATAACTGATTCGGCTAATCGATTTCCCAACTGCAAAAGTTTGCCGACAAAGTCTTTCCACTTGGAAGAATATTACAGCAGTCTTCAAGCACGTTCCGTAAGCGTCTCGCCAGCGAAAAATCGTAATGGCCTCTCCCAGCCTTCGCTGCGTACTGCGCTAATAAAGTAGACGGTCGTCCTTTATCCGGGTGACTGAATTAGCAACTTCCAACATCCTGGTTATTCACACCACGATTCAGACCAATCACCACACCACAAAAAAAGTTCAATAGGGAGCATACATCCGGGACATCTCTAAAATAGCAGACACGCCAGGCAACGTTGATGATTCGAATCGGGTGAATGTCTATTGTTACAGTTTCATTTCATTTTTCCCGATTTTTGTTGAATTTTAATTCATGGGGGAGGGTCGAAAATGAAATTTTGGACATACTTATTTCTGTTTGATAAAAAAGTTAATGCTTTGTCGAAGAAAAGTAATTGTTTTTTTGTTTTTTTGTTTTGTTTCTTTGTGTGTGTGTGTGTGTGTGTCTGTTGTGTTTGTGTGTCTATACATAATATATAAACTATCACTTATAATAATGTACTTACTTTCTTACATACATATATGTACATATATTAATACATATATACCCATACATATACTATCATATATATATATATATATATATATATATATATATATATATATATATATATATATATATGTATATATATATATATATTCATATGCATAGATATATGCATACACATACATGCATACATAATATATAAAATTTACAAAAATCACTTCCAATATTGTACTTTCTTCACTATACGTCGGGTTAAGTGTGAAAGTAATTTTTTCTTCTTTTTTTTTTCATACGGCTCTATCGATTCAGTACTTTCATATATTTATTTTCATTCCCGACACTTATATATCATATAGTAGTCCAGGTGAGATTTTCACACCAACTCTAAATTGTGTTGTTTTCTTCGTGTAGTAGTGCTATCAGTGCTGCTGTACGGCTGCACCACTTGCACCCTAACAAGGCGCCTTGAGAATAAGCTAGATGGGAGCTGCACGAGAATGTTGCGTGCTGTCTTGAACAAATCATGGAAACAACACCCCACAAGGAAACAGCTGTATGGCCGCCTGCCTCCCATCTCACAAACCATCCGAGTGAGACGGACAAGGCAAGCTGGACACTGCTGGCGAAGCAAGGACGAGCTCATAAGCGACGTTCTCCTGTGGAAACCAACACATAGGCATGCTAATGTGGGCCGCCCACCAAGGACCTACATTGACCAACTCTGCGAGGATGCTGGATGCTGCGTGGAGGACCTTCCTGGGTCAATGAATGATAGGGAGGGTTGGCGAGAGAATGTTATGGATATCATGATGATGATGAGTCTCAGCGATAACAAATCTCTTCAGATCTACAGAATTCTTCTAAGTATCCAAGTCGATTTTAGCAGTGCTGTGGTCTGAAATTATATCTGCCTTACATTTGAAGATGAAATAAAGAAAAACATCCATTGTTAAGGAGATACATTCTTTCATGGCGTAGTGGCCAACGTGCTGGACAGTGACATCGTAGTTGGTGAGTTCGAACTCTATATTAATGTTACATAATTCGTGGGTTCACTACGAATTATGTCTTGTAATGTAGTAAAATTTAAATAACGGTATTCGTAAATGGAAAGTTACCATTGAATCAAAGCATGACCGTTATAGAAGTGATTGACAGCAGTTCACCTTTCACTGATCTAGTCACTGATTTCTCATTGGCTAAAGGCAAAGCGTATGAAGGGAACTGAGTTAGAGTAGTTAGAATTTGGCAGTTAGTCGAAGGGAGCAGTCGTGATGGTTGTCTGTTCCCAAGTAAGCCATCTTCTCACCGCGCGGTTGAACACTTTTGGGCTTTCAGGTAATAAGGACGTATGAGAAAAATAAACGTTCATCATTTAAAAACAAAAGAAATGAGCATAGACAACCGGAGCCCAGAACAAAAGAATCCCGTATCAACCAGAGGAAGAGAGACCAGGGAAATCAACCCAAAAGAAAATGGCCAGTCGGCGAATTAGAACTCTCCCATCAGATGAAGTGGATATATAACATTAAGTTCACTTTGAACTAATACTCTTGAAAAAGTTATGAACCCTCCCCCATGACTAGCTATGGATTAAATACATATTTACCCAACCCGTTCCATACGGGTAGGATGTGAGACAAGGTTACAAGTATGGGAAATTCATTGAGGATCGAACACACTATTCAATTGTAATGGATTTGCGAGACAAGCTTACTAACCATTACACAACGATGAGACGCCTTTTCTAACCAATCCGTTCGCCATGAGTATGATGTGACACAAAGTCGCAAGTATGGGGCATCCAGTGAGACTAGCTTGCAAACCAGTACACCACGATGGGACCAGCTGGTAGATAATATCCCTACTGTTCTTCTACAAGGATGAACTTGGCATTAAATAACCCACGAAGTTGATATCCCATTAAACAAAGAAACCAAATAAAACACACTGCATAGGCTTGTCACGTCAAGCCCTAATACCTATATGATTGTCCCAAGCTTATTGCCCTTATGGCAAGCCCCAACCGTTTTATCATATATATGCTAGAATGTGGTTGCTGAGGGTCTTAATGTCCTGGGTATGACGTTAGTCTTTGATGAGGAGGTTTCAGTCCTGTTCCACTCTGATCTGGAGTGGTAGTACCTGTTAGGGTTCCATCTATGGGTTAAATAGAACAAAAATGTGTTTAAAAAAGATTGAGTTTTTAAAAATTGAGTACCCATGAAGACTTAATAAAACAAAACGTCTTCGACATAAAATAGCTCAACAAGGGTTGACATGCCGTAAAACCCAACCAACCAGCCAGCCAGCCTTCCAACCAACCAAACCGAACGCATTACAGGAGAGACTCCTTTTCCACTTCTCCCCCCTCTCCCCCCCCCCTCTCTCTTCTCTCTCTCTCTCTCTCTCTCTCTCTCTCTCTCTCTCTCTCTCTGTTTCAATATTTCTACTGACTTTTTTTCTGTCCTTTTGATTTACCTTTACAACATATATACTGTATAATTTTCCAATTTTAAATGTCATGGTAACGAGGTCGAATCGAAGTGAAAAATGTAAATGGGAAGATACAAATCTTTATTTGATTTCAAGCGACAATGTAAAACTAAAATTAATCAAAGGGTTCACATTTCGATTTTTCATTTCACAGTAATTGAACTTTTCATATATTTCTTCATAATTATACGATAAGGATTATTTTCTATAATTACAATACTGGGGAAAATAGATGTTAAAGAAGACATCACCGAAGCTCTCAATATATATATATATATATATATATATATATATATATAACAACTATCAAAACTGCCCTGATTATATATATATATATATATATATATATAATGGAGATTGTGTGTTTTTCTGTCTGTAACCGAAACTATATTACTATTCAAGTAACAATTCCCTTAGTTATTTACGTC
>CM042152.1:98385166-98410166 GCA_023376005.1 Doryteuthis pealeii
CCACAAGCAATTGACACTTACTCTCGTTCCAATGAACTTTGAGAACTGGAAAATCTTTAAATGGCTTTGCCTTGGATTTTTTAAAATACATTTCATATAACAACAACAACAAAACAACGATAAAAGTACACTCCCACACACAGCAAAAATTCTCTGTAAAGAATGGAAGAAAGAAAGAAAAAAATACATTGTATGTTAAAGATCAATAAGAAAAATGTTTACTTATTGTAAGTTCGTTTATCTACCTGGTTGATAGAAACGTAACTAATTATAACCGTTGTAATATGTAACAACAACAAAGTACTATTATTAGTATTTACACTGAATACAAGTTCCCTAGCTTCTAAAAACCAGGCTCTTATATACTATTTTCACACTAGGCTTATATTCGTCTGACACAAGGACACTGTAAAAGGATATCTAGAGAGGAACGAACTCACAACACCGGATAATTGATTTGCTATATAAGCAATGCTCCAGTTGTGAAGGATCTATTATGTGATTACCTCGCCGTTGCTATTACTCCTAGGTCCACTCTGACACAAAGATATAGTAACTGTTAGGGTCAAATCAATTAGTACTAAATACAAATGTTTGAAGCCATATAACAATGTGCAATGAAAGAGAAATTAAAAAATTAAATTTTAGAATAATTCAATGGAACATTGAAAATTTAGTTATGATTATTAAATACCTAAAAATTAAACCAATAATTAGTGTACCGAAAGATTTGACATGATTTCATTAAATGAGGTCAAATTTTTTCATAAATTCTTTTCATTTTTTTTTTTTTCATAAATTGATGAAAACATTTCATAAAATGATGAAAACATTTCATGAAATGATGAAAAATTGTTTTCATAAAAAAATGAAAAAAATATTTTATAAAATGAAAAAAAAAAAAAATCATAAAATTATGAAATCTTTTTTGCATATAATGATAAAATAATTTGACACAATTTTATAAAATGAAGCCGAATCATTTTGGACAGTCTGTAGTTGAACCGATATAATTATGTGCAAACAGATGATTATAATTATTAAAGAGGCATAGCTGTTTGAAATCATGAAAAAAGACTGACTTCGTTATTAAATAACCCCCAAAGGTTTGAAATACCATAAAATCAATCAAGTGTACATAATTTAAGTTCCAATTGCAAACAGAAAAATGGCTAAAGAATTATTAGTCCCATTTAATTGAATGTTTCTGATTAGTTTCTTTCAACTGAAGAAAACCAAAAAACAATAATGTTTAAATCGATAATTCTCTTAAATCACTTAGCAATTTTTGTAACGTTGCAGGAAATGCACACGGCGAGACGAGTTCAAATCCTTGAATTTCACATAGCGCTAATACCCTTTGGAAAGGTACAAATACAACTATTCTTCCCCTAGTTATGGGTAAATAGTAGAGCATACTGGGCTCTTTAACCTGGGTATGGCAACCGGTCTAGGAGAAGGAAAACTCTGAATTCAAACCAAAGGGGTTCTCGTCTTGTTAGACAAAAGAAATACCTTGAGAGCTCCACCTCCCCCCAACAATACAAGTCAAGTCAAATATTTCTCTATAAAATTCCAAGATTTTTTTTAACGAATGATATTAACTTCAAAGTAAAAATTCTAAGACCAAATGACTATCAGTAGTTTTACATAACTTGACTTACCCGTCTGTCGGGCACTGTCCAGTGGTTCCGGTCATTGAACTGCTAACATATTAAATATTAGCGTGATCCCAGGGGGCTATCCAACCAGGCATCACCTGCTCCCCTGATTTAAAGGGAGCATGGCTGTGTTTATTGCCCAGTACCCGAGGAAAATAGAAAACAATTTATTAGTAGTAAAAAGAAAAGAAAACGTCAATGTTATCTGCCCCTTTTCATTAAATATATTTTCTGCTTCCACTGTGACATCAACTACTCTCTTAAATTCACGTCCCTGTGGTGTAATGTTTTGCGAGTTAGTCTCGCAGATCAATTATTACTGAATTAGTGAGTTCGATCCTCGCTGGGTCCCTCATACTTACGACCGTGAGTCATATCCTACCCGTGGCGAACGGGTTGCATGAGATGAGCGTCCCATCGTGGTGTAATGGTTAGCAAGCTAGTCTCGCAGATTAATTACTACTGAATTGGCGAGTCTAATCCTCGCTGGATGTTCCATACTTGCAACCCATATGGAGTTATTTTATGTGTAGATGTCAGGGAAATGTGTACATTGTACGTTTTTATCTACATTTTTGTATAGTTTCTTAAGAGTTTTTTTTTGTACTCAGTTATATAATATCCAGTCTTCTAATCTTATCATAATGGAGTTTCGGTGTCTCTACGTCACTGCTTACGTCACAATACCCTCAGGAATTGCGTAAGTTTATCAAGTTTTATTTAAGTATTTAATTTAAAGTCAAAATCATTATTAGATAGAATTGATTTTATTTATTAACGATGTCTCTATGAAAATCTGAGTTAGATTTGCCTCAAAGACAAAGGTTTACATAATAAATGGTGTGATTTGCTTACTGGTTTTAACAAAACTGGGTTTAATAAATAATTACTTGCTTTTTGATATTATTGTTTTATTCTCCAACGTATTAAAATCAATCCTATGAATGATTTTATATAGAAACCAATAAAAATGTAATCAAAATACGTAATGTTTTTATATGCGTTCTTGTTTAATTTCGTTAGTCTTTCTAATCTAATACATTTCATTAAAACTTAAATACTTACGCCCGGGGGCGCATATTCTTTATAGTAGAAATAATTGGCAAAAACATTTGACCCTAAGATGGGAACCTAACAGTTACTACGACTCAGAATCAGAGTCGACCAGGGAGTAATTGCAATGAAGGGGGTACTCCTTACTTTCAAATCTCCAGAACTGGAGCCTCACTACCAGATGGAGTTTAGTGTCATACCGAAGTGAAGAGTAGCTAACACCCCTTCAGCACTCTACCAGATGGACTGGCTCATAGCCTTAGTACCCCTTCAGCACTCAATCAGATGGACTGGCTCATAGCTTTAAATAGTCTACTATTAAGGACTTCAACAGTTGATTAAAAAGCTGATTAATATTCGAACTGATCTTACTGCATTTGGCTATACCACATTTGATCCTCCTCTATTTCTTGTAAGTTTGTCTTGTTTGTATGTATCTGTTAACACCGGATACTGGTGCTGAATAAATATATTAAGCACTCAGTTTCTTCTATGTATTATTCCACCTCGATGATACAACACAAAGACATACCCATTCTCAAGGGGGGGGGGTCATACACTCTCTATTGAGGTGGTTGGTTTGATATTTTTCACTATTTGAGGGTGTATGGCATATAATAAGTTTTATATTCACGAAAACTTTTGGTAAAGTGTTTTTGAAAGACATTACGTTATTTGATTGATTGATTGGATTTTACGGCATGTCAACCCTTGTTAGGTTATTTCATGCCGAAGACATTTTGTTTGATTCATTCTTTATGGGTATTCAATTTTTTTTCTAAATTCAATGTACACTTTTTTAAACACTTTTTTCTATTTAACCCATAGATGGGACTCTAACAGGTACTACCATTCGGGCTGGAGTGGACCTGGGAGTAATGGGTTCTCCACACACTCCAGAGTTCCAGAATTGGAACTTCACCACTAGATGCAGTGTAAGGTCATATACAGGACACTACGTTATTTGAAATTTTAACACTTTCGATAGCATTTAAGAATATTGGTAACATTCTGTTACGTCACTCTAATTTTCTAAGCTTATAAAATCTCCTGAAGATTTTCTTTCTTTCCTTTTTCTTTCTTTCTTTCTTTTTTTCTTTTTTAAGCATCACTTATTTTATACATTTTTTGTAGAGAAAACCTTTTATTATTATTAAATTCTTAGTCATCCACGATTATTTCTTTCTCCGTAAATCCCTTTTAAAACGTCAATGCAAGCCAAAGCATCATTCGTTTAAATTTTTAAAAAATATATATTTCTCTAAATCGATAAATTCTCTTAGAATTATTCAGTTAAATTTAAAATTCCTCTACAAAATCACATGGAAAATTCCACTGTACAATATTATCTTATAATGGAGATTGTATGTCTTTCTGTTTATAACCAAAACTGCGTCACCACCAACGTCACAATTCACTTCAATCTTTACGTTATATTTTCAATTGTTATTGAATAATCATTATTTGATCTTAATTAGCATTTTATTTATTAACACTGTCTTTGGTAAGGTGAAGCTGAGATAGATTTGTCTCAAAACAGCCCATATTATTAACGTATTTGCCTCTCGCCCCACTTATAAGGGCGTGACACAAGGACATTTTATGTGGGCCCACCCACAAGCCGAAGCCCATTTTAACGGCATGTGAGTCCGTCTGGGGTCATTTCATTCCTAAAGTATAGGGAATCATATTCATTGTATGTTTATATTCTTATTTGTTGTGTAAATGTTGTTCTGTATATATGTATTTACCAACCCCTCCGCACGAGCAGGATGTGACACTAAGTAAATTTCTTAAGCGGACATTAACAGGTTTGATTTTAGTTTTCTTTCTAACAAACTGTTGCCTAACCAAGGTTAAAGAGCCCAGTCTTCCCTACTATTTACCCATAGCTGGAGGGAGAGTATTTTGTAGTTGGATGCATACCTTCTCCCAGTGCAATGTGAAATGCAAACAGCCTTGTCTAGGATTTGAACTCGCGTTGACGTGTCCATTTCCTACGATTCACATGTTGCTATCAACCAGTTTACTTCTCATCAGTGCTCGACTTTTTAACAGCTACCTCTAGCCGGGTGCGAAACCCGACATAATTTACCTCTCGACTATCGAGAACTGTCAGCCATGGGGCTAACAATTAATTGATAAACTTACAGGATGTATGTTTTTACAATCACCAGAGAACTCCAGTCTGTAAACAGGCGAGTATGTGCTTTTACGCTAAACGGTGAAAGGTCAACTAATGTCTCCCCTACAGTGCTCAACCATTAAATTTGGGAGCATATATATATATATATATATATATATATATATATATATATATATATATATATAGATTTTTGGATGTTTGTTTTTTATAGAAGCATTGTTGAATAAATTATTATTTATATTTTTGCTTGAAGGCAATTATAATGCATGTATCGCATAAAATTCGATAATTATAGAAAATAATCTTGACAAGTGAATCCCGGCAAAGGATGGCTCTCTATGCAGAACACCGTACAGACTGTTTCGACTTTATTAAGTCTCATCAGCGTTCAAGCAAAAATATAAATAATAATTTATCAACAATGCTTCTATAAAAAACAAACATCCAAAAATCTTATTCACTTCGCCGAAGAGCTTACGGCCGGTTTTGTTTACTACTCAATAAACGTCCCCTTACCTACTATGATAGAGGCGTGTAGTATCATTGACAAGGTTAATTTCGCAGGGATTGTTCGCTATGTACCGGCGGCCGAACGGATATGGTCTCTGACTATGCCTGCTGAGGTCCCGGTTTCGATTCCTGTCGGAGGGGAGTCGTTAGTATACATCGCTGATGAAACTTAATAAAGTCGAAACAGTCTGTACGGTGTTCTGCATAGCGAGCCATCCTTTGCCGGGATTCACTTGTCAAGATTATTTTCTATAATTATCAAATTTTATGCGATACATGCATTATAATTGCCTTCAAGCAAAAATATAAATTATATAATATGATCAATTGTTACTTTGATAGGATTCAACCAAAATTGAGAACGCAAACGTACATATAAAGATTTGCGTATATATTTTTTTTACATATACGGAGTATTATAGATAAATAGATAAAAGGATATATAACTTGTTTAGAATATAAATTTATTTCGATATATTGTCTCTTCAGTTCTATTTTTTTTTGGGGGGGGTGTTTTTAATACTTCACCCTCGGTCTTACTGTTGTGATTTTCCGGTTTCATTATTTTTTGTTTTTTCACTTTTTTTCGAAATTCTGCCTTTCTTACATACGCCAGATCATGGGCACACGCACACTCTGGATTTCTATCAAGTTCATGGTCTGCGCGTGTTAACTATGCTGCGACGTCGTAGTTTCGAAATTTGATTTTTTTTACCTGTGAAGATGTATATTTTAATTTTCTGTATTTTCTGTATTTTGTGTTTGTATTGTCAGGGTTTTGTACGTATATACATGGGCACCTAAATGTATTTATGTTCTTAAAAACAATTATATATACGTTTAAAGTTATTGGCATGTTTATATTTGAATATGATTTCATTTCTTCTACTCAATATTTTTTCCGGTTTTTGAATTTTATTATTGCTATTTTTCTTCCTGACAAAGGTGGCATTTGGTTCTGAATCTTATATAGTGTATATATATATATGGATGTACCAGTGCTGGCTGATCAGCAAAAACTTACATTCATCAAATCTGTGTGAATGACGCCTACATAACTTGCCAAGAGCGATCGCTGATTAGGTAGAATGTGTGAGAGAGAGAGGGGAAGAGGGAGAGTAAGTGAGAGAGAGTGTGTGTGAGAGAGAGAGAGGGGGGAGAGGGAGAGTGAGTGTGTGTGTATGTGTGTGTGTGTGTGTGTGTGAGAGAGAGAGAGAGAGAGAGAGAGAGAGAGAGAGAGAGGGTTCAAAGGAATCCGCGATATTGACCCGCCTTGATGATTTATTTCACTATAAAATAATGACCCCCTTTTCTTAAATAAGGGAGAGGGCATCATTTCCGGTCGACATTTCCAGCCAAAGGAACTAGAAATGCCTTTAAGAATTGCATCGGAAAACTCTTTGAACCAGTCATCCAGCATCTTAGGGCTCGTTCCTAAGGTCAACGGTCATTGAACCAATCTAAGGGAGAAGGAAGGCCGTTCAAGAATCTTAAACACCGGACGTTTCAAACGATTTAGATACAAAAATAAAGAGATCAATACCTAGTTAGATAACGATACTCATCCTACCTGGCTGAGGATACTTAGATCTGTCACCGATTCAATTAAGTTACACCTTAAGAAAATATCGCTGCAGATATCATTCTATATAAAAAGTCTTTCCACCTCGAAACGGAAAATAAAAAACGTAAAACCATCCGAGCTGTTTTGACCACCTCCCATCCAATCCCGTTGACTCCTGTTGTGAGAGAAAACAAGATATGTATTATACATTTTTATTTTGAATTATATTTCATCAAAGTCTGTACTGTCAATAATGTAGTCTTCAGTTTCGTTTTTAAATTCTGGATACATCACGGTATGATTATTGAATTATTTCGACGTTTGATATATTCACTTAAGAGCTATTGCCAAATGGTTAAATATGTAATACGTATAATAATCTTGATTTAGCTGTCTCACTCTCTTTGTTTTTTCTTTCTTTCCTTTTTTTCATCTTTTCCTGTTCGATTGAAACAGATTAGTGTTATCGCTTCCGCACGCTCACCCACTCTCTCTATCTTCCCTCTTCTCTCTCTTTCTTTCTTTCTTGTTAGTTTATTTGTGTAGCATGTCTTTTTTCCCCTTTTCTTTATAATAAAACGGAATGGTCTACTATTTAGCTGAGGTGACGACATTCATAAGAAATAAGAATTCGGTGGATAAGCAACACCAACTAATCAGAATTTACATTTTTTCATTTCATCTTGGACGATTTGGACGGTCTCATTCTTAATCAGAGGGTGTTGCAAGATATATATATATATATATATATATATATATATATATATATATGAGTAGGTTCTTATATTTCCGGATCAAAGTGAGATTATCCATAATTGTTAATTTTCCTTGTTCATCGTGTGTGTTTTTTCAAAGAGAAGATGTGAAGAGAAAATGGAAGTGAATCCGACAGTATGTAAGTAAGTAAAGTCGTCGGGCCGGCCTAAAGTCGGTATCAACCAATCAGCAAGGGAATCTATCCCCTTTTAAATAGCACTAGACCAAGGAGATTATTTTGGCGTCTGAGGTGGAGCGCCACACCTACATCATCTCCTTACTTTTCCGCACAGATCCCTGTGCTACTCATACGCTGAGTTGACGTGGACCGGTATTGAACTAGGAACCTTGTGGTTTTTAGCCGAACGCTCTACCGACTGACCTAACCCGGCCCTAATCCGACAGTATGTAATATAGTGAAAAATTGAAAAAAACAAGTTCATAAAACGAGTGATGTTTATTTTTCCAACGCTACAATGTTTCGATCTGTTTCAATAGATCTTCATCAGGGCTTTTGTTAATTTGAGGAAAAATAAATTTATCACATATTTTTCCTCGAATTAACAAAAGCCCTAATGAAAGCTATTGAAACAGATTAAAACACTGCAGCGTTGGCGAAATAAACACCACTCGTTTTATGAACTTGTGTTTTTTCAATACTTCACTATATTACATATTGTTGGATTCACTTCCACTTTCTCTTTACATCTTGTCTTTGAAAAAACACACACGATGAACAAGGAAAATTAAAAAAACTATGAATAATCTCACTTTGATCCGGAAATGTAAGAACCTACTCATCTCCGCAAACTCCCTAAAAACAGATGGATTTTTCTTACCAACTGCCTACGGGAAAAAGTTATACCAAACAGTATTTCAAAAGCTTTAAGACCTTCCCATATATATATATATATATATCGCTATATATATTTCAGTTTGTTAATTATCTATTTAATAATCTATCTATCTATCTATCTATCTATATATATATATATATATATATATATATATATATATATATATATATATATTTCAGTCTATCTATCTATCTATCTATCTATCTTAGCCTGTTCCTTTCGTGCTCTATTCCCATTTATCTCAATTCTGATAAATCCATAAATCAAGAAAGAGTTAATTATTGGCGTCTATGCCAATGTATGTAAATATCCCCCCCTCCACCCCAAATCTACGCATCCATAAATAGTGATTGCCACTTCCTGTCAGAGGTCGTCCTTCTTTCCATTTCAGAATTCTTTATTGCTCGGCTAGAGACACAAAAGATGTAGATATGTAAGAAGAGATAAACAAACATGGCAATAATGGAAATGTTTGTGATATATGCTCCACACCACTGGTGGATTGAGCACTTTGGAGGGGATTTTCGCTGACGACCGCAGATTAAGCTTAAAAGCGACGCATTCCTATAAAACGGATGATGCACTCTCTGGCGACCTTTAAATATATACATATGAATTTAACCATTAAAGATCCTCGTCTCCGTCTATAGTGGCTGATGGTCGAGTGGTCAAGAAGCGTGACTGATGATAAATCGATCGGGTTTCCAGACTGGATGGAGGTAGCCAGCTAATGTCTAGCCACACTGAAGAGACGTGATATGTCGAAACACGGTGTCTGTAGATGACTATATATATATATATATATATATATATATATATATATATATATATATATACTGACCTCGAAGTATCAAGATCTATTGACAAGCATGAGCAAGGTGATTGGTAGCTACATCAATTGTATATATTATTATAGATTTTTATCTGTCCAGAAATTACTGTGAGACATAGGTTTGATTTGGTTTGGTGTATTTGTTTAACGGCATATAACTCCTTATGGGTTTTTTAAAGCAGAAATTTCATTCATTTGTAAATAATTATTTATATTCTCAACGTTATATTACAATATTTTTAATCACACTATTCTTTGATTTTTCACAAAGTTGTAGGGTTTCAAGTATTCCTATCAAACACCAATATTGTGAAAGCAATTATGTGGGTAGTACCTATTCCGAGTGGGCCTGGGAGTAATGGCAATATAGGGGTACTCCACAATCCCCAAGGCTCCAGAATTGGAACCTCACCACTAGATGCAGTTTAACTTCATACCCAGAACACTAAGACCCTTAATCACCACCTTCTAGCACATATATTATTTAAAAAAAGACTCTGGAGTGCCATAAGGGTAATAGGATCGGGAAATCATATAGGTGCTAGGGCTTGACGTGAGCAGTCGATTGGTCGGTGGGGTCCTCTCTGGCCGCCCATCTAGCCTAAGTAAGGACCTAAGCGTAGTTGCATGTCATGAGCGGCTCAGCCACTAGGATTCCGTACTAAAGCATCCCGGATCGCCACCCACGGCCAACAGGTGGCTCCATTGTGGGATTACCCCTCTGCAGAGGTGCAGTCGACGTATTCTACAGCACTAGACGACGGGTCAGTCTGATATCTGCCTTTTTATGCTTTATAAATTAGATGACACTACAAGAAAATTATTCAGTCTGTTGGCTGGCTTTATTTTTCATTCAACTGGTTGTTAAGCCAATTTCTTCACCGGGTTTCGCATGATAAGAGACTTGGTTTAGCTGGTGACCATCCAACAGGTAGTATTAGGTTATATGGTACCAATAGATTAGTAGTAGCTAACAAGACATGCATCAATTGCATGTCTTGTTACGGAATTTGAAACTCTCCAGAAATTATTGAGACAGAAGAGGTACAAACCCTTAATATAAGTTTTCCTCTTGCCACAAAGTAAACGTGGATTGGTAAAATAACAATACCTAACACCAAAAAGTTCGACTTGCTTACTACGATATAGTTATTTACTAATCTTAGCTTAGATGTGACACAAGGCCAGAAGCATGAGGCGCCTAATGAGAATCGAACTCATTAACAATGGTCTGCCCATCTAACTTGCTAACCATTACACAACGTGAGGTGGCCAGATTTATTTACTAATCGCAGCTTAGATGTGACACAAGGCCAGAAGTATAAGGCGCCCTATTAGAATTTGAACTCATTAACAATGGTCTGCGAATCTAACTTGTTAACCATTACACCATGTGAGGTTCCCATGATATCGCAGTTCAGCACGTTAACCACTACGCCAAGGTGACCCCCCTCCCCTATTTTAGTAACATTCACTGGCGCACACTCGAACAGAAACCACTTAATTCTAATGACCTTTATTAAGTACGCGGCAAACTTCTTTTTTTTTCTATTTTTTTTCTTTTTCAAGATTTTTGTCATTTAATTTTTTTGAATGTCGGAACAGTTGATAATTGGACTTCCACTGACATTTCATCTCATTTAAAATACAAATACAGCTGATGCATTCATTTCTTCATCTAAAACATCTTCCTTCTCGAAACATTCGAACAGTTTCTTAATTTTTCATATTTCAGACTGTTGTCCTTATCCTTATTGTGGTATGTATATATACAACGTTCAGGCAGCTGTATCATCGGGCCTTATTGACAAAAGTGTGATTGATGAATTGTCTAGATCTAAATTTATAGTAAATTCTATCAACTGATAGAAATAGAAAAAATAAAATGGAAGAAAAATGACATATTCTAAAATAGAAATTTCAAAGAATTCTATTACTTACCAAACCGTTTTCATCTTATGTGGAATTTGAAATGAGAAGGTTACAAAATGTGGTAATTGTATCTTACAACTTCCGGTTGAGAATATTCTATGAACTCTTGCCGTTAAACAATCTCAAAAATACAAACAAATAAAAGAATTTTATTTATGCTTGAAGCATTGCATAAAATATTTTATTATATTTTATTCATTTTTTTTAAAGGCTGTTGCAATGTAAAAATAATTGTGTAAGGTTTTATTCATTTCGAAGTATCTTCATCTTCAGAGATGTTTTCAATATGAACGGCTTGTTGTGTGTTTATATTTCTGGATATTATAAATACGGCATCATGTTTATAACGTCCATAAATATGAACACACACAACACGGCGTTCATATTGAAAACATTTCTGAAGATGAAGATACTAATACTAGGATTAATACGAAATTAATGAGACCTTGGACAATTATTTTTAATTTGCAAAAGCCTTCAATAAATAAATAAATAAATAAATAAAATAAATGAATAAAATAGAACAGACCGAAATGTGCAATTTTAAAAAAAAATGCAATCGGACGTTGATTTGGTTTCGTTTGTTTTGTTTTATGGCATATCAACCTCAAAGGGTCATTTAATACCGACAAAGTTGTGAAATAAATTAATTCTTAATGGATAATGAATTTTCTTTATAAACTCATGTTTTTTTTTTATTTAAGTCATAGATGGGACCCTAACAGGTACTACCACTACGAGTCAGAGTGGACCTGGGTTCAATAGTGATAAAGGGGGCTCCACATTCCCAAAACTTCCAGAACTGGAAACTCACCATCAGATAGAGTTTAACGTCATTTCCAGGACCTGAAAGACTCAGCCTTCGCCTTCTAGCACCCATAGGGCTTGACATGACCAACCGATTGATCCGAAGGGGCCTCTCCGACCGCCCGTCTTGCCTAAGTGGAGTGTTGCATGTCGTGGACTGCTCAGCCACGAGGGTTCCATCCTTAAGCATCACGGATCGCCACCCTCGACCAACAGCTGGCCGCATTGCGGGAGTCTTACCCCTCTACAGAGGTGCAGTCGGTTTATTCTAACGCCCGAACCAACAGGGCGGAACGGGACATTGAAAATATAGTCATGATTACAATCAAAGATTTAGGAATTTACCAAATTCGGCATTAAATAACCCATCAGGAGTTGATATGCCATTAAATGGACATCCAGCGTGGATCGAATTCACTATTCAGCAGTAATGGATCTGCGAGACTAGTTTGCTAACCAACACACCATGATAGGATGCCTTGGTTCATAATAGAATCGATTCGTTGTCTAGTAGTGCAACATGCAACTGCGTCCAGTTTGTGCGTTAAATTAAAATTCTGTTTTATTTTGTTTGTTTGTTTTCTTTGTTTGAACCCCATCGTCCATTTTCGTTCGCTCATTGTGTATATATGAGTGATATGATTGCATCTTCACTTTATTTTCTATTCTTTTATTTTGTCTGGGATTGTTTTTCTCATCCTATGTAAGTTATCTTTTTCCTTGGTTATCATAAGCAGCAAAACATTTGCAGGTGTTCTTTTTAGCTACTTTAAAATAATAGAGCAAGTTCGTCTTATTTTCTTTGCATGACATAGTCTATAATATATTTACAAGTGGGGAAACGTAATGATACGATCAAAATTCAAAGTTTCACAATACGTTTTGCCTCAGATGGAAAGATTAACTGATAAAAGATAATGACAGTCTCACCAAACTACATGCGTCAGTTGGTTGGCTGGTTAGATTTAATGGCATGTCAATCCTTGTTGGGTCAATTTATGCTGAAGACGTTTTTGTTTTATTCATTCTTGATGGGTGCTCAATGTTTCTTTCAAACTCAATTTAAACACATTTTGACTCATTTTTGTATTTAACCAATAGATAGGACCCTAACAGGTACTATCACTTCAGATCAGAGTGGACCTGGGATGACGAGTTCTAGAATTGGAAAGATCCTCAGCCACCGCCTTCTAGTACATATACGATAAAAAAACGGTTGAGGGTTTTGCCAAAAGGACAATAGGGACGGGACAATCATATAGGTGCTAGGGATTGACGTGACCAGCCGATTGATCGGATAGGGCCTCTCCGACCACCCGTCTCGCCTAAATGAGGTCCAAGGGGGAGTGTTGCATGTCATCAACTGCTCAGCTATCCGGGTTCCATACTTAAGCATCACGGGTCCCCACCTACAGCCAACATATTTAAGAAATAGGATTTGAATAGTAAGAGAAGGGAAAGTCATTGGTTGCGTTCGTGATTAAAACATGAATTAATTACGTAAGACCAAAACAATCAATGGATCTGCGAGACTAAGTTTTTATTATCCTCCTATACCCAGGCAACGCCGGGTAGCCGCTTCTATTTATTAGAGAATTAAAAGAGGTTTGCAACAGATGGACATAAGATATCAACATTCATCCATTATTCGTGGGTTTGATAATTATATATTTCCCCGTAGAGAACCCGAGTAAGAATTTAGATGCAGATTTTAGAGGAAGGCAGATCATCTCCATTTGAAAGATTAGCATAATATAATCTCTCTATCCCCATTTGATCTTTTGACAATAGATTAAGTTTAGTAAGTTCCACGTGTGAAAATTGTTGTAAGTAAAGATATTTCCCCTACAAGATAATTGGACTTGTCCAGTGGAACACATAAAAAAGAAAACAATACGTGAGGTTATTAGTAGTCGAGTTACGACTAATCGACTATCTATTAGGGTAGGTTGATTTTTCACTTTAAACAAAATATCAAATTCTCTCAAACAGTGATAGTTGTGTATTGGTATAATAAATAATGATACCAAAAAGTAGATCACTTACTTTCACCATTGTTTTAGGAAATAGCATCAAAGATCGTCTGCTAAAATGCACCAAAAATCCTCATTTTCGCAACATTTAGCCTAGAAATTGGTTAGAAAATTTAGCAGTTTTAATATCTAAAACAGAAAAGCTTATCATTTTAAATGAAACGAATAAAATACTATGACTAGAATTTAAATTGAAAATATGTCCCCATCATCTCCGACACATCCGATATGCTGCTTTTTACCTAATAATTAAACTGTAATTGTTTAAAAGATTGAAATCTATTTCCTCAAATGAAGGCAAAGTTTTTGAAAAAATATTCTGCGTGGTAATTTTTTATGTTAATTTGCAGCTTTTGCAACATGGGAGACGTTACAGTTTTAAAATCGATCTACTCTATTATGCATAATGTTGGAGAACTGCGGGTTGGCGCTATTATTTATATTCCTTCACAAAAAGTAATAAATTATTTTTCCAGATTTTCAATGTTGTCTTGATAAATTTACTCACAATAAAAACCAAAACCACTTCTTCATATTTTCAACTCCTTCGGCGAAATTCACCGTATTTATTGAATAACCCTTTTACAAACCCTTTTACAAACAGTATTTTCTGTAGTAGATAACCAAATGTATAGTACATACAGGTCATTCATCCTCAGCTTAATATTGACAACTTACGATCAGCGTTGCTATAACAACTTCATACTTTTTTCATACTAAAGATTAATAATCATTTTGTTGTTGTCATATATTAATCCCATAGCAACATGTTGTTAGTAAACAAAATCTGCTCTCTTTACACAGGAGAGTAAAGTAATTTTGGCAGAAAAATCCTTTTAAGATACTCGAAAGAAAAAATATATTTCTTCTCTCCAACATTATTATCATTTGGAAATCTAATGGCTTTTATTCCTCTTATCTTGCCAAGAAACTTTATTGGTTGGATTTTAGGGCATGTTAACTCTTGTTGGGTTATTCTATGCAGAAGACATTTTGTTTTATTCATGATGGGTTCTCAATTTTTTAAAACTTTTTTAAACACATTTTTTAAAAACTCATTTTTCTATTTCCCCACTGATGGGACCCTAACAGGTACTACCACTCTGGGTTAGAGTGGATTTAGGAGTAATGGTGATGAAGGGGTGCTACACATTTCCCAGAGATTCAGAACTGGAACTTCCCCATCAGATAGTTTGACGTCATACCAAGGATTTAAGACCCTCAGCCACCGCCTTCTAGCACATATATGACAAAAGTGTTGGGGCTTGCCATAAGAGCAATAGGGTTGGAATAATCCTATAGGTTCTAAATCCCTTTGTTCTTATTTGATAATATTAGTTTTCTTCCATATCCATCTATTAATCTATTAATTATTGATTAAATAATTATTTTGAATATTTTATACATAAATTTTACACAAAATCGTTGGTATTTATTTATTTGTAAAATTTTTAGTTAACCTCTTGATACTGAAGAGACGACAATTTCTAGCTTGTAAATAATTTTCTCGTTAGATAACTTTAAATAAATATTAAAATAAAACAAACTATATATAAATATATAATACCCGGCATGTTTTTATTAAAACTTGTTTTAAAAAAGAATAAGGACTATCTAAGTTTGCATTGTCAAATTTTGTATTGACGATTTTGGATAATGTGACGTAAACAGTGACGTAGTTTCGGCTACAAACAAATAGAAACTGAATATTCATTATTAATAGATATGAATTATATACTGTAGTGTAGGAAATTAAAATAATGAATGATGGAAAAATACAGATAGATGATTGATGGGACTTAACCTTTTAAATGATCTGTTCTCTGGTTGGCCAGAGCCAAGTGTGAGGAAGGTAGATGTTAGTCTTGGCTGGGTGACGGGACGAAACAGACGCAAAATGGCGTCTTCATCCAAAGGGCCATTTCTCCACGCGTGTTTGTGTTAACTTGAGTTTAATAGCATAAAAGACGCCTAAAAAAGAAAAAAAAACTAACAACGACACAGACAAGAAGAAATCAACAAAAACGAAGAGCATAGGAACAGAGAAAGCCCAACCCAGATCCAAGACGAGAACAGAGAGAAGTAAGCCCAGATCCAGAACCCAGCCTACCAGATCTAGCTTAATAGAAGAGACAGCATTGAAATGGGATTCCCTGTGGTTAAAATAATGTCAAGTGTAATGGGTTATTTAAAGATTATGGAATGACTCGAAAATATTTTATAGGCATTAGTCTTTAAATAATATGCTACAACATTTGACACTTTCAGCTATTTTAGCCTGGGAATTCCCATTTCTACATCGCTAATGCCTATAAAATGTTTTCATCTGTTATTTCATAGTCTTAAAAAAGTAGATAAGTATATTATACAACAGTTTTTTTGTCATATATTAAGTATAATGAACGATCATAAACTTCTACGTGTTCAAGCACATACCCCCTCAATGGAGCCACCTGTTGGCTGTGGGTGGCGACCCGTGATACTTAAGGATGGAATCCTGGTGGGTGAGGAGTCCATGCAGCACACCACTTCGGTCCGTACGTAGGCTAGACGGTGGTCGGAGAGGCCACCTCTGATCAATCGCTTGGTCACACCAAGCCTTAGCACCCTATGATTGTCCCGACCCTATTGCCCTTATGGCAAGTACAAATCCCTTTAATCATATATGTGCTAAGAAGCGGTGGTTGAGGGTGTTCATGTCCTGGATATGACGTCTAATTCTATCTGATGGTGAGGTTCCAGTTCTGGAGGTCTGGGGAATGTAGAGCACCCCTTCATTACCATTGCTCTCAGGTCCACTCTGACTCGGAGTGGTAGTACCTGTTAGAGAATCATCTATGGGTTAAATACAAAAAATGTGTTTAAAACAAATTGAGTACCTATCAAGAATGAATAAAACAAAAACTTATTCGGTATAAAATGACCCAATGAGTTAAAGTGCCGTAAAACCCAGACAACCAACCAGCAATAAAAGACATATATATGAAGATCTACAAGAACAATGTGTCAGAAATGGATGGATAACAGATGTATTTCTTATCGAAGTCGGATGCTGAGGATTTATTATCAACTCAACCTTCGCATTTTTGACTAAACTTGGACTTTCTCCATAAGAGAAAAGGAAATACATCAATAAGATTCAAGATAAGCATCTAACCGCCTTATAGTGGATATGGCAATCGCACAGTTTGACAACAAACCAACAAAGTGGTGGTATCGTGAGATACTGCTGGGGCGCTCTGGGTTAGTGGTAATGATGCTTCGGACCCCGAAATCGTGGTATCGTGATATACTGCTGGGGCGCTCTGGTTAGTGGTAATGATGCTTCGGACCCCGAAATCGTGGTATCGTGATATACTGCTGGGGCGCTCTGGGTTAGTGGTAATGATGCTTCGGACCCCGAAATCGTGGTATCGTGATATACTGCTGGGGCGCTCTGGGTTAGTGGTAATGATGCTTCGGCCCCGAAATCGTGGTATCGTGATATACTGCTGGGGCGCTCTGGGTTAGTGGTAATGATGCTTCGGCCCCCGAAATCCCGTGGTATCGTGATATACTGCGGGGGCGCTCTGGGTTAGTAGTAATGATGCCTCGGACCCCGAAATCCCCTGCTGGGGCGCTCTGGGTTAGTGGTAATGATGCTTCGGCCCCCGAAATCGTGGTATCGTGATATACTGCTGGGCGCTCTGGGTTAGTGGTAATGATGCTTCGGACCCGAAATCGTGGTATCGTGATATACTGCTGGGGCGCTCTGGGTTAGTGTAATGATGCTTCGGACCCCGCTGCTTCGCTTCGGACCCGAAATCGTGGTATCGTGATATACTGCTGGGGCGCTCTGGTTAGTAGTAATGATGCTCGGACCCCGAAATCGTGGTATCGTGATATACTGCTGGGGCGCTCTGGGTTAGTGGTAATGATGCTTCGGCCCCGAAATCGTGGTATCGTGATATACTGCTGGGCGCTCTGGGTTAGTGGTAATGATGCTTCGGCCCCGAAATCATGGTATCGTGAGATACTGCTGGGCGCTCTGGGTTAGTGGTAATGATGCTTCGGACCCCGAAATCGTGGTATCGTGATATACTGCTGGGGCGCTCTGGGTTAGTGGTAATGATGCTTCAGACCCGAAATCGTGGTATCGTGATATACTGCTGGGGCGCTCTGGGTTAGTGGTAATGATGCTTCGGACCCCGAAATCGTGGTATCGTGATATACTGCTGGGGCGCTCTGGGTTAGTGGTAATGATCGGACCCGAAATCGTGGTATCGTGATATACTGCTGGGGCGCTCTGGGTTAGTGGTAATGATGCTTCGGCCCCCGAAATCGTGGTATCGTGATATACTGCTGGGGCGCTCTGGGTTAGTGGTAATGATGCTTCGGACCCCGAAATCGTGGTATCGTTATATACTGCTGGGGCGCTCTGGGTTAGTGGTAATGATGCTTCGGACCCCGAAATCGTGGTATCGTGATATACTGCTGGGCGCTCTGGTTAGTGGTAATGATGCTTCGGACCCCGAAATCGTGGTATCGTGATATACTGCTGGGGCGCTCTGGTTAGTGGTAATGATGCTTCGGACCCCGAAATCGTGGTATCGTGATATACTGGGGGCGCTCTGGGTTAGTGGTAATGATGCTTCGGCCCCGAAATCGTGGTATCGTGATATACTGCTGGGCGCTCTGGGTTAGTGGTAATGATGCTTCGGATCCCGAAATCGTGGTATCGTGATATACTGCTGGGGCGCTCTGGGTTAGTGGTAATGACGCTTCGGACCCCGAAATCGTGGTATCGTGAGATACTGCTGGGGCGCTCTGGGTTAGTGGTAATGATGCTTCGGCCCCGAAATCGTGGTATCGTGATATACTGCTGGGGCGCTCTGGATTAGTGGTAATGATGCTTCGGACCCCGAAATCGTGGTATCGTGAGATACTGCTGGGGCGCTCTGGGTTAGTGTAATGATGCTTCGGCCTCCGAAAATCTATCATCGTGGTATCGTGATATACTGCTGGGCGCTCTGGGTTAGTGGTAATGATGCTTCGGACCCCGAAATCGTGGTATCGTGATATACTGCTGGGGCGCTCTGGGTTAGTGGTAATGATGCTTCGGCCCCCGAAATCGTGGTATCGTGAGATACTGCTAGGGCGCTCTGGGTTAGTGGTAATGATGCTTCGGCCCCGAAATCGTGGTATCGTGATATACTGCTGGGGCGCTCTGGGTTAGTGGTAATGATGCTTCGGCCCCGAAATCGTGGTATCGTGATATACTGCTGGGGCGCTCTGGTTAGTGGTAATGATGCTTCGGACCCGAAATCCGTGATCGTGATATACTGCTGGGGCGCTCTGGTTAGTGGTAATGATGCTTCGGACCCCGAAACCATCTGATAAATGCTTTGCTGGATGCAATGCTACTGTTTAAACAGCAGTGGTTGTATGAATATATATATATATATATATATATATATATATATATATGTGTGTGTGTGTGTGTGTGTGTGTGTGTGTGTGTGTGTGTGTGTACAATAACTACGCTTCTGACTAACAGAAACATTGGACAGTTTTTAAATGTCTACACACTAAGTTGCGACATCTCGATTGCCAAAAAAGAAAACTAAATAAACCGTTCTTATCGGCCATCGCCTCTGGGAGGTCCTCTGTACAGCAACAAGTATCTACACAGAGCTAATTAATATAGGTTTTTGCTGGTCGGGCGAAACTGGTGTGTCCATGTGTATGTTTCCACAGGAGAAAGTCACTTATGAGTTCATCATTGATTCACCAGCAATGTCCAGCGTGTCATATTCGTCTTACTAAGATGGTTTGTATGATAGAGGGAAGGTGGTCGTACAGCTACTTATCTTGTGTAATGAACGAACCGTTTTCTTTCAGGTGAAATCGTGGTATCGTGATATACTGCTGGGGCGCTCTGGTTTAGTGGTAATGATGCTTCGGACCCCGAAATCGTGGTATCGTGATATACTGCTGGGGCGCTCTGGGTTAGTGGTAATGATGCTTCGGACCCGAAATCGTGGTATCGTGATATACTGCTGGGGCGCTCTGGGTTAGTGGTAATGATGCTTCGGCCCCGAAATCGTGGTATCGTGATATACTGCTGGGCGCTCTGGGTTAGTGGTAATGATGCTTCGGATCCCGAAATCGTGGTATCGTGATATACTGCTGGGGCGCTCTGGGTTAGTGGTAATGACGCTTCGGACCCCGAAATCGTGGTATCGTGAGATACTGCTGGGGCGCTCTGGGTTAGGGTAATGATGCTTCGGCCCCCGAAATCGTGGTATCGTGATATACTGCTGGGGCGCTCTGGTTAGTGGTAATGATGCTTCAGACCCCGAAATCGTGGTATCGTGATATACTGCTGGGCGCTCTGGGTTAGTGGTAATGATGCTTCAGACCCCGAAATCGTGGTATCGTGATATACTGCTGGGGCGCTCTGGGTTAGTGGTAATGATGCTTCGGACCCCGAAATCGTGGTATCGTGATATACTGCTGGGGCGCTGGGTTAGTGGTAATGATGCTTCGGCCCCCGAAATCGTGTATCGTGATATACTGCTGGGGCGCTCTGGTTAGTGGTAATGATGCTTCGGACCCCGAAATCGTGGTATCGTTATATACTGCTGGGCGCTCTGCGTTAGTGGTAATGATGCTTCGGACCCGAAATCGTGGTATCGTGATATACTGCTGGGGCGCTCTTTTAGTGGTAATGATGCTTCGGACCCCGAAATCGTGGTATCGTGATATACTGCTGGGGCGCTCTGGGTTAGTGGTAATGATGCTTCGGACCCCGAAATCGTGGTATCGTGATATACTGCTGGGGCGCTCTGGGTTAGTGGTAATGATGCTTCGGACCCCGAAACCGTGGTATCGTGATATACTGCTGGGCGCTCTGGGTTAGTGGTAATGATGCTTCGGACCCGAAACCATCTGATAAATGCTTTGCTGGATGCAATGCTACTGTTTAAACAGCAGTGGTTGTATGAATATATATATATATATATATATATATATATATATATATATGTGTGTGTGTGTGTGTGTGTGTGTGTGTGTGTGTGTGTACAATAACTACGCTTCTGACTAACAGAAACATTGGACAGTTTTTTAAATGTCTACACACTAAGTTGCGACATCTCGATTGCCAAAAAAGAAAACTAAATAAACCGTTCTTATCGGCCATCGCCTCTGGGAGGTCCTCTGTACAGCAACAAGTATCTACACAGAGCTAATTAATATAGGTTTTTGCTGGTCGGGCGAAACTGGTGTGTCCATGTGTATGTTTCCACAGGAGAAAGTCACTTATGAGTTCATCATTGATTCACCAGCAATGTCCAGCGTGTCATATTCGTCTTACTAAGATGGTTTGTATGATAGAGGGAAGGTGGTCGTACAGCTACTTATCTTGTGTAATGAACGAACCGTTTTCTTTCAGGTGAAAAAGACATAAAAAATGTAAATACATTTGTTATGCGAATTTTCACTGGTTGGAATAATAAACATAAATTACAAGATTGTTTGTGACCTCAGTGACCTTTTTATTACGAGAATTTCGATTTTGCTGTAAAAATTCTGATTGAACGAAATATATAAAGGTTATAAGTTCAAATTCAATCGAACTGGGATTCTATTTTTTGGTACAAACAATTTGTCAGCAGCATTGCCACACACACATACACACACACACACACACATATATATATATATATATATATATATATGATGAGTCTATATGTGTATTATATATATATATGTGTGTGTGTGTGTGTGTGTGTGTGTGCACGTGTGTGTGTGTGTACACGTGTGTGAGTGTGTGTGTGTGTGTGGATGATATCAAGTGTTTCCTTGATTACAAACGTAAAATTTATAAAAGAAAGGGAAAAAGACATAAATGAAGAAAACAGGAAAATCACACCAGTGAAACAGGGTGTGAGATCTTCAAAACAACAAAAACCAGACGAAACAATACGTTGAAATTGATTTATATCCGGAACAACGTATATATCCAATTATATATATATATATATATATATATATTATATATATATATATATATATGGGAAAATAATTTTTGGTTGTTTAGAAGCATGAAAGGTATAAGTGAAATAAAGGAAGTTCTAAATAAAGGAAGTTCTAAATAAAGGAAGTTGAATATTATCTTCTAAATCTCAGTTTTTATCATAAAACTTACTATTACAATTCTGTGCGGACACTGGATGCCATGTAAGAGCGATGATCGATAGGGAAGGAGAGAGATTTGTACGGTCTCATTTTTAACTGTATCTAAAAATATTATTGAATATATTTTATGATTTAAGAATAACTCAACAGCCATCTCTTAAAGTAAAATATGGTTGTTGGGTTATTCTTAAATTATAAAATGCCATAGATAATTAAAGTTATGTTAATTATATATTGAATGACAAAAGAAGTTGGTGTAGATATGTGTATAGCATTGCCTATTCTTGAAGATATTATGTGAGTGGTATCTAAAGAAAATGTATTAGGAATAAGTACTAAATTCCATTAGTGCCCACCTAATTCCAAGGTAGGTACTAATGGAATTTGGTACTTAGTCCTATTCTACTAAAAAGGTTTTGTTTGATCTTGATACAGAGTTTTGTTTTGAATTGCACCCCCGGACAGATGGTGCTTATTGTGAAAATGTTACAACGGAAATGTGTGCGCGGTAACCTCCATTTACCAATAAAGCAATGATAATACTTTTTGAAAAGGAATTGAGATGTTATATCAACGGTTTTATTATTAATGCAACTGGTCTTAATGAAGAGAATGTGTTGATATGGACATTCATTAAATTTGCAAATTCATTGCATTCTATTTTCTTCACGGACCACCACCCACATCACCATCGCCGTCCCACACCACATCACCATCGCCGTCCCACCCCATCACCATCGCCGTCACCACCCACATCACCATCGCCGTCACCACCCACATCACCATCGCCGTCACCACCCACATCACCATCGCCGTCCCCACCACATCACCATCGCCGTCACCACCCACATCACCATCGCCGTCCCCACCCACATCACCATCGCCGTCACCACCCACATCACCATCGCCGTCACCACATCACCATCGCCGTCCCCACCCACATCACCATCGCCGTCCCCACCCACATCACCATCGCCGTCCCCACCCACATCACCATCGCCGTCCCCACCCACATCACCATCGCCGTCACCACCCACATCACCATCGCCGTCACCACCCACATCACCATCGCCGTCCCCACCCACATCACCATCGCCGTCACCACCCACATCACCATCGCCGTCCCCACCCACATCACCATCGCCGTCACCACCCACATCACCATCGCCGTCACCACCCACATCACCATCGCCGTCACCCCACCCACATCACCATCGCCGTCCCACCCACACATCGCCGCCGTCACCACCACATCACCATCGCCGTCACCACCCACATCACCATCGCCGTCACCACCCACATCACCATCGCCGTCCACCACCCACATCACCATCGCCGTCACCACCCACATCACCATCGCCGTCCCACCCACATCACCATCGCCGTCACCACCCACATCACCATCGCCGTCACACCCACATCACCATCGCCGTCCCCACCCACATCACCATCGCCGTCCACCCACATCCCCATCGCCGTCACCACCCACATCACCATCGCCGTCCCCACCCACATCACCATCGCCGTCACCCACATCACCATCGCCGTCCCCACCCACATCACCATCGCCGTCCCACCCACACATCCCCATCGCCGTCACCACCACATCCCCATCGCCGTCCCACCACATCACCATCGCCGTCACCACCACATCACCATCGCCGTCCCCACCACATCCCCATCGCCGTCCCACCCACATCACCATCGCCGTCACCACCACATCCCCATCGCCGTTCCCCACCCACATCATCTTTTTGCGCCTCTTCCAGGTGTATCTGTAAAGCAAATTTCAGCACTGTATCTGTTTAGCTTAGAAAGTAATGGTTTTACATAAAAACACGTAAACATTTTTCTTTAATGCATACTGTATTAAAACCGACGGACATCTCGTGTCTAAGGAGTTTCTTTTCGATCTTTTTAAGTTTTCGGTACAATTTCTTAATATCAGGGTTGAATCTGTTGATTTAGTACATTAAAATTTTCATCTTTAGTACTTTTGGTACTGCGAAGTGCCATCATCATGGGTGGATGTAACTGAGTGTGTCCCTGGTTCTATTTAAACACGAATGTGGTTAAACGATCAAGAAGTAGTGGGAGTAAGTCGGAGGGGGAACTCATAGAAGTTATATGAAAGGGTGTGGGGAATGGGAAGGGGAGAATTGGCAGGAAATGTTAATATATTTGGTTGGCTGGTTGGTTGGGTTTTACGGCATGTCAACCCCTTGGGTTAATTTATGCCGAATACTTCTATTGGTAATTTGGTATTCAGAAATGTTTAATGCCAACAAAGTTTTGAAATAATTTCATTTTTAATTGATAATACAATTTTGTTTATCAACTCATGTTTTGTATTTAACCCATAGATGGGACCCTAACAGGTACTACCACTCCGGGTCAGAGTGGACCAGGGAACAATGGTGATGAAGGAGTGCTCCACATTCCACAAACTTCCAAAACTGGAACCTCACCATCAGATAGAGTTTAACGTCATTCCCAGGACCTCTAGACCCGCAGCCACCGCCTTCTAGCCCCCATATGATAAAAAGGGTTGGGGATTTCCATAAGGGCAATAGGGTTGGGAAAATCATATAGATGCTAGGGCTTGACGTGTCCAGCCGATTGATCGGAGGGGGGCTCTTAGACCGCACGTCTAGCTTAAGTAAGGGTC
>CM042152.1:98415166-98430166 GCA_023376005.1 Doryteuthis pealeii
CGGTAATTTTCCACTTAACCTCCGTTATTTGAAACTTCCGAACTCCAATTCAAAAATCTAACAACACTTCATACATAATTCATTCGCTACCCATGAAATATGTAACATTTTTTCGTGTTGGTAAATAATACTCTACCCTGTTTCATTAATAACTAGTTATTTATTGATTGATTTTAACAGCGTGTATTGTGTTGTTTTATGACTAGAGGTTAGGGAATCATTTTCAGTGAGAATGAGAGAGAACGAGGAGAAAGGGAAGATGGTGTAGCTGATTGTGGCTGACAGTGAAAAGAAAGAATTAAAAAATAAAGATTATTATTATTTCACCCCATGCGAGATTTTCACACCAGCTTTAACTGGTGAGTCTTTCACTGGGGACTGAGCAACAACAAGTTTCCAGGACTATTCTAAGTATTCTAGCCGATTTTAACAATGCTGTGGTCTGTATGGTCTCCATTCTTCCTCTGATCTTCAGTTGTACCAGTTCGTTGAAGACGTCCTAGCGCGTCATTGGTACAATTAAGCTGACCCATCTTAAAGCCGAAGCTGCGGAATAGAAAATAAAACAAGATTGAGGTTTGAGGTGGTGAAATTTCGGAAGACACGTAGACAGATATTGAAAAATGCATGGGGGATACAAAACAATAAAAGAACGCATGGGAGATTCCTAGGGAGGGGGCGGAGTAAATGCATTGCCGAATTGTGTAGAATTGTTTTCCACTGAAGCCCCAAGCTTTCTCTCTCTCTCTCTCTCTCTCTCTCTCTCTCTCTCTCTCTCTCTCTCTCTCTCTCTCTATCTATCTATCTATCTATCTATCTATCTATCTCAATGATCTGATTTGCAATGATAAATACATATATATATATATGTGTGTGTGTGTATGTGTGTGTATGTGTAAACCCCGAAAACAAATCAGGAGCCGGAGCCCATAAAGGTGGTGTGATGCTGAAATCCAGTGCATCAACTCCTGCGACACTACCGTTGCCAAACCGCACTGGTACCTTACCTTTCCTTTGGATCACAGTGGCAGTGTGGAGAGGATTTGCTGCACGGGCAACAGCTTACCCTCCATATGAACCTGCCCAGTCTATGTAGTTCAAATTCAAATTTTTTTTTAAATTGACACTACTCCATCGTCTGTTGTAGACGGAAGGCTGCTAACCATTATATATATATATATATATATTTGGAGGATATGTGCTTAATTGAAGTCATACCTAATTTTGAAAATTAATTAGTTAATAATGAATTTAGGCGGGCATATATTAACTAATTAATTTTCAAAATTAGGTATGACTTCAATTAAGCACGTATCTCCAAAAATTGTCGGCTAAAGGCCATATAAAAATAAACACATTGTTTGTTTACTTACTTTCATATATATATATATATATATATATATATTATAAATTTTAAACTGCAAGGGTTTCGCGTATTCTTCACATATTTGATATCAAGATTATAAAGAATAAATGTACTGGATTTTGAAAGGTATGAGAGAATGGTGCAATTAACAATTCGAAAGGAAGTTAAAGAAATACATTTGACTTACCGATATTTTAGGTCCTTCCGGTTCAGAAAGCATGGGAGCTAATATTGAAAATAAATTTTGAATGTAATGGATTCTGATTAGAATGTAATTTTGAAAACTAAAGCAATAGATGGTTTTATGAATCAATTCCATAAAGTTTAGCGAGAGAATTTTGGTGGCTGAGCAGTTCATGAAATGCAATACTCAACTTGGGCTAGACGGGTGGGTCAGAGAGCCCCCTCCGCTCTATCGACTGGTCAACTCAAGCCTTAGCACCTATCTAATTGTTCCGACCCTATTGTCCTGATGGCAAACCCCAACCATTTTTATCATATATGTACTAGAAAGCAGTGGATGAGGGTCTTAGTATTCTGGGTTTGATGTTAAAATGCATCTCGTGTTGAAGTTCTAATTCTGGAACTCTGGGGAAAGTGAGGTACCGCGCTATCGCTATGACTTCCAGGTCTACCATGAGCCAGAATGGTAGTACATGTTAGGGTCCCCTCTATGGGTTAAATAAATCAAAATATGAGTATAGAAAATATGAGTGTTTTTTTTAAATTGAGTTTGAAAAAAAAAATTAATACTCAACAAGAATGAAAACAAAATGTCTTCGGCATAAAATAACCCAACAAGGGTTGACATGTCATAAAATCAAACCAACTAATCTGAAATAAAAAGTCTTATTGTAGGGAGAGATTGTATTATCAGCCGAGGGATTTGAAATGCACAATCACATTACCATTCGTATATTAGCTCATTAATATTAATAGATATCTCTGATTGTATGTTTGCTTCGCCGATTTTATTCAGATGGGAATAGATTACGCATTTCAAATAACACTGATAAAATACCTGCAATAGAACTACAAGTATTTTTTTGTTCATTCTAAGGGTTCAATATCCTAAGTAGAGAAAACACCAGAACCTTCCAAAAAGATTCGGTCGTAGAAAAAGTAATGGCACACAAATATTCATCAATTGACGTCTATGTCGGACATAGAAGTGAGACACTGGACATAGAGGTCAGACACTGGACAATCTAATAGAAAATGTCTTCGACTCATTTCACGTTTCGAAACAAAATGTCTATTTCGCTATCTTTGCTGTCAAAAACTCACGCAGGATGTTTAGAAAGGTTAATTGTTATTTTAGAAATATAAATTCATACAACAGAAAGAAGATTTAGCAATTATATCTTTTTATTCTCTCCAGGATTTGGCGAGTTGTGATTGACAGGGGCAAAAAGTGGAAAGAAATCCAATAAAAATATATTTGAAGGAAAATAGTTTCACACTAAAAAAAGGGGGGGGTATTTCTCTGATTTTTAGATGAGCTTGATAATCTTTATTATTTGGATTATTCAGACTATTGTCACCATCTTTATTGCCATCTGCACAACGTTTTAGCCGATGTGCAGAGTTCGAAGAGAAGGTTATCGAGTTCAAAAAGGTTCCCGAGTCCGAAAAGAAATACATGAAGAAGACCGGAGAGCATATCGGCTGAAACGTTGTGCAGATAATAATAAAGATAAGGACAAAAATCCAAATAATCTGACTAATAGAAAAGGGGTGCCCCCCCCCTTTTTTTAGTGTGAAATTATTTTCACACTTGATTAGTATTTAATCTAGTAATTTTTATATCTGAAAAAGTTTCCCAATGTTGGGATTACATATCTCGCAAACAGGGGACACGAAAGGCAATTACCCCCGTGTTTGCCAATGCCATTAGGTGGCGTGACAATATCCAGCAAAAAATTATTACTTATGCTGACTACGTAGATGATCTAGCGCTTCTTGCAAATTCAGGGCTGTCCTCGTGGTGTAGACTGTGACATCGAAGTAAGCAAGTCCGTGCCTAGTCGTTCTATTCAGTTCACTTTCGGACAAATACCTTTGAGAAAGGCATGAATCCCCCGCTAATAAAGCAAGAAGCTAATGATATCCGACAGAAAGTGTCTCTTACACAAAGTACGTAGATGGCGTTTGTTCCTGTGGTGTAGACTGCGAGTTCGAATCCCAGTCGTGCAATACGTTCACTTTCGGACTTGAGAAAGATATGAACCCCTCAAAAAGGTAAGATACAGATGATATTCGACAGAAACTATCACTAATGCAGACTACGTAGATGATATAGCACTTCTTTCAAGTACATTGGAGTCGCCGTGTTATATTCACAACATTGTAGTAGCAAGTTCGAACTCCAATCTTGTTATTACGTTCACTTTCGGATTAATACCCATGGGAAAGGTATGAACCCCCTCACTTCCCAGCTATGGGTTAAATAGTGCCACTACTATTCTTCTCCAAGGATGGGTTTGGTATTAAATAACCCACGAAGGTTGATATGTCATTAAACAAAGAAACCAAACCAAACCAAACCATGGAAATTCACCTGCCAAAGCCAAATATTTATTACAAAGCCAGGAGCAGGCAGTAAGCATTGACTCTTCGTGAACTTAAATAAAACAGAGTTCATATGTTTTAGCGCAGGTACTTGTTTTATAGTCGGTTGGTCCTGGAAAAAAAACAAAGACGAATTCATAAGAATGATGTGCCCTTTTATTCATATTCCTTTTTTCTGGTTATTTTATTAAATCGAGATTATGTATCTGTCTGTCTGTAACCGAAACGATGTCACCACTAATGTCACAATTTCTTTAGTTAATTACCTATATATATATATATATATATATATATATATATATATAGGGCATCCAGTGCGAATTGAATTCACTAACAATGACTTGCTAATCTAGCTTGCTAACCATACACATGAGGTGCCAGGTCAGGAATATATAAGAAAAACATTTTTATTGCTTTTTTTGTTTTTATTTTGTTTGTTTTGTTTTGTATTTTTTGTTTTGTTTTGTTTTGTATTTGTTTGTTGTTTTTTTGTTTTGTTTTTTGTTTGTTTTTTTTTTTTGTTTTTTTTTTTTCAGCATGAGTTAAATAAATATGAAAATTATTAAAGATTCAAAATTCAAAATTTAAAAAATCTAAGATTAACATTACCTTCCTGTTTGATTTCCTATTTTGAAGTGATTCAAATATTTCGTAGCTAATTTTCAATTTGTCTGTTTTGCTTTCACTCAAGAGGAACAAGTAAGGTTTGAAGTTTATAATGAATTAAAGATTATATTTTAAAATTTGAAAATAAACAATTTTAAATAAAAAAGTTTAAGAACTCACAGAATTAAAAAATAAAAGGAATTATTATTGATTATTAATTAAAGAAGAATTTTGGTTAAATATTTAAATTTAAACTAATAAGTGATTAGAAAAATATAGATAATTTTATTAAAATTGTTAATTATATAAAAAAAAATAGCAGGTAATATTCATACTGTCATCTCTATTAATAATGGAGATTTGGTCTCTATTTGTCTATAACCGAAACTACGTCACAGTCATTTTCAGGAATTAAGTAAGTTAATCAATGAGTATTTAATTTATAGTCAAAATCCTTATACATAGAATAAATCTTATCTTATTTTATTAATGATGTCTCTATGAAAATCTGAGTTAGAGTTGCCTTAAACAGCCCATGTTATTAGTACGTTTAAAATCATGCAACGTGTCTTATATATCACTAAGAAATAAAGGTTGATATAATATGTGGTGTGATTAATTTGCATACTGGTTTTAACAAACCCGGGTTTAATAAATAATTACTTGGTGTTATTGATCTCTAACATCACTGTTTTATTCACCAACGTATTAAAATCAATCCAATTAAAAAAATTTCAAATAATAATAATAATAATAAACCAGAATCTGTTCTTGAGAACGAAACGCATAAAATTCTCTGGGACTTTGAAATAAAAACGGATCACCTTATCCCAGCAAGAAGACCAGACCTAGTGTTGATAAACAAAAAAGAAAGAACTTGTCAACTGGTGGATTTTGCAGTTCCAGCAGATCACAGGGTGAAGCTAAAGAAAATGAAAAAAATGGACAAATATCTGGACCTTGCCAGAGAACTGAAAAAGTTATGGAATATGTAAGTGAAAGTGATACCAATTGTAGTTGGTGCACTTGGAACAGTTCCAAAAGGATTGGAAAAGGGTCTGGAATGTTTGGAAATCAGAGGAAGGATTGAAACCATTCAGAACACTGCACTGCTGCAATCTGCCAGAATACTCAGAAGAGTCCTGGAGACCTGAGGAGACTTGCTGTCACTTGCTGTCACTCAGACTCCAATGAAAGACCATGTGAAAACTCAAAAGGAGTAAATGATAATAATAGTAAACTAGACTGACCGTAACTTTAAGTGGACTTGAGATTTAGGAAGATTATATAATATATATATATATATATATATATATATATATATATATATATATAATGATATGAGGTGATGTAGATAAGCGTATAGCATTACTATATATATATATATATATATATATATATATATATTAAGTGATATCTAAAATAAGAAGAAAGAAGTAAATATGTAAGTGTTAGGGGGTCAGTGTCAAATTCCATTAAACATATATAATAATATGGAAATTAGGGGAGGAATATATTCTTATATTATTCCAAATAGCGTCCTCCTAGGATGTTTATAAATTCGGAAATAGAATGTATGAATTCATATATGAATATATGAATTAAGGAAATGGAATATATAATTACAACTATATATAATATATATATATATATATATATATATATATATAATATATATATATATATAAGACTTATCCTGAAGGTCCTTGTTGGTGAAACCTAGGGAGTTGGCTTCTGATGTTGATTTATTTCCCTGAGTGGAATTTCTTTTCTATATTTGTTATTTCAGTTTATTCGGAGTTTCCCTTTCTTTTTTCCACGATTATCTGTAATATTCGTTTTTTTCCCGTCAAACTGAATTCGTTTTTTCATAGTTCCTTACCCCTAGGCCATTAGCACACCTGCAGACCAAAGCGAGATTTTAACTGATAAATACATACATATGTATATATGAGAGAGAGAGAGAGAGAGAGAGAGAGAGAGAGAGAGAGAGAACCCATCCGTAATAAGAGAGCCTTGCATTCAAGCGTAAATCGGCACCGTCAACGAAATCACCTCTCCAAAGATCTCAATCCACTAGGGATGGGAGCATACATTGTCATTCACATAGACCGTGTTTCGACGTATCACGTCTCCTCAGTGTGGCTTGACACAGCAGGCTACCTCCAGCTGGGATTGAAACCCGACCGATTTATCATCAGTCATAGTTCCGTATCCCTATGCCGTTGGCACGCATGTAGACTAGAGCGAGATTTTAACTGATAAATACATACATATGTATATTTGTTAAGAATTTATTTTTTACTGGACACATACGAACCATGAGATAGATATAGGTAAAAAGTATTTAGAAATTGAAAATTGAAAATTCCAACAAACTAAGATTACTGGGTCTTCTTACTTCTTTGAGATTTTGTTTAGAAATGATTCAAATAAATAATGTATCTAATTTTATATGTTGGGTTTCCGGTTTTAGGTGTGATTTAGGTTATATTTAAATTCGAGATGAAAAAAAATCACCTGAAAGGTTTAATAACTTTTTTGTAAAATAAAATAAATTATTATTAATTATTAATTAAAGAAAAATTTAGGTTATATATTTAAATTTAAACTTATGAGTGATTAGAGAAACAACGTTAATAGTATAATTTAGAAGTATACGCGAAAAATTAACAATGCATTACACACACACACACACAACACACACACACAATAATATATATATATATATATATATATTATACTAAACCTAAAGGCTTTTTTACTGTTTAGTTTAATGACACGAAAGTTATAACAAAATATTCCTTAGTTTTAGGATTGAGTTATGTTTGAAAAGAATTCCATTGTAATTGGTGCTAATTAGCTGTAATTTGCAATTAAGTAAAAAACTGACCCATATCTTACTCCACATTCTGCTTGTCACTTTCCACCTCTCTATGTATATCTTGATTACCTCCTCGTTATATATGTTAGTTTCTCAGCGAGAATAGAAACAGAGAGAGATTGGAGATTAATGAAACGTATTTGTATGATAAGTTTCATAAGCACCCAGTCGGAACAACATCTTGGCTCTTAATAAATTTAAATTGGGTCAAACGTTCCCTTTTTCGAAATCTTACAAAATGATCTTAATGTTGTTGAGGTTTTTTTAATTCTCCGGTCGTATTTGTTTTCTTTTTAAATTTAATTCGCTTTGTAAACTCATTTTTCCCTAATCCCAATTATCTAGCTAGAGCTCAATGGGGGACCCAATGGTCACTTTTTATCTAGTATATATATATATATATATATATATATATATATATATATATATATATTATTGATGCTGTTGAATGGAGGCCAGATACTGTATCCCATTGGTTGATTGGGACGTCAAACGCTGGATTGAAATACATCTGATGATAATCTATTGTTGTTAGGACGGTCGAATTACGAGCCGATTTTTAACGATATATTATAGCTAACTTTCTTTTTTCTATGAAAACCAAATCTCGGATAACAATTAGTAGTCACAGTAATGGGGAATCCCCCAGAGCACCGCATAGACTGGAAATATTCTTGCTATGTAAATTAGACTCATCAAATCTTTTCTGCTTATTCCAGGAAATAAAATGTGATGATTAGATGACGTACAATTTATCAATTAGTCGTACAAGCATTGGTTGGATGACAGTAATTAAAAATGCACAACGGAAGACGAAATCTCAACGTTAATGTACGGATATGTTGTTATAATAGAGACTAGCAGGACCTGTGGATATACCACAGTATGATAATTTAATTATTACAAAGTTTGATGTTTACTTAAGAGCTATTGCTAAATAGTTCAATATGTAAAAAGTATAATAATCTTCATTTAACTTTCTCGCGCTCTTTTTCTTTCTTTCTTTCTTTTCATTATGTTCGATTGAAACAGATTAGTATTATTGCTTCTGCGTGTCCCCTCTTTCTATCTTTCTCCTACTTACTCTCCTTCCTTATTTCTTTCTTTCTCATATTTTTCTGTGTAGCATGTCCTTTTTCTTTCTTTCTTTCTTTCTTCTTTTCATTATGTTCTATTGAAACATATTAGTGTTATTGTTTCCGCGCGCTCACTCCTTCTCTCTAGCCTTCCTCGATTCTCTTTCTTTCTTATATTTTTCTGTGTAGCATGTCTTTTTTCTTCCTTTTATATGTTTACTTGTGAGCTAATGCCAAAAAGTTCAATATGCAAAAAGTATGATAAACTTGATCTAACTTTCTCTCACACTCTTTTTTCTTTCCTTCTTTTCATCTTTTCCTTCTGTTCGATTGAAACAGATTAGCGTTATCGCTTTTGTGTTTTCACCCCCTCGCTCTATCTTTCCCCAACTCTTTTTCTTTATTTCTTATTATATTTTTTTCTGTGTAGGATGTCTTTTCTTTCTTAATAACAGAAAATGCTCCATTATTCATCTGAGGTGATGGCACTCATAAAAAATTAAAATTTGGCGGATAAGCGACGCTACATAATTAGAATTTACATTTTTGCATTTCGTCTTGGACGATTTGGGCTATCTCATTTTAACCAGAGGATTTTGCAAGATGATAATGGTAGTATAATTAAGGAACAATCATATTAATTTATAGAGTATGCGTTTGTCTGTAACTGAAACTACGTAACTCCTGACGTCACAATTCACTTAGTTATTTACGTCACATTCACCATTATTATATTTCAATTAAAATATAAATATAAATAAAGAAAAATATCTAATATCATTAATACTGTTGGCCTTATGTAGATACAAAATAATATGCAATTACATTTATATATACAACCAAATAGCGTATATATAGTGTGAACGGGAATAAAAATTTGTATATTGATCTTTAAAAATTGCTTAGTTTTATTGATTTCTAATTGTTTGCTTTAATTTAAATATTTTTTAAATCCATTACCAAAAAGAAAAAATGTAATTTTAATGTCTGATTTATTTAAAAATTTAAATGAAAAAAATTTTATTAAAAGCCGAAACTGAATAAAAGAGTGTGCATTCAAACTGTTCTATTATTTGAATCAATAGAAATAAGCCTAATCTTTTTATATGCGTTCTTATTTTATTTCGTTAGTCTTTCTGATTTGATATATTTTATTACATTACAACTTAAATAATAGCGCCTGGTGGGCGCATAGTATATCTAACGACGGTTCTACACAAAAACGCGACCACTAAATTTGTTTCCTCTTCTTACCACAAAAAAATGTCCACATATTGACTATACACCGATTTTATATCTCATGTTTGGAATATTCCTGTTCAATTAAAGAGAGTTGAGTAGCATCGTCAGTTATGTTATTGCTGGTTCATTGGGAGATTTCGTTTTTTTATCAACATAATACTCGCCTCGCCAGCTAGACTCCACTAGGGACGATCACTTTCTAGTGCGTCACACAACTGTTTGAACGCTAGCAGTTAAACTGGCTTATATCGAATTTTGCCAATGTAGACCTTGGTTTCTGTGTACCGGATTGACTGTTGCTGGAGCCAACCAGTGAATAGAGTGGATGTTTAAACAGTTATACGTAGCGTTGACGTGGAAGGAGCAATAAGTTGAACATTCCTTTTTAACCTACAAACAAATTGTAACGTTACGATCTCCTTTCCGAATGGAGAGATGACGTGTCAACGTTTGTTACGTTGCTGCTCGAATCGAGTGATGATGTGTTGATAGTAAAATAATAGTTGTATACTCATATCTGGACCGGTACAACATTGGAGAGGCTGGAATCCTGGTTGCTGAGTCGATGCTGGAATTGGCTGACAATTCCTGGATGTTTGGAGTCTGGAAACCAACTTGAGTTGCTGGAGGACATCTTGCCTCGTGTCATTTATAGTTTTTAGTAGTAACACAAGGCCACTTCTTTTTCTCGTGAGATTTTTATTTTCCTCAAGTCACAACAGCCGAGAGCACGTCTGGCTCTTTCTACTCATAATTCCAAACACAATTCACACTCTGACCTCTCACTCCTCCTCTCTCCTACTTCGGATGATCCAATATAAACAATGTCATGTGGCCATGAGGATTCAACCTTAAACTTTTCCAATCTCATCTAACATATTTTTGCTAAAATCTTTTCCGTGTTAAATTACACGTCAATGTTACACTCATATCTCCCCTCCCCCAATATGTTACAAAATTAAATAAATGAATAAATTAGAATATGTATTTTTCTCCCACACTGTTGACAGCCGACGGGGCTGTTATTTAAAAAGCAAGGTTAGTTGTGACATCAGACCAAATGTATGGAGCACCCAGTAAGAATCGAATTCTTCTGGACGAATTTTGATATTTCTTTATTCCATTATGAAAGAACGAATAGTTTCGGAGTTCTTGATTTAAATCTTACCCCGAGGCATCGTTGTGAAGGGAGGAGGAAGAAGGCTACTTGAAAATGCCTTGTAGTTCTCTAATGGAAAATGGGCTCAAAAATCCTTATAAGAAGAAAGGGGAGAAGCTGAATAATTCTCAACATGAACAAGAAGGGAATTACCTAAAGCCCTGGAGGGTCCCGCATAAGATGCAGCCCCATTCTACTGGGAGGTCCGAAAGTCATATCACCACGAGATATTGTTCTTACTATCATTATTTTTTGTTTTAATCATATAATACTAGCAGGACCTGTGGATATATCACAGTATGATAATATAATCATTAGAACCTTTGATATGTTTACTCAAGAGCTATTGCGAAATACATCAATATGTAAAAACTTTAACAATCTTGATTTGACCCCCCTCTCTCTCTCTCTCTCTCTCTCTCTCTCTCTCTCTCTCTCTCTCTCTCTCTCTCTCTCTCTCTCTCTCTCTTCTTTCTTTCCTTCTTTTCATTATGTTTGTTTGAAACAGATTAGCGTTATCGTTTCTGCATACTCACGCCCTCTCTCTATCTTTCCCCTATTCTCTTTCTTTCTTTCTTTCTTTCTTTTGTTTTTTGTGTATCATGTCCTTTTTCTTCCGTTTCTTTCTTTATAATAAAAACTATTATTTAGCTGAGGTTACGACACCCATCAGAAATAAGAATTATGTGGAATGTTTTATCAATTCAAGTTATGACTATACATCCTATAGGTAATATAACAAACTAGCAGGACCTGTGGATATACCACAGTATGATAATTTAATTATTACCACGTTTGATATGTTTACTTAAGAGCTAAATAGTTCAATATGTAAAAAGTATAATAATCTTGATTTAACTCTTTCTCATTATTTCTAAAAGGGGTGGGGAAGGGAGGTTGTACAATATTTACATTGATTTGCTGGTAAACATCAGGCGGGATGCGTTTAAAATATCTACATTAATCTGCCTACAAAAAGTGACAATAACACGACCCGGAATATATCTAAGTTGGGCCGGAAATTCGCCTGATCCTAAAACATAGCGTAAATTAAAGGAGAAGGCCGGGACGACATAAGATCAAGATTATCAAAATATATTCCGTAATTTACAATTTCAATATTACAAATAAAACAAACATGTAACTTTTTTTTCAATTCCTTTTAATTTTACGTTGGGCATTTAAGCGATGCAAGACCATTTGGAATGTTTCATTTTTAAAATTGGGTGAAATAAAATGGGACAAATAAGAAGTCTGCGATAAAGCGACATCAGATAATCTGGATTTACATTTTTGCATTGCATCTTGAACAATTTGGACGGTCTCGTTTTTAACTAGAGGGTTTTGCAGGATGATAACAGGCGGAAGATTTACTATTAACCGTATTAATATATAGATATAAATTGTGTACTTATATTACCCCTAAAAAGTCTTTAAAAATTAATTAATTTTCTAGAATATCATATGGTATTAATGTAATTATTTTAATCACACATATTTCCCACCACACGCTGCATGAGTAGGATGTAGCACAAGGTTAATTTCTTAATCAGAGTTTAACAATTCATAGTTTTCTTTCTCCCAGACGGGTTGCCTAAAAAAGAGGTTAAAGATATCAGTCTGCCCTTCAATTTACCCATAGTTAGGAGAATACTTGGATTCATACCTTTCCCAAGGTTATTAGCGCTATGTGAAATGTAAACAGACTCGTCTATGATTTGAACTCGGGTCACCAATTTCATTTCCTACGACTATAACCATTACAACACACACCTCAACATTGGGACCAATTATTTTAGATTATAAATAAGATGGAGTGTAATGTAGGGTAATGGTTAGAGTCGTAGGAAATTGACTTGTTGACACAAGTTCAAATCCTCGACGAAGCTGTTTACATTTCACATAGCCGTACTACCCTTGGGAAAGGTGTACATCCAACTACTCTCCCTCCACCTATGGGTAAATATTAGGGCAGACTAGGCTCTTTAATCTTGGCTAGGTTACCAGTCTAGGAGAAGGCAACTCTGAATTCAAACCGGTTAAACTCCACATAAGAAGTTCTTTCACATCCTGCTCGTGTGGTGGGGTTGGTAATATATATATATATATATATATATATATATATATATAATGTGTAAGGGCTGACAAGACATTAGGACTACCCTGTACTATCACTGCTACCACCAACACTTCCGGTCCTCAAAATCTTTACCTACGTCTCTAATCTCATTCTCGCCTATTTTGAAACATGTTGTTCACGTTGAAAAACATTTTTTTAGATATTTCTTTTTTAATTTTTGACGTGTTTGGAATAAACTCTATAGCAGCTTTGGAAATTCGGTGGATACATGAGCAAACATATAAATTTATACCCTGAAGATTTTGAATAAAATCACAAGTACAAAACCGTATTGAATAAGTTCAAAAAGATTATATTGCACTAATCTTCCAAGTTGGATAGATAGATAGATAGATAGATAGATGGATAGATAGATAGATAGAATCAGACGAAGATAGATGTGATACGAATAGTGATATGAACAAACTAGGATAGGTAGATCGATAGATAGATTCCAACTGAAATAGATATAAACAGTGGTACATGCTACAAGACATAGATATGAACAAACTATAGATACATTACATACATAAACATATTGATAGATAGAATCAGATTAAGACAGAGGTGATACACACACACACGCACACACACACACACACACACACACACACACACATATATATATATATATATATATATATATATATATAGAGAGAGAGAGAGAGAGAGAGAGAGAGAAGAAAGAAAGAAAGAAAGAAAGAAGAGGGTAGATAGATATATAGTTTCAGTCAGATTGATACAAATAGAGTTAAACAAACAGATATAGATAGATATAAACGAAATGAGATATGTAGATAGATACAATCTGAGTGAATATATATATATATATATATATATATATATATATATATATATATATATATATATATATATTCTTGCAGCTAGTGCGTGATCTTCTCTTTGACGATGCCGCTCTATTAACACAGCCTAGAAGACATCCAGACCATTCTTGATAAATTATCTGAGACATCAAAAGCATTTGGACTTACTATCAGTATAAAGAAAACTGAACTATTGTACCAGCCCGCAGCATGCAATCCATGTCTTGAAAATCCATCTGTCTTCATTGATGGAAAAGCTTTAAGAATTGTTGACACGTTTAAATATCTTGGATCAACAGTTACTTCTGATGGAAAAATGGACAAAGAAATCCATTCCAGAATAAGTAAAGCAAGCACTGCATTCGGCAATTTGAAACATCGATTATGAAATACCAAAGATATATCCCTTAAAACAAAAATTAACTTCTACAAAGCAATCATACTTTCTACCCTAGTCTATGGTGCTGAAACTTGGACACTTTACCGCAAGCACATAAACTAACTTGACACCTTTCACATGCGCCGTCTTCGTGCCATTTGCAGTATAAAGGGGGATGATAGAGTGAAAAATGGCACAATATTAAAAAATGTAACATTACTGGCATTGAAACCTTACTAGCAAAGGTTCAGCTTAGGTGGGCTGATGACGTTGTCAGAATGAATGAGAACAGGCTTCCAAAGAAGATATTATACGGACAATTACCAAATGCTAAGCGTTTTATTGGATGTCCACTCTTACGCTGTAAGGACAATTTGAAGCGCCTCAATATTAACCTGAGTGCTTGTGAAAATCTAGCATCAAATCGGAAAGAATGTCGTAAGACATGTTTCGCTAGATTAAAGAGCTTGGAAGAAAATAGACTGAAACATCGAGATCAGCTACGTCTAACTTTTAAAAAAATAGAAGGGGGGAAATAGAGGGAGGAAATAGATATTTACTTCAACAAGTTCCTGCTGAGGTGGGGGGGGGCAAAAAGAAGCGAGTTCACTGTCTTCTCGCAGGCCAAACTTTCTTTTTGTCAACACAGTCTTCAACCAGCAGCTGAAAATCCGTCGCCGTCGTCAAAATAATATTTTCTGACTGCCGTCTCACGTAAGCCGAAAGCTTCTCTGCTTCTCACGCCACACTCGCTTTGGTTATTTTATGGGCAGA
>CM042152.1:98435166-98507666 GCA_023376005.1 Doryteuthis pealeii
GAGAAAAATGAATGAATGGAAACGAAATAAAGAAAGAAAGAAAGAAAGAAAGAAAGAAAAAAGAAAGAAAGAAAGAAATGACAAGATGAAAGAAAAAAAAAGCACTGACTGAAAGAAAAGAAACTGAAGGGTGAAAGAAAGAAAAAAAAGAAAGAAAGAAAGAAAGAAAGAAAGGAGCTACCGAGAGAAAGGAAAGAAACTGAAGTTTTAAAGAAAGAAAAGAAAGGGAGAGGTACTGAGAGAAAAAGAAAGTAAATGGTGCAAGAAAAATAATTATGTCACGAACCGCAATTCTGAATAAAAAGTTATTTTTCCATAGTTTTTTTTTTCTCCCTAACTAAAACAATGTTTAGCACTTATCAATTTCTTTGGACTCCTCTAGGCCTCCAACATGGCAGCTGCATTCGAACAAACAATCGCCAACGCGGCAAAAAACGCCATCTCATGGGAATTGAAATTGACACGTTCGTTTTCCCAATTAAGATTGTCAGTTTCATCACCACAAAGCATCTGTCGTCTCCAAAAAATTATTAGTTTGAAAATACAGTGATCCGTGAGACCAACTTATTTTCATTTTGGGTCTCTCGTCTTTTGTTGTTATTAGAGTGTAGAATCGTAAATGACGTCCTTAGATGCGACGAGACCAAAGTAGTTTTTACCCAAAACGTTTGCCGGTCATGGTAAACGGAATGAAAACAGTCTACCCCAGTGGATTGAGAAAAGGGTTCGGTTCGAAGTTCCGTGAAGGCTCCTGATTATTACATGAAGGTTCCCGAGTTCGAAAAAGTTCCCGAGTTTGACAAGAAACATTTGAAGAAGACCGGAGATCACATCGGCCAAAACGTTGTGTATATAACAAAAACCGATGAGAGAAACAGCTCGAAAAATCCAAATAATACAAATTATCAAGCCTCATCTAAAAATTTCAGACTAATTAAAACATTTATAATCAATTTTGAGGACTGATTATTAATTCGAATAAAAAGGCTTAAAATCCTTTTTAATTTAGTTTGTTTTGCGAAAAGACGAGAGGAGTTAAAAATTTCAAAAGAAAAAACTTAATCTTTTTCCATTTCCTACTCTTATTTGTAAAAAAGACTTTATTAAAAGTAAAACTTAGCAGACAATTTCTGTACGAAGGTTAGAGATCCCATCCACCCAACTATTTACCCATATTTTTAAGGATAGTAGTTATGAAGAAATTACATTTTTCACTTGCAACAGTTCCCTTATTTGACTTTAGAGGACGCCAAAGTCAACGGTCTCTTTTCACATTCTAACTTCAAGAGGAGAACAAGCACCAATTGTCTCTCCTGTCTACATGACAGGGGGCTTTGATCACTCAGGATTCCATTTTGCATAGCTCACGAGAACAGGTTCAAACATGTAACTCAAACTTCTACCAGCAGCATCAATACTTTTATCTACTAAAAAAAGACTATTTTCCCATAAATGAATGTGCGGTGGTGTACAGGTGGTGTACTGGTTAGAGCCGTAGGAAATGGACTCGTCGACCCGAGTTCAATTCCTGGATGAAAGCCACATTTCACATAGTGCTAATACCCTTGGGAAAGGTAAGAATCCAACAATTCTCTGTCCAGCTATGGGTAAATAGTAGGGCAGACTGGGCTCTTTAACTTTGTTTAGGCAACCTCTGAATTCAAACCTCTTAAAATTTCCGCTTGGGGTGGTCGTTACTAGAATAGGCTCAGTAATCTATTTCAATTTGATTTTTTTGATTTTATAAGGATGTTTCTCTTATACGACTATATATAAACATTTTTTTATCTCCTGTCATGTTTGTATTATCTTCTATTAAGTTTGTTCAGGCAATAAATTATCATTGTTATCACTTCGTTGTCAATTGTTCTTACGTTACATACTCGTTGGTCTCGGGTATATAATGGGGAGAGAGGAGAGAGGAGAGAGGAGATGGGTTCTTACTGGTTCTGCTTTGTTGGCGGCCATCTTCTTTTTTCTGGGCTGATTCCTTCTGCTGGGCTGGGTGTCTGTATTTATTTCTTGGTACAGGTACTACAACTCCGGGTCATAGCGGACCTGTGAGTAATGGTGATGAAGGGATACTCCTCATTTCCCAGAGCTCCAGATAGAGTTTAATGTCACACCCAGGACATTAGGACCCGCAGCCACAGCCATTAAGCACATACACAATAATGATTGTGAGTTTTTCATAATGGTAATAGGTTTGGTACAATCATATAGGTATTGACGTGACCAGCGATTGAACGATTCCATTGAAGAAATTTTATCCCTCTGTAGAGGTGCAGTCGTTGTATTCTGCGGTCCCGGACGACAGGGTCCCTTGTCATATGTAGCGGTAGGGAAATATAATTTACAAGACGTGTGGTATCATGGTTATCGTCGTTGGAAATGGACACGGTGACACGTATTCAAATACTGGACGCGGCTGTTTGCATTTCACATAGCATTAATACCCGTGGGAAAGGGAAGCATCCAACTACTCTTCTTCCAGCTATGAGTAAATAGTAGGACAGACTGGCTCTTTAACTTTGATACGGCAACTTGTCTAGAAGGAAAACTGAATTCAAACCTGTTAAACTCAGCTTAAAAAAATACATGGCGTCACATCCTGCTTGTTTGGAGTGGTTGGGTAAATACAGATTTATTCATAATCATAGGAGGGGAGACTAATTATAACAGCAACTATATATATATATATATATATATATATATATATATATATATATATACATATATATATGCTACGTTGATTTTTGTTTCTCCTTTTGTGCCATATGAACTCTTATGAACTCTTTTTAAAGAATCTTCGAAATAACTTTTCTAAAAAAATTTTTAAAAATAGGGAAAAAAAGAATAAAAATTTTTTTCCTGGCTGTGATCTAAGATCTAAACTAGTTAAAGAAGTTCAAAATTCGAAAAAAAACATTACAAAGATATATTATTCCTGTTTTTCTTATCATTTTTCTTCAACCTATATATATATATATATATATATATATATATATATATATATATATATATATAGACATCAGACAAATCATTATTATTCACTGATGTGCTTCGACAGGTGTTCTCATCTTGATTGTCACATAATTTCGGCCTGAAGACATAACTCTAAGCACACCAGGGAATTATAATGATAATTCCTCATCTCTGACATTCAGGAAAAAATTCAGGCAAATCATATTTTACTTTTCAATTGTTTTTTTTTTTTTTAAATTTCTATTTTTTATTTTTCATTTTTCATTTATTTTTTGTATTATTATTAATCTTTGGTCAAAACTTTCTCACTTCGAAACTCCACGTTAAATAATTATAGTGTTGCATTTTTCATTCGAAAATAATCATTTTTATCTTCATGTATTTTTAAAAAACATTTTTATATTCTTTTAAATGTTATGATTTTTGCCGTGTGTAGTTATTTCCTAAACCCCGCCTAAGTTTGACTCGAGGTCAGTAGAATGAAGAATTGTACTCGCAACCAATGGTATGCAAGCCTCCGCGAAACGCCCACCTGGTTAGGATCGAAGTCACTAACCAGTAGTTATTTACTAAACCTAGTTTGACACAAGGCCACAATTAAGTGTATTCAGAAATATTAAGGTTATGTAGTTTGTGTATTTACTCAATTCCTATTAAATGCATACTATAATATTTAGCAGTCCCCTCTATACCCACATTAGGGTTGGGGGGATTTCCTCGTACTGGTGAATGGTGGCAAAACTTGTCCAATTCCGTCGGCATTTTCTCTTAGAGGAAACAGGTATTAACTCTGAGTATTAATTCTTAATGCAATGAAGGAGGAGCTCTAGTTGGCGGCAGACAATCCCCCTCAAGCTGAGTCAGTTAATTTATTCTCGGTCAGATAACTAGGGGACGTCGTCTTTGGGAGATAATTACCAACTATCAAGACAATACACTCCTTTCTCAGCGAAATCGAAAAAAACAATGGAAGTTGATCGTGATCATTTGAGATTTAGGGGGAAACCACTTGGGGAACGAAGGAGACGTTGCATACTTTTGATAAAATGCGTGACTTAGATCGATGGCAGAATCTTTTTTCTTCTTTTACAACAGAAATATTCAACAATCGTCTTACGTTCTCTTAAATTCCCTTAGGAATATATGAACGCACTAAAAATGGTTTGTAGGAAATTTCGCAAGGAAACCCTTTAAATGGCGATTTGGATTTTATGGATTTTAAAATTTATCTATTTATTTTTGGATGAAGACTTGTCAACAATTTTTATAAATTTTTAATTAATATTTTTTCTTTATCTAAATTTTGAAAGTTTTTTTTTGTTTTTTTTACTCATAAACCATTGAAGATTTTATGTTAAGATTCTGGTCACCATTTTAGGTGTTTAGTTCCCTTCTAGGTAAATTTAAGTCTGTATTTAGCTTGGATTTAGTTCAGTTGGTTAATTGTTATTCAGTTCCTTGTAGCAGAAAGTTTGTAGTATTCTTTGAAATCCTAGGTAGAAAATAGTGTAGTACCAGTAGATGCTCCTCGTAGCAGAAAGTCTGTAGAATTCCTTGTTATCGTCCTCTCTAGATCACAGAAAGTTCAATTTGCAATTGATTTCAGGACAATTACCAACGACCTTAAATGCATTCTATCTTGTTTCTGATTGGCTAATTTTTACTGGAAATGCTCCTAATGTTGGGAAAGTTCATAAATATGAGTGGGAATTTGGCATACATCAAGATAATCTAATACGGTATCTTAACGAAAGTAAGGGAACTGCACGCATCAAAAAAATGCAGGATAAGATCTCGGGGGGAACTGGGAGCGTGAGTTCAAATCTCACCTGGAGTTTATGTTTTTTCCACAAATTTTAGATACGAGTTAAGTTTAAGTAGCCCAGTCAGTAACCAACACCGTGAAATTTTGAAGGTGTTTACCCTATACCTACGCACTGTCCCCGGTTTTGTAAGTTTTCTTCACTGTTATATTTATTGTTACTTATCCTTTAATATCAAGAATTAGGCTGAACAAGTTTTTAATTTAAGAGAAAATTATATGAGAGTTAAAATATTTTTATCTGAAAACATGACTTTTCGGGCGAAAACTTCAAAATTTTACGGTTGATGAGGTTCGCCTTTCGCTCGTGATAAAATGTTGCATACATTAGTTTTTTTATGAATTGAAACAGAATCGGGGAATAGGAGCTAAAATTTTAGAAAGCTGAAAAATATGAGCCAGCTTAATGCATATCTAATGTATATGATGTACTGTATTTTCCCAATCCTGTTCATAGAACAGAATAGAGACAATTAGTCTCCAACTTTCTTACCAGTTGTTACACATCGCCTTAAAAGACATTGTAAGTTTCATATATAATGAATTTCTGTTGTTTGTTCATGGAAATTTTGTGCATTTAATTTGTTTAGGACATAACCTCAGATTAGAAGATTAAAAAAAAACTTGGAATACTAAATTCATACCAAGGAGGGATGAATTCCAATATGGAAGATCCCACAGACAAAAACACTGTAACAGGAAAACTGATGTTTTATAGAAGAATGATCCAAAATTCTGTTTTCTTTCTTTTGATACTTTTTTTTATCCTGTCTGTATCTGTTACTTATATTATGTTAATGTGAATTAATTATGTATATTGTTAATGTAAGTTAATGTCTTGCTGAATATTAACTCTCTCTCTCTCTCTCTCTCTCTCTCTCTCTCTCTCTTCATTCTCACTTTGACTAATTACTTCTTCTCTTCATAACAAGTGTCATTTCAAGTTGATATGTATTTTCTTTTTTTTTAATAAAAATAAAACATAATTTCTGTTTTGGGGGGGAAAGTGTTAAAACAACAAGAACTACACATTTTCTACTTAGAAATAAGTTTATTTTTATATTTTCTGTTTCAATCATTTTTTTAAAATGTTTTTTGTTCAATCTTTGTTGTCTATTCTGTAACCTCCAAATTTCCCAACTTACTGAGTGGTTTAAAAAGAACTTTTAAACCTAATAATAAATATATATATATACACAAATATATTATTAGCATTTCCAGTTGATTCTTTTTATTTGAGCTTATGATTTGACCACATTAGTTATATAGAGATCTATTAACAGAGTATTCAGTGTTAGGGTATCTATAGATGCCCTAATACATTATAAGGACTTAGTGTTGGTTTCATACTAATATCTCCTAATTCTTATAGTATCAATACTGTATTTCCCTACTCTCTTTTTTTATTTATTTCTTTCTTTCCTTCTTATTATATGTTTTGTGTAGCATGTTCTTTTTCTTCCCTTTCTTACTTTCTAATAAAAACGGAATGGTTCATCATTTAGCTGAGGAGACGACACTCATAATAAATCAAATTCGGTGGATAAGCAACACCAGATATTCAGGATTTATATTTATACATGTAATCTTAGTTGATTTTGGTGGTCTCATTTTTAATATTGCAAGATGATAACGTACATATATTTTTAGGAACACCACTATTACTTTATAGATTGTTAATATGAGCTCATTCCTTGCTGAATATTCAGTGTTAGGGTATCTATAGATGCCCTAATACATTATAAGGACTTAGTGTTGGTTTCATACTAATATCTACTAATTCTTATAGTATTAATACTGTCTTTATCTTAATGACTGATTTCTTTTCAAATTCCCCTTCATTACAATGTGATTCTAAATGATATCCAGAAGACACAATTGAATCAATGAATTTCTAAGATTTATTCATTTCTACCTCTTTACTAATCTCTGTCTTTCCTGGAAGACGTTTATTGGCCTCACCATTTCTTTAAGATAGGGACGACCTTGAAATCTTGAAGCAGATTAATCATATTACAATTTAATGATAAAAGATGTTTCTTTTGTTATCTTTCCAACATTGAGCGATAACAATTTTTTGTTCAGTTGGATGCAATCAAAATGCCTTTTGTGAACAACTGATATTTACTAAGGTTAACATAAAACTATATTCTGTATATTGCAAAAGTTTGCAGAATCCACCACAAAATAATAAAAATTAACAAACCGTCATTTGGCTATTATAAATTTATTTCGACCAGAACTCAACAAATGAGCCAAGTTTCATCAGACAGCCAACTACATAATGACCAAGAAGACAAACTAGAATAGAGAAAATATTTGTTCCCTTTTCTTTCTCTTTTTTTACAAGACCAGTAAAACCTCTCCTCTTCAAACACACCCATATAAAACTCTCTATTTGATGACAATAATAACAATAACAGAAAAGCAATCAAATACATTAAAAAAAATAAACATTAAAAAATTGTCTGACAGGAAATGTACATTTAGATACAATGTAACCATAACTTCCTGTTTAACAGGTTTGTAGTAGAAATGCCCCTCTCTTAGACTGGTTACCTAACCAAGGATAAAGATCCCAGTCTATTATTTACCCATAGCTGGAGGTAAATAGTTGGATGCATGCCTTTCCCAACAGTATTAGCACTAAAATACAAACAGCCTTATTTAGATTTTGAACTCGGGTTGACATGTCCATTAACTATGATGATAACCATTACACCATACGCTTTTATTCTTTTATTATAGGAAAAAAACTGATAAAATAAAAAAACATGTAGTAACCTATGTTGAACAGTTAATATTTCCGAGCAAAGTATTTGTTTTTTTTATTACACTTGTCTAGACTCTGGAAGGTAACGACTTTTTGTTGTAAAGGAAGATATTTCCCTACAAGAAAGTTGAACTCGTTCAAAGAAACACTTAAATAATACGAGGGTATTAGTCGAGTAGTCGAGTAGTAGCTAGTCTTCCTACAGAGATTGTCATTACTGTGTTGAAGAGCTGCACGTCGGTCTCTATCTTATTAAAATCTTTTGTAACAAATTGTAATCAAATGATGTTAACATTTCTTCCGGATTTTAATGTTGTTTATTGATGACACAGTCACAACAATTTTGCAGAAATGATCGTTGAATTTTTGTTTCCAAATTATTTTTCTTAATTCTTTCAGATGATCTATGATGGTTATTTTCATCTTTTTTTTTTAAATAATATTCCCCAGATTCTTTATCAGATTATCATCGAGAAGGTTGGTCAGCAATTCCAAAAACTCCTCAATCCATTTTTAAACGTCAAGCAGTCGGGCACCAAGTAAGATTTTTGAATTAAAAAAATGGTGCTAGTTCTTATCTTCATGAAGGCAGATGCAAACTCAAAGACAACTAAATCTCTGAAGTGATAGTCACTTTTAGTTCTTGAAAACAGAGAAGCAACCAAAACCATACGTGTAGAAGAACAGTAGTGGCACTTTTTTCAATCTAAAAAAAATTGCATTCTTTTATTATATGCAAAAACTTAGGAAATATATAGTAACCTAAGCTGAAAAGTTTACATGTAAAGGCAAAGTATTTGTTTTTATTCAGACTTGTCTTGACTCTGAAAATTAACTATTCTGAAGTCTTTTGCACAAAAAGACTTCAGAATAGTTAATTTTCAAGATCGTTGAATTTTTGTTTCCAAATTGTTTTTCTTAATTCTTTCAAATGAACTTCAGTGATGATTTTCATTGGTGCCATCTTTCTTTTAATAATATTCCACATATTCTGTATGAGATTATCATCCAGAAAGTTGAACAACAATTCCAAGAACTCCTCAATCTATTCTTACACTCCCAGCAGTAACGGCACCGAATAGCATTCCTGAATAAAAAGAATGGTGCAAGTTCTTATCTTCATGAAGGTTTGCAGATGTGAACTCCAAGACACACATGCACCTCATTCATTTGATAATCACTTTTGGTTAAAAAAAATATAATTCTTCTCAACCAACACCATCACAACAGAAGCAACCCGAAATCATAAGTATAGGTTTGTGAAACATCAGATATTTGCTGTTGTATATCTCATCAATGGAAATATATCTCTGATAAGGCATCAATTCTTTCAAGCGATTCTGAAATTAATATTCAGATTAAATTAGATTAAATTCTAATTAGATTAGTTTTTTTTTTTGTTTTTTTTGTTATAAGAAAGAAACTTCTTTCTGGTTGAGACTTGGAACTTTTGAACGATCCTTGTATATAAAGGAAGAGAAGGAAAGAAAGATGGACAATATATCTACTTTCCGAACACCCCGATCCGATGGCCCTCATCTCTGACACATGAAACCGTCTTCTCTCTCTCTCTCTCTCTCTCTCTCTCTCTCTCTCTCTCTCTCTCTCTCTCTCTCTCTCTCTCTCTCTCTCTCTCTCTCTCGTTAGTGGGAAGAAGAGTAGACGAAAGAAATTAGTTTAAGATACGAAACCATTTCGCTTTATCCCTCTCTTTCTTTTTCCTGTCTCTGTCTCTAGGAAATAAGAGTAGACGAAAGAGATGTTTAAAATACGAAGCCATTAACCCCCCTCTCTCTCTCTCTCTCTCTCTCTCTCTCTCTCTCTCTCTCTCTCGATGGAAGATGAGAGCACGAAAGAAAGATGACATAAAGATGACATGAAGAGGACAGTTACGAGTCTTTTAATATCAGCACCGAGTGACAGATAATAAAATGAAGGAAAAGTGTGAATCGGACAGGGGTGGGGTGGGGGAGTGAAGGGTGAAGGACACTACATGAAATAGGATTCAAATGATCTAAGTCTAAGAAGAAAAATCTCATTGACATTAAGAAAAGAAATGAAAAGGAGGCAAAACTGGAGAGTGCTAAAAGGGGGGTGGGGTAACCGTGTTGACTTGCAAAAAAAATTTAGTATTTACAGATGAGAAATGTTTCAAGTTTGATGGACCGATGAATCGTGAAGAGGGATGAGAGGGAGACCTATTGTTCTGGGGGGGGTTATTGTTTGAAGTCTGGTCTTTTCCAATAGAAATTCTTGGCTTGAGATGTTGCAAAGACGTCTGAACAGCTCTAGTTACAAAGAACAAAGCTCTATCATACGTACAAAAGGAGTTTGGAAATGATTTCATTTTGAACAAGATAACTTCATCCCTGCTGCCAAAAACAGTGAAACAATGGAAGTGTAAGGCAGAAATTATTATTTCTGCAGAATTCATGGACTTAAAAGGGTCACAGGTCTGTTGGATGGTGGTGGGTTACATAAGGAATAGGCATAGCCTATCATCTGTTTAACCACCGTTTTCTAACACATATATGATAAAAAGGGTTGGGGAATAGGGTCAGGACAATCATATAGGTGCTAGGACTTGACATGATCAACCGATTCATCGGCGGGGTCTCTCCAATCGCCCGTCGAGCCTTAGTAAGAGCCAAAGTGAGTGTTCCATATGAACTGCTCAGTCACCAAGATTCAGTCAAGTATCACGGGTCGCCACTCACAGCTAATAGGTGGCCCTATTCGGGAGTGGGGGGAGGACTTACCTCTCTGAAGAGGTACAGTCGGTGTATTCTTGGTCCTGGTAAGAAATATGACCAGAGACAAGGGACATATTACCAAATTTTAGGAAAATGTTAGTGCCGATAATTATTCTGCGACGTGTCATTAGAAAAGTAGTTTGTCTGGACTGCAGGTTCAATCCTGGCCAAGGACACCAGTAACATAGAATAATAATTAACACAGCTTAACGTCTCTACCCCAGAATGAGAACAGGATACCCCCGTGGATTGAATAAAGGGTTAGGTTCAAAGTTCCGTGATGGCTCCCGATTACGACAAGAAGGTTCCCGAGTCCGAGAAGAAGGTTCCCGAGTCTGAGAAGGTTCCCGAGTCCGACAAGAAATACCTGAAGAAGGCCGGAGGGCACATCGGCCGAAACGTTGTACAGATAACAATGAAGATGAGGCTAATAGTCTGAATAACGCAGATAATACTAATCATCAAGCTTTATCTCAAATATTCAGAGAAATATTATTATTATTCATTATAACCTCTGATTACTGTTTGCTATTGAATTACGTGCAGTGGTAATGAAGGAGATTATGCTAAAATCTATTAATAATAGAGATTCGTTTTGTTTCTGTCTGTAACCGAAACTACGTCATTGCTTTCGTCACAAATCCTCATGGATTGTGTAAGTTTATCCATGAGTATTAAATTCATATTCAAAATCCTTGATACGTAGAATTTGAGTATGCGACATTAAACGGGCCACATTGTTTTTCAAAACAAGTTTTAATAAATACATGTCCGGTATTATATATTTATTAATATTTTGTTAATTACTTTTTACTCTCGTCCTTTTTTTTTCAGTAACTAAAAAGTTTACAAATAACAAAATACCTACGATTTTGTGTATAATTTATGTGGAAAATATTCAAAATAATTATGACATTAATAATCAATAGATGCATGCAACATTTTATTTGAGGGGGACAAAACTAAGTTTCCATTTCAAATTGTTTTATTTATTCATTTTCTTACTCCTTTGATAAATTTAATCTTACTTATAATACAAGAATGGAGATTAGGTCTCTATTTGTATGTAATCGAAACTACGTCACTGCTTTCGTCACATTACCCAAAATCGTCATAACATAGAATAAATATATTCAAAAGTTGAACATGCAACCATAGACGGTTCTCATAGTTTTTAAAAAACAAGTTTAAATAAATAAATAGTAGTAGTAGTAGTAGTAGTAAGTAATAATAATAATAATAATAATACTGAGGAGACTTGCTGTCACTCAGACTCCAGTGAAAGACCATCAGCTAATGCTGATGTGAAAACTCAAAAGGAGCAAATAATAATAATAATAATTCCATTTCGGATAATAGACTTCGATCCATTTACTTCGACTGTTAACGTTTAGAAATGCATATGAGTATCTACATGTATGTATTCAGAAATACGTACGTGTATATATATATATATATATATATATATATATATATATATATATATATATATATGTAGTCAGGTCGCCCAAAGCGCTACAGGTACTATGTAATCCAGTACTACCTGTTTCATAGTCGGATCATCGGCTACTAAACCAGTAAGAACTCATAAGTGACATTCTTCTGTAGACACCTACACATAAACACACCAGTGTAGGCAAAAACCTACTTCAAATAGTGCTGTGCAGAAGACCTGCCAGGATTGATAACCGATAGGGGCTGGTGGCGAGAGACAGGGAGAGGGAGAGAGAGAGAGAAAGAAAGAGAGAGAGAGAGAGAATCATGGGTATCCGGGCTAACAGCATGGCCTGATGATGATAATGATGATTGGTTGTTTTTGGTTGAACGTTTTGTTTTACGGCATATCAACCCATTTCGGGTCATTTAATGCCAAATCAAGCCATTTTGATATTCGGTTTCTTACAGTACCTGCTGTTGCTTAAATGGTCACTCATTAAGTAATTAAACGGGCTAATCGCTGTTTAACTTCGGTGATCTAGCGGGAACCAGTGCTCCCAACGGGATTTGGCCGTAAACTATGATGAAGATGATTGCTCTAGCGTGTCGTTTGTCAGCATTGATAACAGGAAGATGAGTGGACAAGCCATGGTTAATACAGCTGCCAATCAACGAAATTCATTCGTGCGAATCGGGCCAGTGAAAGATGGTCAACGGGAAAGCATTCTCCTGACAATAACGCATTTTTGACTGTCGTGAAAAACAGAGCTGCCTTAGCTGATTCAGATCATTGCGGGCGCCGCATACAGACACTTGTTCGTCACCGGGAATTGTGACGATTGGAAAATAGTGTTTTAGAGCTGAAAACTTTCTTTATCCCTCCGTGTGTCATTTATTTGACAGAGAGTAAAATCTTTAAAGTTTTGGTCTAGCGAATACGGTTGACAACTGACTAAGATAAAAATGAAAAAGAAAATTGTGTTTATATTGCTTCCAGGTAATGAAATAGAAAATTAAGGGAAAGAAAAAAAAAATTTTTAAAATAAAAAAGAAAAAAGAAAAAGAAAAAAGGGAAAGAAAAAAAGAAAAAGAAAAAGAAAAAAAGAAAAAAGTTTTTAAAAAAAAGAAAAGAAAAGAAAAAATTAGTCAAAAACTCCCAATCATTTCGATAAATGATCGTCTGTTCAAGAGTGTCTCCGAAAATCAAGATAAAAAAAAAAAAACATTTTTTGTCGATTTCTCTAAAATGAAACCAATGAATAAATAAATAAATAAATAAATAAACTTTTTCTCGCGTCAGAAATTACTGTTGTAGTCGTTTGATGTTTGGCACGCAAGAGAGAGAGAGAGAAGAGAGAGAGAGAGAGAGAGAGAGAGAGAGATACAGACAGACAGAGACAGGAAATTAGCGCCATGCTTAACAAAGTCAACGAACAATGCTGTTTATTTTGACTAGAGCTCTTGTCACCTCGGCCTGTTTGCAGACATCGCTTCCGGATGTTCAGCCATTGTCTGCTTTATGTTTCACCAACAATAGATAAGAAAGATGCGGCGTTCAAGTCTTAATTACTTGCCCCACCCACCCCCGGTTTTTACCCCATCCTCAAAAGAGGGACAATAAAACAGGTTTTTATTAAAGTCTTCTCTTCTAATTAATTTCAGTTCATTTGAGTTGGGATCGAACCAATAAATAAAAAGATAAATACGACAAATGCTCCAAAAATCAGCGTCTCCAATTTATTTCTGCAGAAACTGCAAGATACAGGGCGAACCCCCCCCCCTTTTGGCGTCGTGAGTAATGCGAATTCGAACTCCAGTCGGGCTATTCCGTTCGCTTTCGGACTAATACCCTTTGGGAAAAGGTATGAACCTCCTCACCCCTCCCCCTACTAGCACTACTACCATTCTTCTATAAGGATGGCTTTGACATTAAATAACCGATGAAGGTTGATATGCCATTAAACTAGGAGACCAAACCAAAGCATGATACACCAGTGGTTCTCAACCGGAGAATATATGGTTTCTGGGGTACATTTAAGATTTTCGGGTCCATGCAAGAAAAATTATAGATTTGAGGTAAATGGTAGTAATTTAGTTGTCAATGAATTTTTTGTTTGTTTTAGACGTGAATATTGCAAGAAATATGCAGGTTTTTTTTAAATCTAACGCTTAATATAGTTCAATATAGTTGTTATTATGTCGCGAACATTTAAGACAAGGGAGATAACTATTCTAAGTTCATGCTGAATCTGGTTTCAGTCGCATTCTAACTTCCTGTCAAAAGCTCCTAACTGTACCAACTCGACATTGAAATGCAGAAGACGAAATACTATTTTTACGACATGTCAACTCGCCTAGGGTTATTTTATGCCTAGAATATGACATCATTTTAGGTTGGTTCCGTGAAGATTTTCAAAATGGCGGCTGAAAACCACTATTTTTTCAAAGAAAATTAATAATTATAGGAGTTACAGTGATGTAATATGTCAAATTATATCTTTTCTGGTTCACAGAATATGAAAATATATTAATTTTAATAATTTAACTAACTCATTTATTTTCATTAGGTATTCTAAGTGAAAATTATTCAATTACGTCCTGATTTTTATGCTATTTTGTACTGGAGTATCGTAAATTTCAAATAGTCATTTTAATATATCATTTATATCTGTCAATGTATGAGAAAGTCAGATATGACATAGCCAGAGTCATACAATGAATGTGATCTAGTTCCCTAAAGTAGTAACCAAGTCTAAAATGACAAAGAAAATCAAGAAGTGAAAGCATAAAAAAACGTTTTGATTCTACATAGACGGAGATTAAGGAATTCAAACCTACATGAAAATTATCTCCTGGGTCTGTGGTGTATGTTGCATTTATAAAGATGATTATGAATGGTTCAATATTTTACAGAAAGCTTAGAATCTTAAAACAGCAGTGCTAAATCTAAAAACCTTTGGTATGCAAAAGCATTTGAATTCAAACATCTCTTACTTAATATTCCTATGATATTTTTTATAAGGATCCATCTTTCAAATCCAAAGGATGAAGACTTTAATGTCAAAATGACACCTGACGGTCGGGTATTTATGGAAGAACTGTTTCAGAGCTTACAAAGCAGTTTGCATCATCACAGTTCCTAAAGATTGGATAAGGATGAAGAAGAGAAGGGCAGTCGAGAATGTTCTGCAAAGAAAGAGTTTCTTGCAACAAAGGAAAAGAAATAAAAACAGTAAGAACTAAATCAAATGATGATTGTTATCTGTTTTTGATGAAAACTGTGAAATTAGATGGAATTTCCAGGACAGTGAGCAATCTACATAAAAACGAATTCTATTTATGAATAGAAAACTTTATGTTGCTCAGGTTGGCGAAAATGACACCGCCACCAGTTGTGTTCTTGCATTCCCTGGATGTGAAGGTTAGGAATGAGCCTGTAATTCGTTGTTTGGTCCTGTGTTTATTAGAATTCACAGCTTTCCCAAATAAAGTTTGCAGAATATTTGCCAATGTAGCCATATGATATTTGGTTAACAGTGGCATTCATTCACGATGACATAAACGTAGGCAGTGAATCAGATCACAAACTGTGTAGTATTCAGAGCAGGGATGAAGAATTTGAGATCTATGGCTTTGATATTCATAGAAGTCTGATCTATATGCTCCCCGGTTGTCAAAAAATCATGCATTATCCGGAAGATGGATCTTACCTGAATCTTGAACATGTTACACAACAATTGTGCAACAAGCTGGTCGAAGTCATTACAACAGGGCTTGATGACATTATAAAGGCGGCTGTCTATCATCACTACGATGTCAAAACGGACCATACAACACTTACAACTGGCTATGGTGAGAATCTAAGCCACTCAATGGAAGACGGGACAAAAAAAATATTATTACAAACTGAGGCGGATCTTTCTAATTGTTATGTTGATGACCTTAAAAGTCAAATTGAATTTTGATGTCTGATCAAGCAGCTGACTGAAAATTCTTTCTTGATAATCTGGGAATAGACCATGATAAGCAAATAAGATTATGTGTTTATATTGTGTGTGGATCATGGGCAAAATCTACAAAAACACTGAGCCGAAGATTAGGATTTAAAAATTATTATTGGTCACTGCTGGTGAGAAAGCCTGGAACTTCTGTTTATTGAACTTATTGCTATTGCTAAATTACTTTCCCCAAGTCATGCAGCACACCCTGTTTACAATGATTATAGACAGTAGATGGAAGGAAACAATGTTCAACATGAGGGATTCAAAAGTTTTGTATCAAACAGATTTGGGCATATTGCAGACTTGGCAAACTTATTTGTGGCACATCAGAAGAATATACAAGTTTAATTTGATTACATAATTGGTATCAACAGCAACAAGTTAGTGCTTGCCATTTCTACATACACTCAGAATGAGTAGTTTGTCCTGTGTCGGGAAATCTACAGGATGATGGGAGACATCCTCATATTCCCTCTGATGCACTTTCTGGGGATTGATGAAATAGCCACCAATGACATGCCACTTGACAGAAATTGAACAGGGGTGAAAGTTTTCTTTGAAACCCAATTGATTGTTCTCGATGAATTAAAGGATGTAAAATAAGGTGAACCAAATGGAATTGAAAAGCTGAAAGCTGCAGTAATGGAGAAAGTTATTGATGTTGTTAAGAAAAAAAACCTTTGGAGGTAGAACACTTCTAGCAAGATGATAATGGTGACAGAGAGGCACTACAGTAAGCACTTCTCACAAACTTATGATGTGAATCCTAAATTTGATAACCAAATCAGGACAAATCTGTGAGTCAAGTGACTAATTTATATGGAAATTTCTTATGTGTGGAAGATAACTATTGCAAACTTCATGTGTAATTGGTGATATCTCTGGGCAAAAACGTCACTAATCTTATTATAATTTTCTTTTTTTACATGATAAAGAAATTAAAGCTGTTTAAATCAATAAAATGAATGTATTTTCATATTCTGTGACTAAGAAAAACCTATGATTAGACATATTACACCATTATTTAGCCATATATTGTCCTTTTCTTTAACAAAAACAAGGATTTCCAGCAGCCTTTTTGAAAATCCTCACGGAACCAACCTAAAATGACATCCTAGGTCAATTATCTCAACTGAATCGTAATCACCAGCAAAATTGGCCATAGAAAATCACCTGATCAATTTTTTTAGAAAAAAGTATTAATTTGCCCATCCTACTCATAATGCCCAAAGCTTCCCTTTTCTTTTCTTTTTTGTTGTTGCTATGTTTGTTCGCAAACGTATGAGACCAAGTGAATTTCTAGTTCAATCCTCTTACAAGACCAGGCAGGAGGGGGTCAATAGAGTCAGATGAAGAGTCGCTATTCAGTAGTAATGTATCCGCAAAGCTAGCTTATTAAACATTACACAACGATGGGACGCCCACATAATCAATATATATATAGGATGGAAAGGTTAGAAAAATAGCAAAAGGTGTTTTCATATGCTAAAACGTTTAAAATTAACTCTCCATTATATATATATATATAATGGAGAGTTAATGTTAAAGTTTTAGCATATGAAGGTGCTCCATGCTAAAACAGCAGAGCAGAGTTAAAATGAGAGATATTATGGTGTAGTATGACCGATTTTTTATCCTTTTCCTTTACCAAATATATTCATCTTTAATTGAAGATTGAGCGCTCAACTTGGACCAGAATAACTTTTACATTCTTTTGTTAAATCGAATTTTGTTAATTCCACCTTAGAATTATCCTAACAACAACTAACCTGGTGATTATATACAGTGTGTTCGGGATAAATTTGCCATACATATATTTGGTTATATTTAAAAGCTTGGACCCTTCTTCATTCATATACGAAATGACAGATAGAATGGATGACTGGAACCCACCTGAATCATGGAAGAGAATAACTTTTATCAAGATGATCTGCACCGGCCATCAAAATAAGGAGATTATGGTTGCTGCCCAATGCTCATTGAACACTGTAAAAACATTAGGCATTAGTTGCTAAACACTGTAGTCAAGGTTTGGGTAACAAGGGTAGCCAATGGTAGGCCATATGTATGACAGCAGGATTCGGATCCCTGTCCTACCCATGGGAGAAAAATGGTTGTTTTCGAATTTCTACGACTACACCATTCCCAATGTTTGGCCTCCGAACTCCCCAGATCTTAACCCCATGGATTATTATGTATGCGGTACTGTTGAGAAAGACACTAATCGCCGTACCAGTACTACAAAAGCCCAGTTAATCCACAAAATTAAGGTAGTTTTTGAGACCCTTCCTAGGGAAACTGTTAACATTAACTTGCTCTAGGTTCCGGAGAAGGATTGAGGCTGCGATCGACGCTAATGGCGGTTATTTTGAGTGAAACTTGTTGAGAGTAGTATAATTTGCGTGCATGTTGAATTCCTTTACAATCCATTAAATTTTGTACCGCCCTGTCGGCTGGGGCGTTAGAATGCACTGACTGCACCTCTGCAGAGGGGTAAGACTCCCCAATAGGGCCACCTGTTGGCCGTGGGTGGCGACCCGTGATGCTTAAGGATAAAGCTCAGGTGGATGAGCAGTTCATGACATGCAATACTCCACTTTGGCCTTATCTTGGGCTAGACGGGCGGTCGGGAGGCCCCCTCCGATCAATCGGCTGGTCACGTCAAGCCCTAGCACCTATATGATTTTCCCAACCCTATTGCCCTTATGGCAAGTCCCAAACCCTTTTTATCATATGGGTGCTAGAAGGCAGTGGCTGCGGGTCTACATGTCCTGGGAATGACGTTAAACTATCTGATGGTGAGGTTCCAGTTTTGGAGGTTTGGGGAATGTGGAGCACCCCTTCATCACCATTGCTCCCTGGTCCACTCTGACCCGGAGTGGTAGTACCTGTTAGGGTCCCATCTATAGGTTAAATAGAAAAATGTATTTATAAAAAAATTGTATTATTCATTAAGAATTGATTTATTTCAAAACTTTATCGGCATTAAATGACCCACTGAGGTTGATATGCCGTAAAACAAAACAAAACAAACAAACAAAATTAAATTTTGTAGTTACCAAGCACTTGGTAATATATATATATATATATATATATATATATATATATATATATAATATAGTTTTCGAAATAAACAGGCAGAAATTGAACCATTGTTTATCATTGCTACAAATTTGAATGAAGCTTCAATGGCTTAGACACACATAGGAAGTGATTATTTTATTTGATCATTGTTGGTAAAGTTCCCTTAGATGTAGTGAAAAGTAATTAGTAAAAAAACTATTCACAAATTAGGAAAAAACAAAAGAAAAGAAAATTCTAAGAAATTTTCAATATTTTGTTATCATTTAATGCTGGAAAGATAACGAAAGAAACATATTTTATCATCAAATTGTAATATGATTATCTGCTTCTAGATTGTAATACGATAATTCAGTTTCAAGATTTCAAGGTCGTCCCTATCTTAAAGGAATGGTGAGGCCAATAAACGTCTTCCAGGAAAGACAGAGATTAGTAAAGAGGTAGAAATGAATAAATCTTAGAAATTCATTGATTCAATTGTGTCTTCTGGATATCATTTAGAATCACATTGTAATGAAGGGGAATTTGAAAAGAAATCAGTCATTAAGATTTCATTATCTAAATAAAGACAGTATTAATACTATTAGAATTAGTAGATATTAGTATAAAACCAACACTAAGTCCTTATAATGTATTAGGGCATCTATAGATACCCTAACACTGAATATTCAGCAAGGAATGAGCTCATATTAACAATCTATAAAGTAATAGTGGTGTTCCTAAAAATATATGTACGTTATCATCTTGCAATATTAAAAATGAGACCACCAAAATCAACTAAGATTACATGTATAAATATAAATCCTGAATATCTGGTGTTGCTTATCCACCGAATTTGATTTATTATGAGTGTCGTCTCCTCAGCTAAATGATGAACCATTCCGTTTTTATTAGAAAGTAAGAAAGGGAAGAAAAAGAACATGCTACACAGAAACAGGAGAAGGAGGAGGAGGAGGTAAGTAAGAGAGAGAGAGAGTTAATATTCAATAAGGAATTAACTCAATATACATAATTAATTCAAATTAACATAATATAAATAACATCTAATAACAGAAACAAGCAGGATACCCATTTCTTAAGCAAGTTAAATGCACAAAAAGTTCCATGAACAAACAACAGAAATTCATTATATGAAACTTACAATGTCTTTTAAGGCGATGTGTAACAACTGGTAAGAAAGTTGGAGACTAATTGTCTCTATTCTGCTTCATGAACAGAGCTGGAAAAATATATTCTTTTTCGCTCAACTAGCGAGGGTCGAACCTAGACAGGTCTTGTCCCTTCAAAGAAAGGAGATGAAAGAGAAAGGTTCAAAGAGCTGAATTTTCACGTGACCAACGGGCACTTGACGTGGTAAGCCACGCATACAATCCAAGGGAAGTCAGTCATGTTTGTCTCCCAGCAATATTATTGTAGTGGTTACCATTTATTGGTAACATTTGGTGCAAGTAGTTGGTATTTCTTCATTGGTTGGTCGGATGGAATGTTCAACTGGATGGCATTCTTGTTGTTCTTCGAGTCTGCAAATTACTTTAATAACGAACACAAGACGTTCTTGTTTTTTCTGAGCTCATTTATCTTATCCCAAGTTAAAAAAATGTTTTAAATTAAAAAAAAATGAAGAACAAACACTCCTTACACCCGTTCACTCCAATCAATCAGCCCAAACTGCCAACTCAACTCTCTCTTTCTCTCACTGCCTGTTAGCATCCATCGACCAATCAGAGAACGACAGGTAGCTTTTCATAAGTCATCCCAAAAATTATACTAACTTTCCATTCTTATCTACAATATTTGGCTTTTCCATCTCCTTATATTATAAATGTTCATTTAAAAAATAAAGTAAATAAATAACGTCACTTTTGATCCTTATCAACTGTACATTCAGCGCACGTGTTTAAATCGAAAATTAATTTAGCTATTTATTTATTGGCTGAAAGTAAAAATTAATTGGTTTGAAAATGTGAGAAACTATAGGTAACCAAGTGTCGTTGACTTCGTGTCTACGCTACCTTGACTTATAGTTTTTTTTTTTGTTTGTTTTTGTTTTTTTTTTTGAGGGGGTCAGGTTTATTTTGAAATAATCAAATATCTGAAACTATCATGCTATAATTCAACAAAAGATTTAATAATGTTAGGAATATCAAAAAGGTTAGGTTATTTTGTTTTACGGCATCTCAAACCTTTTCAGGTGATGTAATGCCGAATCAAGTTATTTTGATAAACAAACAATATTCAATTCAAGAATAAAGTGAATAAAGAACGTCACTTCTGATCATCGGTGCATTCGGTTCACGTGTTTAAATAGAAAATTAATTTGGCTAATTATTTTATTCAGAAAGTTAACTTTAACTGAAATATTTTGTTAAAATGGAAAGCGAAGAAAAGTAAAAAAAATGATCTTAACTGAACTGATACTTTTAATAAATAATGAATTAAATCCGTTGGGTCACAACATTTTTCAGAGATCAGGAAAAGTTCAAACTAATTTCAGTTTCACATCGAACTGAAAGTTTATTTTGAGATTTAAATATTTCTATGCATTCGAGTTATTCATATTTCAAGAAAAAATAGTTGATTGTTTTTAAATGATTTCACTACATTCTTAGAATATTGGATTAGAAATTAAACACAATATATACAATTTGTGTCAAAAAAAGATCGAGATTTTTTGTACTTTTTGACACACCATGTATTTTGAAAAAAATTATTATTTTTTCCAGAATACAAGGTGTGTCAAAGAAGTACCAAGTTTAAAGCTGTATTTACCAAGATAGAAATGAAGAATGAATGGAATGTTATTTTTTTTTCAGAATACAAGGTGTGTCTAAAAGTACAAAAATCTCGATACTTGTTTGACACACCTTATATATATATATATATATATATATATATATATATATTGTTGCGAACGACGAGGTTAGTTGTTTTGAATTTTGTATAATAAATAATAAATGTTACCTTATCATCAGGCGTGGTTGCAGTACCATTATTCCGAATTATTTGTTTTAGTGCTATTTCATCAAGTTTGTAATTCCTGTGCATCTGGTTGCGATAGTAAATGTTATTTGAAGAAGTATTTGCTGTAGTATGTTTTTCTTTGTGGCTAGCGTCTATTTTTTGGATGGTCTGTTTGATTTGTTCGTCAATGATGTGATTAGGAAATCCGTTAATGACCAGCGTCTGTTTGATGTTTTTGAGTTCGGAGTAGAATATCGGCTTTGAGGAAGAAATGAGTTTTGCGCGATATATTACGTTTTTTATTATATCTTTTTTATACCTTTCGGGGCACTCACTATTAAAATTTAAAGTAGTTGAGTTAACAGTTACGGGTTTTTTATATGGATATGTTGTAAAAGTGTTTATTGTTAGTGTCGATTAATACATCAAGGAACGAGAGTTGATTTTTATTGTTTAGTTCATATGTGAAATTTAGGACAGAGTTTTTTGGAATGCTTGTTGGAGTTCAATTAGTTCATTTGTGTTGTTGACAAAGACAAGAATATCATCAACTTAGCGAACATAGATAGGGGGCTTTTTTATAATATTAAATATTTTATTTTCAAGGTGGGCCATATAGAAATTACTAAAAGTCGGACCCAAAACAGAACCCATCGAGATACCCTCTTGTTGTACATATAGATTACCGATATATATATATATATATATATATATATATATATATATATATATATATATATATATATGAATCCGAAAATATATAGAAATACAAAATGTTCCAAAAAGATGAATTAATTATACTTATATCGACGTTTAAACGTTTCGGTTTGTATATACCTTCTTCAGGACAATATAATAAAAAGAAGAGAAAAATACTTATTATTTAAAAGGTGGTGGATGTTTTTTTAATGACTTGAGTTGGAAAAATATCGAAAAACGTTCATAATCGTTCATTGATCAGCGTTCAAATTGAATGTTCATGACGTGTAAACGTATATATATATATAGAGAGAGACAGACAGACAGATAGACAAAGACAGAGACAGAGACAGAGAGAGAGCATGTGTCTGTCTGTCTGTCTGTCTGTCTGTCTGTCTGTGTGTGTTATGTTTTTTCCAGGTTTATTTTAAGATAATTAAATATCTTAAAACCATTCATGCTTTAATTTAACAAAAAGATTTAATGGTAATAATGACATTGACAGGGAAATAAATTTAAACAAAAAAAGGTTATTTTGTTTTACGGCATCTCAAACCTTTTCGGGTCATTTAATGCCGAATCAAGTCATTTTGATAAAGAATTGAGATTTTCTTAAGTGTCATGAATATGACATTAAACTACATCTAGTGCTGAGGTTCTAATTTTGGAACTCTGGGAGGTGTGGACTCCCCTTCATCACCATTACCCTCAGGTGCACTCTGACCAGGAGTGGTAGCGACTAACCCTCCAGTTATCGACAAAATAAGTAGAGTAATAAAAATATTAACTTAGTTTTCACCAACCTTTTCTGTATTCTTTGTACTTAATATTCTATCTTCTTTCCTAAAATAAAAGAAGAAACAAAAATCATTTTTACTGGTTAAAGCATCAAATTGGGAATAAAAGAGAGAAATGAAAATTTGTTGACAAAAATATTTCTGTAAAATTTCTATTTCAACGTCAAATGCAAAACCAAAAAATATTAACAAAAATGTTAACAGTTACTCGACCCCTTTGATCTATTTAGACGTTATCAAACGTCCAAGTTAATTTTAATATTGAATCAATAATGAAGGTTTATTTTGAGATAGCTGAATAGTTTAAACCATTCGTGTCTTTCATAATTCAATTCTATTCTATTTTATTGTTGTTTGAGACTAAAAAGGAATAAAAAGGAAATAATTCTTTTCTTAAAGTTAGAATTTTAGATATTGTCATGATTATTAATTCATTGTGTTATGATCTTTTCTTTTAAACATTTTATACCATCGTGGTGTAATGGTTAACAAACTTGTCTCGCAGATCTATTTCTACTGAAGTTCGATCCTGGGTGATTGGATTTTGCAGCATGTTAACCTTTGTTGGATTATTTTATGACATTGTTTTATTCATTTTTGATGGGTATTGAATTTTTTTATTTTTTTAAACTCAGTTTTTTAAACACATTTTTTAAATTATTTTTTCTATTTCACCCATATTTAACCCTAACAGGTAATACCACTCCCGATCGGGGTACTTCATATTCCCCAGAGATCCAGAACTGGAACACCACCATTAAATGCAGTTTAACGTTATACCCAGGACACTTGCTGTATGTCCCATACTCGCGACCTTGTGTCACACCCAACCCGTGGAGAACGGGTTGGGTAAATACTTACTTCTTGCTTTGCAACTAAGCTAAGCCTAGTAGATGAGAGCTACTAGTGAGTTCCATTCTTACTGGGTGGCCTTTACGTTTGGCCTTTGTCTCAAACCAAGTTGATTGATTGATTTTAAAGATATGTCAACCCGTCGAGGGGTATTTTATGCCTGATGGTTAGGGAATCACATTCATTGGACTTTGTTGTGTAGTTGTTTCTTAACAGTTTTTTTTCATACTGTCCTATCGAATACGAATTGATGTTTAAACATATATCTATTTGATCCATAGATGGGGCTCTTACAGGTACTACCACTCCGGGTCAGAGTATTGGCAATGAAGGAGTTGTTGGTTGGTTAGATTTTACGACATGTCAACCCTTGTTGGATTATTTTATGCTGAAGACGTTTTGTTTTATTCATTCTTGATGGGTATTCAACATTTTTAAACTCATTTTTTAAACATTTTTTCAACTCATTTTTTTCTATTAATCCCATAGAGCCCTAATAGATACTACTCTCCGGATCAGAGTGGACCTGGGAGTAATGGTGATGAAGGGGTACTCCACATTCCCAACAACTCCAGATTTGGAACTTTACCAGCAAATAAATTTTAACGTCATACCAGGACATTAAAACTTTCAGTCACCCACATCTAGCACATATGATAAAAAGGTTTGGGACTTGCCATAATGGCAATAGGGTTGGAACAATTATATACGTGCTAGGGCTTAACATGACCAGCCGATTGATCGGAGAGGACTTCTCCGACTGCCCGTTAGCCTAAGTAAGGACCAAAGGGAATGTCGCATAGACTGTTTAGCAACAACGGTTCCATCCTTAAGTATCACGGGTCACCACCCATAATCAACAGGTGGCCCCATTGGAGGTAATGAAGGAGTCGGAGTATTACAATGAAGGAGTACTCCATACTCCCTAGAACCGGAACCTTACCGTTTAGCAGTTTAGTGTCACACCCAGGACACCTATTATTTGGTGAGGAGTACATTCAGCATATTTTAATCCCCACCTACAGAGCAGAAACGAGAAAAGAAATAGAACAAAATGATGTATTTACCCAACCCCTCCACACGAGTAGGATGTGACAGAAAGGACGTGACAGAAAGGATGTGACAGAAAGTCAATTTTAAAGCGGAGTTTAACAGGTTTGAATTCAGAGTTTTCCTTCTACAGGGCCAGTTGCCGTACTAAGATTTAAAAGCACAGTATGCCCTACTATTTACCATAGCTTGAGGGAAAATAGTTGGATTCATACCTTTCCCAAGGGTATTAGCGTTAAGCATAGTGAAGCATAATAGTTCTGGTGAATTATGTCTTGTACCAAACTAAACTAAGCTGAATAAATAATTACAAATAGAAAACAGCGTATGGATTATCCAACTGTTTGCCGCTAGGTGACGTTGTGAGCAGAATATATAAAGGAATGCCACTAAGATCAAACTCTGAAGTACGAAATAGACACAAGTTTGATCTGGAGGCTCTGTCCTCTACCCCCCCCCGATGCTACAGACAATACGTGTACCTGTACACTTTCATACTCCGTAGTCTCATAGATACTTGGACCCCCAGCTACGGGCATTTCCGTGTACAGTACATGTGCCTTTTTATACTCTATGATTTCATGGAGGCCCCACGCACCAGTTGCACCCTTTTTCCGGGTACCTGTTTAGCGGTGGTTTAGCGGTGGTTTCTACGCAGTAAGTGACTGTCTCTATTCTCCATTCAATAGCCTCAAACTATCTACTTTTTATGAAAAAGGGGGAGTAACCAGTGTCAGCCTGGTGCAGATTCCGGGACACATGGTGACATTCAATAAGTTGTGCGAGGGTGTGGGGCGGGGATGGACTAAGTTGATAGGATTGGCAAAATTGAACTACAGTCAGATCCACCTCTTCTTCATGTACAACCATTATTTCTCATATTTCGCAAGTCATCCACCATCACCATATAACATTTTACCACATGTCCTGATGAAGGTTGCATAAACCGAAACGTTATAACATCGACTTCGCCATCAATAATAAATTCATCTTTCGGAATACTTCATGTTTTTCTATCCTGTTTTGTACAAGAGTAATGTCTTCTTCTCTCCTTCTTCTTCTTAAAATGTTGTTTCTCCTTGTCTTTAGATTTGCATATTTCTTATTCATAGTTTCTTTCTGATCTCAACAAATGACATTTTTAGCGGGAAACTTTTTAGAAATCTTCTTATCCATCATAACCAAAACATTATTGAGAAACGTTTTAAGATCTTGTATGAAGAAATATGTTACGATTCGTGTTGCCATTTTAGGGCTGTAATTGAAAGTAGTTTTAGAGTGGAGATCTCTTGTGGCATGAAGTTCGATCCTTTCTTGAAGTAGAAAGATGTAGCATCAGTTTTAATCCTTGTCAGCTGATCCGTGTTAAAGAATTGTATGATCCTCATCAGTTGGTCTGTGTTAAAGAATTGTATAATCCTTGTCAATTCGTGTATACATCCAACGAGCAATTGAGCGACAATTTATCAACGCCTTTGAATAGTAAATAAAATACATGTTTGAGCATTTTGATTGGCCGATTCAGTTAACGCAGTTTGGAAGAGTTTATAAATTTAAGTTGTGATCTTCAGTACACCTTATATACCAGAATATTCCAACAATATATTTCGTTTGAAGAAAGAGTTATGAACATTAATTTACCAAGTTTGTCTTATCGATGAGCGAGAGGAAATATGATTGAAGTTTATATGCAACGTGTGTCAAAAAGGTATCGAGATTTTGAAGCTGTATTTACCAAGATAGAAATGAAGAATAAATGGAATGTTAATTTTTCCGAATACAAGGTGTGTCAAAAAAGTTAAAAAATCGCGATATTTTTTACACATTTCGTATGTACTCATGGATTCTATGAATAGAAACAAATTTTAATTTATTGAACATTGCTCAAAAAATCAATAGTAGGAATCATAAATTTAAATTTTCAAAACAACTTTGCAAAACAGACAAAATTATTTTACAAACAGGATAAAAGGTTCGTGAAATGAACTACCATCCGTAGTGAATGTCTCATCTTTGCACTCTTTTTGGTTGGATGAATTGTGGAAATAATATTAATATTCAGTGGAAATAAGATAAATGTTTTAAATATAAGGAACATTTAACAGGTCTCAGACCTAATATATCTAGCTGAAAAAGATATTATTAGTAGTAGTAGTAGTAGTAGTAGTAGTAGCAGCAGCAGCAGTAGTAGTAGTAATGTGTTTACCTTCTTACCTTTTAATAAAACTGGGAATATTAACATTGAAACATATTTCAATGAAAATGTTTTTTTCCTAACGAGTGATAACTGTAGCATGATATAAAATGACTCATGCTTGAAATTTCCTCTCTGTTACTTTGGCAATTTTGTTGTTTGTTTGTTTTCTGCTTCTAAACGAAGTCCTTCGAGCCCACAAATGCACGTTTGAAGATCTTGCCAATACCAAAAATAACTCTGCTCTTTTGTGGCACTTCAGGCAGAATATTTGTATCCAGTTATGAAATAAGAATTTTCAAAGAGTTCACCACGGCACGAATGAAAAAACCTGAACACACACACGTACGCGCGCGCGCACACACACACACACACACACACAAGGTCATTTTTTATGCGGAGTTTAACAGGTTTGGGATCAGAGTATTCTTCTCCAAGACTGGTTGTCTAACCAAGGCTTAAGAACCCAGTCCGTCCTACTATATATCCATAGCTGGAGGGACAATAGTTGGAGTCTAAAAGGGCATTAGAAATGCAAACAGCTTCGTTCAGGATTTGAACTCGGGTTGCCGAGTCCATTTACGACGATAACCGTTACACAACACATCTAAATATACATCTTAAAACAGACAGTGACAGCTACGAACATTCAATAAGTTTTGGTTATTAATTATTGATTCGTTTCGTCGATTTTTATCGCAATCCTCAGGTTGCATTCTAAGATCATTTTAGCAAAATCGATGAGACATTTTTGTAAAATGATTTGGAGCAAGCAATCATTATCCTTTGGAATCTGTCTTACAGTAACAACGCCTTACTGCTTAGGTTACGAAAGTTTGTCGCTTACCAAGATCACAGCATCCGTGAATTGGCATGGCGGTGACAGGAAGTCGTCGTCAACATCTGTGAATAGACATGCGCAGTGGTTGGCATTTATCACGATTGCCGAACCACGCATGCAAATGCGTGAACACAGGCTGCTTACTATATTAGCAGCACGAATGCTTTTGTAGGCAGTAGTAATAATAGCGCTGGCAGAAGAGGCTCGTTACCACACACACACACATATTCTCTCTCTCTCTCTCTCTCTCTCTCTCTCTCTCTCTCTCTCTCTCTCTCTCTCTCTCTCTCTCTCTCTCTCAGAAATAATTAAGATTTAGCCATATACGTTTCCTTGAAATCTTCTCGCATCCATTATACTTGGAAACATGTCTTAAATTGACGACGCCTTACCAATTAGGCAACAAGTGATAACCATCGGAAGTCTTTAAAATTTAACTCTATAATTATATTTGTTTCTTCTCAGATCAACTACGTCGTTATATTTTCTTAAATTGGTTGTATTAAGGGTCGGGTTAGCTCAGTCGGCAGAGCGTTCGGCTAGAAACCACAAGGTCCCTAGTTCGATACCCGCCCTCGCCAACTCAGCGTATGAGTAGCACAGGGAACTGTGCGGTAAATTAAGGAGCTGGTGGTAGGTGTGGCGCTCCACCTCAGACGCTAAAATAATCTCCTTGGTCTAGCGCTAGTGAAAAGGGGATAAACTCCCTCGCTGCATGGCTGATACCGACATTAGGCCGCCCCGACGACTTTACTAACTTTATATCAGCAGTTCTGAACTTGTTATTGTTGTTGTTGTTTTTGTTTTTTTGTGTTGTGTGTGTGTGTGTGTGTGTGTGTGTGTGTGTGTGTTTAATTTACCTTTTCAACCAGTTCAGTCATCTAGATTCACCCCCTCTCTAAAAGAAAAGTTAAGATTTAACACAGCTAACAAAACAGGGAATAATTAACTTTATCACCCTCGGGAAAAAATAATGGAATTAACACAGTTAGAGATGTAGCATATTAAACGATAATCTTATTATAATGGAGATTATGTAACTGTATGTCTGTAACCGAAACTAAATCACCACTGACGTCACCATTTCCTTACTTATTTGAGTTATATTCTAAACAATTATGAAATAGTCATTATTTAATCTTAATTAGCATTCTATTTATTAACGATATCTCTCTTTAAGTCTAGCTGAGTTAGATTTACGCAAAACTGCCCATATTATTAACGCATTTAAAATCCTGAAAGATTTGTTTTCTATCTCTGAGAAATAAAGATTTACATAGTATATAGTGCGCATTAATTTACCTAATGATTTTAACAAAACTGGGTTTAATAAATAATTCATTTCTGTTCCTGATTTCTAATACTGTCATGCTATTCTTAAACGTACTAAAAGCAATCGTATATATAATTCTATATAAAAATCAATTAAAATAACATTAAAATAAATGTAATATTTATACTACAGTATGATAATTTATTCATCACCACTTTTGATATGTTTACTTAAGAGCTATTGCAAAATATCTTAATATGTAAAAAGTATAGTAATCTTGATTAAACTCTCTCTCTCTCTCTCTCTCTCTCTCTCTCTCTCTCTCTCTCTCTCTCTCTCTCTCTCTCTCCCTCATTCTTTTTTTCTTTCTTCCCTTCTTTTTATATTGTCATTATGTTCGATTGAAAGAGTTCAGCGTTATTGCTCCCATGCGATCAATCCATATCTTTATCTTTCCCCTATTCCCTTTCTTTCTTATTATATTTTTTCTGTGTAGCATGTCCTTATTCTTCCCTTTCTTTATAATAAAAATGGAATGGTCCATTATTTAACTGAGGTGGCGAAATTCATAAGAAATAAGAATAAGATAAGCAACACCAAATAATCAGGATTTACATTTTTGCATTTTATCTTGGAGGATTTGGACGGTCTCAGTTTTAAACAGAGTGTGTTGCAAGATGATAACGGTCGTACAATTAAGGAACACGGGTATTAATATATAGATCAAAATATGTTAATTCCATAGTTTTTTTCCGGAGGTACCCCTCCCTCGCCACCCAAAAAATAAACAATCATTGTAATGGACGAGCCTGTATTTTTTTTTTCGAACGAGTAAATCAATACACAAGAAATTGTCAGAGAGCGATGAACGCAGGTTAGATACCAAATGAATCACCCCCACCCCCGTTCAACTTTCTTCCGATGACGATGATGAGCAGTGCTTAATAACCGAACCCATACATATATGCTAAGGAAAACCGGATAAGGATTTTCAATCCGTTGCTTTTCGGCCATGAAAACGTATCCCAAGTTATTTGGGGTCACGAACATGATATTAATCAGTTTAAGATCCAGGATTTGTATTTAGATACCTTTAAGGATATTATCGATCTGACACAGGAATGGTTTCCGTTAACTTCAAGATAATGTCAACGCAAGAAAAATAGAATTTAATTTCATCCTCAAAAGATTTACAGATAGACACATAATACTAAGTTGCCTTAAACGTTTTGCAATATTTCAATACGTGTTTGTTTTTCAGGTGACCGAAGCCGAACTAAGCCAAAACACCACAGAATCAACTAAAACATATGTAGTGCAAATATACTTAAACAGTATTAAGTAACAGCCTGATGCTTCTTCTGGTAGAAATTCAACAGAAATCGACTGATACAAAATAAACAATATATATTTCATTGAAGATCCTTTTTACCATTAAAAAAATCATTTGCTTTAACAGTTCTAGGGACAACTAAGACAAAATTCTTCGTAGGACAAAATTTCGCTCCAAAACTTTGAAACTGCTTCTAATCTAGGGCGGAGTGTTGCATTGCATCTTGGGAAATTTGATAGAACTCACATTATGGAGTGTCAACAGGTATTAGTGTTGCATAGCTATTTCCCTGATTGTGTCTACATAAAAAGGGTGAATCAAAAAAGGGAATATGCAAAACTGATTGGCGCACCTTAAGCGACAGTTTACAGAGTATTTAATGCAATGAATAATGAGGTTTCTTTTAAAAGGCATTTTTCCTTTTATTGTTATATTGTCATATACACTCCCTCCCTCAATTATTTTGTTAATTTGACTCACTTAATGAATGTCCGGTGAATTGTTTTTATGTTTTAAAGATAATTCCAAGGAGAATGTAATTTAAGATTTTAAAAAATGAAACTCTTCTTACCTTTGGCTGAGAAGAAAGTGGCGCCCAAAATTGAATCTCTTTTTATAAGAGTGCAGACAGGAAGTGAGGGGGTTGGTGGGAGTGGAATAGAGCTGAATTTTTTGGTGGTCAGCAGTTCGTTATTGAGAAGGCAAGCGATTTGTGATCTGATCTGAAAACAGAGAATTAAATTTTGTTTATATCTTTTAAACGTCTTGTCTATTTGTTAGTGCAGGTACCTTATTTTTTGTAGTTAAAAAAAAACGGTGAAATAAGGTACAAGATTCTCTTCTGTATATTTTGTTTACTTTATTCGTTTTCGTAGCTTAATCTTATAAGGATGTGTTTAATAAAAGAGAAAAAATGCAGGTTAAACTTCTCTTTCTGTATAATTTTAAAATTGATTTTTGAACTAGGATCACCAGGTCCATTTCGTACAACAATAGTCATTACACAACAAGTACCTCCCTCATAGTAGCGCCATCACAATAGAAAGGTACCCAGTCAGTGGAGCTTAGAATTCCTTAACTGCATCCCAATATTGATGTGCCTTCACAGCGGGTATTAAGATAAAATCACTGCATCCCCACCCAAAATAAGTTTGAAAACACTGGATAAGAATAAGTTTATTAAGGTGCCGTTACAGTAGAGTAACCAGATTGTTGAAGAAATTTAGCTCGTTTGCAAAGACCCTCGACGATTAGGCAAGGTTGTATTTTGTAGGAACACGATTATTATATAGATCTCTGCCAAAATTTAGAATTTTCTTGTGAAATTTTCTTCTAGCCACTTCCAGTGGGCGGTTATATTTATTCATTCTTAATTATCCTAGTTTTACAAAGTGTTATTTCTTCCCCTTCCCAACAATGTCAGTAAGTGCTCGGTTATTAGGTCGAACGGCTTTCTAATCGTCAACCAGTACTCTCCCAAACAATAACAGCTCAAGACAATCAAACACAATTCAGGGTGCTAATTTTGTCTGGAAGTAGGCTCATCTTATTACACTCTGCCACGACAGAATATTATATACGGTCAATTTTTAAGCGAAGTAAAGCTAGTTCAGAGTTTTCCTTTTTCTTGAGAAATTACATAAATAACCCAATCTACCCTATTATATACCAATAGCAGGAGGCGCGTTGGGTAATGGGCTCTTTAACCATGTCTAGGTAACCGGTCTAGGAGAAAGAAAACTATGAATTCAAACCTGTTAAACTTTGCTTAAGAAATTGACCTTGTGTCGCATCATGTTCGTGCAGAGGGGTTGGTACATATATATATATATATATATATATATATATATATATATATAAACCTAATGAGTCAGATAAACCTACTAAAAGTTTCGCTTAGTGCTCTTCGGGGCTAAGATCCAACTTAGATCTTTAAGCGAAACTTTTAGTAGGCTTATCTGACTCATTAGGTTTATCTTTATTATTTGCTCTACTTAGGTATTGAGCACTTTTTACTTATTAGCTTTAGTTTCCTGGTGGTTGTACGAATATATATATATTATATATATATATATATATATATATATATATATATATATAATATATATAATTTTTTTTTTCTTTTGGCCAAATATTGTACCAATGGATTATTTTTGGTGGTACGATTATCTTGGTCTTACTTTTTTCCAAAATTTTTTTTCTCCCCGGGTAACGTTTGGTAGTATATTTTTACAATCAAACTATTTGCCGGGTTTTTTCTTACCGCGAGGATTTACCAAAAAGTTTGGTATATATATATATATATATATATATATATATATATATATATATATATATATATATATGATAGATTCATGTTTTTCCCAAGTGCGAAGGTAAAAGCAAACAAGCTCGTCCAGGATTTGAAATCTGGTCATCGAATCCATTTCCTACGGCGATAACCGTTACAAAAATCGCGCCTTATTGAGGTTGGATTACCCTAGGTTAAGAAGTGTTGTTTTACATTAAACATTATCATGATTAATTATTATGACTAGAATATTGTTCATCTTATTTCTGTTGCTTTTTATCGCTCTCTGAGGTCACTATTCTCTGACATTTAACTAACAAGGATTGGAAATTTGGATTAAGTTTAACATTTTTGTACACCAATTCATAAATTGAATAGAACAAAATGAATTCTTAAAAATATGTATAAAAAATTGAATTTTTAAAAAATCGAGTATCCTTCAAGGTTAGAACTTCCTAATTTTGCAAGGGGATGGTGGTGGAAATAGGTAGGTACGGGGGGGGGGGGCATCTTTATATCACCATGAAAAGGTTTTTTTCTTTTTTTTTTTCTTTGACCGATCAGGTTAATTTATTTACTATCTCGATTATTAAATATACAAAGACTGTCTATATACAATGATAATTCACCTAGAATATATACCAATCACAATTTGTATGAAAATTTAGTCAAAGTCAATCTTTAAACATATCTTGGAAGAGAGATGAAAATAGATACATATTAAATATGTTAGTCAAATAAACAAACAGAATTGTTTTACCTTACTGCAGCGGCATTTTAATAAAATTAAATATTATTTTACACGTTAAAAAACAAATTTTAGATTTAATAAATTGAATGTTCCCTATATGAAATGCAAACAGCCACCTTTAAGATTTGAACACGGGTCGACGAGTCAATTTCTTACGACTCTAACCATTACACCACGCGCCTCTGTAGAAGGAATCAATTTTTTATGTTAAAATTTTCTTCTGGATTCAATATGTTTGCCTACAACATTTGGTAGTTCTACATTAGAGCATTTAGACATCTATTGAGGACAGACAAACAGATTCTTTTTAATTCATTTAGATAAGATAGAAACTACAGATTTCGACTGATTTATTCTAACTTAGTTAAATGAAGAAATGTTCTTAGAGATCGGACGTTTAAATTCACAGCTCAGAGCAACATGTATATTCGATTTAGAGTTTTGATTTTGACTTTTTTCATTCTTTATTTCGACTTACGAACCCTTTTTTTTTTTTTTTACTCTTTCCTCCCACCACCACCATCACACACTCTTGCGGGTTTATTCGATAAGTTTGGCAGAAAATTCTATTGAGCATCTCTTAATTTCCTCGAAGTAAGAAATATTTGCTTCTCTAATCACATCAATACGATGAACGACACACACATATGCATACAGAGAGAGAGAGAGAGAGAGAGAGAGAGAGAGAGAGAGAGAGAGAGAGAGAGAAGAGAAAGAAAAAGAAAGAGAGAGAGTCTGATAAGGAGTAGAAGGGACATTGTGATTGGATGAGCTGATACAGTCAAGTGTAAGGGAACTGGTCGCTTGTTCTTCTCTAGATTGAGTTTGCTATCAGCCCATTTTTCTTCTAGTAACATATTATTTCTCTTGAGAGGAAATATGTTCCAATAAGCTCAAAAACCAAGAAGCTGCTACCCCCCTCACACACAAGTCTACAGAGGGATTTTAAAAAGTTTAGATCCGTCGACATTCTTCTTCTGGGGCGCCTTAGTCACTAGGCAAATAAACCCAACCTCTACCCCTTTTAGACAAGGGGCAGGTACCGCCTATGTAGAAGACACCCTCGAGCAATGCTGATTAAAAAATGACATGCCTTCCGACACATAGGCTGAACTGAGAATCGTAATAAACACTTTTTAGTTTGTTTTCTTTGTTTAATGGTACTCTTGCAAAATTTTGCAAAACCTATAACTCACCCTGGTAAGGTTTTTTTTTTTCTGTGACGGCATTCACTCTGGATCGGTGGAGCCGGCTCCATCCAACAAATTCACCTGTGAAGTAGTAACAAGGGAATAAGAAATTCACAAACCATCCCCCAAAACCCACATGCATATCCTGGTCAAGGGAAGGAGATTCCCTTGTTTGCTGCAGATTTTCCACAGACGCAGTGAAAAGTACGCCAAAAGCCGTTGATTCCTGACGATGATCGAAACGTCCTTTGGATTTTCGCCAGAGCCCCTGTGGCTGGGTTGTGGTCCTAATACCACTGGATACCAGACCTGTTCGCCTTGGGTAACCCTACCAGAAACTTAAGTTATCGACGGCATGGTTCTGATACTACCAATTTTACTCTGCCCTTTTGCGATGAGGATGGGTTAAACTTTGGAAAAAAATATGTTAGACGGCCGTTGAGCAAAGAGCTTCCTCTGCCCATTTACAGGTCTTTTTTTTTCTTTTCGTTATGCAGGATGTCTGGCCTGCTAAGATTAACGAAGAAATTAATTCAAATTTATCAGAAAATTATTTTTACTCAAAAAATAAAATGATTATTTCTATAGATATTACTACCAAATTTTTTGAACTGGTCTATCAAATTTATGGGCTGACCATCAAGTGTGGAGATGTCTCCATCTTGTTTAAAACACAGGAACTCCGTTTTATCTGAATTTGGATAGAGGCCAATACATCTTGCTGACTTCTCTAAGCTATTCATCGGTGATTCGGCTTGTGCAGGTGTAATTTTGCAAAACCTTCGACTCATCCAAGTAAGACTAACGAAGAATTCAGTTCAGATTTATCAGAAAATACGTTTTGTCCAAAAGAGTCAATTATCTGAACAAGAAATTTTTTGCCGTCAATGAAATATGGCCGGTTCATTGTTATGCTCAGATAGACAGGGAACGTTTGAGGAAGGCCGGAGAATTCAGCAGCCGAAAGGTTTTGTTTATACATATCACAATCAAGATGAGACCACAGCCCGAAAAATCAAAGTTATACTTAGATTTATTGTTGTAATTTTGAGAAAGCGATTTTGCATAATTTTTGAAGTCATAAAAATAACTTTCCAGAGACTTTAAAAATAGGAATTTGCTTGTTTGTTTTGTTTCAGGGCATATCAAACCTCAGTGGGTCATTTAATGCCGGCAATGTTTTGAAAGATTTCTAGGGATAGTTTGGAAGAAAATTTGTTAAACTCAATTTTTTTTTGTAAACAAACTTCCTGTTTAACCCATAACAAACAGGCACTACCACTACGGGTCAGAGTGGACCAGGGAGCAATGGTGATGAAGGGGGGGGGTCCACATTCCCCAGACCTCCAGAACTGGAACCTCACCATCAGTTAGAGTTTAACGTCAGTTAGCCCCAGGACATGTAGACTCTCAAGCACCGCCTTCTATCACATATATGATAAAAAGGGTTGGGGCTTGTCATGAGGGCAATAGGGTTGGTACAATCGTATAGGCGCTAGGGCTTGACGTGACCAGTCGATTGATTGGAGGGGGCCTCTCCGGCCACCCGTCGAGCCTAAAGTAAGGGCCAATATGGGTCATTGCATGTCACGGACTGCTCATCCACCAGGAATCCGTCCTTAAACAAACAGGTGGCCCCATTTGGGATGAGTTTATCCCTCTTCAGAGGCGCAGTCGGTGTATTCTAACGCCCCAAACGACAGGGCGGAAAAATAGGAATTCCTGTTCAAATGATTTTATTAACAATAATTTAAATTTTTAAAAATCCCTCTCATATAGCTTCTATTGCATTGATGATGATGATGATGATGATGATGATGATGATGACGATGATGATGATGATGATCTGTGCAGATAAATGTAACGTTTATAACCTTTGAACTGGATTTTATGTCTTCTGCAAAATTACCACATTATTTACTGAACACAACAATGAAATGACTTAACAATGGCAATAAGCGTCACCATTTTATTTCTCGAGAGACCACGTGACATGTTTCGTGCTAGTCAAGCGGACAAGAAAGGACAATTAAGCACAGCTGCGTTGACCACAAGTGACCTCAACCTGAGGAAATGCTACTCACCAACAAGCTAGTCCGAGGAAGAAGAAGAAAAACGCCTCTTTTTGACTCCATATTTTCCGGGTTCCCTCTTACTCTATATACTTCTCTATTCTGTTTGCTTTTCTTTCGTATCCATTTTCCAATTCTATAAACACATTATTTACCCAATATGGGCGCCTACTGTAGGGTAAGAATTTCTTAAGAATTTCTGCAAGTATTTAATTTCACAATGTAGGATAACAAGGAGTTATCTTCTCTTGGTTTGGACGTGTGTCTTATTTGATCCTTTGAAACATTGCTGCTCTCATCACGTGACCAACATTGGTCACGCGAGAAACGAGACCCTTTTTTCATCCTTATTTTAGTTTGTTTGTTTGTTTTTTTTATTGTATGATTGAGAAAAGTTCGAGAAAAGTTTTGGTAAATGGTCCAGGCCCGTTTATCAAAATAATACAGCAAAAATTACATTTTCTTTCATTTTTAAAGAATTTTGTTAGAGGGAATAAAATATTTTATAAATTTTTTTATTTTATAAAAAGTAAAATGTTGGCCATGCCTGTAATCATCATCATCATCTTCATCATGTTACGTTGACAGCACGGATTCCAATCTCTCTCTCTCTCTCTATATATATATATATATATATATATACCCGTCTCTATCGGTCATGGCCTCTGGCAGGTCTTCCACACGGCATCCAGAATATGTACAGAGCTGATTTATGTATTTTTTTAGCTGGTCGACCTACACTGGTGTGTCCATGTAGGTATCCACAGAAGAACGTTACTTATGTGTTCATCTTTGCTTCAACAGCAATAGACCGCATGTCTTATCCATCTTATTTGGATGGCTTTTGTTATAGGGGGTAAGGGACCGTACAGCTGCTTTTTGTGTGGGGGGTGAGGTACTGATTCTAATACTAGTTCCAGACAACACGCAAATCCTTGTGTACTTCACATCTAGCTTGTTCTCCAAGCATTTCGTTCGAGTCCAAGGGGTGCAGCCATACAATATCTCTGACACGGCTACAGCCTGGAAGAATTTTCGCTTCATCTCATCAGAGATCAGATTTCAATATGAAGATTCGTCTATAACAGATTTTTAAGCTTGTACTGACATCACTTTCTGTAGATGGGATATTACTACCTAGGTATATGAACTGGTCTACTAAATTCAGAGGCTTACAATCCAGTGTGGAGACATATGCATCTTTTTTTAACATGAACTGCGTTTTATCTGAATTCACATAGAGGTCAATGCCTCTTGCTACCTTCTCTAGACTATTCAACAGTGATTCGGCTTGTGTGGGTGTATTTGCGAGAAGCGCTTGATCATCTGCGTAGTCAGTATCTGTAACAGTTTTTACGAGATATCGCCGGCCCCTTGCCTTCTTTTTTTCTTTAGCGTGGGGCATTTTTCTTTCATAGATCTAATAAAGTTCATAGTGCGTATTAGTACAAGTAAAGTTGGCTGAGTGTACTATTGTCGGTATCAGCTGAACAGCGAGGGAGTCTATACCCTTTTCGCAAGTGCTAGACAAAGGAGATTGTTTTCGCTGAGTTGAAGCGCCACACCAACCGTCAGCTCCTCACTTTACCACTCAGATCAGATTTCCCAATCTGTGCTACTCGTGGCATGGAACCAGTAACCTTGTGATTCCTAGGCAGGTGCTCTATCGGCCTAGCTAAACCGACTCCTACGTAGTTTAAGAATATTGTTTAGATTACAGTCAATCGTATGTCTACATTTTTAACTCGACTGCACGACTGATGCTGCTGTCTCGACCCAAAATACAATCACAAATAAATAATCTTGTCATTTGTGATGCCAAATATATTAGAATATTCGAGAGGCATCTGGTAGCATCTGATGGCAGGTGGAATTTTAATGAAAATTCAATATTTTTAGGTCCTTTTAGCTCAGTCGGTAGAGCATCCTCCTTGGAACCACAAGGTTCCGGGTTCAATACCAACCCTCAGTGTATGATTAGCACAGCTTGAATTTGTGCGCTGAATTGGGGATACGTGTGGATTTAGGTGTGATTTAGGATGAACAATCCAAACCAAGACAAATATCTAAATATAAATCTCTGGTGCTAATGCAGAATAACACGCAAGAGATGATATCATTAGAATAAAAAATTTAAAAAACATTACATTTCATTGCATTTCCCGGAAATATCTGAAACCTTTGAGACGCTAAGATTAAGCTTAGGGTAAGAGTTAAGGTAATTATATCTCTTGATTTCACATACATGAAAAGAAAAATATCCCCAAACCTCCCCAGAAATTTTTTACACAAAAATAACTTCATAAGATATTCATAATATAAACGATATAATTATATCATAATCTAATCATGTTTAATTACATTATATCGTAATAATAATTCGTATTCAGGACCTGTGGATATACCATTGCATGATAATTTAATTATTACAACGTTTGAGATGTTTACTTAAGAACTATTTCGAAATAGTTCAATATGTAAAAAGTATAATAATCTTGATTCTCTCTCTCTCTCTCTCTCTCTCTCTCTCTCTCTCTCTCTCTCTCTCTCTCTCTCACACACACACACACACACACACACACACACACACACTTACACACACTCACTCACTCACTCACTCATTCTTTTTTGTCCCCTTTTCCTTCTTTTGATATTTTCATTATGTTAGATTGAAACAGAATAGCGTTATCGCTTCCGCGCGTTCACAACTCTCTGTCTTTCCCCTTATCTCTTATATCTTTTCTGTGTAGCATGTTCTTTTTCTAACCTTTCTTTCTTTCTAATAAAAACGGAATGGTCTATTATTTAGCTGAGGTGACACCACTCATTTGGACGGTCTTATTTTTAACCAGAGGGTGTTACAAGATTATAACGGCTGTATTTTGTAGGAACACCAGTATTATCATATAGATTGTTTTTGAATCTGATGTGAATAATCTCTCCGGTCTAGTGCTAGTGAAAAGGGGATAGACTCCCTCGCTGTCTGGCTGACACTGACATTAGGCCACTATGTCAACTTTATTTTGTTTTTTACTTGATTGATCTTCAACAAATCGCCATTGATACTGTTTGACTGTGAATACATGTTTATTTTCCTATATCATCCATGGATTGAGGGAGGTTTATCTTTGTTAACAGAAATTCTTCCATACTGTAACCATAGGTTAGGCATGGACTGATATAGACAGATTATCTGATCTCTCTGATAAGATAAAGTAACAATTCTTCCAAGTTGTAGTCATATCAGTGCTACTGTACGGTTGCACCACTTGGACTCAAATGAAATGCTTAGATAAAAAGCTAAAAGCCAACAAAACACGGACACTGCGTACTGTTTTTGAAAAATCCCAAAGGCAATATCCCACAAAATAGCAGTTGTACGGTCATTTACCCTCCCCCTCGTAAACTATATGGACTCCTCCAATACATGGATTGACCGATCTGCAACGAGTTACATTCACTAGTATAAATTTTGTCTTTTCCTATTTTGCATAATTCACCAGTCAATTTTGGTTGTATTTAAACCATTGTTCTAAAAATTGAGTTTTATATTTATTTTTGTGTGTGTGTGTGTGTGTGTGTGTGTGTGTGTGTGTGTGTGTGTGTGTGTGTGTGTGTTTATTAACATATAAAAAGAAACTAGCATCGTGTGGGCATTAGATTCTGAGAAATGCACAAAAATATTCAAAATTGATGGGTGTACGAATAATCTCGTCGTTGACTGTAGATGTCAATAGGCTTAGTTAGATACATAGTAAATAGTTAAGAATAAACATAGATAGATAGATAGATAGATAGATAGATAGATAGATAGATCTGAACAGATTGAAAAGGATACAGCGATTGGGAGATCTAAATAGACTGTGTCAGATAGATATCTTGGAATAGACTAAGAAACGAACTTGCTGACATTTTTAAGAAAAAATACAGGAGAATTGAAAACAGCTTATACACACACACATGTGTGTGTGTGTGTGTGTGTATGTGTGTGTGTGTTTATATATGTATATATATGTATGTATATATACGTATATATATGTATATGCATATATATATATGTAATATGATGTATAATTAACCACTTATATATATGTATATATACATATGTATATGCATATATGTACATATACATATAATAATAATAATAATAATAATAATAATAATAATAATAATAATAATGTATATATTCAATCACTTATATAAGTATATATACATATATATGTATGAATATATATATAATCACTTTTATACACACACACACACACACACACACACACACCTACTCACACACAATATTTCTTAGTGTGTGTTTTACACAATATTAATATATTTTTTTTTAATATTTACTGAAGCAGCACCCCCACGAAATAATGTCACGAGTTGTCACTAAGTAAAATACTATTTACTTTTTTTTTCGAATGCACACTCTCCCCTCTCCAAATATGGAGAGGAATCAGAATGTGCTTTCAATTTTAGAAAAAGACATCTATACACATAGAAATTATATTTAGAATCTTCTTTGTGGCTACGTACCTATCGTTCGTGTATTACACTCTGTAACCAGGCTAGATGAATAATCCATTAACAGAACATGAAAGAAAGAAAGAAAGAAAGAAAGAAAGAAAGAAAGAGAATGGTAAATAAAAGAAAAAAAGCATATAGTAAAAATATTTATACAGTGGTTTGGTTTGTTGGATTTTGTGGCATGTCAACCCTTGTTGGGTTATTTTATGCCAAAGACATTTTTGTTTCTCTGAATCTTTTAGATGAGACTTGATAATTTGGATTATTTGGACTATTGGGACTATTGTCCTCATCTTTATTATTATATATACAAAGTTTCAGCCGTTTTGACAACGTTTCGACAAGAAGGTTCTCGAGATCGAACAGAAGTTTCCCGAATTTGACCAGAAATACCTGAAGAAGGCCTGAGGGCACATCGACCGAAACGTTGTATATATAATGATAAAGATGAGGTCATTTTCAAGTTTCAATGCAGGAGCTATGGGAAATGTGAAGTACCCTTTCATCACCATTACTCCCAGGTCAACTCACACCCGGAGTGTTAGTACCTTTTGGGGTACCATCTATGGGTTAAATAAAAAAATGATTTTAAAACACGTGGTTTAAAAAAGCGAGTTAAAATGTTGAATACTGTTGTACCGGCCGTTCCTACAGTGGAGAACATGCACCGGTTCTCACTATAAATAGTGAGACACCGAGTGGAAAGGGAGCACTGTTCCCGTTAACGACAAGCTAGTCGTACATGTACCATTGATTGTAAATACACTTGTCTTATTTTACCCCATCTCGACTTGACTTCTTTTTACTGTTGGGACTAACATCACAACAAATACCCATCAAGAATTAATAAGACAAAACGTCTTTGGCATAAAATAACCCACCAAGGGTTGACATGTTGTTAAATCCAACCAATCAACTAAACAAACAAAGCCTAATAATTCACTCATTCTTTTTAATATATTTTTGATTTCATGCTATACATTGAATTCATGTTTTGTAACAAAACAGATTTCATGTCATTATGAATGCGGTATTTGTTGTTTTGTTGGGGTTTTTTTTGGGGGGAGGGGAGTTGTTTGTTTGCTTGTTTTTTGTTTTTTGGGGGGTGGGGGTTTGTTTTGTCTTGTTTGTTTTGTTATTCTTTTTGTTTTTCAATTTGTCTGGATAAGTCCCCATAGTGTAGTGGCGAACGTGCTGGACTGCAACATTATCTATTAATAATGGAGATTCGCTTCTGGTTTTTGTCTGTAACAAAAATTACGTTACTGCTTACGTCACATTACCCAAAATCGTCATAACATAGAATAAATACACTCAAAATTTGAACATGCAACATTAGACAGTCCTCATTGTTTTTTAAAACAAGTTTTAATAAATACATGACTGGTATCATATATCTATATATAGTTTGTTTTATTCTAATACATATTTAAAGTTTACATTTCAAATTGTTTTATTTTTTAATCCTTTAATGAATTTGATGATTTTACTTACTTAGGGTACAAACTCGCTGACATTGAATTTTTTACTCCCACCCCTCAGGCAATATGTTTCAAAAATGTATTTTTACATGGAGGTATTTTGTACTAGTAATAATAAGCGAGCTCGAACTCCAGTCACGCTATTACGTTTACTTTATGACTTATACCCTTGGGACTGGTATGAAACCTCTTATTCCCCAGCTATGTGTTAAATAGTACCCCTACTGTTAGAGTTGTAATACCTGTTTGAGTACCATCTATGGGTTAAATAGAAGAAAATGAATTAACAAATATGTGTTTTTAAAAAATAGTTCAAAAAAGAATTTTGAATACCCATCAAGAATTAATAAAACAAAATTTCTTCGGTATAAAATAACCCAACAAGTGTTGACATGCCGTAAAATCCAACCAACTAATCAACCAACCACAACTGGTTTTATAAAAAGGATGGTTTTAGCATAAAATATCCCATGAAGGTTGATATGCCATTAAACAAATAAACCAAATTAAATACATCAGGATCTTTAAATGATTTTAATAACTGGAAATTCCGCGGAAATATTTCTTGAATTCTGCTTCATTTTAATTCAGAGTTTTCCTTCTTCTAGACTGGTTGCCTAACCAAGATTAACAAAACGGTTGACATGTCATAAAATTCAACCAACCAACCAACTATCACACTAATACTAGAAACCCATGAAGATAGATGAATATTACGTCTAAAAATGCTGATATCAAAATACCTCAATACCAAACTAAACCACCAGAAAGAAAGAAAGAAAGAAAGAAAGAAAGAAAGAAAGAACACAACGATGTAATCCTCCCCGATACCAACATCTAAATAAAATTTTAAAAAATATTCTTATTGATTTTCATATCGTCTGATTTTTGTATTTATCACGATATCATCGCTATATAATCCTATTTTATAAATCAGTTAGAAATTATTTTCAGACTGAAAACTTATTTTTGAAGATTCTCATTATGGAATGAAATTCCGTGAAAAACGTTCAATGTTTTTTTTTTTTATAACGTAAACGCTCACTTATTATGCGTCCTTAAATTTGCTAGTTGAATCAATTTTATAGATATTTTCCTGATTCTGGCCTGAGGCCGAAATGTCCAGATATAACACAAATTACTAAAATTGATTTACAAGCATTTAGGTGTCGATTTCTTTTTGGAAACACATACACGCGCGCGTGCGCATATATGAGAAAAATCAAAAATAGATATGACCAAACACACACACACACACACACACACACACACACACACACACACTTACACACAAACATACACGTATATATATGAAAATAAAATAGATATAAACACACACAACACACACACATACACACACACACACACACACACATATATATATTATATATATATATATATATATATATATATATATATATATACTAGGAGACTTACCCGACATTGCCCGGGAGTCAAATATGTTGAACCTGATTAATAACTTTATTTATTTACGATTTATTTTACCCCAAATGTAGTCAGTACGGGAATTTCGTAACACAAGGTAAATAATACGTCCTTATTCGATAGATATACCAGTCATGCGGTTTTGTTTATTTACACGATACTAATACAAACCTACTAATAGGTTAAATAGCAGCACTACTGTTCTTCTACAAGGGTGATGTTGGCAATAAATAACTCATGAAATTGGGTATGGCATTAAACAACAACTACAACAAAAAACTAAAACGAAATTCAACAATATTTCGTGCACCACATGAACTCGAAGGTTGATTTTTTAATGACGGCACATGGGGTAAAGGGAATTATGTGGGATTAGGATTTGGTTATTTGAATGGAGTTGCTACATGTTGCTAATTTCTTTTCTTAAACCCCATTAGACGTAGTTTTCTTTTTTTGTGGATTGTCAGGTTGAAAAGGAATTAGGGAAGAAAAAAGACAAAGACAAAGACGAAGATACTTTTAATTGTCAGATTTTATTTCTAGGTTCATTGTTATTTCTTGAAGATGAGATTTTCTCTGAGCCAGTCAATAACGTGTGTCTCCAGTAAATGGCCGAGGGTTCTTTTTAGTGCTAGGAGGGGGCCTTTTCTCTGCGCATGCCCAGAGGGTTTTTCCTGTCTAAGGCTCCTGGGAGATTGTTATTTTTTTTATTTTTATCTTATTTCATTTTAGTTTTATTTCAATTCCTTCAGGCATATGCATCATCCGTGCTTTTAGCATGACTTGACCGTAATGGAGACATTCGATCTGCTACCATATTAATTACTATAGAGAATAAACAAACTTACTTTTATTGTCTAAGGAATTGCTACAAAAGTATTTCATGGTATCTTGATTTACATTACAAGCTTGAAATCACGCAATTACAATATTTGAAATTAAATTTTTTATTATTATATTATAAAAATAAGCCACTGCATCACCAATTTCACAAATGTATATTCCAAACGAGACAAACACAAAAGTATTTCATGTTATTTGAGGCTTCATTAAATGTTGAAATATCACAATCACAATATTCTAATTTAATGCAAAGTCATTTTGTAGTTTGCAATTAACTAATAAGTCCTTTCTGCATCGCCAATTTAGAAAATCAAGATTGCCATAAATGTATTTAATTTCATATTTTGATTCATCAAAATGCTGAAATTCTAATCACAATATTTCACTTTAATTCAAACACTTTTTTTTTGTTTTAAAAGAAATTTTGAAATTGAATAATATGTCCTTTCTGCATCACAAATTACAATCAATGTATAGTTTTAAAAAAACTACCCCAAAATAATATTTTATATCAATTTCAGTCTCATCAGAATGTTGAAATTTCGCATTCCCATTAATGATATGACTGTTATTTTAACAAGGGTTTATAGATAGACTTGAACTCTGGGTGGATAATTGTGACCAGGCGAATTAAATTTTTAAAAATAAATATGACCGGAGAATTAAAAAAAACATTAAAATCATTTTCTCAGATTTCTAAGAAGGTTTGAATTTAAGTTTTGTTTAACGGCATATCAACCTCTGTGGGTCATTCAATGCCAGAAAGGGTTATGTAAAATTTGTTTTCATATGGTTTTTGGTCTTTAGAGAATGAGTTTTATGGTGGTATTCGGTTATTTTGGTCAGCTTTGGTGAAAGAATCGGTTTGGTTAGATCTTGTTGAAAAGGTTGCTTTTTTTTAGAAAATTAAAGATGTCTTCCGGTTTGATATTTTTGAAGAGGTCTCTTAAGTTGTTTGTCCGGTAATATTTAGTGCGGGTTTGTCTGAGACTGTTTCATTTTAGGAGGATGTGTTTAACCGTGAGCAGTACTTTGCATGTTGAGCATACTCGGGCGTCTTCCCTTTTTAAAAGAAAGGGAATGTTTGACCAAATTTGAATTTAAATGGACCTGATTCTTGAATGTTCAATCTCCCTCTCACAATCTTCAATCTCTCTCTCTCTCTCTCTCTCTCTCTCTCTCTCTCTCTCTCTCTCTCTCTCTCTCTCTCTCTCTCTCTTTACTGTCACAGAGAAACTATCAAATATAAGGAGTTATTCATCAAGATATATCTAGAGAGAGAAGGGAAGTAAAAGGCAGAATTTGAAGTAAGTGACGGGCCAGTTATTGACTTAATTGCAAATTATGACTAATTAGAACCAATTAAAATGGATTTTTTTCAAACATAAGTCAATCTCAGAACTAAGGAATATTTTAGCATTTATGTTGTGTCATTAAACGAAATAGGAAAAATTCCTTCATGAAACAATCATTGATTCACTTAGATATTTGAATGAAAGTCATTTTATAAAGGCAAACCATGTACAAAACGAAATTCATGCGTGGCTATTGCAAAAAATGATTGGCTCCGTCGGCATCTCCTTCAGTGACGCCGAGCACTTAATTCAGCCCTCGACCCTTTTAGACGAGGGAATAGGTTTATCCCCTACCCCCAGTCCGGATTAGCATAGTCATTTTTACGTGAGCTACGCACAAACCGAAGCTCATGCGATGGCCATTACAAAAATATGTGGTCCGTCGGCATTCTCCTTTTGAGGGCCTCAAACATCGGGCAATTAACCCAGACCTGCTTTTTTTTAGGTAAGGGTGCAGGTGCTGCCTTGGGGAAAGGCCCTTGAACTAACCGACTATTGTTCTATAACCCAACCGTCACATATGATGAGCGTGTCTCTAAGCAAGGGATTTGTCGTGTAAACCGCCCTGAGTTGGAGATACTTTCTTTTTACTAACTCTCGGGCGAGTCTATTTCACTTCCTTGGGGGAGGCCAGCACTTAGTATCAGTTAATCTTATTCTATATTCAAAAAATAGTTGTTAGAGTCGTTAGTTTTGATGTTTTTATGCCTACATTTGGATATAAATTCAGATCGTTTGTTAAGTGATTTTGTTTCAGGAAGGTGTTAATGGCTATTTTTTTTTCTAAGCAAAGATGACGGTATTTTTGATATACTGTTATAAGCTGATGTTATTTTTCTCACTTTCCAGGTTATTTTTGGTGTGTTTTGGTTTGATCTTTTGAGGTCCCATATATGTCAAGAAAGTGTTTCACCTTGTTTATATTCTTTATTGTTAAATGATGTCTTATGTGTGTGTAGCTCTATTAATCATATTGACCCGGAGGCTCGCTTTACACGAAACCCTTTCCGCGTGTCCATGTCTCTGGTTTTCCATCGTGGTAGTTAGTAGTGCTGGAGGCGGCGGTGGACAAACACCAAAAATCCCACGCACTCACACCTATCATCGACACGACTCAACCAACTGCCTAATTTGTTCCTGGACATAAACGTCTTCCCTAAGGTGATGATAAGAACTGAAACCAGAGTTTGTTCAGAAATTCCCGCAAATATATATAATTTCCAATGAATTCTGTTATCATTTCAATCAAATTGGCTATCTGACAAAACTCATATGCATATACATTTACATGTGAGTGAAAATAGATCTATAACTGCTAATATGACCGAGATATACAGCCATATCTGAAGCCACATAGCTGTGTGAACATTATTTCTATAAAGAATAATTATTAAATCCATGTGTGAATAAAATAAGGAGAATCTCAAGGAGCAGCTAGTAATTATTAATTTGATTTTCATAGTTTCAATCGTTTAACTGCCTTTCTCTGGATCGTTTAACTGCCTTTCTCTCCTGGGTCGTTTAACTGCCTTTCTCTCGCCTTTCTCTGGATCGTTTAACTGCCTTTCTCTGGATCGTTTAACTGCCTTTATCTGGATCGTTTAACTGCCTTTATCTCGTTTAATCGTTTAACTGCCTTTCTCTGGATCGTTTAACTGCCTTTATCTGGATCGTTTAACTGCCTTTCTCTGGATCGTTTAACTGCCTTTATCTGGATCGTTTAACTGCCTTTCTCTGGATCGTTTAACTGCCTTTATCTGGATCGTTTAACTGCCTTTCTCTGGTCGTTTAACTGCCTTTCTCTGGATCGTTTAACTGTTTAACTGCCTTTATCTGGATCGTTTATCTGGATCGTTTAACTGCCTTTCTCTGGATCGTTTAACTGCCTTTCTCTGGATCGTTTAACTGCTCTGGATCGTTTAACTGCTTTCTCTGGATCGTTTAACTGCCTTTCTCTGGATCGTTTAACTGCCTTTATCTGGATCGTTTAACTGCCTTTAATCTCGTTTAACTGATCGTTTAACTGCCTTTATCTGGATCGTTTAACTACCTTTCTCTGGATCGTTTAACTGCCTTTCTCTGGATCGTTTAACTGCCTTATCTGGATCGTTTAACTGCCTTTATCTGGATCGTTTAACTGCCTTTCTCTGGGTCGTTTAACTGCCTTTCTCTGGATCGTTTAACTGCCTTTCTCTGGATCGTTTAACTGCCTTCTCTGGATCGTTTAACTGCCTTTATCTGGATCCGTTTAACTGCCTTTCTCTGGATCGTTTAACTGCCTTTATCTGGATCGTTTAACTGGATCGTTTAACTGCCTTTCTCTGGGTCGTTTACTGTCTCTGGATCGTTTAACTGCCTTTCTCTGGATCGTTTAACTGCCTTTCTCTGGATCGTTTAACTGCCTTTATCTGGATCGTTTAACTGCCTTTCTCTGGATCGTTTAACTGCCTTTATCTGGATCGTTTAACTGCCTTTCTCTGGATCGTTTAACTGCCTTTCTCTGGGTCGTTTAACTGCCTTTCTCTGGATCGTTTAACTGCCTTTCTCTGGGTCGTTTAACTGCCTTTCTCTGGAGTTTAACTGCCTTTCTCTGGGTCGTTTAACTGCCTTTCTCTTCTCTGGGTCGTACTTTTGAATAGCAGCAGGGACTCCGTAGTTATATATCTATTTGCTTTGGCGTCGAATAAACTGACAGAGAAAACACGTGACATTAGGCTTCCATATGATAAGAGGAAATGGTAAAGCCGAAAAGCTTTTACCAAAACTCTTTTAAAGTCATTCCTACCCCGTTAGGCATGAGATGGTATAATGGCAACACAGAACAAATTAGACCAAATAGTTCCAGTTTTTTTTGGGGGGGGGTGGTTACTCTTTTTATTTTTTTATTTTTTATTTTTATTTATTTTTTTTACTTCTTTGATATGGAAACTTTTTTTTTCTTAATCAATAATTCACGTTGTTAGCAAAACGCCAGGAATTCCATCATCATATTTTTGTTTTGGTTAAAGGAAAAAAATACATACAAAAAGATATCCAAGATGGGGACCATAACTGAATGGGGAGAATATCTTTTTTACTTATAGACGCACATTCTTTATTATTTCTTCTTCTTCTTCTTCTTCTTCTTCTTCTTCTTCTTCTTCTTCTTCTTCTTCTTCTTCTTCCGGAAGTTTTGGCTTCCATTTTGTAATATTTACTAAAATTTGCATAATTTGTTTCCGTTCTGTAATGTTTCATCTTAAGAAATGCCAGAAGATTCTCTCTCTCTCTCTCTCTCTCTCTCTCTCTCTCTCTCTCTCTCTCTCTCTCTCTCTCTCACACACACACACACACACACACACACACACACTTACACATACACATATACACACTTAGGACACACACACATACATGTACGCGATGCAAATATTGGTAGGTAGTCATAACCTTAACTAAAATTATTAAATATAAAAAGATTTTAAGTTCACTGTAACTTAAAACATGACATTTCTAGGAGGCGCTAGTGTGTAACGATTATCGTCGTAGGAAGTGGACTCAACTAGCTGAGTTCAAATCCTAAACGAGCTGTTTGCATTTCATATAGCGCTAAAGTAACATTGCGGACTCGATTTAAACATAAATGAACTTGTAGGTGAATCTCTATATTTGACATAGCGTCTAATTGAAGGGGTAGGTAGTTTCTATAATTATCTTATATTGTTTTACTTATCTCTTGACTGGATCTGGTTGAGACTCTGCTATTCTGGAACGGAGTTGTTGCTATACTGAATCTGTTGTTGGGCTAGCTGACTTCTCTCCTTTCTTCTAGTCTGGAACTACCTGAGTACTCTTGGAGATGTCTTGGCTTGTGCCGTTGAATTTTTTTTTTTTAATTTTCAGAGCTCATATATTTTATTTTACCCCCAAGTAAAAATGCCTTAGAGAACAGACACTCATTTTGCGTCTGTTCTCTTCAAATACTCAGTCCAGACTCTGACGTTCGCCTCCTCCAAAAACTTTGGCAAAACACTCTTAACTTTTCACTCTCCCTTTCACGAGGGTCTTAGTGTCCCGTGTATGGTGCTAAACTGCATCTAGCGGTGAGGTTCCAATTCTAGAGTCTTGGGGAGTGAGAAGTACCCCTTCATTGTGATTACTCCTAGGTCCACTCTGACCCGGAGTGGTATATATGGATTAAATAGATTAAAAATGGGTTTTAAAATGAGTTTTAAAAATTGAATACCTAACAGGAATGAATTAAAAACATCTTCGGCATGAAATAACCCAATGGGTGACATCCCATAAAACAACCAACCAACCAACCATCCAACCAACCTTTCTTACTACAATGTTACCACCACGTTAGCCATTACACCACGGGGACTCCTCGAGTTCCAGTGATAATTAAGATTTACTACCTTTCAAACAAGAATTCAATTCTTAGCCGGTTTGGTGACAACAGGGGTCATACAACCAAGAGACCTCGATTCAAATCTTAATTCTCTTTCAGATCTTAACTCTCTCTCTCTCTCTCTCTCTCTCTCTCTCTCTCTCTCTCTCTCTCTCTCTCTCTCTCTCTCTCTCTCTCATTCTTCTTTTTTCTTTCTTCCCTTCTTTTTATATTGTCATTATGTTCGATTGAAAGAGTTCAGCGTTATTGCTCCCATGCGCTCAATCTATATCTTTATCTTTCCCCTATTCCCTTTCTTTCTTATTATATTTTTTGTGTAGCATGTCCTTATTCTTCCCTTTCTTTATAATAAAAATGGAATGGTCCATTATTTAACTGAGGCGGCGAAATTCATAAGAAATAAGAATAAGATAAGCAACATCAAGAGACCTCGATTCAAACCTTAATTCTCTTTCAGATCTTAATCTCTCTCTCTCTCTCTCTCTCTCTCTCTCTCTCTCTCTCTCTCTCTCTCTCTCTCTCTCTCTCTCTCAACAATTTATTTGGATAACATATTTTGCCGATTTATTCGGCTCTCCCACAAGACTGAAACGTGACACAAGGTCGATTTCGTGTCGGGTACACCGCAGGAAGCATGCATCCTGAGAGGTGGCTGCAAAAAATTGCTCATGTCACATGGGCATTCTCCTTCAGGGGTGACTCAATAATTGTCCAATCAACCCATCCGTTGACCCCTTTTAAGCGATGGGACAAGTGCTGCCTGGGGGGAAAGGCCTCCTGGAACTGAACTATTATTCACATCACAAAGGCACCGAGCACGGATGACAGGCGGAATCGGTAAGATGCAAGGAAATTGCTTTTAAAAAGAATATGTAACTTGTTGACGTAAATTGTCATGGCAACACCCCGAACTCCGGTTGATTGAGAGTAGATTTTAAATTTAATAATTATTTGTAAATGCTGTTATTTCTACAAGATTCAAGTGAAGGTTATAAGAGAAAGAAATATAGCTTGGTTCAATATCTGCGAAAACTTAACTTGCTATATTATTTTTTAAAAAAATGAGAAATATATTGTATGAATGCCAGTAATACTAATATTTTTTCATTAAAATTTTGCGTTAATATTTCAACTTTACTATCAAATAACTAAGGTAATAAAGGACTATTTGCTCGTAAATTCCTACCATAAAATAAACTGAACCCCCATAAACATTCTCACAAAATAAAACCATTTAGAATATGCACATTGAAATGAATATTAAAATAGATAAAGAAAATATATTTTGTATTGTAACATAACGGGTGCAAGAAAAATAAAACATTTAATACAAAAACACGGACATAAAATGGGGGTTCAGTTTATTTTATGGTAGGAATTTACGAGCAAATAGTCCTTTATTACCATAATTAGTATAGAAAATTGAATATTATTATTGACGAGTAATATTGTTAAAGGTTTGTTTATAATAATAAATAAACCATAAACAATATATATAATAATTTTCAGTTATATTTCATAGTACTATAATACTATGAACTATAATTGTACATCATTATTGACAACTAATACAGTTTATTAGCAGGACCTGTGGATATATCACAGTATGATTATCTATTTTTTACAACGTTTGATATGCTTACTTAAGAGCTATTGCCAATCGGTTTAGCTAAGTCGGTAGAGGGTCCGACTAGGAACCACAAGGTTCCTGGTTTGATGCCCGGTGCTCGCCATCTCAGCGTATGAATAGCACAGAGATCTGTGCGTTAATGGTAGGCGTGGCGCTCCACCCCAGACGCAAAAGCAATCTCCTTGGTCTAGTGCTTGTGAAAAGGGGATAGACTCCCTTGCAGTCTTCAAGCCACCCCGATGACTTACTTATAATAATCTTGATTTAATTCTATCTCATTCTTTTTTCCTTTTTTTTTTGCTCTCCTTCTTTCCATCTTTTCATTATGTTCGATTGAAAAAGAATAGCGTTATCGTTTCCGTGCGCTCACCCCTCTCTATCTTTCCCCTACTGTCTTTCTTTCTTTTTTATTATATTTTTTCTACTTAGCATGTACTTTTTCTTCCCTTTCTTTCTTTCTTTCTAATAAAAACGGAATAGCTTATTATTTAGCTGAGATGACGACACTGATAATAAATATGAATTCGGAGGATGGGCAATACCAGATAATGAGGATTTATATTTTTTTAATTTCATCCTGGACGATTTAGATGGTGTCATTTTTAACCAATGTGTGTTGTAAGATGATTACAGTCGTACTATTAAGGAACACGAGTATTGATATATAGATAATAATCTTCAATTAGATTTCATAATATTACATGAAATACTATGAAATATAACTGAACATTATTATTAACAAGTAATATAGTTTGCTAGCAGAGCTACCCTAAGTTTGATCCTCGTTATTGTCACTCCAATGAAAGGGGAGTTAACTCCAAAAATAACTCCAGAGCTGGAGTCCCTAAGGCGGTGTGATGCTGAACTTCAGCTCTAACCCCTGCTGCACTATCGTTGCCAAACCGCACTGTTTTTGTTTTTTTTTGGGGGGGGGTTGCCTTTCCTTTGGACCACAGCCGCAGTGTGGAGGGAGAGGACCTGCTGTTTGGGTGGCAGCTCATCATCCATATCAACCCACCCGCCAAGTTTAACTTGTTTTAGACATTACACCATCGTCTCATGTAGAGATGCCAATGAATGATTGTAAACCCTACCGACAGAGCGTGCTATCAATCTGACCTGTGGTTATTAAATATTAATGGCCTCTGTTTTGAAGCAGTTGTAATCGAGTCAGTCTTGTGAGAGAATGTGGAGAGAGAGAGAGAGTTCTATTTTCACGTAGCGCTCTACTGTTGTCGCTTTGAGTCCGTCTTAGATAACGTTGGTGAATATCTCCTTGTTTGTTTATTTGTGCGAAAACTCATCCTAGAATGGTTGGAGGTTGTAACTGAAAAATAATGCTGCGCCCACAAACGAAGGGAGCAAGAAACATAAGTATAAAAGAAGTAAAGTATAAAAGGGATAGATGAATGTCCGTATGAAAAGAAGGAATAAATAGATAATATTGTTCAGGGTTGCAAAGCGAAATTGAGAATCGCTTGATCGAAGGAACAAAGAAACAAAGAAATTGAGTAAAAAGGGAAGGGGAAAATATTGAATGGGAAAAGAAGACAAAAATATTCACATTCTGTTAATGGTGTGCAAATGAAAAATAAGACCTTGACTTGACAATTCCCTTCTTTTTTTTTTTTCTTTTTTCTTGTTGAAAATATATAATTTTTATAAGAGTTTTTATAATTTACATGAAGCATTGTGTTTATATTGGTTTGAGGTTGATATTGAAGGCTATCATAATGTAAGTGTAAAGAAAAACAGATGACCTCGGGTGAAACTTTGTCAATCTAACTCGTTGATTTTCCATCGAGTTAGCGTCAATTTTAAAATCTGCACTACAATACCGTACAAAAATGACAGGCTCTGCCTATCCATTGTGTAATGATTTAATGCCAAAACCATCCTTGTAGAAGAACAGGAGTGCTACTATTTGATCTATTATTCCGAATCTGAGCGTAATAGTGTGACAAGATTTTAATTTGTTTACTACGATGTCCCCCTCCAGTAAGTTAGCCACTACGCCGCGGCGACTTCCCTAGTATATATTTATGCATATATATAAAGAAAAATGGAAATAAATCTGACGGTCTGTAAATACATAAAAATATGAAAAAAAGGTATTCTGAGGATGATTTTATTATATGAGCCAATGTTAGAATGTTTCGTTTTTGTTTTTTGTTTGTTTGTTTTTTAATTTTTTTTTTGTTTTATAAACCATCATCAGGGAATCGTTGATATTACATAGAAAGAAAATTTTAAAATAGTGTTTTTTCATACGTAGTGACTTCTGAATATTATCTAAATATGATTTGAATATTAGAACTGCAATCATAAGCTGATTAATCCTTAAGAAAATATTTTGTTTTCACCTGAGTCTCATCAGAGGATTACCACAGGGAAAAAAAAAGAACTACGATAGAGAACGCAATAATTGTATAATGAGGAGGGGGTAAAATTATTGTGATTACCCTGGATCATGTATCCTCATACTGGAACCACCACCAAGTTGTAAATGGGTAGACGATTTCCTTTTGTTTGCAAAGCTCTGACTTGAACGATGTTATGTAATATTGCCTCAATGACGCAGAGCCGGAATTCTAAATGTGCACGTGTTAGGATGGTGAACTTACTGTTTTTAAATGAATTATATCATTCAAATATTATTTTTATATACTTAAACATATATGTATCTATATTTGTAGATGATGATACGTACTGTGAAAGGATATCAGATGGTTATCTGTGCTGGGAAAGGACGAAGGCGGGTAAACGGGCGTATCAACCTTGCCCATTCAACACCAATGGTAAGTTTAATCAATATAATTACGTTTGCGTAATATAATTATGTTGGCGTTACGTTTCTTGGCTTTTCTTTTGCAGATGAGGCTTAGTTTGAACTTTGTTCTGTGCCATCACTTATTCATAATTCTTCATCATTTTCATCAAGTCATGTTGACAACTCACATTCCCATGACCTTTTCTATTGCCTTTCGTCTTTATCAATCATCGCTTCTGACAGATATACACTCGCTTATATTCTATCACATAAACCATCCAAGTAAGACGAATAACACACGATGAGCACTGCTGGGAAAATACGGATGTACTCATAAGTGACGTTCTCTCGTGGATTCATACACAGAGACACCAGTGTTGGCCAATCAGCAAAAAATGTATATTCATCAGCTCTGGGAGTGGTAATACCTGTTAGGGTCCCATCTATGAGTTAAATAGAAAAAATGAGTTTTAAAAATGAGTTTCAGAAATTGAGTTTTAAAAAAGTTGAGAAACCCATCAAGAATAAAACAAAACATCTTTGGCATAAAATAATTCAACAGGGGTTGACATGCCACCAACCTTTGGAAAAATTCCCCTTATCTATCGAATTCCTAGTCTGTCCAACTATTTATCCATAACTAGAGCGATACTAGTTGGATTCATACCTTTCACAGGGTAAACAGTCCTATTGTGATGTAATGCTTAACAAGCTCTGATAATTTTTTAACTTGTTTTAATCTGGACCTCACAGTTACTGAACCAACCAACCAATCAATCAATCTGGCAAGTGTATAGTACCCTTTCATTGACATTACTCTCAGGTCGTCCCATCTGACCCGGAGGGATTGTACCATCTATGGGTTAAAGAGATCGAAATATGCGTTTTTGAAAATGTGTTAAAATGGTTTGTTTTTTTTAAACTTGGATATCCCACAAGAATAAATGAAACAAATACGTCTTTTGCATACAATAATCTCAGGGTTAATATGCCGTGAAACCCAACCAACCAACCAACCAAACAAACACCATCAGCTCAGTGCGGAAACTGAATACTGTGTTGAGGACCTGACAGAAGCGATGACTGATAGAGACGGATGACAAGATAGGGTCATGGTAAATCATGCTGTCAGTACTGCATGATGATTGATGATATTGGTCAGCCTATGCACTTTTCAGCTGATCCTCGTAGTACAAGTTCGTACATTGAACTTTACTCTGATATTTTTGAACTCTATCATCGTATCTGGGTTATTAAGAGATAAAATTGACTGATCTATATATCTTGACTTTCTGATTTATAATTCCCATTCACGCGTTTTTTTTTAAAAACGAAAATCAATAACGTCATTTTCCCCCGAAATTCATATCCAATTCCATTATGAATCAGATTTGAACTAATATAAATACAAAATGCCAAATTCACGACTTAAGAGGATTTACATGAATTAAAGAAATGTAAAACTTAATGGAATGTGACGACATTTTTTACAACTATTCAACAAATAATTGATTATTTCAAAATAAAATATCAACTCATCTCACCGTATTTCAAAAAGGAAAAGAAAAATGAATGATAAAAACGTTAAGCTTAAGACAATATCGACATTCTCAAGAGCTAAACCTAATAACTATATATCTTTAAACTTTTGAATATCTATCTATATATCTATCTCGTTTACATGGGGGTACAGTTCCATATTTATCAATCAATCTGCCTCTAGATTCATATATATCTATCTCGTTTAACCTTTAGTTTCATATTCCTATCTATCTATCTATCTATCTATCTTGGTTTTTATATGTCTATTTGTATCACATCTATCTCAGATTCATTCTATCTGGGTTTTTTTCATATCTATGTCTAGTCATATCTACCTCTTTCACATCTATTTCAATTTGATTTTATCTATCTATCTATCTATCTATCTGTATCTTCTCTTCCCCCCCTCTCTCTCTCTCTCTCTCTATATATATATATTATATATATATATATATATATATATATATATATATATATAAACGTTGTTTACCTGGCGTCGAGTTTTATATTCTATCTATCTATCTATCTGACTGTCTGTCTATCTATCTCGTTAACGTGGCCTATGTTTCATATCTATCAATCAATCTATAGATATGTTTATGGAGAAATGTAGACAAACACGGGATGTTACACTGGGTGGAAGTTTATTATTAGTCGTAATGTCGACGTTCGAACGTTTCGGTTTATATAGAAACCTTCTTCAGGACAATATGAAACAAGTAAAGTAAAAAAGAATTTTGTTATTAAAAAGGGGATGAATGTTTTGATTCAAAAACATCCATCATCTTTTTATCAACAAAAATCTTTTGAATGAAGGTTTCTATATAAACCGAAACGTTTGAATGTCGACATTACGACTAATAATAAACTTCCATCCAGAGTAATACCCCGTGTTTTTATACATTTCTTCACATACTGTCGGATTGATTTCTTCATTTTAATCTCATATATGTTAATGTATTTATCTCGTTTATGTAACCTCTAGTTTCGTATCTATCTGTCTATCACGATTACGTAGCATCTAGTTTCACACACACACACACACACACACACACACACATATATATATATATATATATATATATATATATATATAAGGTTGTTACAAAAATAATGGCCAATTTCAAATACATATATTTATTGTTGAAATATTAACAGTAGAAATTAATCAAAATACGAGCGTTGGGCAGCTATGCATCTCTGCCATCGATCTACGGGGTTATTTATTCCACGTTGGTAAAAAGTTATTGGCTGTGATGCAACACAATCTTTAAATGATGATTCCACCTCTTCTTTAGATCGAAAAATTATACCGTTAAAAAAAAATGTTCAAAAATACTTTCTATCTGAAAATAAATTAAATTTCATTTTTGAGCACACATTAATTATTATATATGCAAAGATTCACCTGAAATAAACAACAAATTCTATGTTAAAAATAATATTTCAAACCGAACACAAATCGGCCATTATTTCTGTAACAACCTAATATATATATATATATATATATATATATATTATATATGTGTGGTGTGTGTGGTGTGTGTGTGTGTGTGTGTGTTTGCTGGTTTAGGAGTCCTAATTGAATTCATAGCCATGGCTGCCAGTCTTATATACGCACTTTATCTGCTGAGTATATAATGGGAAGAGAGTAGACAGGTGAAGAGATGGGATGAGATGGATTCTTTTCTTACTTGTTCTGTCTTCTTCTTTCCTCTGTTGGTGACCATCTTCCTTTGAGCTGATTTTCTCTTTGGGATGGGTGTCTGCTCATTTATTTGTTAATAACTAAGCAAGACTTTGTAGTTTTTTATTCTTTATTATGAACCCACAGCCCAAGGCGGGCATATTTGGAAGCTACAATCCTTAACGTCTGCTCCTTCTGGCTAACTACCGAAATTTGCCTAATTAATTTCACACGACTTTCCTTGGCGGAAGTGAGGGTGGGGCAAGTAAAGATTAACTCCCGTCAATAATTCTAACAGCTGACGGTAACTTTTCATTTACAATCGAACTTCGGTTTAAAAAAATCTAACAAACTTCACACATCATTCGTAGGCTACCTACGAACTATGTAACACCAGTCATAATTGTTGTTGTCATTATCTGCAATTTGTTGTTGGTCTATAGGTATGTAAAGTACGTGTCTGCTATGCCGATGTGTGTGTGTGTGTGTGTGTGTTGTGTGTGTGTGTGTGTGATGGAATTCTGTCTTGAGCTTAGTTCTGTTGAGCGGTCTAGTGGTGATAGCTATATAGACTTCTATATAGATATCACCACTAGACCGCTACACATTAGGATCAAAGAACATTTACATACACAGTCATCTTCCTTCCGCAAATATCTAGTGAAATGCAAAAACGTGGAAAAAACATAACAGTTACAATCGAGGCCAGAGAGCGAAATTTGAGCAATCTACGAATTAAAGAAGCGCTATTGATAGCTCATTTACATTGCACACTGTCTTACGTATTCATATATATATATAATATATTTGATTTTCAAACAGATCTATTTAACCCATAGATGGGTCCCGAAGATTTAGTGTCCCACTCAGTGCACCCCTTTTTGGTGGGGGTCTTACCCCTTACAGACGACACATTAAGCGTATTATATCCCTCGAGAGGGCTCTTAAAATGTTAAAACCAGTCTTAATAAGTTTGGTAAAATATTGTTTCAAAAAACCTGAAAGCAGCTTCAGTGGCTGTGAGGTCTAGTTTAAAACAAGTTTCAAAATGATCAGAACTTCAATACTTGTATATAGTATAAGAATAATGTGTATTAGTTTATAACCAACACTAGGTCCTCATAACGTCTTTGTGCATCCATGGATAAGCTAACACTGGACATTTGGTAAGGAAAGATAAACAATTGCTTGCAGGAACAATGCACATATTAATGTTTGATATATAAAACTTGTAACAATAAAATCACCAACCAGGTTAATTGTACATAATGTTCTATGAACAAACGAAGTGTAATGAAAAGGGATCTGAAAGATTTATTGTGTCTTCAATGGTTTTCATGGTGACACGTAAAAATGGTGAAATTGTTCGAAACTATTGTTTCTCTTCTGTTCTACGAACTGGAATGAAACAGTTCCTTTATGCTCCACGAGGACTGAAAAGAAATAGATTTTATCTGTTTAATGAACGAGGAACAAAGAGAAAGTTTTAAGGGATGGAATTATCATGTGACTCAGGGACACAAAACATGAGAAGCCACGCCCACAATCTAGGGGAGGGCAATGGCATCTGTTTAATATATAAGTGTATATAAGTCTTTTCTTTGATATATAAATTGCTCAGTATATAATTTCTCAATTATTGAACATTAAGCTCTCAACATGCATTATACTAATTCTGATGCATTCTGATTTTAAAAGGGGTCTCCTTACACCAACTAACCTGGTTATATATATATATATATATATATATATATATATATATATATATATATATATAATATATATATATATATATATATATATATATATATATATATGAAATAAATTTATAACTCTTAATATGACCGGTATATAAGCCTGTTCTTTGATATATATAAATTGCTCTGTATATAATTCCTCAATTATTGTACATTGGGCTCTCAAATGACTACTCATTTTAAAATTCTGATGTTAAAAGGGTCTATTCAGATGCCATTGTGGGCGTGGTTTCCAATGTCTTGTCTCTGTGGGTCACATGATAGTTAATGCCCCTTTGTTCTCCGTTCATAGATATTGTTGAAATAGTAGTAATGATATATAATACAAATGATTTTCAAGTAAATCTATTTGACTCATAGATTGGACCTTAACAAGTACTACCACTCCGGATCAGAGTGGACCTGGGAGTAATGCAATGAATGGACTACTCTACACTCTCCATAGGTCCGAAACTGGAGCCTCACCACCGGATGAAGTTTAGTATGCCCAGGGCACCTTTTTTCCGGTGGTGGAGTCTTACCCTTATGTACGGAATACTGTCTGGGAATTCTAAGCCCTGCCAACCGAGCGGGTGGGTTTTGATTTATACGTATTCTTTAAAAATAGATTAATACTTTCTTAGCGCACCAGCTCTCCCTGTGACAACTCTTCCAGGACACCTAAGGCTCCACCATGCTATCTCCTTTCTGCTGAAATAGATCAGTAGTTGTTGGAGGCGCGCGATGTAATGGTTACCGTGGTAGGAAATAGACGGCGACACGTGTTCAAATCCTGGGTGTGGCTGTTTTTATTTCGTATGGGAAAGATGCGGATCCAACTATTCCCCCTTCCAGCTATGGGTAAATAGTAGGGCAGACTTGGTCTTTTAACCTTGATATGGCAACTGATCAAGGAGAAAGAAAACTCTGAATTCAAACAAAGGGACTCTCTTCTCGTAATCTCTGCTTAAGAAAATAATATTATGTCTTATCCTAGTCGTGTGGAGAGGTTGGTAAATAAATATATACGAAGAAAATATATCATTTATTCATTATAAGTTTGGTCGAAAACTTTTAGGACGATAATTTAGCTAATTGTACAAAATGTATGTTGAAATTACATTCTTCTTCCTCATTCACCTCCCCTTTTCCCTCCTTCTCTTCTTGTCTTTGCTATCAAGTTCATTTACCTCCTCTCCCTTCTCCTCATCCTCCTCCTCCTCCTCTTCTTCCTTTTCATCCCTCTCTTTATTTTTATCTTTATTTTCTCCCACTCTCTTATCTACTGTGCCAACGCCTTTTAATAACCAAGGAATAAAGTAGAACAAAAACCAAAAATTTGAAACGACAACTTGAATGATAATTCAATATTGATTTTCCCGTCATGAAATTTTAAAGAAATACACATTTGGTTACATGTAGAGAGCAAGATGGTCGCTCTAACAAGTGGGGAAAGATGACGTGAATTCAGCTCTCATTTTTTCATGAGAAAGAGAGTGCTTGTGATTTTATTCACAAACTTCGAATACCGTCAAGTTTGTTTTTTTTTCAATAACAGAAGATTTTGTGCTCTTTTTTAAAGCATAAATAGTTGTAATAAAATTAATTAATTAAATTTTGATTAGTTTACTTAACCTTAATCAAAAATTATTATTATTATTATTATTATGATTATTGTTGTTATTATTATTATTGTTGTTATTAGAGTTTTTGACACCCGCCTTAGCTGGTGATTCACTGGAGGCTGAGGGACAGCAAGTTTCCTCAGAGTTCCAGGACTCTTCTGAGTATTCTAGATGATCTTAAGTATGCTGTTGTTTGGATGGTCTCGGTTCTTCCTCGGGTTTCCAATTCCTTCAGACTCTTTTCCAAACCCTTATGGACAATTCCAAGGATCCCAATTACAATTGGTACGACCTTTACCTTCATGTTCATCAGCTTTTTCAGCTACCTGACGAGGTTCAGGTATTTATCTATCTTTTCGTTTCGTTTCACCTTCATGTTGTGATCCACCGGGACGACAAAATACACGAGATGATGACAAGTGTTTTTCATCTTATTTAATTAACACTATGGTCTGCTAGCCGGGATTAGGTGATCCATCTGTACCTCAAAGTCTCTAAGGTTATCTCATCCTGTAACACAGATGCTGGTTTGTGCCGATACCATTTATTAGTATGGTGAAAATTCAATTTCTTATACAACTCCCAGTAGATCACCTTTCCCACCCAGTCGTGCCTAGCATTTCACTCCTTGTGAGTTTGTTCTTTCTTTTTCGACCAGCGTTAGCTGTTTGTCTTTCATTGGAATCTGAGAAAAGTCTCTTTAAGGATTCTTCTGAGTATTCAAGTAGATCTTAACAGTGCTGTTATTTGAATGTTTTCGATTCTTCCTCTGATTTCTAATTCCTTCATTCGCTTTTCCAAACCCTTGGTTGCACTTCCAAGGGTAACTATCAACAACAATAAGTACCACCTTCACGTTCATGTTCCACTGTCCTTTTTGTTTGTTTTCTGTTCTCTGGCAAGGTCCAAGCATTTGTCTATCTTTTCGTTTTCTTTCATTTTTCCTTCAGTGGTCCGTCGGGATAGCAAAATCCACTAGATAACAAGTCTCTTCTTGTTGTTGATTACCACTAGGTCTAGTCTTCTGGCCGAGATTGGGTGATCTGTCAGTATCTCAAAGTCACAGAGAATCTTATGCGTCTCATTCTCTATGACGGATTCCGGTTTGTACATATACAGTATGGTGAAAATTTAATTTCTTGCACAGTTCCCAGTGGACCACCTTTCCTACCCAATCATACCTAGTTTTGTACTCCTTTTGTGCTCGTTTGATTCATTCAATTATTACATGATTAACCATTTCGCTCTGTCTTTTATTAGTCATTCCATGGTCTTTTAGTGTGCAATCTCTCTAATTTATCGCTAGAAGTATCCATATTGTTGTTTTTCTTCTTCCCTTTGTTTGATAGTTTTTGTTGTTTTTCTGTTTGTCCATATGTTGCATTTGCAGTTACTGGCTTCAGTAATCAGTCTTTCTTTGCTGTTTTTAGTGTATTCTTCGAGTCGTCGAATTGTCGCATCTACACAAATCCTCAAGGTTGGCGAAACATCTTCCTCCTTCTTTTTTGACACATATAACTTCTAAATGTCATTCTTCATTATTTCACTCCTTGTGAGTTTCTCATGCCAGCGTTAGCTGATGGGTTTTCACTGTAGTCAGGGTGACAACAAGTCTCAGGTCTCCAGGATTTTTCAGTGCAGTAGTCTGGATGGTCTCAATTCTTCCTCTGATTTCCAGTTTCTCTAGTCTGTTTTCTAAACCTTTGGGGGCCGTTCCAAGTTCACCAATTGGTATCACTTCACCCTCATATTCCACAGTTTATTTCAATTCTCTCGCAAGGTCCAAGACATTCCGAGAAATACCATTTTGTTATATCGGCACAGTTTAGTTTCTTGCACAATTCCGAAACGAATCGTGCTTAGCCTTGTGTTTTCGTTGTGCTGCATTTGATTATGATTATGATTATGATTATGATTATTATTATTATTATTATTATTATTATTATTATTATTATATTTCATCTCAGAATTCCAGCATATATATATATATATATATATATATATATATATATATATATATATATATATATATTTATATTACAGACTAATTATTGTCAATTTAGGCAGAAGTCTTTCATAAGTTTGAGTAAAGATGATTATTTTTAAAAAATAATTTTTTTTATCTCATCAAATATGATGACTATGTTCTATGAGATAATGATATAGAATTGAGACATTCCCCCCCTCTCTCTCTCTCTCTCTCTCTCTCTCTCCTCTCTCTCTCTCTCTTCTCTCTCTCTCTAGATATAAAAAAGCTAAAACAAAAATTATGTGCTCACGCCTACCCAATTTGACGCGTTCTAGTGGGTTTTTTTTATTGATTTTCTCGACGAATAGACCGAAATAGAATAAGATATATATATAATATATATATATATATATATATATATATATATATATATATATATATATCGATGGAAATAAATTTATAACTGTTAATATGGCCGGTATTTAAGCCTTTTCTTTGCTATATATATATTGCTCTCTATATAATTCGTTAGTCATTGTACATTGAACTCTCAACGTGGGCAATACTAATTTTAACATTCTGAAGTTAAAAAAGGCTCTGCATAGAATAATTCTTAACACCAACTAACCTATATATATATATATATATATATATATATATATATATATATATATATATATATATAAAAGAGTGGAGGCTGGAACGGATTAATGGCATTTCAGTTTATTTCAATGATGAAAATTGATTTGATATACGAGTAGATCAAGTTACGAGCGGCACGAATCAAACTCGTAAGTCAAGATACCACTGTATATATACAGGACCGTAGCAGAGATATATGTTTCTCTTTGTGAGGGGTGAGAAAATTCAGAATTTGCCCTAAAATTATCAATGCCCGCCGACATGTTTTGTGGCAAGTATATTTAAAATTGCCAATATCTTTAGATTGGAAGAAAACAGAAGAAAACATCTGCGTTAAAAATGAAACAAAATATTCATTTTTTTAATGTCTACATGAAAAACAGATTCATTAACGAAGGACAAAAATAAAACACCGTAAAGATATTACAGGTGAAAAAACTCCTGCAGCTACGACCAAATATATATATATATATATATATATATATATATATATATATATATATATATATATATAAGAAGAAAATATTTAAAAAATATAACAAACACAGGATGTTATGATCAGGGGAAACAATTTTATGTTCAATACTTAGCATTTCGGTATATTGTACATCTTCAGGACACTGTTAAGTAATGTTTATGTGAGGACAACATGAAAGATGTTAAGTGTATATAGTTTTAAAATATTTCTTGTCGGATTAATTTTTCCGTATTTCCATATATATATATATATATATTTATATATATAATTCATTCTGTATATATATATATATATATAATATATATATATATATATATAATATATTTATTTATTTATTTATTTTTATTTCTATAACTCTGACAGCGTGAAAAAAAAACATTTCTGTTCCGTTAAAATCTGCCTACGGTAATTTTTCCTCAATGTATGTTATATAATACGCTTGTTCCAAAATCTTCCATCCGTTATCATCCTTCAACATCCTCTGGTTAAAAATTAGACCATCCAAATTGTTCAAGATGCAATGCAAAATTGTAAATCCAGATTTTCTGGTGTCACTTAATCACAGATATCTTACTTCTCCCATTTTATTTAACCCAATTTTAAAAATGAAACATTCCAAATGGTATTACGTCGCTTAAATGCCCAACGCAAAATTAAAATGAATTGAAAAATTCAAACTGTGTTTTAGCGAGCCAGCGTCAGGCGAATTTCCGGCCCAACTTAGATATTTTCCAAGTCGTGTTTTTGTCACTTTTTTGTCGGCAAATTAATTTAGATATTTTAAATGCTTCAATACAGATTTTTATCGGCAAGTCAATGTAAATATTTAAAGAAAACTTTTAAGAAAGAGCGAGAGAAAGTTAAATCAAGATTATTATACTATTTACATATTGAACAATTTAACAATAGCTCTTAAGTAAAGATATCAAACGTTGTAATAATTAAATTGTCATAATATAGTATATTCACTGGGTCTGCTAGTGTATGTGATATATCACTAAGAAATAAAGGTTTACATAGTATATGGTGTGGTTAATTTGCATAAAGGTTTTAACAATATCGGGTTTAATAAATGATTTATGTTATTGATTTCTGATTTAATCGTTCTATTTTCAAACGTATTAAAATCAATCCTATGTTGAATTTAATAAAGATATCAATTAAAATAAAATAAAGACAAGTGCAATCTCTTTCTAAGCATTCTTATTTAATTTTGTTTGTCTTTATAATTTAAAGAAATATTTTACGTAATATCGTGTATTTAATTTGCATACTGGTTTTAACAAAAATCGGTTTAATAAATAATTACTTAGTGTTATTGATCTCTAATATTATTGTTGTATACTCCAACGTATTAGAATCAATCCTATGAATTATTTTATATAGAAACTAATTAGAATACAATTAAAATTCCGCCCTGTCGGCTGGGGCATTAGAATGCACCGACTGCACCTCTGCAGAGGGGTAAGACTCCCCCAATGGGGCACCTGTTGGCCGTGGGTGGCGACCCGTGATGCTTAAGGATAGAGCCCAGGTGGATGAGCAGTTCATGACATGCACTTTGGTCCTATCTTGGGCTAGACGGGCGGTCGGAGAGGCCCCCTCCGATCAATCGACTGGTCACGTCAAGCCCTAGCACCTATATAATTTTCCCAACCCTATTGCCCTTATGGCAAGCCCCAACCCCTTTTTATCATATGGGTGCTAGAAGGCGGTGGCTGCGGGTCTACATGTCCTGGGAATGACGTTAAACTCTATCTGATGGTGAGGTTCCAGTTCTGGAGGTTTGGGGAATGTGGAGCACCCCTTCATCACCATTGCTCCCTGGTCCACTCTGACCCGGAGTGGCAGTACCTGTTAGGGTCCCATCTATGGGTTAAATAGAAAAAATGTATTTATAAAAAAAATTGTATTATCCATTAAGAATTGATTTATTTCAAAACTTTATCGGCATTAAATGACCCACTGAGGTTGATATGCCGTAAAACAAAACAAACCAAACCAAACAATTAAAATTAGTGAAATCTGTTTATATGCGTTCTTATTTAATTTCTTTAGTTTTTCTAGTCTAATATATTTTATTACATCAAAATATAAATACTTAAACCCAGTGGGTACATATTCTTGCTAGTAATATTAACCTTGTTTCTTGTTTTCTGTTGCAGCGTTTGCATTCAAAGATTGTCTATCAAATGGAACTTGGTTTCGACACCCAATTTCTGATATTTACTGGACCAATTACACACCATGTTTTGTCGATCGGGTGAGTTTTTGCTCCTCTGCTCCTATAACTTCTTTTTTTTTTTTTAATGATCGTTTCCCTCTATTTCCATTTCTCCCTAATATGATTTTCTTTTGGCTTCGGGTCGGAGATCAGCAAGAAATGCAGGAATTGTTTTGCAATTTTGCCGAATTTGTTTAGTCATAGTGTAGGCGCCGATAGCCGAGCGGTTAAGCTGTTCGACTGATACCGAATCGATCGGATTTCAATCCCGGCTGTAGGTAGCTTACAAATTTCTACCCACACTGAAGAGACTTGATAAGTCGAAACACGGTGTCTGTGGATAAGTATATATATATATATATATATCAGGAAAAAATGGAAATACTTACACAGACACACATACACACACACACACACACCCATATATATATATATATATATATATATATATATATATATATATATATCACAAAGGTTTTATATAAGAATATATATATATATATATATATATATATATACTTTACGCCGCATACGCCTCCTTTTTTAATCGTTGGTAAAATCTTAATTCAAGAAGGTGAACTTCTTTAACAACAGTAATTTCACAGTAAGTGCATGAAAGTTTAAAAGTTCCCCCTTTTTTTGGGGGGGTGAGGGGGTCTAAATGCTAAACTTCACTGATCTAGCTACTTCGTTTCGAGTCTGGGTCTCGAGCGACTTTCTGAATTTAGCTAAATCCCTTTCTCCCTTAACACGTGATGTCTCTCAACCAATCAGATTCCTACGCTGGAAAGTAATGACCCATGACCTTTCGGACTGGCACTCAAAGTTTCCGTCGTATGTACGAGTGTCTGACCTCGGGGTCACATATCCATTGAAAGCCCCTGCAGATGTTTCATACATTTGCAATTCGACGATGAAGGGAACCAACATGTCACTCAGATAATTTTATTGACAGTATTATATTATCATATATATATATATATATATATATATATATATATATATTATTATTATAATGGAGATTGTGTGTTTTTCTGTCTGTAACCGAAACTATATTCCTACTCAAGTCACAATTCTCTTAGTTATTGACATCACATTCTCCATGATTTTATTTTTATCTAAACCTCAATTATTAATAAAATTGTCTTACATTATTAATACTGTTAACTATGTCTACATACTGACAACATGCAATTATATTTATATATACAACAAAATAGCGGTTTACAGTGTGAACGGGAAGGCTAATTTGCATATTAATATTAAAAAATCGAATTTAATAAATATGTGCTTAGTATTATTGATTTCTAACTGTTTGGTTTTATTTTAATGAATATAAGCAAAAATCTCTTCAATGAATCTGAAATGAAATCCATTAACAAGAAAAAATAACTGTCATTTTATTCTTTACTTCCTCTTATAACTAAATACTTAAATTAGAAAAATAACAATGAAAGACGAGAGTGATGGAAGAGTAAGTTTCAGTTGTTCCATTTTTTATTATACTCCCTCTGTTTCAAATCTTTTATTATACTCCCTCTGTTTCAAATCTTTTTATCTGTATTCTTATTTAGTTTCATTGGCCTTTCTAATTTAATACAATATTCTATTACATTAAAACTTAAATACTTGCACCCGGAGGGTGCATATATTTGCTAGTATATATAATATGTAAATTTATTACGGTATTTCTTTGACTCCTCAGACTGAGGAGGCAAAGAAATGCAGAAATAAATTAATATCTGTACCAAGGTGTCCATTTACTCATTTATTTATGATACTCCATAGACGTAAAAATACCCACTAATAATTGTTTGCTAGCCTCTGACCATTACATCAAACGAATCATGTTCTTTAACTTAGACACGTTTGCCTGTCAACAAAGCAAGAGAGCCCTGTCTGTCCTACTATTTACGCAGAGTTGGAGATAAAAAAGAAAAATTTGCATTATCTAATGAAACTGTATATATATGTATATATATATATGTGGGGGGGGAGAATATGTAGAACAAACACGGGATGTTATAATGGATGGAAATTTAACATCCCGTGTTTTCTCCATTTTCTCCACATACTGTCGGATTAATTTCCTCATCTTACTCCCATATGGTGATTGGCACTTCTTCGCAGAAGAAAGCCATTTCTACAAGTAGTTCGGTTGTGAGCACGCAGAGGGCCCACTGGTCCAAATTTGTTTTTATGTTCCCTGTCACACATGAACCCCTTTCTCGGCTTCCTCTCGCATGCGACCGTACGTGACTGAGAAGCCCAGCCTCGACAGGCAGGTCCTGCCACACAGGTCACATATATGGTCAGTCTTAAATGCAGGAAATGTGTCCATGCCGTCCGTCATGTGCCGCTTACGTAGAGGCCGCTTCAGGATGAGGTGCTCGAGCTCCCTTACCTCAAATCCTTACAGCTACCATCGGCCTGCCTTTCCAAAAGAATGTGTACCTGGCCCCTACTTCCTCATCATTAAAGCGGACTTCCGCAAGGATCACGATGTCTGCCCCAGGTCGAGAGTTCTTTGCCTCGATACCAGTTCGTTGTTTGGGGTTTCCCGATCCCTCAGGATCGAGATGTGTCCGAACATTCCAGGTGGCTATTGTTAGTCTAGATTTGTTGTAATATTTTCTTGTTTCCGCTTTGCCAATGTGAATAGCCGCCAGCCGCAGGTTGCTGGCCAGCTTGATAGGGAACAGGCATTTGTTTAGGTCACCTTTTCTATACCCTTCCCAGATGTCTGGGTGGGCAGTACTATTCAAGGGGTTGCTAAGTCACTCACAACCTCGCCACGTGTAGATGCACAGCTGTATGCTTCCAACCCGTCAAGCCTGCACACGCCACCGTCCCTCCATCATCGTGGGACTTGTAGCATTATCTGCACATGTTGACATGCTGTGCGCTTGTGCGACACGCACCGCGTGTTTCTCCTTCGCCAAAGACTAGTATCAGTGACAAGCCGAGGCAAGATGACTGAAAGTATTTGGGGAGCGCATGTGGAGGATCTGACGGGATCTACGGGTCCACCACACCGGAAGGGGAAAAAAGAGTGTTCCTGAAAAGTGAGATGCTCCGGATTTGTTATTAGTGCTTACTCCCCTGACCTCCTCAGGACCATGCAAGCCGCTCAGGACTCCTCCCGGTCCCAGATGGGCAGAGGACAAGGGCCAACTCGGGATGTGTGTAGCTAGCACGGAAATCCCACCATTGCCAGCATGGGTGGTAACCATCTCCGCATATACCAACCCCTTCGCATTTGTAGGATTGGTCGCAAGGTCAATTTCTTAAACGGTGTTTAACAGGTTTGAATTTAGAATTTTCCTTCTCCTAGACTGGTTGCCTAACCAAAGTTAAAGAGCCAGTCTGACCTACTACTTACGCATAGTTGAAGATAAAAAGAAAATGTTGAAGTATCTGACGTTTCATCTGTTTCATCAATTTTGTCGGAATTTCTTTGAAAAATTGCTTATATTTTTTTTAATGGGGCATAATACTTAAAGGGACATGAGTATTTTTTTTAAATCTTGATTTATTAACGAAGAATTCGTAAGTATTTTGCGTCATTTCAGCTTCACCCACGCACGTAGATATTATTTATGTTTTTGTACATCGATTTTAAAAACACAAATATTTTGTTTTTATACACAAGGGCGCACGCTCAACCAAACACGCGTAAATATTTGTTTGTTGATTTCTAAACAACATCTCTCTCTCTCTCTCTCTCTCTCTCTCTCTCTCTCTCTCTCTCTCTCTCTCTCTCTCTCTCTCTTCTTTCTCTCTCACCTCCTCTCCTCTCTCTCCACTCCCTCTCCCCTCCTCCCCCCTCTCTCTTTCATTCCTTGTCAATGGCTCAGGTTTTTCGTTGTGATATATAAAAACATGACTTGAATTTTGCAATAAATGAAAACAGAAGAAAAGAATAAGTTTATTATTTATGCATGAATCTGCATAACTTGTTCGAATTTAAAGCTTTGTATTACTATAACTAGCAAACATATGCACCCTCCGTCGGGCGATGGTATTTAAGATTTAATGTAATAAGAAAAGATTTACTGTCTATGATGTTAAAGTTTTCAAATGTTCTTTTAAAACAAATCTGTTAATGTTCATTGATGCACTCGCATTTTTTTTTAATATTGAATACATAACCATTTTTGTTTGCCTCCTTTGCAAGTGCACTCGTTACAAACACACAGCAAAGAAATTGATGCAGTCTATGAATCAATTACTGAATTATAAATCCCCTTGGTGTCCTTTCTTTACAAACAATAGTTGGTCTAAATAAAAAATGGACGTCTTATTAATCTAATAATATCAAATTAGAAAAACTAAATAAACGAAATGTTTTTGTAAATAGATCCAGGGAATCAATTTCAAGTTAAAAGTATATTCAGTCCAACGACAAAAGTTCACCACAGCAATCCGCAACAATAGTACAGCAGACTTTCACGACGCGCACAATACCGAGTTCCAAAAACACTTAGTTGTTCTGTCACTCGGGCTTTCTTTGATTGTGTGGCTGATCTCGGGGAATTTATATACACCAAAAATTTAGTCTTGTTTATTCTCTTGTCTCCGAGATTATGCCTCTTAAATTATGAATGTGGAGTGACCAAGTTCCTTTTCCGAGTTTTTAACTTTTTCTACACACCAGGCATATGTGAGGGTTATAGAGTCCTGGTATGACGTTAAACTGCATCTAATGGTGAAGTTCCAATGTTGTTGCTCTGGGAAGGGTGATGTACCCCTTCATCATTACTCCCAGGCCCACTCAGACCCAAAGTGGTAGTACCTGTTAGGGTTGAATAGAAAAAATTGAATACCCATCAAGAATGAATAAAACAAAACGTCTTCGGTATAAAATAACCCAAAAAGGGTTGACAAACTGTAAAACCCAACCACTCTCAACCAACCAACAAAGAACAAAGATTCACAAGTCCCATAATACTGTTTATATAAAATCTCTTTTAGCTTTGAGGAAAATAGTGGAGAGTTGTCTG
>CM042152.1:98510166-98605166 GCA_023376005.1 Doryteuthis pealeii
AGAGTTCTATAACCGTCCAAGAAAATTTCTTTTTTTTTTTTTCATCGTCAAGAGTCTTTTAGCGGCTATTGTTGGTGGTTGTACCAGAGTTTGATCACCTCTGTTAGGGTCAGCAGGGCCAGGGAAGTCTGATGTTGGAAGACCCGAAACTTCCCAATGAAGCCTGCGGATTACATCACTGACGACAATCACCAGCGCCCCAAATGTAGGAGCGTATATTTATATATATCTATATATATATATATAAGTATATATATATATATATATATAGTTACGAACTTATGTATATAGGTAAACCACAGTTTTTAAAAAACATGAAAAAAAAGGAAAGGTATTGTTTCTGGGAATTCACTCAAAGATTCAGACGCATGAGGGAATCGGTGAAGCATAGACGAGAAAATTAGGATATTGTGCGATACAACAATATTTTCTCTCTGGGGGAAAATCTAAAAACTCATAGCGATAATGAACCTTACAAATCCGGTACAGATCGTTTTCAATATCAATATCTTGCGAGATCGATATTCTCATCCCGTACAATCAGCATTATTTATTAATCATTTATCTATCTATAGAGATATAGAGAGAAGTTGGCGTGTATGTATGTCCGGATAAAACTACAAAAATAAAACAATCAACGACAAAATATATATGCACATTAAATATCACCAGTTCTTGCTTTTTGTGCAACAAAAAAAAAAGATTTTACTTATATTCGAAGATATCTAAAAATTAAAATATACATAGAAATAGCATTGAAATTCTACTTTTCCAGCATTTGTAAATCAAAAGTAAACAAATCGATACACCAGGTTTTACCCCTTAAACACACACACACACGCACACACACATACATACACACACACACACACATACTCTACTCAGACCACGCTGGGTAGCCACTTTTAGTACATATATAAATGGCAGTTGGTGTATATGTATGTATGTTTGTATATATTTTGTATGTATGTATGAAGCTACGTAATTACAACAATTAACGACAAAGTAAATATAGATACTTATTAAATATCTCCAGTCATTGCTTTTTGTGCAAAAATTACGAAGATTTGATTTATATTCGAAAGATATTTAAAAAAATTAAAGTATACATAGAAATAGCATTGAAATTCTACTTAAAAATGTCCAGCATTTGTAAATCTCAAAAGTAAACAAATCAATACAACAAGTTTCCCCGCTCTACCCAAGCGATGCTGAGTAGCCGCTTCTAGTATATAATAAGGAATAGTGTGACTTTTTTTATTTTTTTATTTTTTTCACTTCGTATCATGATCAGAGATAATAAAGTTTTTACGTAATTTTGATTTTATAAAACGAACAATTTACGGAAGTAAGCAGGCAGGTGACATGTCCAATTCTCTGTGGTAAGTTGTACCACGATCAAGCAAACGGTTACATGAAACGAAAAATGTACGTCCGAACCGGAAGTGAACAGTCACGTGACATATCCAATTTGCCATCGTTCTGTCACTTGAACAGCACAGAAGAATTAACTACAAAATACTAAATTAGATATTGTTCACAGATACTACACTGATCTTAGGTAGAGAGTCGGAGAGTTTCACTTTTATCCTAGACAGAGCGTACCGATACGTGGTAGAAGTACTTATCCATTGGTGGAATGACAGTATAAGAACTTAGGGGGGTATTAGTTCGAAGCTAACACCCGTATTCCTATAATGCATTAAGTTTTATGAGGGACCGTGGTGTGATGGTTAGAGTCATAGAAAATGGACTCGTTCAACCTGAGTTCAATTCCTTGATAGGGCTGTTTGCATTTCATATAGCGCTAATACGCTTGGGAAAGGAATGAATCCAACTACTCTCCCTCCAGTTATGGGTAAGTAGTAGGACAGTGTTCTCTTTAACCATACCTAGGAAACCAATCTAGGAGAAGGATAACTCGGAATTCAAACCTGTAAACCTTCTCTTAAGAAATTGACCTTGTGTAACATCCTGCTCGTGTGGAGGAATTAGTAATATATATATATATATATATATATATATATATATAGAGAGAGAGAGAGAGAGAGAGAGAGGTGGGAGAGAGAGAGAGAGAGATAGGTGTTCTTTGTGTAATGGTTACCGTCGTAGGAAATGGGCGTGGTGGTACGAGTTCAAATCCTGGACGAAGTTGTTTGCATTTCACATATAACTAATACCCTTGAGAAAGGTATGCATCTCTCCAGCAATGTATAAATAGTAGGGTAGACTGGGCTCTTTAACCTTGATACGGCAACCAGGAGAAGGAAATCGTGAATTCAGACCTGTTAAGCTCCGTTAGATAAATTGATCTTTTGTCACATTCTGCTCGTGAGGAGGGGTTTGAAAATACACACACACACACACACACACACACACACACACATATATATATATATATATATATATATATATATATATATATATAATGCATTAGGTTATCCAAAAGAGCGTGACCCGACACAGAATAATCGTTAAGGATGCGACAAGGCCATTGATATGAAATAATAAGATTTAATCAACAACATCCAAAGATTAAACAGAATTCCAGTCTCAAACCATAAAAAGAACACAAGAATGTTCCAAGGAACATGAATAAGTATAAAGTAAAAGGAATGGAAACCACTAACTGATTTCTTCTTCGTCTGAAGACAAAGAATGTGCTTCGTTGCATGGAAATGAAAGACTCCTTATTTGTTTCGTTCCACCCCGTGTTGATAAAAGAGGTAGAGTTTAGGGTTCACCTTTTCACTTGACAAAATGGACAGGTGGAATGAGAAAGCCCCGCCTCCAATATAAAAAAGGGAGACAATTCTATTTTGTCTTCCAACAACAGAATTAAAATGAAAGTTAACATTGTGAAGAATCAGTATTCAGTTTCCTTTTCAATCAGTTTTTTTTCTCTTGTGTTAGGTGTCAACTTTTACTCAATGAACCAAACCCGGAAGTCACGAGAATGGACGTGAGTACGGGATTATAAAAGGACCTACTAAGTAAGAAGTGATACACCAATTAGCAAATCGAAGCTTAGTGCTACTCTTTTTATTCCAGATTGGATGCGTGTCATCTTAATGTGAAGTGTGTCGTTTGGTTTAGGAACAAAATGTGACAAAAGAGGAACATAACAGATTACATTAAAAAGTATTTTTCTATAGGAATGTATTGAAAACGACTGGTTTTCTATAAGATGTATTAGAAAGCAATTGACTATAAGAATGTATAAAAATGTTGTTTTTTTTTAAAGCATTTGACTATCAGAATGATTAGAAATGGCTTTTTTCTGTAAGAATTCATTGGAAATAAGTGTGGCGCCCCACTTCAGACGCAAAACAATCTCCCTGGTCTAGCGCTAGTGAAAAGGGGATATAATCCCTCGCTGTCCGTCTGATATCGATAACAGGCGACTCTGCCTACATTACTTTTTATGTATAAACAAGATTTGGCATTAAATAACCCACAATGTTTGATACGCCATTAAACACCAACCAACAACAGCAATATCTGTGACAATATTATGAACTAGCAGGACCTGTGGATATAACACAGCATGATAATTTAATTATTACAACGTTTGTTATGTTTACTTAAGAGCTATTGCTAAATAGTTTCATACGTGAAAAGTATAATAATCTTGATTTAACTCTCTCTCTCTCTCTCTCTCTCTCTCTCTCTCTCTCTCTCTCTCTCTCTCTCTCTCTCTCTCTCTCTCTCTCTTATTTCTTTCTTTCTTTCTTTGCATCGTTTCATTATATTCGATTAAAACAGGTTAGCGTTATCACTTCTGTGCGTTCACTCTCTCTCTCTCTCTCTCTCTCTCTCTATATATATATATATATATATATATATATTATATATATTCCCCCTACTCTCCCTCTCTCTCTATATATATATACCCCCTCTCTCTCTGTCTCTCTGTCTCTCTGTCTCTCTCTCTCTCTATCTATCTATCTCACTCTCACACACTCTCTCCCTCTCACACACACACACTCTCTCCCTCTTCCCTCTCTCTCTCTCTCTCTCTCTCACACACACACACACACACACACACACACACTCTTATATTTTTCTGTGTAGCATTACTTTTTCTTCCCTTTCTTTCTTTATAATAAAAATTGAATGGTCTGTTATTTAGCTGAGGTGATGACACTCATATGAAATACGAATTCGGCGAATAAGCAACACCAGATAAACAGGATTTTACATTTTTGCATTTCACGTTTGACGATTTGGACAGTCTCATTCTTAACCAAAAGATGATAACGGTCGTAAGATTAAGGAACAGGCGTATTAATATATAGATGTTATGTCTTGTAATTTTCGTCAATTCTAACCTTTTTACATCATTTGAAAAATATATAACTGTTAACGTAACGAAAATTGAACAGAAACTGTTAATCAGAACGTTAACCTGAAAAATTGAATCATGTGACGGTCCATTTTCGACTAAAGGTCATATAAGCAATATTAATTATTAAGAGGAATAACAGCGAAGATTTTGTGGGTAAGACGGGGTGAAACTGCAAATTTCGTAAAATTGCGGATTTTTTTTTTAAATCCAAAATTTATGCTAACGCTGATGTTTTAAAATTCTGCAGAAAACTCCAGTATGTATATATTTACCCAACCCAAACAGGGTGCAACACCGTTACGATTCTTGTCGCCATTTTAGGCGTTTAGTTCTCTTGTTGGTATATCCAATGGCAGAAAAGAGTGTAGTATTGGTAGATACTCCTTGTAACAGAATGTCTGTTGTATGCCTTGTAATCCTCCTTTGTAGGTCTTGATTTCAGTAAGTTCAATTTGTAATTGATTTCAGGACAAATACCAACAACCTTAAATGCATTCGATATCGTTTCTGGTTAGCTAATTCTTCCCTCAAATGCATGCTGCTGATGTTGGGAAAGTTTATAAATATGAGTGGGAATTTTGCGTACATCTTATACCACCAAGATATTCCAACAAAGACAAGGTCAATTTTTCAGGTTTCCATCTCATAGACCAGCTTTCCTTACGAAGGTTGAGCAGAACAGTCTGCCCTACTATTTACTCTTCAAGGGGAGAATGGTTTGATGCATGCCTTCTTCAGTGCTATTGGCGCTATGTGAAATGTAATCAACCTCATCCAGGATTTGAACCCGAGTCACACTGTCAATTTCCAGCGACGATAACTGTTACACACCGAGCGCCTCCATTAGGCAATCCACACGACCTTAGTTGATTGCGATTCCCAGGCGAGTGCTCTATAAATAATTGGGGTCACTACGAGAATGACGCCTTTTTGGCCAAGATGCAATTAGTCACGATGACATGCCTCCGTAACGCTGATTAGTTTACTTCAATCAACAACCCCTCCCCCATATATATATATATATATATATATATATATATATATATATATATATATATATATATATATGTAAAGCCCGTGTGCATCTTAAAGAATTGTTTGTTTTAAAGTCCACACGGAATTAGTAGACAACCTATATGTACACATATATGTGGTGTGTGTGTGTGCGTGTTGCGTTAGTACTTTGATCTTAAACACACACACACACACACACACACACACACATATTATATATATATATATATATATATATATAAGTTTTGTTGAACTGTACAGACAATTCTTGTCGGACGAGTTTTTGGTTGATCCTTTCTAATTAACACTATATTTATCTGATTCCAGCTCTATTAATCAACACCTTAAAACACATTCATGCCCCCCCCCTCTACCGACCGCAAAATTCTAATCGAAAATAAACGCACACTACATAAAGAAAAAAACAAACAAAAACTTCAAATAATCGAAGCTTTATATATCAAACAAAAAAAACTACCTTAAACAAAATAAACTTTGAAATAAGTCAACATGTTCTCAAATGCTTATAATTTTCCGCCTATCCTCTTTCCACTATACCCCTCCCCTTCTCACAACTTGTGCCCCTCCTACAAAAAATAACTACTGCATCGTTTGCTCGAACATTACCATTCCTACAACCTCCCACTACCAATTGTTATTACCTCCCACTTCTAATTCCTTGCTACTACTCGTTCTCCTTAAAAACGAGACACGAAACCAACCATCGTTTCCTACCTGATGATGGCAAACTGTATTGCCGAAAGCGTTCGTATTGAAACCTTTGCTGGACTGTTACACCAGTTCCAACCCGACACCAAAAAGATGGCCCGAAAATTAGAAAGGATCAATTTGTCCGACAAGAATTGTCTGTACAGTTTAACAAAACTTGTATAAAAGAAAAAATGCTGCCAAAATACACTATATATATATATATATATATATATATATATATATATATATGTGTGTGTGTGTGTGTGTGTGTGTGTGTGTGTGTGTGTGTTCCGCTTTGATCTTAAACGTATTGATCCGACCGGACGTCATCAAAAGAAGGATTAACCCAATAATCTTAATCTGACTAATGATGGAGAACTGGTGATTGTATTTACTCAATCGCTTCGCACGAGCAGGTGTGACACAAGGTCCCATCTATAGGTCAAACAGGGCTGTGTGTGCAAATTATTTGTATTAGATAGGAATACTTTATATCATATAACCGTGTGCAAAAAGAACTTTAGAAACTACACAAAATAGACAAAATGAAACGTACAATGTATGAAATTCCTTAACGTCCGGGCATAAAATAACCCCAGATAGGTTGACATGCAGTAAAATCGATCAATCAAGTTGGTTCCAGTTTTAGTTCTTTTAAATCATTTAACATTTGATGTATAAGATTTGTGTAATCGGAAATTGAATATTAATGATGAAATAGCCGATCTCAGAGAATGTTGATTTAGTCATATTCCACTTCAGAATTATCTCCATTGGGAGTTTACACACAGTGAGTCGGAAATGAGAATTTGTACACAATTTTGAAAAGTGAAAGGGACGTTGCATAATTATGTGAAACCTCGAAGGGGTAATACGAAGAAGAGTAAAAATATATCACCATTTACCTATTTTCTGGTAATAATGAAAGATTTGATACTTTCTGAACAAACTTCATATATATATATATATATATATATATATATATATATATATTCTTTGAAATATTTTAATGTTTTAAAAGATATAATATAGGGTGCAATATTTATAAGTAAGTAGCGCTCAATATCGTGGATAGACTATTTATATTTAAGTTAGGGTGGCGTGGACATAAAGTTAACGGCGCTTGGCTACTGATAGTTTCTCGCCTATGCGATTATTCAAACCAAGTTGATTTGAATAATTGCATAGGCAAGAAACTGTTCATTAGGGTAGGTCTATTTTTCACTTTTTAAAAATATCAAATTGTCCAGGGCGTGGAAGTTTTGTGTTTGTATATTAAATACTGATACCAAAAATGAGATTTTTTACTTGCACCATTGTTTGAGGAAATAACATCAAAATCGTCTGCTAAAATTCACAAAAAATCCTTGTTTTTACCAGATTTGGTCTAGAAATTGGTTAGAAAATTTACCATTTTCAGAATTTAAATCAGAAAATGTTATTTTATTTTATTAAAAGGAAACGAATTAAATATTATGAATAGAATTCAAATTGAAAATGTGTCCCTTCCTTGCCACCCGGAACTTCTGATATGCTTGCTCTTTACCTCATTAAATCTGTAACAGTGATAACATTTCAAAAGATTGAAAAATAATTCATGTATGAAAGATAATTTATGTTATGAATGAAACTAAAGAAAAACAAACAAGTATGGATATTTGAGGGCACAAATTGGGGGATCATTTTTAGAATATCCCCTGAAAAACCTATCGGAAAGATTCGATCAACTTTCACTGGTGATTATTATTTAATAAATACTATCAAATTCCTCCATATAAGAGCCTTACAAGCAAAGAAAAGCCTTGTTTTATGACCAAAAACTTTGGCAAGTATATGTCTGTGTCTTGCTTCAAATCTATACACGGATTGGAAAGCTTCTGTAGTTAACTTTACAATCCTTTCAACTTTTTGAGAATGTGAGGGTAAATCTGGCAATTCCAGATTTGTGTCATTTATTGAGGACTCATGAAGTTCCTTTTCTGAAAATCCTTCTGTAAATGCAGATTTGCAAACTCCACTTTGCGAAAGTTTAATCAAATAGGACCAATGTGTCGCTCCGAAATTGATTGTAGTTATTTTTTCCATCTTTTCTTAGCTGCTTCTCTATTCCTGAAAGAATGTAAAAGTTAATTCATTGAGTCAACTTAAAAATGCAATTTTACTTTAATTTTTATGATGAAATTAGAACAGAACTTTAAAATGATCCAATAAATCAACATAACAAATTCAATCAGTTTTATACGAATAAATGTTTACTTACCAAATGGCCAAGATATTTTTATAGCTTCGATTATAGTTAAATAGCCAACAATAATGAATAAAACAAAAGCATTTTCGGCATAAAATAATCCAAGACTTGACATACCGTAAAATTCAACCAAGTGTCATGGGCATGATGTTAAACTTCATCTAATGGTGAAGTTCCAATTCTGGAGCTCTGGGGAGTGTGGAATACCCCTTCATCGCCATTACTACAAGGTCCAATTTGACCCGGAGTGGTAGTACCTGTTAGGGTCCTATCTATGGATTGAATAGAAAAAATAATTGTTAAAAATGTGTTAATAATTGTTTTAAAAAGAATTGAATTCACATTAAGCAGGAAAAGAACAAACTTCTTTGGCATAAAATAACCCAACAAGGGTTGACATGCCGTAAAACCCAACAAACCAAACCAACCAACATGTATTTATAGATAGAAATTGTTAGTTTCAACCACTTGGTTTTAATCTTTCAATAATATTTCTCATCTATATATGTGTTTTAATGGCCATTTGTGTGTGTATGTATGTATGTATGTATGTATGTTCGAAGCTTTCAAGTAAATTACCAAATTCAATTATCTTTTTACAAATTGAACCAGATGGAATAACCATTTTTGTGTGTTTTATATCTTCCCAGCATGCACCACATACAGTGACATCCATATTCACCTGGGGATACCTCATGTCCATTATCGCCCTCATCATCTCCATGGTGATTTTCAGTAGTTTTCGGTAAGTTGTCCATATGCTTGTTTTATTTAATGACGATTTATCATCTTTCCGGTTTTTTTTTTTCTTATTTTTCTTAACATGGCTACTTTCACTTTCACTTTGCAAGATGATGTTTGATTGTGTTGGATTTTTCTCACGGTATAAGCTGTACAAAATGTTACCACTTATATTTATAGACTATTCCAAGTTGCAGGAGATGGATTGACCAATGAAAAAACGACAAACATGTATTTAAGGCCGTTGATAAATTGTACTACTGTTAGTTGCATAATGGATTTCCTCCCAGAAGGATCAACAGACAAGGAGTAAACTGATACTACACTTTCTACATCAAGGAATACTACAGATTAACCGACAAAGAGTAAACTGATACTACAATCTTTCTACATCAAGGAATACTACAGATTAACCGACAAAGAGTTAACTGATACTACAATCTTTCGCCCTCAATGAATACATCCAATTTTATGCCACAAGAAATATCCACTGAAACTGCACTCAATACAATAGCAGAACTAAAATGGCGACAAGAATCGTAATACGGAAAGTAATTGGGTTTACAGTCATATTCTTTGATTCTTGTATTTTGTTCAGAAGAAAAGAAGAGATGAAGTAAACATCCAACAGAATTATTAAATCATAACATATACATAAAATATTACTTACATATACAAATAGGGATGTGTAAATAATCTGAAAGAGATTACTCTTCTTTTTTCATGTTTTTACCTGGAAAAATGCTTACGCCGGAACAAAATTTACGAAGGACTACTCGTGCAAAATTTCATCGATGAAAGTTACACTGCGTAGACAATCTCTCACCAACCATTCCTATCTGCCATTGCCCCCGGGAGGTCCTCTGCGCAGCCTCCAGAATCCACGCAGATCTGATCGATGTATGTTCTTGCTGGGCCGCCCACTCTGGTGTGCCTATGTGTAGGTTTCCACAGGAGAACGTCGCTTATGAGTTCGTCCTTGCTTCTCCAGCGGTATCCAGTCTTGTTCGTCTTACTCGGATGGTCTGCGTAATAAGAGACAAGTGGCCGTACAGTTGCTTTCTTGTTTTCACGATTTGTTTAAGATTGAAAGCGGTATTCTTGTGCAACTCCCATCTAGCTTCTTTTCCAGGCGTTTCGTTAAGCTCCAAGTGATAGAGCCAAAAATTATGAGGGTGATAACTCATTTTTTTGTTTTTCATGTTTTTCATCTGGAAAAAAATCGTTTACGCTGGGACAAAATCTACGAACGACTACATGTGCAAATTTTCATTTACGAAAGTTACTTTGTGTAACCAAAAGAAAAAAAACTAAGAAAAAATAACAAATCAACAAGGACATGCAGACTAAAACAGTTTTTGCTGACTCTAGTGTGAAAATCCAAGGGTGGGTAAGTAAAAATGGGATTAACTTATAACACTATAAATCTTCCATAAACGAAAAAAACTATTGTTAGTAATAATTTTTAAATATATGAACGTTTCGGAAAATACATTCCGCTGAATTGCGAACTTTTAAATTTACATTTTTAGAATGATTAAATAAATCTTGATTTATGGTAAAAATATTGAGTGCTCTATGACGCTTCCTCACCACCCGTCCCTATCGGCTATCGCTCATGGAAGGTCCTCTACACAGCATCCAGTATCCGCGTAGAGCTGATCGATGTAGGTTTTTGCATGCCCAGCCACACTGGTGTTTTTATTTATAGTTGTCCATTGAGAACGTCACTTATGAGCACGTCCTTGCTTCTCCAGCTGGGTCCAATATGTATTGCTTGTCTTACCCGGAAGGTTTGTATGATAGAAAATAAGTGGCCGTACAGCAGCACCCAATTCATGATGTAATATTTAGCAAAACTGGTTTGGTAACCATAGATAATGAGTTCGATTATTACAGGCATCCCCATTCTCCTGGCCTTGTGCCAAGTTGTTCATTTAATCAGTATTTATGCCCCGTTCGGAATGTAATATTTAACAAAATTGGCCATGACGTGCAACACTTCACTTTGACCCTTACTTAGGCAAGGCGGACGGGCGGGCGGAGAGGCCTCTTCCGATCAATCAACTGGTCACGTCAAGCCCTAGCACCTATATAATTGTCCCAACCCTATTGCCCTTATGGCAAGTCCCAACCCTTTTTATCGTATATATGCTAGAGAGCGGTGACTGAATGTCTTCATGTCCTGGGTGTGACTTTAAACTACATTTAATGTTGAAGTTCCAATTCTGAAGCTCTGGGGAATGTGGAGTACCCCTTCATCACGATTAGTCCCAGGTTAACTTTGACCCGGATTTGTAGTACCTGATAGGGTTAAATCTATGGGTTAAATAGAGAAAAAATGAGTTTTAAAAATGTATTAAAAGTTGAGTTTTTTTTTATTTAGTACTCATCCAGAAGGAATAAAATAACCCAATGGGTTGACATGCCGTAAAACCAACCAACCGACCAACCAACCAAAAATTGGCTTGTTGGCTATAGTTAGTGAGTTTGATACTTACAGGCAAACCCACTCTCATGGCCTTGTGCCCAGCTAAGCTCATCTAATCAATTAAAAATAGTAAAATCGTCGGGCAGCATAATGTCGGTATCAGCCAGACAGCTAGGGGCATCTAGACCAAGGAGATTATTTTTGCGTCTGAGGTGGAGCACCACACCTATCATCAGCTCTACACTTTGCCGCACAGATCCCTGGGCTACTCATACGCTGAGTTGGCGAGGGCCGGTATCAAACCAGGAACCTTGCGATTCCTAGCCGGACGCTCTGCCGACTAAGCTAAACCGGCCCTAGGCCCAATTCGGGTTATAATATCTAATAAAATTGTCTTGCTGGCTATAGTTAGTGAGTGAGTAACCCCATTTTCCTGGCCTTGTGCCAACCTAAGCTAAGCTCATTAAATCACTACTTATAGCCAATTCATGCATATAAATGTTTTCTCCATAAAACAAAGAAGAAAAAAGACCAATTTGTCGAGAATTGATTTTGTTTCGAAATCAACGTTTCCTCTTCTGAGTTTAGAAAATGTGTGTCATTTCATTCTCGATTGTATTGCATCTATTTTATATCGAGATTGGTCATCACTTTTGTCCACTCATAAAATCTGCTGCTTTAATCGCCGCGGTAAATACATATTTTCTCCCGGAATAATCTCTGTCTATTTATTCAATAAAACTCACCAATGGGACTCTATAATATCATAGATTTACCAAACTCAATTTCAACACAGACTGATTGAAAAATATCCTGGATAAATGAGACTTTCATGTAGATTAACGAAACATCTGTTCCTATAAGTCATTTACCCTGGCGAGTCCTCCGCACGTCAACCAGTATCCGCACAGAGCTGATCGATGTCTTTGTTAGTAGGCCTACTTTGGTGTGTCCATGTGTCGTTATCCACTGGAGAAAGTAACTTATGAGTTCGTTCTCACTTCTCCGGTGGCGTCTTACTTGGATGGTCTGCGTGATAGGGGGTAAGTGGCCGTACAGCTGCTTTTTGTAGGCTACTGATTTACTACAATAAAACCCTACATCTATCAACATAAAATGCAAGATCAGCCTATTCCAACTAACATAAAAATAATCGCATCTCAATCATACAAACTGCAAATACAAGAAAAAATTGTCATTATATATATAATATATATATATGTGACAAAAAGTCAAATTAAACTGAATTCAACAGGTTTGAATTCAGAGTTTTCCCTCTCCTAGACTGGTTGCTTACCAAGGTTAAAGAGCCCATTCTACCCTACGATCTATCCATAGCTAGGAGGAGAATAGTTGAATTCGTACCTTTCCCATTGGTATTAGCGCTATGTGAAATGTAAACAGCCTTGTCCAGGATTTGAACTCGGGTCGACTAGTCCATTATCCTACGACTCTAACCATCCCACCACGTGCCTTCATACGCGTAATTACTTACTACAGGTAACCAAAACAAAAAGATTATAAGCGTCTTATATATTTATTTTCTTTGTTAATATGAAATGATATACATATCATCATTTCTTTCTCCTTTCTCTCCTCAATTTGACACAGTGATCCCAAATTAGCAGGACTCTGCTGAGAACCGAACCCACGTCACTAACGAGATACTTTCGCTAGAATAGCTAAATGAATATTGTTCTGTTCGTACGGAGGGGTTAGTAAATATATTTAAGTACTAGCGGGACCGGTGGATATACCTCAGTATGATAATTTAATTATTACAAATATTGCTAGATAGTTCAATATGTAAAAAGTATAATAATCTTTATTCAACTCTCATTCACTCTTTTTTTTTGGGGGGGGGGTATTTCCTAACTCCAACATAAAAAGGGAACCACTCTAATTGACTGATAAATTAATTATTTATTTTCGCATTAAACTAACCCTAAACCCTAACCCCTAACCCTAACCCTAAATCCTAACCCTAACCTTAACCCTAACCCCGTCTTCTTTTTTCCTAGTAGATCAATAGATAAATAATTTATCTGTCAATCAGAGTTGTTCCCCTTTTTTATGTTGGAGTTATAGGAAATAACCCTTTTTTATTTCCTTATTTTCATCTTTTAATTATGTTCGATTGAAACAGACTAGCGTTATCGCTTCCGCGCGCTTACACCCTCTATATTTCCCCTACTCCCTTTCTTTATTCCTTTCTTATAATATTTTTATGTGTAGCATGTCCCTTTTCTTCCCTTTCTTTCTTTATGATAAAAACAGAAGGGTTCTTTATTTAGCTAAGGTGACAGCACTCATAAGAAATAAGAATTCAGTGGATAAGCAACACCAGATAATCAAGATATATTTACTTAAAAGCTATTGCAAATACTTCAATATGTAAAAATATCAAACTCTCACTCTTTTTTCTTTCTTTCCTTCTTTTCATCTTTACATTATAATTGATTGAAACAGATTAGCGTTATCGCTTCTGCGCGCTCGCACACTCTCGATATCTTTCCCGTACACTTTCTTTCTTTAATTATATTTTTCTGTGTAATACGTCCCTTTTCTTCCCTTTCGTTCTTTATGATAAAAATGGAATGGTCCATTATCTAGCTGAGGCGAAGACACTAATAAGAAATAAGAAATTGGCAGATAAGCAACACCAGATAATCAAGATTTACATTTTTGCATTTAATCTTGGACGATTTGGACGGTCTCATTCTTTAACCAGAGGAGGGTGTTGTAAGACGATATCGGTCGTACAATTAAGGAACATGAGTATGAATATGTAAATCGTTCTGTTATGGACAATGAATTTCCTCAGGTTTCTAGTTTCCCCGGGCAAGCTGAAATTTGATATAGCTCTCTTATGTCCAACAAAACACGATGCTTGATGCTCGATCCTCAGTCATCGCCTTAATAAAGACATAAGGGAATTGTTTCCTTGTTATAAAGACACCACCCACAGTGTTACTGATTCATTATTTATGTTGCTTTCGCTCCCCACAACACCCTTTCCACCACACCGCCATCTTCCCTTCCATGGGGGGGGGCAAGGGCACACGCACACCATTGTCTTCATGATAGTTGACATTTAGTTATCGATTAAATTAGAAACCAAATCAACGAAATCTTAGTTAACAATCATTCCGCTGGTATTCGCATCTATGGTGACTTTAATGTTTACCATGAAAAATTCCTCGGCTATTCCAACGCAACTGATTCCAGGGAAATGGTATTGCTACAACTTCCCAGACCTTACGCCTCACATTTCACAGTTGGTGAGAAGGTGGCTAAATCTTCTCGTTTTACGACACGCGCACTTCGTGTCATTCGTGTAGAATTTAACCACATTCGCTCAGGTGATACATGCAACACAACAGTTTAACGAAAAGGGGGGGGGGTAGTGCTCGTGGCGTAATGGCTAATGCTTTGGACTGCGACATCGTAGTAAGTGAGTTCGCCCTATTATGTTCACTTTCGGACTAATACTCTTGGGAAAGTTATGCACCCCCTCGCCTCGCTGGTTAAATAGTACAACGACTGCTCTTTTACAAGAATGGCTTTGGCATTAAATAACCCACGAAGATTGATATGCCATTAAATGAAGAAACCAAACCAAACCAAAGTGAGGAATCCTCATGAATATTCATATGAGCAAGACAAAAAAAATATCCGGTTCCCGCATGCATTCCAAAAGGGGTGAGTCCTGGGTATAAACTAAACTGCATTTGGGGGTGAAGCTCCGGTTCTTGAGATCTGGGATGTGTGGAGTACCCTTCCATTGTCAGTACTCCCAGCTCCACTGTGATCTGGATTGGTAGTATCTGTTAGTTTCCTGTTAAATGAGGCAAATGAGTCAAATAGATCTGTTTGGAAATTATTAGTATTAGATAAGAATATGTGAAACCATATAACTGTATGTAAACAAATGAATGTTATTAATGTTTGGAAATCTTGAAGACTTTTAAATGTGTAAATTACTTATATCAAAATAGTTACTTAAAACTATAATTGTTTAATAAGGATTATTAAAATACTAGCGGGACCAGTGGATATACAACAGTATGATCATTTTATTATTACAACGTTTGATATGTTTACTTAAGAGCTATTGCAATATTTTAATATGTAAAGAGTATGATAATCTCTCTCTCTCTCTCTCTCTCTCTCTCTCTCTCTCTCTCTCTCTCTCTCTCTCTCTCTCATTCATTATTTCCTTCTTTTCATCTTTTCATTATGTTTGATTGAAACAGATTAGCATAATCGCTTCCGCGTGCTCACATCCCATCTCTATCTTTCCCTTACTCTCTTTCTTTCTTTCCTTCTTATTATATTTTTCTGTATAACATGTCCTTTTCCTTCCCTTTCTTTCTTTATGATAAAAACTGAATGGTTCATTATTTAGTTTAGGTGACAAAACTCATAAGAAATAAGAAATGGTTGGATAAGCAACACTAGATAATCAGTATTTATTTTCATATTGGACACAAAATCGTAAACTTTTAGTTAATTCCTTGTTACTGAAAAAAGGGCGAGAGTAAAAGATGATTTTTAAAATTGATTACAAATTGATTACAAATAATTATTTTTCATCTAAAGTAATACAATTTTTTAATTAATTTTGTATAGTTCTTTTGTTTAAATAATATATAGTTTATTTATTTTATTACAATGGAAAAGATTCTCATGTTGAATTATAAGGAGCAGATTTTGTTTATTTTATTAATGTTAATTGTTCTTTATTCTATGTATTGAGGATTTTGGTATTTATGACGTAAACAGTAGCATAGTTTTGGTTATAAACAAATAGAGACCGAATCTCCATTATTGCTATGTTAAGAAAAGTTACTCGAAGATATAATTGTTTAGAAAGGATTATTAGTTAGTTGATAATTGTGCAAACAAATGATTATCATTAAAATATGAATAGTTATTGAAATTGTATATGAATTATTAGTATTAAATAGGAATACTTGAAACAATTCAACTGTGCAAATTATTAGTATTTAAAAGGAACCCCCTCCAACCAATCTGCTAGTCACGTCAATCCCTAACACCTATATGATTGTCCCGACCCTATTGCCCTAATGGCAACCACCCAACCCCTTTTATCATAGGTGCTAGAAGGCAGTGGCTGAGGGTCTTAGTTCATGGGTATGACGTTAAACTGCATCTAAGGGTGAAGTTCCAGTTTGGAGCTTTGAGGAGTGTGAAGTAACCCTTCATTGCCATTACTCCCAGGTCTACCCTGACCCGGAGTGGTAGTACCTGTTAGGGTCCCATCTATGGGTTAAATAGATTTAAAAAATGGGTTTACAAAAAATGTGTTTAAGGAAAATTGAGTTTGAAAATAAATTGAATACCCAGCGAGAGTGAATAAAACAAAACGGTTTCGGTATAAAATAACCCAAGCATTGAAGTGCCGTAAAATCCAGCCAACCAACCATATGTTCTTGTAAAGTCTTAAAATGTGACCTTGTGTCTCAGATTGCACATTCGTGTTAAGATGAATAAATCCTCACACTTTCCGACACGTTCCCAGAATATTCTTATTCTTATATCATTTAAACGGATTAGCTCAGGTGAAATATGCTCACGTCAGTTTAACGAGAGGGGGGGTTGCCACGGGGGGCGGGGGCAGGGTCACACGCACGTACGGATGAGCAGCAAATGAGAAAATAGCACGATTAATGTGTGTTACAAGGTCCACGCTCGACTCCCTTTATCTCTCTCTTTCTCTCTTTCTCTCTCTCTCTTTCTCTCTTTCTCTCTCTCTCTCTTTCTCTCTCTCTCATTCTTTCTATCCCTCTCTTTCTCTGGCTATCTGTCTCCTCTCTCTCTCCCTCCCTCCCCCTCTCTCTCCCTTCTCACTCTCTCTCTCTCTCTCTCTCTCTCTCTCTCTATATATATATTATTATATATATAATATTATATATATATATATATTATTGCATTTTACAGATCATGCCGTCCCTAATATATATTATATAATATATATTATATATATATATAGAGAGAGAGAGAGAGAGAGAGAGAGAGAGAGGTGTGTGTGTTCGGATAAATTTGACAGTTTCATAACGAAAAAAGAAAAGTGTTTGGTAACTCCAAAAATTAATGGATTGTAAACAAATTCAAAAGGCACGGAATTACACTACTGTCAACAAGGTTTCACTCAGAACAACCGCCATTAGCGTCAATCATAGCCTCAATCCTGCTCCGAAATCGGAACAAGCTGCTGGTTTCCCTGGGAAGGGTATCAAAAACTACATTAATTCTGTCGATTAACTGGGCTTTTGTAGTACTGGCATGGCAATTGGTGTCTTTCTCAACGCTTGTATGAGTAGTAGCGAAGGTCTTCATTGAGTACCAGCTTCATGGTAGAAGCTGAAACATTCAATTCACGGGACAAAGCCCGAATTCCAATGTCAGGGTCCTCCAACACTTTTTCTGTGGAGTTTCGAGGAATTCTGCTGTACGAACGCAATCAGATCGTCTGTTATGTTGCTTTCTTCTAGCCACAGCCTCGGAATATCTATTGCAATTCTCCAGTTCATGCCTGATTGGTTTTACAGTGTTCAGTGAGCATTGAGCTGCAACCATAATCTCCTTATTTTGATGGCCGGCACAGGTCATCATGATACAAGTTATTCTCTTCCATAATTCAGGTGGGTTCCAGTCATCCATTCTATGTCATCAGGTATATGAATGAAGAAGGGTATAAGCTTTTAAATGATGCGTAGCGTGCGTCAATACCTCCAACCTATGGAGAAAAATAACCAAATATAAGTATGTCAAATTTATCCCGAACATCCTGTATCTACACTTCTCTCTCTCTCTCTCTCTCTCTCTCTCCTCTCTCTCTCTCTCTCTCTCTCTCTCTCTCTCTCTCTGCCTTGATCATCCTTCCGAAAAATAGACACGGTTAAATGAGACATAAATACTCCAAACCCAAGTCAGAAGGTCGAATTATCCTTATGTTGTGGAAAGTCAATTCCCAATAAGCTGATTAAAGATTCATGCTTATAGAAAGAGAAAATGGTTGTGAAGTAGTGCAATGGTTATTTCACACGAAAATCCTCCTCATGACCATACTTCTTCGCTTATATCCTGTCATGTGTGTAGGTGCGTGGTGTTAATTTACAGTCTTAAGAAATGGACTCGTCGACCCGAAGCTGTTTGCATTTCACATATAGTTAATAACCTTGAGAAAAGTATGCACTCAACTACTCTCCCTGCAGCTATGGGTAAATAGGTAGGGTGGACTGGGATCTAACCCTGGCTGGGTAACCAGTCTAGGAGAAGGAAAACTCTGAATTCAAACCTGCTAAGAAACTAACCCTGTGTGGCATCCTGCCCGTGCGGAGGGTTGGCAAATATTTATATCCTGTTATCAGATCACCTGAAAAAGGTTTCATCTTGGAGGTGTTACGATGGTTGATAAAGAAGAGAAAGTAGATGGGTGAGAACTTGGGAAAAACCACTCACCCCATATTTACTGCCTAATCAGTAGAAATAAAAATACTGTTACGTCACCTTATCAGACACGATAAGGAGGCTATAATTGATAACATTACTAATCCTACCTTAGTCTGACACAAAGCCAGTGATTAGGCCCCCAGTGAGAGTCAACCTCAAGTGTTATAATTGATTTTGAGATCAGAAATGGGTGTAAATCTATGGTTAATTGGTGTTATATATCATAGATTCATCATAAGAGCAATCATCTTTCCTTATTGCCCGTGAAGTCATTTTTTTCAGATGAAACGGCAGAGAAATGTGCCCATGGCCATATTCTTGACGGATGACACTATGTAAATAGGGATGTTTATATTTAGAAAGGATTATAAAACTAATAATCGAATGTTTTGACAGTTTAAATAGAAATATCAATCGCCACACTAACTCAGCGCCATGACAAAAAACACACAGAGTGAAGATGAAAGAAAAACGAAAACAAAGCAGAAACCTGGACCTTGCTAGAGAACTAAATAACAGTGGAACGATCTCCAAGAGTTGACTGAACTAGAAATCAGAGGAGAATCGATATCATCCAAACAGCATTGTAAGGATCAGCTAGAATATTCAGAAGAGTCCTGGTGACCTGAGGAACTTGCTGTCACTCAGACTCTAGTGAAAAAAACCGGCAGCTCAACTCGCAACGAGTGATGATGATTATAATGATGATTATGATGATGATGTAGTATCCCTTTACATTTGTCAACTGGAACTTATATGAATTTATCTCTTTCTGTTTTTCTCTCTTTTTTCCTCTTTGTTGACAGACAGTTGGACTGTGCACGCGTGTCTATCCACAAGAATTTATTCCTTGCTTACATTTTTAATGGAGTCGTGTGGGTTATCGAATATACAGCCATTCGTTACAGACGCCAAAGTTTTGCTGGAAAACACGGTAAGATTTCCTCTCTCTCTCTCTCTCTCTCTCTCTCTCTCTCTCTTCTCTCTCTCTCTCTCTCTCTCCGCCTTCCGCCCACGTTCCACCCCGCCCCCCGGTTCGTACATCTTTAGAGGTGTTATTCTTCTCTGGGCTGTAATTATCCTTGCTGTGCAGTAACACATTACAGGGGTGAAAAACAGCTGATGACACGTCGATTTCTCTGACAGCTGGACAGGTTGGCGTGCCATTAGATATTCTCAGAATAAACGATTGAATGACGTTGTATGAAAGATGTTTGGAAAGTAGCGGCCATGATTAATAGTGAAACAAACAAAAAAACAAACGCTGATTCAAATCATTAATTTTGATCGGATTTTCTTTTATCTTTTATTTTCTGTTTTTTCTTTTCTTTTTCAGTTTATCTTATTTTTATTTTTATTTCTTTACATTTTCTTTCCTCTTTCTTTTTATTTCCTTTTTTTTCCTTCTTTTTCTTTCTTTACTTTGTTTCTTTACTTTCTTTTCTTTCCATTTCTTCTTTTTCTTTCTTTCTTTCTTTTCTTTTCAACTTCCTTCCTCTTCTGTTATTTATTTCTTTCCTTTCTTTCTTTTCAACTTCTTTTCTTTTCTTTCATTTTATTTCATTCCTTTCCTTTCTTCTCTTTCTTTTTCTTTCTTTCTCCTTTCTTTTATCTTCTTCTTTTCTTTTCTCTTTCTTTATTTCATTTTTCTTTTTTCTTTTTCTTTTTATTTCCTTCCTTTCTTTTCATTTATTTCATTTTTATTTTCGTCCTTTCTCTTTTTTCTTTCTTTTTCGTTTCCTTTTCTTTTCCACTTTTCTTTCTTTTCTCTTTTCTTTTCTTCTTTTCTTTCCTATAATTTTATCACACTCCCTGCAGGTTGTCTTCCTACAATAGTGAAGACAACTGATTTAAGCAGTTTCTTCTTTTTTTGAAGTTGTCTCCCTTGGAGTTAGAATTCTTTTTCGCGAGAAATTAAGAAAAAAAAAGATAGAAGAAATGTAGAAAAGATTAAAATTTTAACCCTTTTGCAGCCAACAAACTTCCCACGGTTGATAAACCAGTGTGAAACAGAAGAAAACAACTTCGGGCCAGAAAACAGAGAATTACAAGTGAGAGTCGGAAAGAAGAATCTCACGATGAGATTAGAATTCCCGCTGTTTTGCCGCGATGAAACCCGGTGAAAAGAACCACCTGTTGTTGTTAGAATTCGTGTGACCATTTTAGGGCTGTAGGTGAAAGCAGTTTTAACTGTGGAGATCCCTTGTGCATAAAGTTTGATCTTTTCTTGAAGTAGAAAGATGGAAGTATCAATTTTAATACCTTTGTCACCAGATCCGTGTTAAAAGTTGAATAATCTCTCGTTGCTAGAGAGTTGTTTAATCCTCGCGTCCACTAGTTCGTGCCTCCAATGAGCAATCTTGTCTTTTATACAATTCACGTTGTGAACTTCAGCACACACCTTATACCCAAAAATACACCAACAGTTGTGTTAACTAGCTACGAAAAGCTGTTAGTTTACAAATCTCAAATCAAGTTTTTAAACTCATCTTTATTCGTTTTCAAGCTCTCTCGGTGCTTTATTAGTATTTCCAAGCATCAAGGCTGAATACACTGTTCAACTACATCATCTAACCCAAAAAAATGTTCGTGAGATTTTATTTTGTTTTTGTTGGTTATTGGGGGGGGGTTCCTCCTCTATTCTCTTTGGTCTAACATCATCTTTCACACTATTCAGCTATGCGCGTTCAAGCTCTCCTGAAACGAAACCTACCTGCCTTCTGCAAAAATTGCACTTTATATCCACCTTCCCCAATCCCACAACGGCCCTCTCATTTCGGGTCTGCTTCTCTGAAAAAAAAAGTCTCGCTTATTAGTGCCACCTTTCCTCCCGCCACGAGGTAAGCGACGTTCTTTTACTAATAATAAAATTGCGCCACAAGTATTTAAGTTTGATATAATTAGATATTATATTGAATTAGAAAGACTAATGAAATTAAATACGAACATTAAAAAGATTACATTTATTTTAATCTAATTGATTTAAATATAAAATTATACACAGGATTGCTTTTTTATATTTGAGAATAAAACAATAATATTAGAAATCAATAACACAATGTAATTATTTATTAAACACGTTTGTTAAAACAGACACGCAAGTCAAACTTTCTTGGTTAACACGTCTTTGTCTTCGAACCAGCAGCTGAAATCCGTCGTCGTCGTCGTCGTCGTCGTCGTCAAAATAATCTTTTCTGGCTGCCGTCCCACGTAGGCCGAAAGCTTGTCACTCCAAGCTCCACTCGCTTTGGTTATATCGCATATTAGCCAAACATCCGGGCACATCAGTCGAACCTCGCGTCCGTCCAGTTCCTAAATCGCATTGTTTTTGCATGCGGGAGGAACGCTGGTTCGATCCTGGACAGGCACTAGACAATGTCTTGCTCTTTTTCCCTTTCTCGTTCATCGTCAATCCACATCGGCGCATTGGCTGTTTTTGCGTAGTCTTTGCGTTGGTGCCGTCTCATTTATATCACCTACATCAGGACTTTATCAAAATGTCTACATAAACCCCTTGTGATTTATACAACAATTCAGGGGGTCTGTAAGTATTCGGGGTCTTACAAGGGGTATATGGAAACATACTAAGCTTATTAGAATATTCATGAACTTACTGAAAAGATCAACAGCTTCACCCATCACATTAGGAAAAGTTATTCAAACTTGTATTAAATATTTGAAGCTCACTTTTTATCTGTTATGCTACTTTAGTGTTTACGGTTATTCTTTACAATTAACAGGCTTACATAAGCGTTCGTGGAGAAATTCATTAATTACATTAATTGTTTGCAACAAAACAAACTGCAGAGTGGACTGGGTATATAAGGAGGGGGCATGATAGGTCAATCAAATTTTTGTAGGGTTCTACGACTTAAAAGGTTTGAGAAACTCCTGGCCTACATGTTCAGCATCCACGCCCTCATCGTTTTCACGCACACTCGCCTTTAAATCCAAAATTGTCCTGGCATTCCATCGACTGTTAGGTTGTTAGGCGATTTACCCTTAGTCATCAATCCTCCCCACCCATTGCGTCGCACACCTGGTGTTGTGTGGATGGTTTCACACAAACTTCTTCCCCTATTTGGATTCTGGGTGACCGTTTCCTCATCGACATCCCTGGACTTCAATTCTCGGGTGCCTCCACTCGTAGGTAAAAATTGACCTGTGTGGTACTGTCTCCTCTCTATCACTGATCTTGGACGCCAGAATGGTTGCTTCTCTAGGTATTGTCCCTCCTTTTGGCTATAGTTTGGGACTGAGTAAAGTATGGGGCAGCTGATATCAATAAGACGTCGCCGCTCTCATTGCCATCCACTAACAATCTATAATGGAAAGAATCTGTACTACTTCCTTCACTGATAAAATTGCAAGCTTTTTGGCGCGAAAGCTCCCCACCCCCTCGCTTGTTCACCTGAATTAAAGAGGGCAATATCTTGCAATGTGCACAATCTTCTTCTCAAGTATAAGCATATTGTCTTTAGTATTAGATGACTCCTTGCAGTCTCTGATTTGGTGGACCACTGACATTATAGCATATGGATAATGATCCCATTGAATATTTGTATGGTAGTCCTTCTCTATGTGCGACCACTCACGCCGTTCGCGGTCTCACTTCGTTTTTATTTCCAATACACTCGCAGTCACAGTGATCTCATCATATCATACAACAATAATGTTTTATATTTTGCATATATGTAAATTCTTAAAACATCCAAAAATAAGCACACATTTGTTAGATTTTGATTTTTGCGTTTTGAGAAAGCATCTAGGTATTTCCGTGTTAGCTCAAAAAAAGTGATTGGTATATAGAAAAACGTGAGTCAAAAAATAGTCAAACATAAGTATCAGATCCAACTGTAAATTGTGTCCCAGTGTAATTGCTGCCGTGTGTATCGATATATCATCCGAGGAAACCCATCACAAAAGATCAGATTGTCGTTGCTTAATCCGTGCTTCCTATGCCAATCCTGCCAATCTCTTTATATTTGTTGACATACACATCCACTGATTCTCCATTTTATTTGACCTTTTTTAATTTTTTAAAAAGCCACAAGAGGGTTCCTGCATAAATGTCTCCGTTAATCTCAACTCTATCATCTCTTCGTTCATGTTGATCTTCTTCGGCTCATCCCTAATAGAGCAAGCGTTACCTTCAAGCGAAAAGTGAAGAAAGCTTGCAAGAAAAGAGATCTCTGAAGTTTGGCTACCAGCTTCAAGCTTTTTTATCATCCACCAGAATCTCTTCGTATAAATGGCATTATCATTTCTCTGGCTAATTTATCTTTTATTTTTTTCCCTTTTTGCAAATAATCAGATTTTATATTCATTTTCCCCATTTCTCATTTTCGGTCAACGCTCTATTTAAAAAAATCTTCACTTATCAGCTACGTTATTTTTTCTCTGCCACGATATCAACCGACGTTCCATTCTTAATTATTTCAAAACTACACTGCTGCAAAAAATTATATTGTAGTAGTAGTTAGTAGTTTTTCCCACCAGCGTTAGCTAGATGTATTTCACTGGGTTTGGAGAGTGACAAAACAAGCCTCCTATGCTCCGGACTCTCACTGGGTATTCCAGGCTGATTTTAAACAATGTTGTTGTCCGAGAATGGTCTCAATTCTTCTGATTTCCAGTTCCTCTAGTTTCTTTCCTAAGCTTTCGGGGACCGTTTCCTAATGCCAATACTATTGCGTATCACTTTCACCCCATATTCCAGTTTTGTTTTTTTGTTTTTTTCAATTCGTCTAGCAAGGTCTAAGTATTTGTTTATCTTTTTGCTTTCTTTCATCTTTAACCTCGTGACTCGCCAGAACTGTAAAATCTGCCAGTTGAGAAGTTCTCATTTTTTTCTTTTTTTTTTTTTTTTTTTTTTTTGAATCAATTCTATGGCTGGTGTTCTTGTTTGCGCATAAGGCGGTCCTTTCGTCTTCTATCTGAAAGGTCATTTTAGACGCTTCAAATTATTCTAGCTGTTTTAACAGTGTGCTGTAATGTCTCGATTGGTCTTGCATTTTCCTCTGATCTCAAATTGTCCCAATCCAATTTCGAGCCTTTTTCACCAACTACAACTTTCTCTTTTTTTCTTCTTTTATTGTTGCTGTTGTTTTGTTGTTGAATCTGAGTTGAGAGCAAAGTACTCCTCTAGACTCTAGATTCTTCTAAGCATTTTTAACTGATACTAGCAGGACCTTGGAATTATACCACAGTATGTTAATCAATTATTACAACGTTTATGCTTACTTAAGAGCTACCTTGCCTAATAGTTCAATATGCAGAAAAGTATAATAATCTCTCTGCCTCTCTCTCTCTCTCTCTTCTCTCTCTCTCTCTCTCTCTCCTCTCTCTCTCTCTCTTAAAAAGGAGGTTGTAAAAATATTAACTTAATTTGCCGACAAAAACTGGTTTCGTCTAAAATCATGTGGTAATTAGGCAGAGGCCGGGACGACATAAATCAATTACCAAACCAATTTTCAATATTCAAAAAAACAAACATGTAACTTTTTTAAAATTAAATTTTAATGTTACGTGGGCATTTAAGCGACGCAAGACCATTTGAAATGTTCCCTTTTTAAAATTGAGTGAATGTAAATGGGAAAAATAAGAAATCTGATGATTAAGCGACACCAGACAATCAGGCATTTAGATTTTGTCCATGCATCTTGAATAATTTGGAGGGTCTTCATTTTTAACCAGAGGGGTGTTTGTAGGATGATAACTTGACGGAAATTAGGAAACGCGTATAAATACAATTAATAGGTGCAGTGTCTTAAATGTGGTGAGACTCCAACTATGAAACTCTGTGGACGTATGATTTACATTTTCGTTCTATTTCCCAGCTCCACCTTCTTTAAATAAGACAAGGAATCAATGACTAATATATTGAGTTCTAGCCAGCGGACAAAAGTTCACCACAGCAATCTGCGCAAAGTAGTATACATCTTTCACGACCACACAGTCACAATTCCAAAACTAGCACCTGCTTGTTCTATCGTTTGTCTTTTATTTTATGGTGTGGTTGATCTTGGGGGGGAATTTTATACGCCAACATGCTCGTTGCAATGCCTCTTAGTTTTCGAAAACATGTCTCTTAAATTATGGCTGTGTACGGGCCATGTTCCTCTTTCTGAGTTTTTAACTCTTCCTGAACATCCAGGCATGTGCAAACGCGCTTGGCCCCCGAGATAAGCCTCTTCTCTTCTACTAAGTTAAATATATAGTTAGTTAATTTTACAGCAATGTCAACCATTTTGGGTTATTTAATACCCGAAGATGTTTTGTTCTACACATTCTTGATGGTAAATTCAATTTTTAACATATTTCAAACTCATTTTTCTACTTAAGATAGGGCCCCCCTACAGTACTACCCATCCGGGTCAAGTGGAGCTGGAAGCAATGGTTCTGAAGGGGTGCTCCAAATCCAGACCTCCAAATTTATAACTTCACATCAGATAGATTTAACGTTATACCTCAGGAAATATTAAGACTAGTCACTCCTTTCTGGCACATATGTGATAAAAAAAGGTTGGGGGTTGCCATAAGGGCAATAGGGCGGAAAATCAATAGGTGTAGGGCTGATGTGACTAGTCGATTGATCGAGGGGGCTCTGCTGATCGCCCGTTTAAGCTAAGTAAGACCAAAGTGATTGCATTTTAGACTGTTCAGCCACCAAGTCAAATATGTATAAGATAATGATTAAAATGATATTTAAGCTGATTTAATATATTGTCTCTTAAAATATGGCTATTACAACTAATTATGAAGAGGTACCATGTTCAGATTATTGGTGAAGATGTACTGTGTGCATTGGAACTCATAATTGGTTAAATTGACTTTCACTAAATAACCCAACATGATTGTTGATAATTATTTTTTTTAAATCAACAACAAAACAATATGGTTTTGCCGTTAAAAGGGTTTATATTTTTCTCGAGCTATTAAAAATTATAACAAAAACCACAGAAAATTTTGATCACTAAATATTAAAGTTCAATTTACTCGAGAGAATATTAACATTTGACAAAGAAAAAGGTTTTTATATTTTTCAATAAAGTGCCGAACCTATTGAATACGAGTGTGCTTAATAATGCATCCAACTTCTACAACGTTAATGGTAACTTTCCATTTACTATATCATAATTTTGGTACACTTCAGTCATAATTTGTAGGAAACCCACGAATTATGTAAACACATGAAACCTGATTTGACTGTTTTCAACATGCTCAGACGGATCAGTTGATTTAAATCAGGTTAGATTGCTGTTGTTTTGGTTTTAAGCAGATCAAACCCTTTTCGATATTAATGTGAATCAATCATTTTGATAAACAAACGGCCAAGTTGCTACAGTAACCTGCTGTTGCTTAAGTGGCCACCCATTAAGATAGAACAGGTTCACGCTGCTAATCTCGCTAATCTAGCAATACCGGTGGCTTTCAGCGTNATCTTAGGTATTAATATGAAGCTCTTTTTATTGTTCTGATTACTTAGTGTTATTTACGGTTATTCTTTCAATTAAGAGTCTTACATGCGTGTTCGTGGGGGTACGATCATTCATTACTATAATGTTGTCATACAATCAATGCAAGGTGACTGGGGTATAATATAGGAGGGGCCATGATAGGTCAATTCAAGATTTTTTGTAGGGTTCTACGAGACTTAAAGTTTTGAGAACTCCTGGCCTATCTGTTAAGCATCCAGCCTCATGGGGTGTTTTCACGCACCCTCGCCTTAAATCTAAATTATGTCGTGGCATTTCCATCGACTGTTAGTTTGATCTAGGGCGAATTTACCCTAGTCATTAATCCCCCCATTGGTCGCTACACCACTGTGTTTGTGTGGTTTCACGACAAACTTATTCCCCTCATTTGGATTCTGGGTGACCGTTCCTCATCGCTCATCCCGTGACTTCATTCTCGGGTGCCTCCACTCGTAGGTAAATTGACCTTGTGGTACTGTCTCTCTCTATCACTGATCTTGACCCAGAAGTTGCTTCTCTAGTATTGTCTCACTCTTTTGCTATAGTTTTGGGACTGAGTAATTAGTAGTGGGGTCAGCATAATCAAGTAAGCAGTCGCCGCTCTCATGCCATCGGGGGTTTCACTAACACATCTATAATTGGAAAGATCTGTACTACGACGCCTCACGTGATAAATCGGCAAGCTTTTGGCGCGAAGCCTCCCCTCTGCTTGTTCACTGCTGAGTTGGAGGGCAATTATCTTGCAATGTGCACAATCTTCTTCTCAATTTAGCATAATGTCTTTAGTGGATTAGATGATGCCTTGCAGGTCTCGGATTTGGTGACCACTGACATTTATAGCATAGTGGATCATATCCATTGAATATTTGTATGGTAGTCCTCCTCCTATGTGTCGACCACTCAGCCGTTCGCGGTCCTAAACTTCGTATATTCCATACACGTCGCAGGTCACAAGTGATCTCATGCATATCTACAACAAGTAATGTTTTATTAATTGCCATTATATGTAATTCTTAAAACCATTCCATAAATAAGCACACAATTTGTTAGATTTTGTATCTTATGTTGAGGAAAGATCTAGGGTATCCTGTTAGCTCAAAAAAAGTTATTGGATATAGAAAAACGGCAGTAAAATAGTCAACATAAGTATCGAGATCCAACGTAAATTTGTGTGCCAGTGTATTGCTGGCCGGTTCGATATTCATCCCGAGAAACCCATCCAAAAGAATCATATTGTCGTTTGCTTAATCTTCTTCCTATGCCATTGCCAATCTTTTATATGGTTGACATCACATCCACTGATTCTCCGATTTATTTGACCTTTTTAAATTTTAAAGCCACAAGGTTCCTTGCATAAATGTCTCCGTTAATCTCAACTCTATCAATCTCTTCGTCAATGTTGATCTTCTTCGCTCATCCCTAAATAGTGCCGTTACCTCAGGGAAAAAGTGGAAGACAAGCTTGCAGATAAGAGATCTCTTGAAAGTTTTGGCTCACAGCTAGTTTTAGTCTGCACCAGATCTCCTTCGTCTTAAAATGGCATATCATTTCTCTGGCTAATCTTATCTTTATTTTTTCCCTTTTTTTGCAAATATCAGATTTTTATTCATTTTCCCACTTTCTCATTTTCGTCAAACTCTCTATTAAAAATTCACTATCAGCGTAATTTTCTCTGGCACGATATAACCGACGTTCCATTCTTATTATTCAAACTACAATGTGCAAATTATATTAGTAGTAGTAGTAGTAGTTTTTTCCCACCAGCGTTAGCTGAGGTATTTCAACTGGAGTTTGAGTGACAACAACCTCCTCATGTCTCCAGGCTCTCCTGGGTATTCAGCTGATTTAACAATGTGTGTCCGGATGGTCTTCAATTCTTCCTCTATTCCAGTTCCTCTAGTCTTTTCCTAAGCTTTCGGGGACCGTTCCTATGCCCAATTACTATTGGTATCAACTTTCACCCCCATATTCCAAGTTTTGTTTTTTGTTTTTTCATCTCTAGCAAGGTAGTATTGTGTTTATCTTTTTGCTTTCTTTCATCTTTACTCGTGAGCTCGCCAGAACTGTAAAATCTGCCAGTTGAGAAGTTCTCATTTTTTTTTTTTTTTTTTTTTTTTTTTTTGTTAATATTCTATCTGGTGTCTGTTTGGATAAAGGGGGTCCGTCTTATCTGAAAGTCATTTAGACGCTTCAAATTATTCCTAAGCTGAATTTTAACAGTGCTGTGGTCTCGATGGTCTGATTGTTTCCTCTGATCTCAAAATTGTCCAATCCAATTTCGAGGCCTTTTTCACCAAACTACAGACTTTGTCTTCTTTTTTCTTCTTAATTGTTGCTTTGTTTGTGTTGTTGAAATCTGAGTGAGAAGCAAGTCTCCTCTAGACTCTAGGATCTCTAAGCATTTTACTGATACTAGCTCAGACCTGTGGATTACCACAGTATGGTAATCTATATTAATTACAACGTTTTTGCTACTTAAGAGCCTACTGCTAAATAGTTCAATATCCAGAAAGTATAATAAATCTCCTCTCTCTCTCTCTCCATCTCTCATCTTCTCTCTCTCCTCTCTCTCTCTCTCTCTAAAGGAGTTTGTAAAAAATTTCATTAATTGCCGACAAAACACTGTTCGCTAAAAACATAGTGTAAATTAAGGCAGGAGCCGGACGACATAAGATCCGAAAAAATTACCATACACAATTTCAATTTACAAATAAAAAAACATGTACTTTTTTAAATTAAATTTTAATTTACGACGTTGGGCATTTAAGCGACGCAAGACCATTTGAAATGTTTCCTTTTAAATTGAGTGAAATGTAATGGGAAAAATAAGAATCTGAGTGAAGCGTCACCAGACAATCAGGATTTAGATTTTGATATTGCATCTTGAATAATTTGGAGGCTCATTTTTAACCAAGAGGGTGTTTGTAGGATGATAACTGACGGGAAGATTAGGAACACGCGTATTATATACAATTAATAGTGCAGTGGTCTAATGTGGTGAGACTCCAACTATGAAACTCTGTGGAGTAGGGATTTACGATTTCGTTTCCTATACTCCAGCTCACCTTTTTAAATAGACTAAGGGATCATGATAATAATTGGTTCTGCCCCAGCGACAAAGGTTCACCACAGCAATCTGCAAAGGTAGTTATAGCAGTCTTCACGACGCACACATAACCAATTCCAAAAAGCCTGCTGTTTCTAATCGTTTGTCTTTATTTATGGGTGGTTACTCTGGGGGGGGCATTTTATACGCCAAACATCACGTTTGCAAAATGCTCTTAGTTTTCGAAAAACATGTCTTTAAATTTGCTGTGTAGCGGCCATGTTCCTCTTTCTGATTTTTAACTCTTCCTGAACACAGGCATGTGCAAACGCGCTGCCCCGAGATAGCCATCTTCTCTCTACTAGATTTTTAAATATATTAGTAGTTTGAATTTTAACGGCATATGTCAACCATTTGGGTTATTTTATACCCCGAAGATGTTTTGTTCTACACATTCTTGATGGTAATCAATTTTTAACATATTTCCAAACTCATTTTTCCTACTTAAGTCGGGCCCTACAGGTACTACACCGGGTCCAGTGGAGCTGGAGAGCAATGGTTCTGAGGGGGCTCCAAATTCCCAGACTCCAGAATTTAAACTTCACCATCAGATAGAGTTAACGTTATACCCAGGATACTTAAGACCCTCGTCACTCCTTTCTGACTATGTTGAATAAAAGGGTTGGGGGTTTGCATAAGGCATAGGGCTGGGAACAAATCATTGGTGCTAGGGCTTGATGTACTAGTCCCGATTGATCGAGGGGGGCTCTCTGATCGCCCGTTAGCCTAAGTAAGAACCAAAGTTGAGTTGCATTTTAGACCGTTCAGCCACCAAAGTCAATATGTATAAGAGATAAGATTAAAATGATATTTAACTGCATTAATATAATTGTCTCTGAAAATAATGGCTATTAAACTAATTATGAAGAGGTACCATTAAGATTATTGGGAAGATGTACTGTGTGCACTTGGAGACCATAATGTTAAATTGACTTCAACATAAAATAACCCACATGATTGGTAATTATTTTTTTAATCAACAAACAAAAACAAATGGTTTGCCGTTAAAAGGTTTATATTTTCTCGAGCTAAGTTAAATTATAAACATAAACACAGAAAATTTGATCAGCTTAAATAATTAAGAGTTCAGCTTTAACCCGAGAGAATATTACATTTTTGACAAAGAAAAGTTTTATATTTTTCCAAATAAAAGTGCCGACCTTAATTGATACGAGGTGTGCCTTAATATCAGTACAACTTCTACAACGTTAATGGTAACTTTCATTTACTATACAATTTGGTACACTTCAGTCATAATTGTAGGAAACCCACGAATTATGACACATGAAACCCTGAATTTGACTTTTCAAAACATGCTCAATGACTGAATCAGTTGATTTAAACAGGTTGATTGCTTGGTTGTTTTGTTTTAAAAGCAGATCAACCTTTCGGATCATTTAATGCTGAATCAATTCCATTTTGATAACAGGACTCAATTGTTACAGTACTGCTGTTGCTTAAGTGGTCACACCAATTAAGAGTAGAACAGGTTCATCGCTGCTTTTAACTTCGCTAATCTAGCAATAGCGGTGTTTTCAGCGTGACTTAACCGTAATGTTATCAATCGCTTGCCAACCTAAAAATATAAAACCATTCTCATTATGTGGAGAGAATTTGATACTTATAACAGAACAATAGCATTTTTATTTTATTAGATTATTTTTTCTCAGTGTAATAATTGTTGATATATCTTTAAAACTAGTTACATTTTACTTCTACTACAATCATGAACTATTAGAAACTAGCAATATAATGCACTCTCCCGGTGCAAGTATTTAAGTTTAATGGTAATAAATATCATATTAAATTAGAAGCACTAATGAACTAATAAGAATGCAGATAAAAAGATTTAAAACAGATGGGTAAATAATAAAAAAATAGAATAACTAAAACTTACGTCCGTCTTTATTGCTAAATTTTCCTAATTTAACTATTTTAGTTAAAATAGGAAATAAAGAAAAAATACAGTTATTTCTTCTTGTTAATGATTTCTTTAAGATTTATCTCTGAGATTTTTTGCTTATATTCATTAAGATGAAACCAAACAATTAGAAATAATAATACTAACACATATTTATTAAAATCAAATCTTTAAATCAATATGAAGATTAGCCTTCCGTTTACACTGTTAACCGCATTTTGTTGTTATATAAATACAATTGAGGTTATTATATGGCAGATATAGTCCACCAGTATCAATAATGTGAAAACAATTATTAAAAATAAGGTTGTAAATGGAAAAAAACATGGAGAATGTGACGTAAATAACTAAGGGAATTGTGACTAGTATAATATAGTTTTAGTTACAGACAGACAAACGCATGATCTCCATTATAATAAGAAGATATGTGCTTTTCAGTTCTTACAACAATCAAATATTGATTATCAATGTTTTGCTTTCACATTTGTTTTCATCTTTTTTTTTTTTTTTTCATTTTTTTTCTTTTTTTTTTTCTGCTCATCACGTCTTAATTAGAAATGAGATAAAAAAAACAAATATGAGTTGTTGTAAATTCTTTGTCTTATTTGTACGAAGCAATTACTTGAGCGTAAGAAAATGTTATTATCTTTCAAGTCCATAATTTAAACTCTAATTGACAAAAAAAGAGAAAGAATATAATCAGAGATTTTTATCTTGTCATTCTCAAATTGTTCGATGATTTCAATCCTTTATGCAATGGCAACAGCGGAAAAAAAACAAATCATGCTAACATTTTCTGATGCAATCGACTTTAACATGAATTAGCACTAATGTTAATTCAATGTGAAACTTAATTTTATCATCAATATTGAGAGATCAAATAGTAATTAAACCAAAGAATTTTAAAATGCGATACATTATAGAACAGTCGGTTTAGTTGGTTTGAATTGATTTTGGTTTAGTTAGTTAGTTTTACGTTTTTGATATTACCCAACCGTTCGCCGCGTGTAGATGGGACACAAGATCGCAAGTATGGGGCATCCAAGCGAGGAACGAACCCACTATCATAGGTATTTCCCAACCCGTCAACTATGGGTAATATAGACACAAGGTAGCAAGCAATGGGTCATCCTGCGAGGATCAAACTCGCTATTCAGTAAGTATTCACCCAACCGTTTCTCCATGGGTAGGATGTGACAAAAGATCGTAATTAAAAAAATTACCTTCTGTCGCATCCTACGCGTGCAGAGAGGTTCATATATATAAAGTAAAGTCATCGGGGGGCTAAAGTCGCGGTATCAGACCAATCAGCGAGGGAGTCTATCCCCTTTTCAATAGCGCTAGACCAAAGGAGAACTGTTTAGCATCTGAAGGTGGCGCCACACCTACCATCAGCTCCTCACTTTACCGACGATCCCTGTGCTACTCATAAGCTGGGTTGGCGAGGACCGGTATCGAACTAGGAACCTTGTGGTTTCTAGCCGAACGCTCTAGCCGACTGAAGCTAAACCCGGCCCTTGTTATATATATATATATATATATATATATAATATATATTATATATATATATATATATATATATAAGCTATATTATATAATATATATATATATATATATATATATATATATAATATATATATTATGTGGTGTGTGTGTGTGTGGTGTGTGTGTGTGTGGTGTGTGTGCAGTTAATAGTTTAAACACACCCCTCAGTTGCAGCTTCAAATGGCTAAGAGATTACGAATCGGACTGATGAAAAGTCAGGTCGGGTTTTCGCTCCTGTGGAAGTTTAGTTGCTGTGTCTAGCCACACTGAAGAGATGTGAACATCAAAACACGGGTGTCTGTGGATAACACACACACACACACACACATACACATATATATATATATATATATATATATATAGATGTGAATGTGATTTTCGTTTCATATATCTCTCCATCGCCCATACTTGCTGTAATCACCTAAGCTTATCTCCACTCATTATAATTCTTAAATTGTTGCGTAACTCATTCTCTCCCCTCACGTTGTGTTAGATATGAAGAAAACCTTTAGTTTAACATGGCATAAATGTTTCAGCTCACCAACGCTATAGTAATCCGAGTTGCGTCAACAGGAAAGTAACAAGAAACATATCATTTACAAATAACCTTGTGAAAGTTAGAACCCTACTCTAAGCTATGGGTTTAAATAGCTACCTCTACACTATTCTTGTACAAGGAGGCTTTGGCATTAAATAACCACGAAGTTATAACGGTTACAACAGCTATACAAGTTAGACAGGAATTACAAACCAAGTTAATCCTCTCTTTATTACCATACAATCTCTTAACCTAATCTCTGAATTTAATGGATTATAAAAATTCATAGATAAAAATTGTAATTAACCGAAGAAATCAAGTTATATAATCTATCCTGCATATAAGTTTCGTGAGGTTAGTTATTTCGTTTTATGGTAAGTATTCACCCAACCCATTCGCCAGGCGTAGGATAGACATCAAGGTCATAAGAAACATATTTACCAACCCCAACCCGCCCTGTCGGCTGGGGCTGTAGAATAGTTCTAACTACACCTGTAGCGGTGACCCTCATGTTAGCCGTGGGTGACGACCAATGATGTTAGAACGGACTACTGGTGGAGATAAGTCATGAATGCAAACCACCTCCACTTTGGTCTTACTTGAGCTAGACGAGCGGGTACCCTCAATCATGGCTACTCTTCCACCAGTAGTCCGTTCGTAAGCATATGGCGTCACCCACGGCTTAACATTGAGGGTCCATCCTCTAACAGAAGTGTAGTTAGCCTATTCTACAGCCCCAGCGACGGGAGGGTTGGGGTGGTAAAGTATGTTCCTTATGACCTTGTGTCTTAATCCTAGCCGGCAATGGGTTTGGGTGAATACTTACCATAAACGATAATTAACCTCACGAAACTTAATTATGCAGATAGATTTAATAACTAATTTCTTCGGTTAATTACATTTTTATCTATGAATTTTTAAAAATCCATTAATTCAGAGTTAGGTTAGAGATTATGGTAATAAAGAGAAGGGATTAACGTTGGTTGTAATTCCTGTTAACTTGTATACTGTTGTAACCGTTATAACTTCGTGGGTTATTTAATGCCAAAGCCATCCTTGTACAGAATAGTAGGGTACTATTACCATAGCTTAAGAGATAAGGGGTTTTTAATTTCACAAGGTTATTTGTAACTGATTGTTTCTTGTTACTTTCCCTGTGACGCAACTCCGGATTACTTATAGCAGTTGGTGAGCTGAAACATTTATGCAATGTTAACTAAAAGGTTTCTCATATCTAAACACAACGTGAGGGAGAAATGAGTTACGGCACAATTTAAGAATTAATAATGGTGGAGATAAGCTTAGGTGATTAGAAGTATGGCGCGGGGAGAGATATATGAAACGATAAATCACATTCACAATAATATATATATATATATTATATCTTATGTGTATGTGTGTGTGTGGTGTGTGTTATCCACAGACACCGTGTTTGATGTTTCAACATCTCTTCAGTGTGGCTGACACAGCAACTAACTCGATCAAGGAGCGACCGACTGAACTTTCATCAGTCCGATTCGTTAATTCTCTTAGCCATTTTGACAGCTGCAACTGAGGGGTGTGTTTAAATATAACTGCACACACACACCACACACAACACACACACACCAACACACACATATAATTATATATATATATATTATTTCTATATATATAATATTATATATATATATATTATATAATAATATATATATATATATATATATATATAATATATATATATATATATAATATATATATATATATAACAAGGGCGGTTAGCTCCAAGTCGGTAGAGGCGTTCGGTAGAACCATCAAGGTTCACTAGTTCGATCCGGTCCTCCCAACCAGCGTATGAGTACAAGGGATCTGTGCGTAAAGTGGAGGAGCTGATGTAGGTGTGGCGCTCCACCTCAATTGCTAAAACAGTCCTCCTTGTCTAGCGCTATTGAAAAGGGGATAGACTCCTCGCGATTGGCTGATTACGACTTTAGGCCGCGTGACTTTACTTTATATATATGAAGCTCCTGCACGCGTAGGATGCGGACAGAAGGTAATTTTTTAAATTCGACTTGTGTCACATCTACCCTGGAACGGGGTTGGGTGAATACTTACTGAAATAGGCGATTTGATCCTCGCAGGATGACCCATGCTTTGCTACTGTGTCATATATTACCCATAGTGAACGGGTTGGGTAAATACCTACCTGAATAGTGAGTTCGATCCTCGCTGGATGCCCATACTTGCGATCTTGTGTCCCATCCTACACGCGCGGAACAGGTTGGGTAATATCAAACCGATAAGACTAACTAACTAAAACAAATCAAATTCAAACCAACAAACCGACTTGTTCTATAATGTATCGCATTTTAAGAATTCTTTTGGTTAATTACTATTTGATCTCTCAATTATTTGATGATAATTAAGTTCAGCTTGAATTATCAATTAGTGCTAATTTCATGTTAAAGTCGATTGCATCAGAAAATGTTAAGATGATTTGTTTTTTTTCTCTGTTTCCATTGCATAAAGGATGAAATCATCGAACTTGAGATGACAAGATAAAATCCTGATATAATTCTTTCTCTTTTTTTGGTCATTAGAGTTAAATTATGACTTGAAGTATAAATAACATTTCTTACGCTCAAGTAATTGCTTCGTATAAATAAGACAAAGAAATTTACAACAACTCATATTTGTTTTTTTTATCATTTCTAATTAAAGCGTGATGAGCAGAAAAAAAAAAAAAAATGAAAAAAAAAAAAAAAAGATAAACAAATGTGAAAAGCAAACATTTTGATATCAATTTTGATTGTTTGTAAAACTGAAAGCACATATCTTCTTATTATAATGGAGATCATGCGTTTGTCTGTCTGTAACTGGAAACTATATTACTACTAGTCACAATTCCCTTAGTATTTACGTCACATTCTCCATGTTTTTATTTCATTTAAACCTTATTATTAATAAATTGTTTCACATTATTGATACTGGTGACTATATCTGCATACTAATAAACTGCAATTGTATTTATATATACAACAAAAATAGCGGTTAACAGTGTAAACGGGAAGGCTAATCTTCATATTATATTAAAGATGATTTAATAAATATGTGCTTAGTATTATTGATTTCTAAATTGTTTGGTTTCATCTAATGATATAAGCAAAATCTCAGAGATAAATCTTAAAAGAAATCCATTAACAAGAAGAATAACTGTCATTTTCTTCTTTATTTCTATTTTCTAAATAGTTAAATTAGGAAAATTTAGCAAAGACGGACGTAAGTTTTAGTTATTCTATTTTTTATTATACCCATCTGTTTTAAATCTTTTATCTGCATTCTTATTTATTTCATTAGTGCTTCTAATTTAATATGATATTTTATTACATTAAACTTATACTTGCACCCGGCGGAGAGTGCATATATTTGCTAGTTTTACTAATAAGTTCATGATTGTAGGTAGAAGTAAATGTAACTAGTTTTAAAAGATATATCAACAATATTACACTGAAAAAAATGATCTAATAAATAAAATGCATTGTTCTGTTATAAGTATCAAATTCTCTCCACATAATGAGAATGGTTTTATATTTTTCAGGTTGGCAAGCCTGATTGATAACATTCAGTTAAGTCACGCTGAAAGCCCGCTATTGCTAGATTAGCGAGTTAAGCAGCGATGAACCTGTTCTATTCTTTAATTGGGTGACCAACTTAACAACAGCAGGTACTGTAAGCACTTGAGTCCTTTGTTTATCAAAATGAATTGATTCAGCATTTAAATGATCCGAAAAGGGTGATCTGTTTAAAAAAACAACCAGCAATCAACCTGATTTAAAATCAACTGATCAGTCTTGAGCATGTTTGAAAACAGTCAAATCATTTTCATGTGTTTACATAATTCGTGGTTTCTACAAATTATGACTGAAGTGTACCAAAATTATAGTATAGTAAATGGAAAGTTACCATTAACGTTGTAGAAGTTGATGCATTATTAAGCACACCTCGTATCAATAAGGTCGCACTTTTATTTGAAAAATATAAAACTTTTTCTTGTCAAAAATGTAATATCTCCTCGGTAAAGTGAAACTCTTAATTATTTAAGTGATCAAAATTTCTGTGGTTTTTGTTATAATTTTTAATTAGCTCGAGAAAAATATAACCTTTTAACGCAAAACATATTGTTTTGTTGTTGATTTAAAAATAATTACACAATCAGTTGGGTTATTTATGTTGAAGTCAATTTAACAATTATGGGTCCAATTGCACACAGTACAATCTTCAAATAATCTTAAATGGTACCTCTTCATAATTAGTTGTAATAGCCATATTTTAAGAGACAATATATTAATGCAGTTAAATATCATTTTAATCATTATCTTATACATATTTGACTGGTGGCTGAACGGTCTAAAATGCAACTCAACTTTGGTTCTTACTTAGCTAACGGCGATCAGAGAGCCCCTCCGATCAATCGACTAGTCACATCAAGCCCTAGCACCTATATGATTGGTTCCAGCCCTATTGCCCTTATGGCAACCCCCAACCTTTTTTATCACATATGTGCCAGAAAGGAGTGACGAGGGTCTTAATATCCTGGGTATACGTTAAACTCTATCTGATTGGTGAAGTTTAAATTCTGGAGGTCTGGGGAATTTGGAGCACCCCTTCAGAACCATTGCTTCCAGCTCCACTGTGACCCGGAGGTGGTAGTACCTGTTAGGGCCCTATCTTCTAAGTAGAAAAATGAGTTGAAATATGTTAATTGAATTACCATCAAGAATGTGTAGAACAAAACATCTTCGGGGTTATAAAATAACCCCCAAAATGGTTGACATGCCGTAAAATTCAACTAACTAATATATTTAACTAGTAGAGAGAAGATGGCTTATCTTTCGGGGCCAAGCGCGTTTGCACATGCCTGGTGTTCAGGAAGAGTTAAAAACTCAGAAAGAGGAACATGGCCGCTACACAGCCATAATTAGAGACATGTTTCGAAAACTAAGAGCATTTGCAAACGTTAGATGTTTGGCGTATAAAATTCCCCCCCCCAAGATCAACCACACCATAAAATTAAAGACAACGATAGATACAAGCAGGTGCTTTTTGACTTGGTGATGTGTGCGTCTTGAAAGACTGCTATACTACCTTTGCAGATTGCTGTGGTGAACTTTTGTCGCTGGCTAGAACTCAATATATTATCATTGATTCCCTTGTCTATTTAAAAAGGTGGAGCTGGGATAATAGAAACGAAAATGTAAATCCATACTCCACAGAGTTCATAGTTGGAGTCTCACCACATTTAGCCACTGCACTATTAATTGTATATTAATACGCGTGTTCCTAAATCTTCCTCAGTTATCATCCTACACACCCTCTGGTTAAAAATGAGACCCTCCAAATTATTAAGATGCAATACCAAAAATCTAAATCCTGATTGTTGTTCGCTTAATCTCAGTTTCTTATTTTTCCCATTAACATTTCACTCAATTTTTAAAAGGAAACATTTCAAATGGTCTTGCGTCGCTTAAATGCCCAACGTAACATTAAAATTAATTTAAAAAAAGTTACATGTTTGTTTTATTTGTAATATTGAAATTGTGTATGGTAATTTTGATCTTATGTCGTCCCGGCCTCCTGCTTAATTTACACTATGTTTTAGCGAACCAGTGTTCGGGCAAATTAATGTAAATATTTTACAAACCTCCTTTTAAGAAGAGAGAGAGAGAGAGAAGAGGAGAGAAGAGAGAGAGAGAGAAGAGAGAGAGATTATTATACTTTTTTTATTGATTTAGTACTCTTAAGTAAGGATAAACTTGTAATAATTAGATTACCATACTGTGGTATATCCACAGGTCCTGCTAGTATCAGTTAAAATGCTTAGAAGATCCTAGAGTCTAGAGGAGACTTGTCTCACTCAGATTTCAACAACAACAACAACAGCAACAATAAAAGGAGAAAAAAAGAAAAGTTGTAGTTGGTGAAAAGGCCTCGAAATTGGATTGGGACATTTGAGATCAGAGGAAAATCAAGACCATCGAGACCACAGCACTGTTAAAATTCAGCTAGAATAATTTGAAGCCGTCTAAATGACTTTCAGATAAAGACGGACCGCCTTATCCAAACAAGAACACCCGGACATAGAATTGATTAACAAACAAAAAAAAAAAAAAAAAAAAAAAAAAATGAGAACTTCTCAACTGGGCAGATTTTACAGTTCTGGCGAGTCACGAGGTAAGATGAAGAAAGCAAAGAAGATAAACAAATACTTAGACCTTGCTAGGAATTGACAAAAACAAAAAAAACAAAACTGGAATAAGGGGGTGAAAGTTGATACCAATAGTAATTGGGCATTAGGAAACGGTCCCCGAAAGCTTAGGAAAAGGGACTAGAGGAACTGGAAATCAGAAGAATTGAGACCAATCCGGACAACAACGTTGTTTAAAGTCAGCTGGAATACCAGGAGAGTCCTAGAGACATGAGGAGGCTTGTTGTCACTCCAAACTCCAGTGAAATACCATCAGCTAAACGCTGGTGGGAAAAACTACTACTACTACTACTAATAATAATTTTTATTGCACAGGTGTAGTTTGAATAATAGAATGGAACGTCGGTTTTTATCGTGGCAGAGAAAAAATAACGCTGATAGTGAGAATTTTTTAAATGAGAGTTGACCGAAAATGAGAAAGTGGTGGAAAATGATATAAAATCTGATATTTTGCAAAAGGGAATTAAAAATTAGAATTAATTACAGAGAAATGAAATGATTTAATGACGAAGGAGATTTTGGTGGCATGACAAAAAGCTGAAGCTGGTAGCCCAAACTCAAGAGATCTCTTATCTTGCAAGCTTTCTTCCACTTTTCCTGAAGGTAACGCTTGCATCTATTTAGATGAGCGTGGAAGATCAACATGACGAAGAGATGATAGAGTTGAGATTAACGAGATTTCATTTATGCAAGGAACCCTTTGTTGGCTTATAAAAAATTAAAAAAGTCAAATAATCGGAGAATCAGTGGATGTGTATGTCAACAATATAAAGAGATTGGCAGGATTGGCATAGGAAGAAAGGATTAAGCAAACGACAATATGATCTTTGTGATGGGTTTCTCGGATGATATATCGATAACACGGCAGCAATTACACTGGGCAACACAATTTACAGTTGGATTCTGATACTTATGTTTGACTATTTTTTGACTTCCGTTTTCTATATCACATCAACTTTTTTTGAGCTAAACAGATACCCTAGATCTTTCTCAAAACCATTTAAAGATACAAAATCTAACAATGTGTGTATTTATGGAATTTTTAAGAATTTAACATATAATGGCAAATAATAAAACATTACTTGTGTAGATATGATGGAGATCACTGTGATGCTGCGTGTATTGGAAATAAAAACGAAGTGAGGACCGCGGAACGGCGTTGAGTGGTCGCACATAGAGAGGACTACCATACAATATTCAATGGGATCATTATCCACTATGCTATAAATGTCAGTGGTCCCACCAAATCAGAGACTGCAAGGAGTTCATCTAATACTAAAGACAGTATGCTATAATTGAGAGAAGATTGTGCACATTGCAAGATAGTTGCCCTCTAATTCAGGTGAACAAGCGAGGGGGGAGCTTTCGGGCCAAAGCTGCAATTTTATCAGTGAAGGCGTAGTACAGATCTCTTCCAATTATAGATTGTTAGTGATGGCATGAGAGCGGCGACTCTTATTGAATCAAGCTGCCCCTATTACTCAGTCAAACTATAGCCAAAAGAGGAAGGACAATACCTAGAGAAGCAACATTCTGGCGTCCAAGATCAGTGATAGAGAGGAGAACGTACCACAAGGTCCATTTTTACCTACGAGTGGAGGCACCCGAGAATGAAGTCCAGGGATGTCGATGAGGAACGGTCACCCAGAATCCAAATAGGGGAGAAGTTTTTGTGAAACCAACAAACACAGTGTGCGACGCAATGGGTGGGAGAGATGTATGACTAGGGTAAAATCGCCTAATACAACCTAACAGTCGATGGAATGCCAGGACATATTTTTGGATTTAAGGCGGGGCGGTAAAGGGTGGTGCGGAAAACGATGAGGGCGTGGATGCTGAAACATGTAGGCCAGGAGTTCTCAAACTTTTAAGTGTCCGGTAGAACCCTACAAATTTGATTGACCTTCATTGCCCCCCTCCTTATATACCCCAGTCCACCTTGCAGTTGTTTTGTTGCAACCAATTATGTAAATTAATGAATTCTACACGAACGCTTATGTAAGACTGTTAATTGTAAAGAATAACGTAAAATAAACACTAAATAGCATAACATAAAAAAGAGCTTCGAAAAATATTTAAATACTAAGTTAATAACATTTCCTAATGTGATGGGTGAAGCTGTTGATCTTTGATAAGTTCATAATATTACTAATAAGACTTAGTAGTTTCCATATACCCCTTGTAGACCCCCGAATTACTTACGGACCCTGAATTGTTGTATAAATCACAAGGGGTTTATGTAAGACCATTTTGATAAATCCTGATGTAGGTGATATAAATGAGCGGCACAACGCAAAGACTACGCAAAAAACACAATGCGCCGATGTGGATATGACGATGAACGAGAAAGGAAAAAGAGCAAGACATTGTCTTTGCCTGTCAGGATCGAACCCGCGTCCTCCCGCCATGCAAAAAACAAATGCGGATTTAGGAACTGGACGGACGCGAGGTTCGACTGATGGCCCGGATGTTTTGGCTAATATGCCGATAAATAACCTAGCGAGTGGAGTCTTTGGAGTGACAAGCTTTACGGCCTACGTGGACGGCAGCCAGAAAGATTATTTTGACGACGACGACGACGACGACGACGACGGATTTCAGCTGCTGGTCGAAGACAAGACTGTGTTTTAACCCCCAAAAGAAGTTTGACTTGCGTGTCTGTTTTAACAAAACCGTGTTAATAAATAATTACATTGTTATTGATTTCTAATATTATTGTTTTATTCTCAAACATTTAAAAGCAATCTGTGTATAATTTGATATTAAATCAATTAGATTAAAATAAATGTAATCTTTTAGTTCGTATTTAATTTCATTAGTCTTCTAATTCAATATAATATCTAATTATATCAAACTTAAATAAATACGTGCCCGGGGGCGCATATTTATCATATATAGTAAAAATAATAGAACGTCGCTTACCTCGTGGCGGGAGGAAGGTGGCACTATAAGCGAGACTTTTTTTTAGAGAGCAGACCCGGAAATGAGAGGCATTGTGGGATTGGGAAGGTGGATATAAAGTGCAATATTTTGCAGAAGGCAGTAGGTTTTCGTTTCAGAGAGCTTGACGCGCATAGCTGAATAGTGTGAAAGGTGATGTTAGACCAAGAGAATAGAGAGAGAACCCCCCCCCATAAAACCAACAAAACAAAATAAATCTCACGAACATTTTTGGTTAGATGTTAGTTGAACAGTGTATTCAGCCTTGATGTTGGAAATACTAATAAAGCACGAGAGAGCTTGCAAAACAGAATAAAAGATGAGTTTAAAACTTGATTTGAGATTTTGTAAACTAACAGCTTTTCGTAGCTCATTTAACACAACTGTTGGTGTATTTTGGGTATAAGGTGTGTGCTGAAGTTCACAACGTGAATTTATAAAATTGACAATTGCTCATTGGAGGCACGAACTAGTGGACGAGGATTAAACAACTCTGCTAAGCACGAGATTATACAACTCTTAACAACGGGATCTGCTGACAAAGATTAAAATTGTACGCCATCTTTCTACTTCAAGAAAAGATCAAACTTTATGCCAAAGGGATCTTCCACAGTAAAACTGGCTTCACCTACAGCCTAAATGTCACACGATCGTACAACAACAGGTGTACTTTTCACCGGGTTTCATCGCGGCAAAAGACGGGAATTCTAATCTCATCGTGAGATTCTCTTTCCGGACTCTCACTTGTAATTCTCTGTTTTCTGGCCCGAAGTTGTTTTTCTTCTGTTTCACTGGTTTATCAACCGTGGAAGTTTGTTGGCTGCAAAATGGGTTAAAACCTTTTAATCTTTTTCTACATTTCTCTATCTTTTTTTTCTTAATTCTCGCGAAAAAGAATTTCTAACCCAAGGGGAGACAATTTCAAACAAAGAGAACTGCTTAAATTCAGTGTCTTCACTATTGTAGGAAGAACAACCTGCAGGAAGTGTGATAAAATATAGGAAGAAAAGAAAGAAAAGAAAAGAGAAAAAAGAAAAGTGAAAAGAAAAGAAACGAAAAGAAAAGAAAAAAAAGAAAAGAAAAGGAACGAAATAAAAATGAAAATAAATGAAAAGAAAGGAAAGGAAATAAAAAGAAAAGAAAAAAGAAAATGAAATAAAAGAAAGAGAAAAGAAAGAAAGAAGATAAAGAAAGGAAGAAAAGAAAGAATTAAAAGAAAAAGAAAAAGAAAAAAAGGAAGGAAATAAAATGAAAAGAAAAAGAAAGAAGTTGAAAGAAAAGAAAAGAGAAGAAAATGAAATAACAGAAGAGGAAGGAAAGAGTTGAAAGAAAGAAAGAAAATGAAAGAAAAAGAAAGAAAAAGAAAGAAATGGAAAGAAAAGAAAGTTAAAAAGAACCAAAGTAAAAGAAAGAAAAAGAAAAGGAAAAAAGGAAATAAAAGAAAGAAAGGAAAGAAAATGCTAAAGAAAATAAAGAATAAAATAAGATAAAACTGAAAAAGGAAAAAGAAAAAACAGAAAATAAAAGATAAAGAAAATCCGATTCAAAATTAATGATTTGAATCAGCGTTTTTTTTGTTTGTTTCACTATTAATCATGGCCGCTACTTCCAAACATTCTTTCATTACAACGTCATTCAATCGTTTTATTCTGAGAATATCTAATGGCACGCCAACCTGTCCAGCTTGTCAGAGAAAATCGACGTGTCATCAGCTGTTTTTCACCCGTAATGTTACTGCACAGCAAGGATAATTAACACCCCCCCTGAAGAATACACCCTCTAAGATTGTACGAACCGGGGGGCGGCGGTGGAACGTGGCGGAAGGCGGAGAGAGAGAGAGAGAGAGAGGAGAGGAGAGAGAGAGAGAGAGAGAGAGAGAGGAGAAATCTTACCGTGTTTTCCAGAACTTTGGCGTCTGTAACGATGGCTGTATATTCGATAATCCACACGACTCCATTAAAATGTAAGCAAGGAATAAATTTTGTGGATAGACACGCGTGCACAGCCAACTGGGTCTGTCACAAAGAGAGAAAAAGAGAGAAAAACAGAAAGAGATAAATTCATCATAAAGTTCCAGTTGACAAATGTAACGGGATATACATCATCATCATAATCATTCATTATAATCATCATCACTCGTTGCGAGTTGGAGCTGCCGGTTTTTTCACTAGAGTCTGAGTGACAGCAAGTCTCCTAGGTCACCAGACTCTTCTGAATATTCTAGCTGATCCTTACAATGCTGTTTGGATGATATCGATTCTCCCTCTGATTTTAGTTCAGTCAACTCTTGGAGATCCGTTCCACTTTATTTAGTTCTCTAGCAAGGTCCAGGTTTCTGCCTTTTTTTCGTTTTCTTTCATCTTCACCTCTGTTGTCTTTTTGTCATGGCGCTGAGTTAGTTGGCGATTGATATTCTATTTAAATGTCAAAACATTTCGATTATTAGTTTTTAATCCTTTCTAAATATAAACATCCCTTTACATAGGTCATCCGTCAAGATATGCCATGGCACATTCTCTGCGTTCATCTGAAAAAAATGACTTCACGGGCATAGGAAAGAATGATTGCTACTTATATGAATCTATGATATATACACACCAATTACCATAGATTTACACCCATTTTGATCTCAAAATCAATTAAGACACTGAGGTGACTCTCACTGGGGCCCTAATCAATCTGGCTTTGTGTCAGACTAAGGTAGGATTAGTAAATGTTATCAATTATAGCCTCTTATCGTGTCTGATAAGGTTGACGTAACAGTATTTTTATTTCTACTGATTAGGCAGTAAATATGGGTGAGTGGTTTTCCACAGTTCCCCCCATCTCACTTTCTCTTCTTATCAACCATCGTAACACCTCCAAGATGAAACCTCTTTTTCAGGTGATCTGATAGACAGGATATAAATATTTGCCAACCCCTCCGACGGGCAGGATTGCCACACAGGGTTAGTTCTTAGCAGGTTTGATTTTCAGAGTTTTCCTTCTCCTAGACTGGTTACCCAGCCAGGTTAGATCCCAGTCCACCCTACTATTTACCCATAGCTGCAGGAGAGTAGTTGAGTGCATACTTTTTTCAAGTTATAACTATATTGAAATGCAAACAGCTTCGGGTCGACGAGTCCATTTCTTAAGGACTTGTACGATTACACCACGCACCTACACACATGACAGGATATAAATTTTAGGAAGAAGTATGGTCATGAGGAGATTTTCTGCTGATAACCATTGCACTACTTCACAACCATTTTCTCTTCTATAAGCATGAATCTTAATCAGTTATTGGAATTGACTTTCCACAACATAGGGATAATTCGACCTTCTGACTTGGGTTGGAGATTTATGTCTCATTTAACCGTGTCTATTTTCGGAAGGATCAAGGCAGAGAGAGAGAGAGAGAGAGAGAGAGAGAGAGAGAGAGAGAGAGAGAGAGAGAGAAGAGAGGAGAGAAGGTGTAGATACAGGATGTTCGGGATAAATTTGACATACTTTATATTGGTTATTTTTCTCCATAGTTGTTGAGGTATTGACGCACGCTACGCATCATTTAAAAGCTTATACCCTTCTTCATTCATATACTGATGACATAGAATGGATGACTGGAACCCACCTGAATTATGGAAGAGAATAACTTGTATCATGATGACCTGTGCCGGCCATCAAAATAAGGAGATCATGAGTGCAGCTCAATGCTCAGTGAACACTGTAAAAACAATCAGGCATGAACTGGAGAATTGCAATAGATATTCGAGGCTGTGGCTAGAAGAAAGCAACATAACAGACGATTGATTGCGTTCGTACAGCAGAATTCCTCGAAACTCCACAGAAAAAGTGTTGGAGACCCTTGACATTGGAATTGGCTTTTGTCCGTGAATTGAATGGTTCAGCTCTACCATGAAGCTGGTACTCAATGAAGACCTTCGCTACTACTCATACAAGCGTTGAGAAAGACACCAATTGCCATTGCAGTACTACAAAAGCCCAGTTAATCGACAGAATTAATGTAGTTTTTGATACCCTTCCCAGGGAAACAGCAGCTTGTTCCAGATTTCGGAGCAGGATTGAGGCTATGATTGACGCTTAATGGCGGTTGTTCTGAGTAACTTGTTGACAGTAGTGTAATTTCCGTGCCTGTTGAATTTTGTTTACAATCCATTAATTATTTGGAGTTACCAAACACTTTTTTCTTTTTTCGTTATGAAACTGTTCAAATTATGCCCGAACCACACACACTCTCTCGCTCCTCTCTCTCTCTCTCCTCATATATATATATATTAATATATATAGGGACGGCAGTGATCTGTAAAAATGCAATATGTTAATATATAATATATATATATATATATATATATATATATATAGAAGAGAGAGAAGAGAGAGAGAGAGAGAGAGTGAGAAGGGAGAGAGAGGGGGAGGGAGGGAGAGAGAGAGAGACAGATAGCCAGAGAAGAGAGGGATGAAAGAATGAGAGAGAGAGAAAGAGAGAGAGAGAGAAAGAGAGAAAGAGAGGAGAGAGAAAGAAAGAGAGAAAGAGAAGATAAAGAGTCGAGCGTGGACCTTGTAACACACATTAATCGTGCTATTTTCTCAGTTGCTGCTCATCCGTACGTGCGTGTGACCCTGCCCCCCCCCCGTGCAACCCCCTCTCGTTAAACTGACGTGAGCAGTATTTCACCTGAGCTAATCCGTTTAAATGATATAGAATAAGAATATTCTGGAACGTGTCGGAAAGGTGAGGATTTATTCATCGTTAAACACGAATGTGCAATCTGAGACACAAGGTCACATTAAGACTTTACAAGAACATATGGTTGGTTGGCTGATTTACGGCACTTCAAGCTTGGGTTATTTATACCGGAACACCGTTTTGTTTTTTCACTCTCGCTGGGTATTCAATTATTTTCAAACTCAATTTTCCTTAAACACATTTTTTGTAAACCCATTTTTTAAATCTATTTAACCCATAGATGGGACCCTAACAGTACTACCACTCCGGGTCAGGGTAGACCTGGGAGTAATGGCAATGAAGGGTTACTTCACACTCCTCAAAGCTCCAAACTGGAACTTCACCCTTATGCAGTTTAACGTCATACCCATGAACTAAGACCCTCAGCCACTGCCTTCTAGACCTATGATAAAAGGGGTTGGGTGGTTGCCATTAGGGCAATAGGTCGGGACAATCATATAGGGTTAGGGATTGACTGACTAGCAGATTGGTTGGAGGGGTTCCTTTTAATACTAAGTAATTTGCACAGATTGAATTGTTTCAGTATTTCCTATTTAATACTAATAATTCATATACAATTTCAATAAAACTATTCATATTTAATGATAATCATTTGTTTTGCACAATTATCAACTAACTAATAATCCTTTCTAAACAATTATATCTTCGAGTAACTTTCTTAACATAGCAATAATGGAGATTCGGTCTCTATTTGTTTATAACCAAACTATGCTACTGTTTACGTCATAAATACCAAAATCCTCAATTAAATAGAATTAAGAACAATTAACATTAATAAAATAACAAAATCTGCTCCTTATAATCAACATGAGAATTTTTCCATTGTAATAAATAAAATAAACTATATATTATTTAAACAAAAGAACTATACAAATTAATTAGAAAAAATTGTATTACTTTAGATGAGAAAATAATTATTTGTAATCAAGTTGTAATCAATTTTAAAATCATTTTTTACTCTCGCCCTTCATAACAAGGAAGTTAACTAAAAGTTTACGATTTTGTGTCCAATGATGGAAATAAGAAATGGTTGGATAAGCAACACTAGATAATCAGTATTTATTTTCATATTGGACACAAAATCGTAAACTTTTAGTTAATTCCTTGTTACTGAAAAAAGGGCGAGAGTAAAAAATGATTTTTAAAATTGATTACAAAATTGATTACAAATAATTATTTTCATCTAAAGTAATACAATTTTTTAATAATTTTGTATAGTTCTTTTGTTTAAATAATATATAGTTTATTTATTATTACAATGGAAAAGATTCTCATGTTGAATTATAAGGAGCAGATTTTGTTTATTTATTAATGTTAATTGTTCTTTATTCTATGTATTGAGGATTTTGGTATTTATGACGTAAACAGTAGCATAGTTTTGGTTATAAACAAAATAGAGACCGAATCTCCATTATTGCTATGTTAAGAAAAAGTTACTCGAAATATAATTGTTTAGAAAGGATTAGTTAGTTGATATTGTGCAAACAAATGATTATCATTAAATAGAATAGTTATTGGAAATTGTATATAATTATTAGTATTAAATAGGAATACTTGAAACAATTCAACTGTGCAAATTATTAGTATTTAAAAGGAACCCCTCCAACCAATCTGCTAGTCACGTCAATCCCTAACACCTATATGATTGTCCGACCCTATTGCCCTAATGGCACCACCAACCCCCTTTTATCATAGGGCTAAGAAGGCAGTGGCTGAGGGTCTTAGTTCATGGGTATGACGTTAAACTGCATCTAAGGGTGAAGTTCCAGTTTGGAGCTTTGAGGAGTGTGAAGTAACCCGTCATTGCCATTACTCCCAGGTCTACCCTGACCCGGAGGTAGTACCTGTTAGGTCCCATCTATGGGTTTAATAGATTTAAAAAAATGGGTTTACAAAAATGTGTTTAAGGAAAATTGAGTTGAAAATAAATTGAATACCCAGCGAGAGTGAATAAACAAAACGGTTTCGGTATAAAATAACCCAAGCATTGAAGTGCCGTAAAATCCAGCCAACCATATGTCTTGTAAAGTTTTAAAATGTGACCTTTGTCTCAGATTGCACATTCGTGTTAAGATGAATAAATCCTCACACTTTCCGACACCCAGAATATTCTATTCTTATATCATTTAAACGGATTAGCTCAGGTGAAATATGCTCACGTCAGTTAACGAGGGGGGGTTGCCACGGGGGGCGGGGCAGGGTCACACGCACGTACGGATGAGCAGCAGCAAATGAAAAATAGCACGATTTAATGTGTGTTACAAGGTCCCGCTCGACCCTTTACTCTCTCTTTTCTCTCTTTCTCTCTTCTCTTCTCTCTTTCTCTCTCTCTCTCTTTCTCTCTCTCTCATTCTTTCTATCCTCTTCTTTCTCTGCAATCTGTTCCTCCTCTCTCTCTCCCTCCTCCCCCTCTCTCTCCCTTCTCACTCTCTCTCTCTCTCTCTCTCTCTCTCTCTATATATATATATATATATTATTATATATATATATATATATATATATATTGCATTTTACAGATCACTGCCGTCCTATATATATATATATATATATATATATATTATATATAGAGAGAGAGAGAGAGAGAGAGAGAGAGAGAGGTGTGTGTGGTGTTCGGGATAAATTTGACAGTTTCATAACGAAAAAGAAAAAGTGTTTGGTAACTCCAAAAATTAATGGATTGTAAACAAATTCAAAAGGCACGGAAATTACACTACTGTCAACAAGTTTCACTCAGAACAACCGCCATTAGCGTCAATCATAGCCTCAATCCTGCTCCGAAATCTGGAACAAGCTGCTGTTTCCCTGGGAAGGGTATCAAAAACTACATTAATTCTGTCGATTAACTGGGCTTTTGTAGTACTGGCATGGCAATTGGTGTCTTTCTCAACGCTTGTATGAGTAGTAGCGAAGGTCTTCATTGAGTACCAGCTTCATGGTAGAAGCTGAAACATTCAATTCACGGACAAAGCCCGAATTCCAATGTCAGGGTCCTCCAACACTTTTTCTGTGGAGTTTCGAGGAATTCTGCTGTACGAACGCAATCAGATCGTCTGTTATGTTGCTTTCTTCTAGCCACAGCCTCGAATATCTATTGCAATTCTCCGTTCATGCCTGATTGGTTTTACAGTGTTCAGTGCATTGAGCTGCAACCATAATCTCCTTATTTTGATGGCCGGCACAGGTCATCATGATACAAGTTTTCTTCCATAATTTCAGGTGGGTTCCAGTCATCCATTCTATGTCATCAGGTATATGAATGAAGAAGGGTATAAGCTTTTAAATGATGCGTAGCGTGCGTCAATACCTCCAACCTATGGAGAAAAATAACCAATATAAGTATGTCAAATTTATCCGAACATCCTGTATCTACACTTCTCTCTCTCCTCTCTCTCTCTCTCTCTCTCTCTCTCTCTCTCTCTCTTCTCTCTCTCTCTCTTGCCTTGATCCTTCCGAAAATAGACACGGTTAAATGAGACATAAATACTCAACCCAAGTCAGAAGGTCGAATTATCCTTATGTTGTGGAAAGTCAATTCCAATAAGCTGATTAAAGATTCATGCTTATAGAAAGAGAAAATGGTTGTGAAGTAGTGCAATGGTTATCAGCACGAAAAAATCCTCCTCATGACCATACTTCTTCCTAATTTATATCCTGTCATGTGTGTAGGTGCGTGGTGTAATCGTTACAGTCTTAAGAAATGGACTCGTCGACCCAAGCTGTTTGCATTTCACATATAGTTAATAACCTTGAGAAAAGTATGCACTCAACTACTCTCCCTGCAGCTATGGGTAAATAGTAGGGTGGACTGGGATCTAACCCTGGCTGGGTAACCAGTCTAGGAGAAGGAAAACTCTGAATTCAAACCTGCTAAGAAACTAACCCTGTGTGGCATCCTGCCCGTGCGGAGGGGTTGGCAAATATTTATATCCTGTTATCAGATCACCTGAAAAAGAGGTTTCATCTTGGAGGTGTTACGATGGTTGATAAAGAAGAGAAAGTAGATGGGTGAGAACTTGGGAAAACCACTCACCCATATTTACTGCCTAATCAGTAGAAATAAAAATACTGTTACGTCAACCTTATCAGACACGATAAGGAGGCTATAATTGATAACATTTACTAATCCTACCTTAGTCTGACACAAAGCCAGATGATTAGGGCCCCCAGTGAGAGTCAACCTCAAGTGTTATAATTGATTTTGAGATCAGAAATGGGTGTAAATCTATGGTTAATTGGTGTTATATATCATAGATTCATCATAAGTAGCAATCATTCTTCCTTATTGCCGTGAAGTCATTTTTTAAGATGAAACGGCAGAGAAATGTGCCATGGCCATATCTTGACGGATGACACTATGTAAATAGGGATGTTTATATTTAGAAAGGATTATAAAACTAATAATCGAAATGTTTTGACAGTTTAAATAGAAATATCAATCGCCACACTAACTCAGCGCCATGACAAAAAGACACACAGAGTGAAGATGAAAGAAAACGAAAACAAAGGCAGAAACCTGGACCTTGCTAGAGAACTAAATAACAGTGGAACGATCTCCAAGAGTTTGACTGAACTAGAAATCAGAGGGAGAATCGATATCATCCAAACAGCATTGTAAGGATCAGCTAGAATATTCAGAAGAGTCCTGGTGACCTGAGGAGACTTGCTGTCACTCAGACTCTAGTGAAAAAAACCGGCAGCTCAACTCGCAACGAGTGATGATGATTATAATGATGATTATGATGATGATGTAGTATCCCGTTTACATTTGTCAACTGGAACTTATATGAATTTATCTCTTTCTGTTTTTCTCTCTTTTTCTCTCTTTGTTGACAGACAGTTGGACTGTGCACGCGTGTCTATCCACAAGAATTTATTCCTTGCTTACATTTTTAATGGAGTCGTGTGGATTATCGAATATACAGCCATCGTTACAGACGCCAAAGTTTTGCTGGAAAACACGGTAAGATTTCCTCTCTCTCTCTCTCTCTCTCTCTCTCTCTCTCTCTCTCTCTCTCTCTCTCTCTCCGCCTTCCGCCCACGTTCCACCCGCCCCCCGGTTCGTACATCTTAGAGGGTGTTATTCTTCTCTGGGGCTGTAATTATCCTTGCTGTGCAGTAACACATTACAGGGTGAAAAACAGCTGATGACACGTCGATTTCTCTGACAGCTGGACAGGTTGGCGTGCCATTAGATATTCTCAGAATAAACGATTGAATGACGTTGTATGAAAGAATGTTTGGAAGTAGCGGCCATGATTAATAGTGAAACAAACAAAAAACAAACGCTGATTCAAATCATTAATTTTGAATCGGATTTTCTTTTATCTTTTATTTTCTGTTTTTTCTTTTTCTTTTTCAGTTTTATCTTATTTTTATTTTTATTTTCTTTACATTTTCTTTCCTTTCTTTCTTTTTATTTCCTTTTTTTTCCTTTTCTTTTTCTTTCTTTTACTTTGTTTCTTTTTACTTTCTTTTCTTTCCATTTCTTTCTTTTTCTTTCTTTTTTCTTTCATTTTCTTTTCTTTTCTTTTCAACTTCTTTCCTTTCCTCTTCTGTTATTTCATTTTCTTTCCTTTCTTTTTTTCTTTCTTTTTCTTTTCATTTTATTTCATTCCTTTCCTTTTTTTCTTTTTCTTTTTTCTTTTAATTTCTTTCTTTTTCTTTCCTTTTCTTTTATCTTCTTCTTTCTTTTCTCTTTCTTTTTTCATTTTCTTTTTCTTTTCTTTTTATTTCCTTTCCCTTTCTTTTCATTTATTTCATTTTATTTTCGTTCCTTTTCTTTTCTTTTTTTTCTTTTCTTTTCGTTTCCTTTTCTTTTCCACTTTTCTTTCTTTTCTCTTTCTTTTCTTTTCTTTTCTTTCCTATATTTTATCACACTTCCTGCAGGTTGTCTTCCTACAATAGTGAAGACAACTGATTTAAGCAGTTTCTCTTTGTTTGAAGTTGTCTCCCCTTGGGTTAGAAATTCTTTTTCGCGAGAATTAAGAAAAAAAAAGATAGAAGAAATGTAAAAAGATTAAAAGTTTTAACCCTTTTGCAGCCAACAAACTTCCACGGTTGATAAACCAGTGAAACAGAAGAAAACAACTTCGGGCCAGAAAACAGAGAATTACAAGTGAGAGTCGGAAAGAAGAATCTCACGATGAGATTAGAATTCCCGTCTGTTTTGCCGCGATGAAACCCGGTGAAAAGAACCACCTGTTGTTGTTACGATTCGTGTGACCATTTTAGGGCTGTAGGTGAAAGCAGTTTTACTGTGGAGATCCCTTGTGGCATAAAGTTTGATCTTTTCTTGAAGTAGAAAGATGGAGTATCAATTTTAATCTTTGTCAGCAGATCCGTGTTAAAGAGTTGTATAATTCGTGCTTAGAGAGTTGTTTAATCCTCGTCCACTAGTTCGTGCCTCCAATGAGCAATTGTCAATTTTATAAATTCACGTTGTGAACTTCAGCACACACCTTATACCCAAAAATACACCAACAGTTGTGTTAACTGAGCTACGAAAAGCTGTTAGTTTACAAAATCTCAAATCAAGTTTTTAAACTCATCTTTTATTCTGTTTTCAAGCTCTCTCGGTGCTTTATTAGTATTTCCAAGCATCAAGGCTGAATACACTGTTCAACTAATCATCTAACCAAAAATGTTCGTGAGATTTTATTTTGTTTTTGTTGGTTTTATTGGGGGGGGTTCTCTCTCTATTCTCTTGGTCTAACATCACTCTTTCACACTATTCAGCTATGCGCGTTCAAGCTCTCTGAAACGAAAACCTACTGCCTTCTGCAAAATATTGCACTTTATATCCACCTTCCCCAATCCCACAATGCCTCTCATTTCCGGGGTCTGCTCTCTAAAAAAAGTCTCGCTTATTAGTGCCACCTTTCCTCCCGCCACGAGGTAAGCGACGTTCTATTATTTTTACTAATAATAAAATGCGCCCCCCGGGCACAAGTATTTAAGTTTTGATATAATTAGATATTATATTGAATTAGAAAGACTAATGAAATTAAATACGAACATAAAAAAGATTACATTTATTTTAATTCTAATTGATTTAAATATAAAATTATACACAGGATTGCTTTTTATATGTTTGAGAATAAAACAATAATATTAGAAATCAATAACACAATGTAATTATTTATTAAACACGGTTTTGTTAAAACAGACACGCAAGTCAAACTTTCTTTTTGGTTAACACAGTCTTTGTCTTCGACCAGCAGCTGAAATCCGTCGTCGTCGTCGTCGTCGTCGTCGTCAAAATAATCTTTTCTGGCTGCCGTCCCACGTAGGCCGAAAGCTTGTCACTCCAAGCTCCACTCGCTTTGGTTATTTATCGGCATATTAGCCAAACATCCGGGCACATCAGTCGAACCTCGCGTCCGTCCAGTTCCTAAATCGCATTTGTTTTTGCATGCGGGAGGACGCGGGTTCGATCCTGACAGGCAAAGACAATGTCTTGCTCTTTTTCCTTTCTCGTTCATCGTCATATCCACATCGGCGCATTGTGTTTTTTGCGTAGTCTTTGCGTTGGTGCCGTCTCATTTATATCACCTACATCAGGATTTATCAAAATGGTCTACATAAACCCCTTGTGATTTATACAACAATTCAGGGGGTCTGTAAGTATTCGGGGGTCTACAAGGGGTATATGGAAACTACTAAGTCTTATTAGTAATATTCATGAACTTATCAAAGATCAACAGCTTCACCCATCACATTAGGAAATGTTATTAACTTAGTATTAAATATTTGAAGCTCTTTTTTATGTTATGCTTACTTTAGTGTTTATTTTACGGTTATTTTTACAATTAACAGTCTTACATAAGCGTTCGTGTAGAATTCATTAATTACATAATTGGTTGCAACAAAACAACTGCAAGGTGGACTGGGGTATATAAGGAGGGGGGCATGATAGGTCAAATTTTTGTAGGGTTCTACGGACTTAAAAGTTTGAGAACTCCTGGCCTACATGTTCAGCATCCACGCCCTCATCGTTTTCACGCACCACTCGCCTTAAATCCAAAATATGTCCTGGCATTCCATCGACTGTTAGGTTGTTAGGCGATTTTACCCTAGTCATCAATCCTCCCACCCATTGCGTCGCACACCTGGTGTTTGTTGGTTTCACACAAACTTCTTCCCCTATTTGGATTCTGGGTGACCGTTCCTCATCGACATCCCTGGACTTCATTCTCGGGTGCCTCCACTCGTAGGTAAAAATTGACCTTGTGGTACTGTCTCCTCTCTATCACTGATCTTGGACGCCAGAATGTTGCTTCTCTAGGTATTGTCCCTCCTCTTTTGGCTATAGTTTGGGACTGAGTAAAGTAGTGGGGCAGCTGATATCAATAAGAGTCGCCGCTCTCATGCCATCCACTAACACATCTATAATTGGAAGAGATCTGTACTACGCCTTCACTGATAAAATTGCAGCTTTTGGCGCGAAAGCTCCCCCTCGCTTGTTCACCTGAATTAGAGGGCAATATCTTGCAATGTGCACAATCTTCTCTCAATTATAGCATATGTCTTTAGTATTAGATGACTCCTTGCAGTCTCTGATTTGGTGGGACCACTGACATTTATAGCATAGTGGATAATGATCCCATTGAATATTTGTATGGTAGTCCTTCTCTATGTGCGACCACTCACGCCGTTCCGCGGTCCTCACTTCGTTTTATTTCCAATACACTCGCAGTCACAGTGATCTCCATCATATCTACAACAAGTAATGTTTTATTATTTGCCATTATATGTAAATTCTTAAAACATTCCATAAAATAAGCACACATTTGTTAGATTTTGTATCTTTATGGTTTTTGAGAAAGATCTAGGGTATCCTGTTAGCTCAAAAAAGTTGATGTGATATAGAAAAACGGAAGTCAAAAAATAGTCAAACATAAGTATCAGATCCAACTGTAAATTGTGTTGCCCAGTGTAATTGCTGCCGTGTTATCGATATATCATCCGAGAAACCCATCACAAAAGATCATATTGTCGTTTGCTTAATCCTTCTTCCTATGCCAATCCTGCCAATCTCTTTATATTGTTGACATACACATCCACTGATTCTCCGATTTATTTGACCTTTTTTAATTTTTTATAAGCCACAAAGGGTTCCTTGCATAAATGTCTCCGTTAATCTCAACTCTATCATCTCTTCGTCATGTTGATCTTCTTCGCTCATCCCTAAATAGATGCAAGCGTTACCTTCAGGAAAAAGTGGAAGAAAGCTTGCAAGATAAGAGATCTCTTGAAGTTTGGCTACCAGCTTCAGCTTTTTTAGTCATGCCACCAGATCTCCTTCGTCATTAAATGGCATTATCATTTCTCTGGCTAATTTATCTTTTTTTTTCCCTTTTTGCAAAATATCAGATTTTATATTCATTTTCCCCACTTTTCTCATTTTCGGTCAACTCTCTATTTAAAAAATTCTCACTTATCAGCGTTATTTTTTCTCTGGCCACGATATAACCGACGTTCCATTCTTATTATTCAAACTACACTGTGCAAAAAATATTATTAGTAGTAGTAGTAGTAGTTTTTCCCACCAGCGTTAGCTGATGGTATTTCACTGGAGTTTGAGTGACAACAAGCCTCCTCATGTCTCCAGGACTCTCCTGGGTATTCCAGCTGATTTTAACAATGTTGTTGTCCGGATGGTCTCAATTCTTCTGATTTCCAGTTCCTCTAGTCTTTTCCTAAGCTTTCGGGGACCGTTCCTAATGCCCCAATTACTATTGGTATCACTTTCACCCCCATATTCCAGTTTTGTTTTTTTTTTTTTTCAATTCTCTAGCAAGGTCTAAGTATTTGTTTATCTTTTTGCTTTCTTTCATCTTTACCTCGTGACTCGCCAGAACTGTAAAATCTGCCAGTTGAGAAGTTCTCATTTTTTTTTTTTTTTTTTTTTTTTTTTTGTTAATCAATTCTATGTCTGGTGTTCTTGTTTGGATAAGGCGGTCCGTCTTTATCTGAAAGTCATTTAGACGCTTCAAATTATTCTAGCTGATTTTAACAGTGCTGTGGTCTCGATGGTCTTGATTTTTCCTCTGATCTCAAATTGTCCCAATCCAATTTCGAGGCCTTTTTCACCAACTACAACTTTTCTTCTTTTTTCTTCTTTTATTGTTGCTGTTGTTGTTGTTGTTGAAATCTGAGTGAGAGCAAGTCTCCTCTAGACTCTAGGATTCTTCTAAGCATTTTAACTGATACTAGCAGGACCTGTGGATATACCACAGTATGGTAATCTAATTATTACAACGTTTATGCTTACTTAAGAGCTACTGCTAAATAGTTCAATATGCAGAAAGTATAATAATCTCTCTCTCTCTCTCTCTCTCTCTCTCTCTCTCTCTCTCTCTCTCTCTCTCTCTCTCTTAAAAGGAGGTTTGTAAAAATATTTACATTAATTTGCCGACAAAACACTGGTTCGCTAAAACATAGTGTAAATTAAGGCAGGAGGCCGGGACGACATAAGATCAAAATTACCATACACAATTTCAATATTACAAATAAAACAAACATGTAACTTTTTTTAAATTAATTTTAATGTTACGTTGGGCATTTAAGCGACGCAAGACCATTTGAAATGTTTCCTTTTTAAAATTGAGTGAAATGTAATGGGAAAAATAAGAAATCTGAGATTAAGCGACACCAGACAATCAGGATTTAGATTTTTGTATTGCATCTTGAATAATTTGGAGGGTCTCATTTTTAACCAGAGGGTGTTGTAGGATGATAACTGACGGAAGATTTAGGAACACGCGTATTAATATACAATTAATAGTGCAGTGGTCTAAATGGTGGTGAGACTCCAACTATGAAACTCTGTGGAGTATGGATTTACATTTTCGTTTCTATTACTCCCAGCTCCACCTTTTTAAATAGACTAAGGGAATCAATGATAATATATTGAGTTCTAGCCCAGCGACAAAAGTTCACCACAGCAATCTGCAAAGGTAGTATAGCAGTCTTTCACGACGCACACATCACCAAGTTCCAAAAAGCACCTGCTTGTTCTATCGTTTGTCTTTTATTTTATGGTGTGGTTGATCTTGGGGGGGGGGAATTTTATACGCCAAACATCTACGTTTGCAAATGCTCTTAGTTTTCGAAAACATGTCTCTTAAATTATGGCTGTGTAGCGGCCATGTTCCTCTTTCTGAGTTTTTAACTCTTCCTGAACACCAGGCATGTGCAAACGCGCTTGGCCCCCGAAGATAAGCCATCTTCTCTTCTACTAGTTAAATATATTAGTTAGTTGAATTTTACGGCATGTCAACCATTTTGGGGTTATTTTATACCCCGAAGATGTTTTGTTCTACACATTCTTGATGGTAATCAATTTTTAACATATTTCAAACTCATTTTTCTACTTAAGATAGGGCCCTAACAGGTACTACCACTCCGGGTCACAGTGGAGCTGGAAGCAATGGTTCTGAAGGGGTGCTCCAAATTCCCCAGACCTCCAGAATTTAAACTTCACCATCAGATAGAGTTTAACGTTATACCCAGGATATTAAGACCCTCGGTCACTCCTTTCTGGCACATATGTGATAAAAAAAGGGTTGGGGGTTTGCCATAAGGGCAATAGGGCTGGAACAATCATATAGGTGCTAGGGCTTGATGTGACTAGTCGATTGATCGGAGGGGGGCTCTCTGATCGCCCGTTTAGCCTAAGTAAGAACCAAAGTTGAGTTGCATTTTAGACCGTTCAGCCACCAAAGTCAAATATGTATAAGATAATGATTAAAATGATATTTAACTGCATTAATATATTGTCTCTTAAAATATGGCTATTACAACTAATTATGAAGAGGTACCATTTAAGATTATTGTGAAGATGTACTGTGTGCAATTGGAGACCATAATTGTTAAATTGACTTCAACATAAAATAACCCAACATGATTGTGTAATTATTTTTTTTAAATCAACAACAAAACAATATGGTTTTGCCGTTAAAAGGGTTTATATTTTCTCGAGCTAATTAAAAATTATAACAAAAACCACAGAAAATTTTGATCACTTAAATAATTAAGAGTTTCACTTTACCCGAGAGAATATTAACATTTTTGACAAAGAAAAAGGTTTTATATTTTTCAAATAAAAGTGCCGACCTTAATTGATACGAGGTGTGCTTAATAATGCATCCAACTTCTACAACGTTAATGGTAACTTTCCATTTACTATACTATAATTTTGGTACACTTCAGTCATAATTTGTAGGAAACCCACGAATTATGTAACACATGAAACCTGATTTGACTGTTTTCAAACATGCTCAAGACTGATCAGTTGATTTTAAATCAGGTTGATTGCTTGGTTGTTTTGTTTTAAGCAGATCAACCCTTTTCGGATCATTTAATGCTGAATCAATTCATTTTGATAAACAAAGGACTCAAGTTGCTTACAGTACCTGCTGTTGCTTAAGTGGTCACCCAATTAAGAATAGAACAGGTTCATCGCTGCTTAACTTCGCTAATCTAGCAATAGCCGGTGCTTTCAGCGTGACTTAACCGTAATGTTATCAATCAGGCTTGCCAACCTGAAAAATATAAAACCATTCTCATTATGTGGGAGAGAATTTGATACTTATAACAGAACAATAGCATTTTTATTTATTAGATCATTTTTTCTCAGTGTAATAATTGTTGATATATCTTTAAAACTAGTTACATTTACTTCTTACTACCAATCATGAACTTATTAGTAAACTAGCAAATATATGCACTCTCCGCCGGGTGCAAGTATTTAAGTTTTAATGTAATAAAATATCATAATAAATTAGAAGCACTAATGAAACTAAATAAGAATGCAGATAAAAAGATTTAAAACAGATGGGGTATAATAAAAAAATAGAATAACTAAAACTTACGTCCGTCTTTTATTGCTAAATTTTCCTAATTTAACTATTTAGTTAAAATAGGAAATAAAGAAGAAAATGACAGTTATTTCTTCTTGTTAATGGATTTCTTTTAAGATTTATCTCTGAGATTTTTTGCTTATATTCATTAAGATGAAACCAAACAATTAGAAATCAATAATACTAAGCACATATTTATTAAAATCAAATCTTTAATATCAATATGAAGATTAGCCTTCCCGTTTACACTGTTAACCGCTATTTTGTTGTATATATAAATACAATTGCAGGTTATTAGTATGCAGATATAGTCACCAGTATTCAATAATGTGAAACAATTTTATTAATAAATAAGGTTTAAATGGAAATAAAAACATGGAGAATGTGACGTAAATAACTAAGGGAATTGTGACTAGTAGTAATATAGTTTCAGTTACAGACAGACAAACGCATGATCTCCATTATAATAAGAAGATATGTGCTTTTCAGTTCTTACAAACAATCAAATATTGATTATCAAAATGTTTGCTTTTCACATTTGTTTTCATCTTTTTTTTTTTTTCATTTTTTTTTCTTTTTTTCTGCTCATCACGTCTTTAATTAGAAATGATAAAAAAAAACAAATAATGAGTTGTTGTAAATTCTTTGTCTTATTTGTACGAAGCAATTACTTGAGCGTAAGAAAATGTTATTATACTTCAAGTCCATAATTTAAACTCTAATTGACCAAAAAAAAGAGAAAGAATTATAATCAGAGATTTTTATCTTGTCATTCTCAAATTGTTCGATGATTTCAATCCTTTATGCAATGGCAACAGAGAAAAAAAAACAAATCATCTTAACATTTTCTGATGCAATCGACTTTAACATGAAATTAGCACTAATTGTTAATTCAATGTGAACTTAATTTATCATCAAATATTGAGAGATCAAATAGTAATTAACCAAAGAATTTTAAAATGCCGATACATTATAGAACAGTCGGTTTAGTTGGTTTGAATTGATTTGGTTTAGTTAGTTAGTTTTACGGTTTTTGATATTACCCAACCTGTTCGCCGCGTGTAGGATGGGACACAAGATCGCAAGTATGGGGCATCCAGCGAGGATCGAACTCACTATTCAGTAGGTATTTACCCAACCCGTTCACTATGGGTAATATATGACACAAGGTAGCAAGCATGGGTCATCCTGCGAGGATCAAACTCGCTATTCAGTAAGTATTCACCCAACCCGTTCTCCATGGGTAGGATGTGACACAAGATCGTAATTTAAAAAATTACCTTCTGTCGCATCCTACGCGTGCAGAGAGGTTCATATATATAAGTAAAGTCATCGGGCGGCCTAAAGTATCAGCCAATCAGCGAGGGAGTCTATCCCCTTCAATAGCGCTAGACCAAGGAGACTGTTTAGCATCTGAGGTGGAGCGCCACACCTACCATCAGCTCCTCACTTTACCGCACAGATCCCTGTGCTACTCATACGCTGGTTGGCGAGGACCGGTATCGAACTAGGAACCTTGTGGTTTCTAGCCGAACGCTCTACCGACTGAGCTAATATATATATATATATATATATATATATATATATATATATATATATATATATATATATATATATATATATATATATATATATTATATATATGTGTGTGTGTGTGTGTGTGTGTGTGTGTGTGTGTGTGTGTGTGTGCAGTTAATAGTTTAAACACCACCCCTCAGTTGCAGCTGTCAAATGGCTAAGAGATTAACGAATCGGACTGATGAAAAGTCAGTCGGGTTTCGCTCCTGATCGGAGTTAGTTGCTGTGTCTAGCCACACTGAAGAGATGTGAAACATCAAAACACGGTGTCTGTGGATAACACACACACACACACACACATACACATATATATATATATATATATATATATATTGTGAATGTGATTTATCGTTTCATATATCTCTCCCCATCGCCTATACTTGCTGTAATCACCTAAGCCTTATCTCCACTCATTATTAATTCTTAAATTGTTGCCGTAACTCATTCTCTCCACTCACGTTGTGTTTAGATATGAAGAAAACCTTTAGTTTAACATGGCATAAATGTTTCAGCTCACCAACTGCTATAAAGTAATCCGGAGTTGCGTCACAGGGAAAAGTAACAAGAAACATATCAGTTACAAATAACCTTGTGAAAGTTAAGAACCCCTTATCTCTAAGCTATGGGTTAAATAGTACCTCTACTATTCTTGTACAAGGATGGCTTTGGCATTAAATAACCCACGAAGTTATAACGGTTACAACAGCTATACAAGTTAGACAGGAATTACAAACCAACGTTAATCCTTCTCTTTATTACCATAATCTCTAACCTAATCTCTGAATTTAATGGATTATTAAAAATTCATAGATAAAAATTGTAATTAACCGAAGAAAATCAAGTTATATAATCTATCTGCATAATTAAGTTTCGTGAGGTTAAGTTATTTCGTTTTATGGTAAGTATTCACCCAACCCATTCGCCAGGCGTAGGATAAGACACAAGGTCATAAGAACATATTTACCAACCCCAACCCGCCCTGTCGGCTGGGGCTGTAGAATAGGCTAACTACACCTCTGTAGAGGGATGACCCTCAATTGTTAGCCGTGGGTGACGACCATGATGCTTAGAACGGACTACTGGTGGAAGAGTAGTCCATGAATGCAACACTCCACTTTGGGTCTTACTTGAGCTAGACGAGCGGGTCCCCTCCAATCAATTGGCAGGTCATGTCAAACCCTAGTACCTATATGATTTTCCCGATCCACAGTTGTTTACCATTAAACAAACCAATCTGAATCAAACCAAATGAAGTTAATGAAAATTATTTATACCAATTCGAAGATATTAAGAAGTTGAAACAGAAACTTTTATCAAAATGATTTGTTTCGGCATTAAATAACCCGAAAATGTTTGATATGCTGCATAACAAATAAACCAAATCAGCCAAACCAAAGCAAACATGATTGATTGGTTAATTGATTTTAACTGAAGGCCAACCCGTCTAGGGTTATTTTATGCCTAGAGTTTAGGAAATCATGTTCATTGTAGGTTCATATTTTTGTGTAGTTGTTTCGTAAGAGATCTTTTTTTCTTTTTTCTTACAAACGGTCCTATTGAATACGAATAATTTTAACGGAAAAGTCAGATACGATACTCAGTAAAGTCCTGGATATCTGAGGAGAATTGCTGTTACTCAGGATTTAGTGAAAAATCACCAGTTCGAGGTCAAGGTTATTAAAAATAAATAAATGTTTTTTTGCTTTTTTTTTTTTAAGAATGAGGGAATGCTTAAAATAAATAATAATTCGAATGGATTAATATTAAAGAAATATAGTTGACTTTCCCGATTTCATCTAGACATATTGTGTATTGGAGATTTTATTTAGCAACAATTTAGTCACTGGCTTCCGGTTCAGAAAGTAGGGGAGCTAATATAGAAAAAAATATTATTTTTAAAGTTAATACATTTTGATTAGAATGTAATTTGGAAAATTATTTACTAAATCTAAACTAATAAGTGGTCTTATGATTTAACTCCATTAAGTTTAGTGATATCTAAAAAAAAAATTATGGCGGATTGGATAATTCTTTAATTGTAGTGTCGTCGGTAATTGAATTTATATATTTTTTTTATTGAGGGGTGGTAGATATTAGAGTGACTTCTAGACTTTGTTGTATTTTGTGCAGTTGTTTAGTTTTGTTTTTTGTTTTTTTTTTTGTGTGGGAAATAGGGTGTTCGGTCGAGGGGGTCTTATTTTCAATTGTGTCCACCTTGAATGTTTTAAACAATTAGAGATATAAACAATTAGAAATATTTATATGTAGTCAGAATATAAAGAAAAATGGATATAAAATCCGACAATCTAATTAAGCATAAAGTTTTTGAAAAAAAAAAATGAGTCCAAGATTGACTTACAGAAAGCCAACGCTAAACCGTTTCGGTTTTAATCAAACCATCAACGGGGCTCAACATGTTGATTAAAACATGTTGAGCCCCGTTATAGATAAAATCGAAACGCCTAAACGTCGGCTTTCAGTAAGTCAATCTTGAACTTTTTTTTTTTTCAAAAACTTTACGTAGTCAGTATATATAAGTCAGTGAATGATAGAATAGCGATTTTCGCTTTCAGTTGGAGCAAATGTCTTTTATATGACGTCATATATCTGGACACTTTCACCGCGTTCGCATCTGCCGATCTCAACGACGTCTCAACGCCATTAAAGCCAGTGAGGCCGAGCATATGAAATGAGGTTGTCTTGCTGATCTTTGTTATTTCTAAGTTCGAAGGAAATCGACACACCTGGCGCGGAGGATGATGAAACTAACTTCCTCATTCAGAAAGAAATCGGATGTCGTATCACCTGTGTCGAGACAAGTTTTCTGCACCAGCGACTGTCATTAAACATTGTTCGAGCCGGTGCAATTGCCATTAACAGGTCTTAAAATTGTGGGTGAAATGTATATGTATATAGTATGAATATATATATTTTTTTTTTAAGAGATTACTTCCCAGTAGTAAGCGTAATGGGAAAATAATTAGAGTATTAGCGCTATGTTAAATGAAAACAGCCTGGACCAGGATTTGAACTCGTCCCGTCGTGCCCATTTTCTACGACGATAACCATTATATCACGTGCCTCTTTTACTTCTTGATATAAGCCATAAACAGAAATATATAGCAATTGACATTGCATTTTGGGAAAAAATATTTTTAATCTTATTATAATGGAGATTGTGTGTTTTTCTGTCTGTAACCGAAACTATATTACTACTCAAGTCACAATTTCCTTAGTTATTGACATCACATTCTCCATGATATTAATTTTATTTAAATCTCAATTATTAATAAAAAAATGTGTACATTATTAATACTATTAACCATATCTACATATCAACAACATGCAATTGTATTTATATATACAACAAAATAGCGGTTTATAGTGTGAACGGGAAGGCTAATTTGCATATTGATATTAAAAATGTGATTTTATTAAATATGTGCTTAGTATTATTGATTTTTAACTGTTTGGGTTTATTTTAATGAATTAAGGAAAAATCTCCTCAATGAATCTTAAATGAAATCCATTAACAAGAAAAATAACTGTTTTTATTCTTTACTTCCTCTTTTAACTAAATACTTAGATTAGAAAAATAACAATGAAAGACAGGAGTGAAGGAAGAGTAAGTTTCAGTTGTTATATTTTCTATTATACCCCTCTGTTTCAAATCATTTATCTGCATTCTTATTTAGTTTCATTAGCGTTTCTAATTTAATACAATATTTTATTTAATTAAAACTTAGATACTTGCACCCGGAGGGTGCATATATTTGCTAGTTATTATAAAATACCTAATATCCATTCAATTTGAAGTTTGTCAGCCAGTAAGATCCCAGTTAACCAATTCTGGATATAATGCTAAAACTGGATTTGAGTAATCTTTATTGACTCGAGATTTGATACCAACCATTTGTGAGTTTACAAGTTTATTGTTCTCTCTACCTTATTTGCTTTGTTCATTAAAGGAATGGATACTAAGCCGTTCTAAAAAGTGAGGATTGTATTTTATTCTATCAAGAATATGTGCACTTTGGGCGTAAGTATTTAAGTTTTGTAATGTAAGGAAATATATTAAATTAGAAAGATTAATGAAATTAAATAAGAACGCATATAAAAATATTACACTAATTTTAATTGGTTTCTATGTTAAATCATTCATAGAATTGATTTTAATACGTTGGACAATAAGACAATAATATTAGAGATCAATAATACCAAGAAATTATTTATTAAACCCGGTTTTGTTAAAACCAGTATGCAAATTAACCACACCTTATATCATGTAAGCCTATATTTGATGGATATATAAGACACATTGTAGGATTTTAAACGCACGAATAACTTGGTCTCTTTTGAGGCAAATCTAACTCAGATTTTCATAGACACATCATTAATTAACTGAATCAATTCCAGAGGATATTGCGACGTAGGCAATGGCATAGTTTTGGTTACAGACAGGTAGATGCCGAATCTCCATTATAATAATAAGACTAGCAGCGGCTATCCGGCGAAGCCCGTGTAGAGGAGAAAAAACATGGTTTAATAATCGTTTGCAGATCTATTACAACAGAATAGCGAGTTCGATCTTCGCAGGATGACTCAACAAGATGGTAACCCCAATTGATGGATGGAGAGTGAATCAGACATCTAGAAATAAATCGATATATCAATACTCATGTTCCTTGATTCTACGACTGTTATCATCTTTCAACACCCTCTGGTTAAAAATGAGACTTGTCCAAATCATTCAAGATGAAATGCAAAAATGTAAATCCTGATTATCTGATGTTGCTTATCCACCGATTTCTTATTTCTTATACTGGACAATAATATGCCGAGCTGGAGTGACACTCTCCGGGTGCTACTCACCGGCTCTGCCACTATGGATTGAAACACGGCCGCGGTTTTCGAATTTATTCTTCTCACTATCTTATTTGTTTTGACCATTAAAGGAATGGACACCAGGCCGTTCTAAAAGCGACAATGTATATAATATATATATATATATATATATATATATATATATGTGTGTGTGTGTGTGTGTGTGTGTGTGTGTGTGTGTGTGTGTGTGCGTGTGTGTTGTGAGAGAGAGTGTGTGTGTGTGTGTGTGTGTGTGTGTGTGAGAGAGAGAGATTATTTAGTGTGGGTGTTTCCTGTTCAACGGCCGTTAACAATTTTCGAGAAGTAGTCTTAATGGATCTGCCATTGTAGCCAATCTTCCGAGTGAGTTAAATTGAGAGTACCTGCTGTGAAACGTTAATTAGCAGACTTGTCTTATAAACTATTTGATTTCCACAGCATTTCCCTCGACTATCATGCTACGCTAGATTAAACTAGATCGATCATTTAAAAAAGGTGCCTGTCGAAGGTCAATTATTAGTCTTGTAGACTATTGCTATTGAGTTTGATCCTCACAGGATGTCCTATAACTGTCGTCCCCTAGCACAGCAAGCGCAGGTATGACCGGCACGCGGACTGCGCTCTCATGCGGTGCTTATCTTTCAGCCCTTCCTTTGAGTTGCGGAAGGAGCAGACTAACCCAGTTAATAAACGGAGTGAGTCTTTCCTCTTACCTTATCCTGCTTTCAACCAACACAACATTGGCTATAATTGAAATTGACAGTGACACTTTATTATTTGAACTCGGTCAGTAGTAGTCTTTTTTTTTTCTTTTTAACAAAAATGTTTTTTTTATATGTATTCATTGGTTTAGTTGATAATAAAGAAATTAACGATAGCAATCATCACATTGGTTGTTGATGTAGAAGAAGGATTTAAAGACTTGTTTTCATGTGCGGCCCTCATGACATACATATGTAATCCATGCGGCTCTAGGTGGCTACTCAGTTTGACATGACCGATTTAGAAGGGTGCCTGTTGTAGGACGATGATGGTTTATTTGAATTCTGAAATGAAGTATGGTAATTAATTTAGATTTTGACAGATCTATCACATTTCACCTTATTTCTGTAACACACAGATCGTTATTCTACCACCGGTCAGTCAATGTGTAGATCAAAAATAAAGAACACGAAATTTAAATCATTAGGATTATTCGGACTATTGTCCTCATCTTCATTGTTATCTGTACAACGTTTCAGCCAATGTACCCTCCGGCTTTCTTCAGGAATTTCTTGTCGGACTCGGGAGCCTTCTCGAAAACCTTCTTTTAGAACTCGGGAACCTTCTTGTCGTAATCGGGAGTCATCGTGGAACTTTGAACCCAACCCTTTATTCAATCCACAGTGGTATCCTATTCTCATTCCGTTAACTATAGCTGGGTATAAGTGTTAAGCTGTGTTAATTATTATTCTATGTTACTGTTACCCTTGACCAGGATTGAACCTGCAGCCCAGAGATAACTGTCACTTAGAATTGTCTTAAACAAACGCCTATATCCACTAGGCTATGTGTCCAATTGGATACATAGCGTAGTGGATATAGGCGTTTGGTTACTAAAGCTTTACTGTTAAGTGTCACTCAAGTAAACCATCTTTATTTACCAGGAACGCCATCTCGAATATAAAGTTCGAACTCGTAAAGTATAAGTTTCCGAATTAGATTGCGTTGCACGTTCATCTGTGTGGCTTTTAAATCACATATGGAGTGAAGCATTGGCCAACGTGTCAGTGCAGCAACTACTATGATACTACTAAGGACAGAGATTACCTTCCATAGCTTGATCTGCTTCGGCCACGTGTATACTCGTCACATACCAAAATATTGCAAAACTGTTGTGAACGAGATGATTTAAATCTCGCGAAACGAATCTGCGAGGCATGTCAGGTTTTATGGTCGCCATTAACAGGCGGATTTATGAGGTGTAGTCTCGTTTTGTCTCGTTCGTGTCGTGATTATGGCAACGCCTATGCAAATTATTCCCTCTGCGAAACTCGATATAAGATATTTGTTTTTGGTCATTTGGGTAGTGGTGATTTCTGTGTTTGTAACAAAGTTGAGAACTGAGAGACGTGTGTGTGTGTGTAAGAAAAGAAAAACGAAGGACTAGGGACCGGGAAAACCTAATTCACCCTGACAAAAAACTTTTAACCCAGCCTAGTAAGTAAGTAATGTATGCGGAGTAGCCTATTGTCGATATCAGCCGAATAGCGAGGGAGTCAATCTTCATTTTACTGGAGCTATACAAGAAATATTGTTTTTGCTTGTAAGGTGGAGGGCCTATCCTATCACCAGCTACCTACTTTACCGCAAAGATCCAAGCTGTGCTACTCATACGCTGAGTTGGCGTAGGCCGGTATCGAACTCGGAACTTGGTGATTCCAAGGCGGATGTTCTACCGACTGAGCTAAACCGAATTCAAGTTAATTAAGGGTTAAAATTTGGTTTGAATTTCCTTGTGGATTGAAATGAAATCTTCATCAACGTCACTCGTTTATTTGTTTATTTTTATTTATTTTTATTTTATTTTTTTTGTCACTTCTAATACTGATTCGCGAAAGACACGTACAGAATGGATAATAAAAAAGAAATCAGTAGAATCTCACCCCCCCCCCTTCTGTCTGTCTGTTGTCTGTCTCCCCCCCCCCATATCAATCATTTTTCTTTCGTTCGTTTGTTCTTTCATTCCTTTCCTATCCTATATTCATTCTTCTCTCTCTCTCTCTCTCTCTCTTCTCTCTCTCTCTCACACTCACACACACACACACACACACACACACACACACACATTGTGATATAAGAGTCGTTTGGTTTATTTTGGTTTAGTTGGATTTTACAGCATGTAAACCCTTGTTGGGTTATTTTATGCCTAAGACGTTTTGTTTTATTCATTCTTAATAGGTATTAGTTTTTTTATTAGACTTTATTTAACGCATAGATAGGACATTAATAGGTATTACCCCTCCGGGTCAGAGTGGAACTGGGAGTAATGGTGATGAAGGGGTACTCCACAATCCCCAGTGTGGACTTCACTATTAGATGCAGTTTAACGTCATACCCAGGACACCTAGACCCTCAGCCACCGGCTTCTACCACATATATGATAAAAAAGATTGGGTGTTTGTCATAAAGGCAATAGGGTTTGGACAATCATAGGGGTGCTAGGGCTTGACATGACCAGCTGTTTGATCAAAAGTGGTCTCTCCGACCGCTCGTCTAGCCCAAATAAGGGCCAAATTGGACTTGCATGTCATGGACTGCTCACCCACCAAGATTCTGTCCTTAAACATCACGCGTCGCTAACCACGACCAACAGGTAGTCAGATAGGGGAATTCTACCCCTCTGTAGAGGTGCAGTCAGCGTATTCTACAGCCCCAGCCAATAGGATGATCCTTAACTTGTAGGCATAAAATAACCCTAGACGGGTTGACATGCTGTTAAAATCAATCAATCAATCGAATGTATGTATTTACCAACCCCTCCGCACGAGCAAGATGTGACACAAAGTCTATTTTTAGGTGAAGTTTAACAGGTTTTAAGATTTCATTCTCCTAAATTGGTTGCCATACTGAGGTTAAAGAGTCCAGTTTGCCATGCTATTTACCTATAAATAGAAGGTGAATAGTTGGACTCATACCTTCCCCAAAGTTTTTATTGCTATGTGAAATCCTACAAGCCTCGTCCAGGATATGAACTCTAGTCACCGTGTCCATTTCCTACCACAATAACCATTATATCCGTTGCGCCTCCACAATCAGTCGAGTGTAATAATGATTTCCAGTTTTGCCAGTCTCTTTTCCAGGCCTTCGGGACAAATCCAAGGGTACCAACTACAATTGATATCATAGTCACCTTTAAGTTCCACTGCTTTTCCAGTCCTCTAGCAAGATCTAAGTATCTGCTTATCTTTTCATTTCTCTCTATGGTCCGCTGAAAATCCAGTCGTTGACAAGTTCTTTTCTTCTTGTTTATGTACACTGCTGGAGAAGCAAGGACGAACTTATAAGCGACGTTCTTGCTAAGTATTTTATAATGTTGATATGTAAATATAAAAGACACATGTTGATAAGAAAAGATGGAATTGGCAACAACATTAATTTCCTCGGTGTTAAGCACGATACAAAATCCGAAGTGATAAACGAATACATTTTAAATTGGGTTTATATCCTGTTTACAGTTTAATCATTTCATGGCTAGTTGTGTTCGTAATATAACGAACTTCGTTTTTTTTGTTTGGGTTTTTTTTTTTATTCATTTATTTATTTATTTATTTTATCACGCAGTAATTCAAACTCTCGAATCTGCTCTAATGAGTTGGCTGGCTACATGCAACGATAACAATCGAAATCGATGCAATTTTCTAACAAACTGAAGTGTCAAAAACAAGAAGCAGCTACACAATAATAACACGCAGCTCCTCCCTTCGCATGAATAACAGTGGCTACGCGATTGAATCTGCTGGGGTCATTGCACATTCCGTAGTTGTCCATAAGTTTGTTTTTTGTTTTTGTTGTTTGTTTTTTTGTTTTGTTTTTTTGTTTTTTGTTGTTTTTTTTTTTTTGTTTATTGTATTTACCAAATGAGCCAAAAAATATGCAACAGAAAAGTGTGTCTTGGGTATAACACTAAACTACACAACGTGGCAAGGATCCACGGCTCGAACTCTCAGGATTATGAAGTCATTACGTCAATTCCATTCTTACCCGGAGTAGTAGTACCTGTTAGGGACCTATATTTAAAAGATAGGTTTTGAAAATTATTTGTATTAGATAAGAATACTTGAAACCATATGGCTGTGTGTAAATTATTTGTAATAGATAAGAATACTTAAAACCATATGACTGTGTGCTAACAACACAGAAATATTAACTAGAAGTGTATGGTTTATATATGAAAAGGGACATTGAAAATACAGATATGATTGTTATAGATTATTTAGAAATGAATCAGATTTCGACATTAGATCACCCATAATAATTTAATATGCCGTTAAACAAATAAACCAAACCTTGAATTCTTATGATGAATGATTTCGCTACTTTAATAACATTTTACTTTTTAAGATATTATTTTGGATTGAATAACACTACAATAATAATATGAAAAATGAGACCGTCCAAATCATCCAAGATGAAATGCAAAAATGTAAATTCTAATTATCTGGTGTTGCTTATCTGCCGAATTATTATTTCTTATAAGTGTCGTCACCTCAACTAAATAATAGAACATTCCATTTTATCATAAAGAAAGGGAAGAAAAAGCACACGCTACACAGAGAGACATAATAAGAAAAAAGAAAGAGAGTAGGAAATTATATAGAGAGGGGGTGAGCGTAAAGAAGTGATAACGCTGATCTGTTCCAATCGAACATAATGAAAAGATGAAAAACGGAAAGAAAGAAAAGAAAGAATGAGAGAGAGTTAAATCAAGATTATCATACTTTTTACATATTGAACTCTTTCGCAATAGCTCTTAAGTAAATATATCAAACGTTGTAATAATTAAACTATCATACTGAGGTATATCCACAGGTCCTGGTATCATTTTCTAAAACCCTTTTTTCCCATACAGAAAACACAAAATCTTTAAGCAACGCGGACTAAGGTCACTAAATTTTGTTTGTTCTGGAACAAAAACCACGTACATCAAGAACTTCACTCGTTATGGCCTGTGTGAGTATGTATTTACCCAACCCCTCCATCACGGATAGGATGTGACACAAGTTTTCCTTAAGCATAACCTATCATTTTGGTAATGAAGTGTAAAGTGCCCGAAATGATTTACTAAGTGTAAAGTTGTAATCAACTCTAGTTAATTTTTTTAAATACAGCAGCAGTAGTAGTAGTAGTAGTAGTAGTAGTTAAGTAAGTATAATTAGCCCCTTATTCTTATTTATTAACATTTTACTAATATATATATATATATATATATATATATATATATATAAATTGTGTTTTGTTGTTTTATTTTTTCTAATTGCTTTAATTTAATTTTTGAGCGCCAAAGTTGGTGGGTTTTCTCAAGAGAATTGGGGAAAATTGATGAAAATCAGACGATAATTTTAAAGATCCCGCTAAAAAAGTGGTTTTGATCTTCGTGTTCTTCGAAGAAGAAAAGAATTTCTTCTACAGCAAATGATTCTATTGCCAACAGTAAATTCACTGGGTTTTTGATTTTGTCAAAAGAAAAGGTTTTTAATTCAAGTGTTGAGTTATCTTTTACCGTATTTTATAAACACACACACACACACACACACACACACAAACAAACAAAACACACACACACACTTACTCACTCACACACACACACACACACACACACACACACGCACACACTCACTCACACACGCACACACACACACACACACGAGCGCGCGCACAATATAGGAAATTATATCGACTTCCCATCAGAGCTGTAAGAAAGGAAAAATAAAAACAAAAAATATTTCAAAAAACGTTTATGTATTGTACGTATGAATTGCTAAAACATTCTTTTAGCGTTTAAATTTACTTATTAGACATTGATGCTTTCACATATCAGTGAGATCGGATTTCCATATGACTGATAATCTGTTTATAGCCGACCATGCCTTCCCTCTCCGTGCATTAACATCTCATTCTGTGGATGAAATATTACTACCTACGTATGTGGATTGTTCTACCGGCTTTTAGAGGCTTACCATCGAGTCTTCCAAGCTATTGTTGTATCAGTGCTGCTGTATGGTTGCACTACTAGACCCTAACGATGCGCCTGAAGAATAAGATAGATGGGAGCAGCACAAGAATGCTGCGTTCAATAAGTTGTGAAAACAGCACCCTACAAGGGAGCAGCTGTACGGTCACCTGTCCCCCTATTTCACAAACCATCCGAGTGAGACGAACAAGACATGCTGAACACAGCTGGAGAAGCAAGGACGAACTCATAAGCGACGTTCTCCAGTGGAAGCCAACACATTGACATGCTAATGTAGGCCGCCAAGCAAGGACTTACATTGACTAACTCTGTACGGATTCTGGATGCTGCTCTGAGGACCTCCCTGGGACAATGAATGATAGAGAAGTTTGGCGAGAGATTGTCATGGATATCCGTGCTGATAGCGTGACATGATGATGATGATGATGATGATGATGATGATACACTTATGTTAGAAGTGATTCGTTTTAGGTTCTTCGGGGGGCGTCCCTATCGCGGGGTTCTCTGCTGCTGCTGCTGTTGCTGCTATGTTTTCCGTTTGGCTTGACCGCTGCTGTGTGTTTCCCTCGAGTGTTGTCGTGCGAGTGTGCGACTTTGCTACCGTCGAACAAGTCGGCTTCTGTCTTCCCTTGGGCTCTCATCCCTGTTGAATCCGGTTTCCCTTGCTTCTTCCGGGATTATCGGATACACAATGTTACGGAAGATAACCCATATTTTTCATAACACACGTGCATTTCAATATTTCTTTTGGATTTTTCTGGGACATTTTAAATGTTGGTTCCTTCCACGTTTGTAGCAAGGATTTTTTTAATAAACGATAGTCCCTTGAATTTACCATTTTCTCATACCGTATAAATATAAGAACATTTCACGATGAAGTGATAACAAGGATAATTTACTGCCTCATAAAATAATTGAAGAGAATCTGTAGCGTAATTATTATGGTCTATGGGGAATTTGGAGATTGAAAAGAAAAGGATAATCGGATTTCTAGAGAAAGAGAAGTAAAAGAAATAACAAAAAGAGGTTAAAGTTTGGAAGGGTAAACACTCAAAGGGGCCAGCCATTGACCGACTAATGACCCCGGAACTAGAGTTAAAAATAAAAAAGTACCAGTTTCTGCGGAGGAGCGGAAGAGGATGTGACCCCCCATCCCTCGGGACCACAAGTGGGAGTAAAGTAAATTCGGCCTCTCTCTCGCCGGACCCAAGGAGTTTGTGACTATACGACTTTGTATGTTGTTCCTTCGAGCTAACGACGACTACTACTACTAACGGCTACTATTACAACTCGATCGGCCCCTACACAACAATACAAACATGACAGAAGATGCAAAGTGCTTATACATTGTTGTATAAGAGAAACGCCCTAATAGAAAAATAGTCTTTTTTGCATATAAAATCTTGGGGCTGCTAGTAAAAGAGGAAAGTATAAACACATGTTAAGCATGTTCCTTGCAAGGGGTTCAAAGCCCCTTTTCTGTGGACGAAACTGGTGCGCGTTCTACTCTCGAGGGGTAGAAGATAAAAGGAACCTTTGACTTTGGTGCTTACACTTTTATACTACTGCTTGCTACGCCACCTAGCGCCTACTTGATAGACAGGGTAACTAGTTAGCTATCGTGACCCCTAATATCAAATTAGGGAACCGTGTCTTGCAAGGAATGTAATCCCAACATACAATAACCTTGATTTAAGTGTGGTTTCGGAGCATGAAAATCGTTACCCCTAATTCAAGGCGCCGAATTTACTTTACTCCAAGCAGCATAAAATGCCACCAGACTTATTATATGATGATAACTTTATTCTAAGGTAAATAAGAAACCTGAACAAGGCTTGATGATACAGTGGCCTGAACGTTGTGTTTATAGATACCACAATAAAGACGAGAACAACAGTCCGAAATATCGAACTTATTGACATCAAGCCTCATTTGTAAAAATATAGACAAATAAAAGAGTCTGTTTTTTTAAATTATTTATTGTTGTTCTTTTTTGTTGTATTTTTCCTGAAACACTTTTAATTGATCATTTTTCACAAACATTTGTTTTTGTTTTTGTTTTTGTTTTTTGTTTGTTTGTTTGTTTGTTGGGTTGTTGTTTTTTTCTAAATTACATTTCGGTTAAAAATCTGTTTTTCTCTTTATGAGGAAAGCTGTGAAAGTTTAATACAAAAAATCTTGTAAATCAATAATTTATCTGTTTATCTATTTGATCTGATTTTATCCATCTTTTTTTCTAATTGCAATGTCTGTTACTAAAGCCTAATTACCAAGGGAACCTGATTGATTTTAAATCTTTCATTCTCATTACAAATCTTTCAAATTGCAAAGAAAAAAATGCAGCAAATTTTCGATTATTTTTAGGTTAAAGACATTTTCATCAAACATTGGGGGGGGGGGACAATATTTAAACAAATATAAAAAGAAAAGTCTTAGTAATCAGAGAAGATGTGGCAGGAAGGAATTCAGTAGAAATTCAGCTACGTAGATTTCGTTGTTTTTTTTCTTCTTTTTTTTTTTACTTTCTTAGATAAATACTAGTAATGTCAGTATTAGCAAATGTACGTTTATATTCATACTTGCTAGAGTACCCGTCTACACAGGGTAAGAAGTTGCAGGAAGAAATTCTGTAGATACAGCTACGTAGATTTCATTGTTTTTTTTTTGCTTTTTTTGTTTTTGATTTTAACAATTTGTTGTTCTTGTTTTGTTTTGTTTTGTTTGCTGTTTTTTGCTTTTTTGTTGGTTTTTTTCTTTGCTTTTTGTTTTTTTTTGTTTTTTTTACTTTTTTCTCAGATAAATACTAGTAATATCAGTATTAGCAAATGTACGTTTATATTCATACTTGCTAGAGTACCCGTCTACACAGGGTAAGAAGTTGCAGGAGGGAATTCTATAGATACAGCTACGTAGATTTCATTGGTTTTTTTTTTTGTTTTTTTTTTTTTTTTTTTTAACAATTTGTTTCTGTTCTTGTTTTGTTTTTGTTTGCTTGTTTTTGCTTTTTTGTTCGTTTTTTTCTTTGCTTTTTGTTTTTTGTTTTTTGTTTTTTTACTTTTTTCTCAGATAAATACTAGTAATGTCAGTATTAGCAAATGTACGTTTATATCTATACTAGCTAGAGTACTCTTCTACACAGGGTAAGAAGTGCATTAGTCATGGCCTCTCTCTTCGTCGCAAGGGACTGCAAATCGCCTGCGCTATACACAGTAATGCAAATTACCTAGTGCCTCATAACTAATCAAATACTATACATGTGTGTGAAACAAAATATGCATGACTAACTGGGGCACACAGAAAAGTCGACAGAATTCTTTTCTTTTTTTGGGGGACAACGAAAATTTCTACGGTTGGATCTTGTCGATGATAATGACGGGTGGCAAGGACATCATAAATACATTTCGTCCACAACTTACAACAAGACTTATTTACCTTATCTATATTTACCCAACCCTTCCACACGAGCCGGGTGCGACACAAGGTCAATTTCTTAAGTGCAGTTTAACAGGTTTAAATTCAACTTTCCTTCTCCTAGACTGGTTACCTACCCAAGGTTAAAGACCCCAGACTTCCCTACTATTTACCTATAGTTGGGGGGGGGTATTTGAATGCATACCTTTCCCAAGGGTATTAGCGCTATGTGAAATGCAAACAGCCTTATCCAGGATGAGAACAAGGATCGAAGATTCCACCTTATAACAATTAGCGGAGTATTAGTTCGAAGCTAACACCCGTTTCTTTATAATGCATTTGGCTATCGGAATGATAACCTAACACTGAACATTTCGGTAAGGAAAAGACAAAGTCAATTTAACAAAGGATATTACCATTTAATCTTATATTAGTATTATTTGTATTATTCGGACTATTGTCCTCATCTTCATTGTTATCTGTACAACGTTTCGGCCGATGTGCCCTCCGGCCTTCTTCAGGTATTTTTTGTTGGACTCAGGAACCTTCTCAGTCTCGAGAACCATCTCGGGCTCGGGAACCTTCTTGTCGTAATCGGGAGCCATTACGGAACTTTGAACCTAACCTTTTATTCAGTCCACGGGGGTATCCTGTTCTCATTCCGCTAACCATAGCTGGGGTACAGGTGTTAATCTGTGTTAATTATTATTCTGTTACTGCTGCACCTGACCAGGATTGAATCTGCAGTCTAGAGATAACTGTCACTTAGAACTCCTTTATCCACTAGGCTATGTGTCCCATAATACTAATTATCAAGCCTCATCTCAAAAAATCAGAGAAATAATCTTATATTCATCTAAAGACAAAACATTCTACAAGTCCCAAACCACAAAATAGGCGCAATGTTTTGTTTCATGGGACACAAAGAAGTCTTACAACAACAACAACAACAACAAAACAGATGAAATGTTTGCCATTGTAGTGTATTGGTTCATCTGCTTTGAGAACATTCAAAGAGCCAGGACCGAAAAAGATGCGCGTTATCTTCGTTCAGAGTCGAATCACTTAGAGAGGGGGGGCTAAGTTCTTGAATTGTTACGTGACCAACGGACACGTGACGTGGGGATCCATGCCTACAATTGCAAAGGGAGACAATTATATTTGGTGTCCCTACCAACTAATTAATGATATTTAATCAAATACAAAAAAAAGTATACGAAAAAATATTTCAATTATACAAATAATTAAAAAATTGGTAGCTTTACGTCAAATCGTTTGACCTTCAACAGAGGTCAAATTCATTTTTACTCACCACATTTAACGGTTGAAAAATGTTATGTGGTTATGATAGTTTCTATAAAGTTTAGGTTGGTTGGTTGGTTGGTTGGTTGGTTGGTTTTGCGGCATGTCAAACCTTGCTCCGTTATTTAATACCGAAGTCAGTCATTGTTTTTATTTCATTTTTTCTTTTTTCAAGCAATGTTATGATTTCAAGTAACAATGGCACCAACTAAAATTATTATTATTATTATATTATTATTATTATTATTATTATTATTATTATTATTATTATTATTGAGGATTTCACACCTTACCTGCTGGTTCACTGGAGGCTGGGTGACAGCAAGTCTCCTTAGGTTTCCAGGACTCTTCTTAGTATTCTAACCGATCTTAACAGTGCTATAGTTTGGATGGTCTCGATTCTTCTTCTGGTTTCCAATTCACCCAAATTCTTTTCCAGGCCGTTGGGAACCATTATAAATGCACCAATTACAAATGGTACGACCTTCACATTCATGTTCCACAGTTTTCTCAGTTCTCTGGCAAGATCCAAGTATTATTATTATTATTATTATTATTATTATTATTATTATTATTATACTCTTTGCAAGTTTTTCAAGTCAGTTTAAACTGTTGGTTTTCACTTAAGTCAATAAGGACAACATTTAGGATTGGTTCTATTCCCATTTGTGGAACACTGAAAATCGATCTTACATGGAAAACTAATCATTGAAACATGTAATTAGCCAGATATGCTAATTAAGGTAAAATCTATTCTTTATCTGCCCCCCATATGTATTGGAAGCAATTCCTTAAAACCACGTGATTCTTTGATTTCCTTTAAATTTCATGATTGAATTCCATACTCAAATTATGGAGGTGCGTGTTGTAATGGTTAGACTCGTGGGAAATTGACTCGTTGACCCGAGTTCAAATCGTGGACGAGGCTGTTTGCATTTCATAGTACTTATACCCTTTATGAATCCACCTATTTTCTATCCAGCTACGGGTAAATACTGGGGCAGACTGAAGTTTTAATATTAGCCATAGCTGGTGGGAGAATATAGGGATTCATACCTTTCCCAATGGTATTAGCATAATACGAAGTGCAAACAACCTCGTCCAGGATTTGAACTTGGGTCACTATGTCTATTTCATACGTCGATAACCGTCGTATATTATTTTACTATAAAAATGCATTACAAATGGTTTTACTATTTTTAAAAGTGCATTGCTGTAAAAATGTATTGCAAATGATTTTTCTATTAAAATGCACTAAAAATTATTTCACTATTGAAATGCATTCAAAAAACATTTTACTATAAAAATGAATTGCAAATGACTTTCCTATAAAATGCATTGGAAATCATTCTACTACAAACTGCATTATAAATGATTTTACTATAAAAATGCATTTCAAAGGATTTTACTATGAAATGCATTGCAAATGGTTTTACTATAAAAATGCATTAGAAATGATTTTACAATAAAAATACGTTTCAGCTGATTTTACTATGAAAATGCATTGAAAATGATTTTATTATGAATATGCATTACAAATGATTTTACTATAAAAGGCATTGCAAAAGATTTTTCTATAAAATGCATTGCAAATGATTTTACAATGAAATCACGTTACAAATTTGCCAGCTCTACAACAAATTTCTGTTTAATAAATCTTACCTGTTATATTACATTGTTCGTATTGATCGTAAGATTAGCAGCAACTGGATGCGCTCTTTGTTTTTGTTAATTATTATCATCATCATCATCATCATCATCATCATCATTATTATCATCATTATTATTACTATTGTTGTTGTTGTTGTTGTTGTTATGAAGCCGTGGATAATCAAAATATGGAGGCGGAAATTCAATGATGAAAACAAAAGCATGACTCTTGGAGATTGTGTCCTGTAATTCTCTTCTGAATGTCTTTAGAAGTCATCCTGTAGAATTCCACTGTCAATCAAATAACAAAAAAACCGATGGTGAAAATTCTTTGAGACTTCCAGAAATCCAATGTTTTTCCTTAGAATTGACCAATTAGAAGAGACTGAGCCAAATTGAAATGGATTTTAGAGCCAAGAAAAATGCGCAAATATGCAAAATGACAGAATTTAATTAAAGGTGTTTTTTGTTGTTTTTTTTTGGGGGGGGGGTCTTTTATTTTGCTTTTTGTTTTTGTTTTTTTTATTTGTTTTTTTTGGGGGGTGGGGGGTAGCTTTTTCTAAAAAGCATCTATTCATCAGGTTCGAATCCAACTAGATAGACAATTACTTCCATTTTTAAAACCTCTTTTTATGGAAGGGAATTCAGAAAGAATCCTTTTTTGGGGGGTGTTTTGTTTATTAAAAATCAAAACAGTTTTAATTATTATAAAAGTTCATCCCCAAAGGATTGTTTTACTGTTTTGGTTCAAATTCCTTTTTCCTAGTTATTTGGGGAATGCAAAATAAATTCAACCAACGTAGTTGAAAACCGGCTATTGACATTTGAAATGTAATTATGATTATCCTGCTTGTCTGGTGGTGAAAGTAGTTGTGATTTTCGTTATCGGTAACAAAGTTTGTTAAATACTTCTTACGCGTCTGTTTACATTTCACATAGTTCTAATATCCTTGGGAAAGGTATGCTTCCGACTATTCTTCTTCCTACCATGAGTAAATGGTAGTGCAGACTGGGCTTTTTAACTTTGGAATGAAAACCGGTATAGGGAAGGGAAAACTTTTAATTCAAACCTGATAAACATCCGCTCAAAAAATTGACTTTCTGTTGCATCCTATTCACACGGAAAGGTTGATATATACATTTGCGTGTGTATATATACAGCTCTGGGGTAGTGCAAACTGGGCTATTTACACTTGGTATGAAAGCCAGTCTAGGAGAAGGAAAATTTCAAATTCAAACCTATTAAACTCCGCTTAAGAAATTGACTTTCTGTCGCATAATGTTCGTTCAGATGGATTGAGTAAATACATTAATTATTACATTATTCGCTGCTATGTTCTTCTATCTTATTCTATAAGATGTATATATATATATATATATCTATATCTATTCTATGCCTATATCTATATATTTATATATATATATATATATTCTATATATATATATATATATATATATATATATATATATATATATATATATATTATATATATATATATATATATATATACAGGAAGTGCATATGATTTGGTCTTTTCTTTTTTCATCCTTTTTTCTCCATGTAAAAGTTTGTATTCCGTAATTACAAACTATAAAGCCGAGAGTTTTTTTTATAATGTAGAAGTTTATAAATATAAATTATATATATATATATATATATATATATATATATATATATATATATATATATATATATATATATATATTCTATAAGATATATATTCTATAAGGTATCTATTTATCTTTTTATTTCTGGTCACCGATCCTGCAGATTTCTCTGGATTCTTCTTCATCGATTCTAGTCAATTCTCGGCTGTCAGACCATTCCGCATCCATCTTTGTTATTCTTCTAAAATCAGGAACACAGAGGTTTCATTCTTTCTGGTATTCTGTGGATTGAATAATGAATAAAATTATAAGAAAATAATAAATAATTTATAATTATAATAGATTTAGTAGCTCCATAACCAAACCGTTTGGTTCTGTATCGATGATAGACAAACAAACTTTTTCCAGTTATAAATATAGATTCATTACACATTATTTTATTTTAAAAATGCATTGTAAATCATTTAACTGTGAAAATGCATTTTAAAGGATTTTACGATAAAAAAAAAATACGACTCGATTCTGTCTTAGAAAATGAGATAAATCATTTTTTTCCGAACTTTGAGATACAATCGGATAACCTAACCCCGGTCAGAAGACCAAACTTAGTATTAACTAACAAGAAGAAAAGAACTTGTTGTCACGTGAATTTTGCCATTCCAGCGGACCCTAGAGGGAAAATAAAAGAAAAGCGAAAAGAGAAACAAATACGTGAATTTTGCCAAAGATCTGAAAAAGCTGAGGAACATGAAAGGTGAGGGTTACACCAAAAGTAATTAGTTTTGCTTGGAATTTTCCCTTAGGGCTTGGAAAGGAAACTGCAGGAATTGGAGACTAAAGGACACTTGCTGTTACTCTGACTCCAGTAAAAAAATTACCAATTAAAACTGGTGTGAATAACCCACAAGGAGAATAATAATAATAATAATAATAATAATAATAATAATAATAATAATAATAATAATAATAATAATAATAATAATAATAATAATAATAATAGGGTGAAGATGAAAGAAAACGAAAAGATAGAAAATATCTAGACCTTGCTTGAAAAACAATTGAAAAAAATGCGGTATTGTTATTTACAAAGCGTAGCTTAGATGCGACACAAGGCCAGAAGTATGGGGCTCCCAGTTAGAATCGAACTCACTAACAGTGGTTTGCTAATCTAGCTAGCAAACCATTACACTCCATTAGGTGTCCATACACTGTTGTATATGAGTGTGAAAATGATACCAATTGTAGTTGGTGTACTTGGAACGGTCCCCACAAGATTCGAAAAGAGACAAGAAGAATTGGAAATCAGAGGAATAATTGAAATCATTCAACAAACAACATTGTTGAAATCGGCTAGAATATTCAGAAAAGTTCTGCAGATCTGAGGAGACTTGTTGTCACGCAAACTCCAGTGAAAGACTATCAGCTCACGTTGGTGTGAAAAACTCACAAGGAGTGAAATAATAATAACAATAATAATAATAATAATAATAATAATAATAATAATAAAAAATAGTAAATGTAGACTTTGCGGTAATAAAGATGAGACTGTAAACCATGTACTCTGCGAATGTGGCAAACTAGCACAACGGGAATACAAAACTAGACACGACTGGGTTGGGAAGGTGATCCACTGGGAATTATGCAAAAATTTAATTTTGACCATACAACAAAATGGTATATGCATAAACCAGAGTCTGTTCTTGAGAACGAAACACATAAAATTCTCTGGGACTTTGAAATAAAAACGGATCACCTTATCCCAGCAAGAAGACCAGACCTAGTGTTGATAAACAAAAAAGAAAACTTGTCAACTGGTGGATTTTGCTAAAGGAAAATGAAAAAATGGACAAATATCTGGACCTTGCAAGAGAACTGAAAAAGTTATGGAATATAAAAGTCAAAGTGATACCAATTGTAGTTGGTGCACTTGGAACGGTCCCAAAAGGATTGGAAAAGGGTTTGGAAAGTTTGGAAATCAGAGGAAGGATTGAAACCATTCAGAACACTGCACTGTGCTGCAATCTGCCAGAATACTCAGAAGAGTCCTGGAGACATGAGGAGACTTGCTGTCACTCAGACTCCAGTGAAAGACCATCAGCTAATGTTGATGTGAAAACTCAAAAGGAAATAATAATAATAATAATAATAATAATAATAATAATAATAATAATAATAATAATGTGTTTAGGCAAAAAATGTTTATTGTTTACTAAGTTCAGTTTACCTATCTCTTATTTTTCAGGTGTGGTGTCAGATCGTGCACGTTCTAACGCAGTATACAACATGTTGCAACTATTTCTGGATGTTTTGTGAAGGTTTCTTCATGCACACAGTCATTGTGAAAACATTCGCCATTGGTCGTCATCTTCGATATATGTGTTACGTCATCGGATGGGGTGCGTAATATCCGTGAGGAAATTATCAGTTGTTTTCTTTTTTTTTCTTTTTTTTTTTGTTGTTGTTGTTGTTGTTGTTCTTCTTCTTCTTCTTCTTCTTCTTCTTCTTCTTCTTCTTCTTTGTTTTTTTTTGTTTTTTATTTTTTTATTTTTCGTTTTTTTCATACAGTCTGTGCGAATCTACTTGTATCAGGTTTTGCTTTTTGTAATGGAAACTACGTCACCATTGATGTCACCATTCGTTTAGATATTTACGTTATGTTCTCAATTAAATAGCCATTATGCAATCTTAATTAACATTTTATCTATTAACGATGTATCATTTTAAGTCTAGCTTAAAACATCCCATGTTATTAACGAGTTTAGAATCCTGCAAAGTGCATTATATATCACAAAGAAATAAAGGTTTACATAATATAAGGCGTAGATAATTTTCATAGCGTTTTCCAGAAAACTAGATTTAAAAGATTATTATTAAGTGTCATTGATTTCTAATATTTTTGTTTTATTTTCAAATGTATTAAAATAAATCCTATATATAATTGTATATAGAAATCAATTAGAATAAAACAAGAATAAGTGTTTTCATTTTATATGAATTCATAATTAGTTTCGTCCGTCATTTTATCTAATATATTATTGCATTAAAACTTAAATATTTGCGCCCAGCAAAGAAAATAAAAAGAGTGAGAGAGAGTTAAAACAAAATTATTATACTTTTTGCATATTGAACTAATTGCAATAGTTCTTAAGTAAACAAATCAAAGTTATATTAATCAAATTATCATACTGTGGTATATCTACAGGTCCCACAAATAATTATCTTATTCTGTCTTCTATATCACCTCTATATATAGCCCCTCTATGCTAGATGCATCATCTATCTGGGTATTTGGGCTGGTTCTCTCTCTTTTCTGGTCAGTTTTCTTGGGACTTCTTGAATCATCTTCATCCCTGTGTCCGTTGTTGTTCTTAGTAACGAACACAAAAATTTGAATATTATTCAGACGTCTTTATTTAGCCCAAGTTAACCATTACGAATGGAAGAAATAGCCATCTTGGAGACACGCCAGTCTCCCCGGAAAACCAACCTAAATATTCCCCAAATTCCAACACCTCTCGCTCCGACGAACCGAACTGAGCAACCAAATGACAATCAAAAGATCAGCGAAATGTCAACACCTTTGAGTTTATTTTTACGGTTTTTCCATGATTCAGAATTAGCGTTATTTTTATTTCCACGCTACCGTAAATAATGTATAGATGACCTATCAACTATGTAATATTTGACCAAACATGAAATCTGTTTTTAATTGCCTAAGATTAGAAGGGATATATTAAATATCTTAAGCAGATGGGGGGGGGGGGGCAATTAAATTGCTAGTTTAACACTTCTTTCAAATAGCAATATAAATTTGCATTTTCAATTCTCTTGGTCGACTTTGAAAAAATGATTGAATGATAGAAAACTTTTTATTTCATTTTACAATTTAATTTCACTGTTTTCAAAACCAATTTAGATAGAAAATGTGATACGTTTTCTTAATATCAGCGAGACCGGCGCAGTCTATAGATCTAATACAACTCTATTTAAGGAAATATCTAGAAATTTAATTGCAACGACTCAACTCTCACCGTTCACTGTTTTTAAAAACAATTTAAATAAAAATGTGATACGTTTTCCAAAGAGTGTAGAGAAGCGAGACCTACACAGTCTGTAGATCTAATACAGCTCCATTTAAAGAAATATCTAGAAAATTAATTGCAACGACTCAACTCTAACCTTTCACTGTTTTCAAAACCAACTCAAATAAAAAAATAATTGATACATTTTCTTAATAGTGTAGACAAGCGAGACCTGTAGAGTTTGTAGATCTGATAGAGCTCTATTTAAATAGAACATTTAATATGTCAATTACCGTACTTGTTTTTGTATAATACACATTCATGTATAACACGCATCCCCAATATTTGTACTACGAAATCTGGACAAAAAAATGAAATCTCATGTATAATACGCTGACATTTTAGAATTTATCGCAGCTAAAATGTAACCTAAATTTATCATTAAATTACTAGTTTAGCAACCCTTCTAAAGAGCAATGTAAATTCGCCTTTTCAATCTCCTTGATCGGCTCTGAAAAACTATTTTTGAAGAATTGGAAAAAACTTTTATTTAACAATCTAATTCTAGATTTTCAAATTCCAAACATTTAGCATTCACAACCAAAAAAACATAACTACCTTAATTATTTGTGTATGACACACACTTATGTATAACACTTACTAGTGTATAACACGCACCCCTAATTTTAGACTTCAAATTTGAAAAAAATATTTCTCATGTTTAATACGCACACTATTTAAAATTTGAAACAGGTTTAGCTCAGTCGTTAGAGCACCGGCCTCCTGCCTAGGAATTGCAATGTTCGATACCGGTCCCCGCCAAACTCAGCGCATAAGTAGCACAGATTGGGTAATCTGATCTGTGCAGTAAAGTGGAGAACTCACGGCATGTATGACGCTCCAACTCAGCAGAAATAATCTCCCTGGCCTAGCACTAGTGAAAAGGGGATAGACTCCCTCGCTGTCCGACTGATATCAACAATAGGCTACTTCGCCAACTTTACGCATTTAAAATGTTGAGTAGCTGTTGTAACGCGCTTAGCGAAATAATAATACGAGTAGTCCAGCTGACATTAACCACGAGAAGTGATCACTTCCGCCTTTTATTCAAACTCAAAAGATGGCTGAAACAGTACTTCCGTTTCATAACAAAAACAATGGTAGAAACGGTGCTTCCGTTTCTTAGTATACCACAGTAGCAAAATTTAACTAAAATTTATCATTTGTTCAACTTTTCATTGTTTCCTACTGACTAAAATCAAGAATCTTTATAGTTTGTATTATGTTTTGCAACAAAAAAGTCTTAAAACACAAAATATTTAGAACAAATTCATGGACATGTTCAAACGCTTGCGGTGAAAATAAGCTGACATTAAGGAAACAAAATTATAAACAAACACACATTCCAGTGATTATTTCTCTGTAACAGCGTAAAACACATTAGTTTGGACTATAGATATAACTTACTTTCGGTCATCCTATACTGAATATGGTAAGACATGTGACCGAAAAAAGATAATTATATAGTTCTCGTGTATACAATACGCACCCCTGACTTTTGGGCTGAAAAATCTGGAAAAATAGTGCGTCACGTAATGAACGGTATATTAATTTAAATAACGTTCGATTCTTCTTCTATAATGTTCTTGTTTTAAACTCTCAAAATCAAACGATTTGAAACAAATTTGTGTAATTTGGATTGTTTGGTCTATAGTAGTCCTAATGTTTATTGTTATATACACAATGTTTTAAGAGTATTTACGGTTACAAAAGAGCCCTTATTTCTCCGTAGTTGAAGGCAAATTGTCGGACAAAGAACGAACAACACAAAAGTAAATGCAGACACTTGTATTGACAAAAAATTACTTAAATTGTTGCAAATTTAATGGTATTTGATACAGACTTATCTGTGAAGGAATTTCTTGTAGTACGGGTGATAACACGGTTTTCTTCTCGACGGTGGGAAATGTAGATAAGACGCTTCGTGTCGGTACTTGTTTTTCCTTTAGTCAGTGTGCAGTCGTACCGGCCTTTGTGCAGTATGCTGATACAATGCCTTAGATGGAATCTGTTTGTAAGGTTCTGAGACAAGTGGGCCCTGATTTTGGGCTAAGTAAGTGAGAGCGTTTCATTTGACGTCTCTCTCTCTCTCTCTCTCTCTCTCTCTCTCTCTCTCTCTCTCTCTCTCTCTCTCTCGTAACGGTTCCCTGATGTGACGTTTTGGTATTTGGCGCCAACATAAGCTGTTGGCATTCGACCCCTGGCGGCAGGGGGGATAATTAGCTAAGGAATTTCCGATAGTTTCAGCCGATTTGCTCTCCGGCCTTCTTCATGTGCTTCTTGTCGAACTCGGGAACCTTCTCTTCTTTTCTTCATCCAAATAATACAAATTATCAAGCCTCATCTAAAAACTTCAAACAAATTGAAGTAAATTGTCTTTTTGTTCAAATACACGTGAGCAGCATTGTATATATATATGTGTGTGTGTGTGTGTGTGTGTGTGTGTGTGTTCATAGTATTTTTGTTACCAATATAATTACAAAGTTCAATTTTCCTTCTTTCTTCCCGCGTTAATATAACCATAATTTGATATTCAAGCGATAGAATGATTCTCCTGGGACCAGTTTCGAACGGTTTGCTATATTCAAATCTTTCAGAAAAATACAAACAACGAAATTTTATTGGGATTTTTTTTCTTCTTGAATCAGCGTTCAACTTGTATATAGAAAATTTAATATCATCGAGATCCATACAAGAATTTCCCTCAAGATAAACATCAATCTTTTTTTTTTTCTTTTTTTTTTTTTTGAGGAGGTCATTATATCTTGGAAGATTATATCTAAAAGAAATCCATGCAATTCTCCATTTAGGGACGTAGCAAAAATTATTCATTATATAATTCGTACTAAGTTTTATTTTCATTCTAGCTATTTTATCTCATTTTTATTCATCTTAGTATTTACTAAGACCTCACACGAGGTTAGGATGTGACACAAGGACTATTAAGTATATGAACTAATTTTAACTATATTAATATCAATATGCAAATTATCCTTCCCGTTCACACTGTAAACCGCTATTTTGTTGTATATATAAATACAATTGCATTTTATTATTATGTAGATATGATCAATCGTATTAATAATGTAAAACAATTTCATTAATAATTTAAGTTTAAATAAAAAATAAAATCATGGAGAATAGGACGTAAATAACTAAGGGAATTGTGATTTGAGTAGTGATATAGTTTCGGTTACAGACAGACAAACACACAATCTCCATTATAATAACTAGCAAATATATGCACCCTCCGGGTGCAAGTATTTAAGTTTTAATATAATAAAATATCATGTTAAATTACAAAGGCAAATGAAACTGAATAAGAATGCAGATAAAAAAGATTTGAAACATAGAACAACTTGGAAACTAACTCTTCTATCATTTTTCATTGCTCCCGTCTTTCATTGGTAAATTTTCGTAATTTAACTATTTAGTTAAAATAGGAAGTAAAGTATAATATCACAGTTATTTCTTCTTGTTAATGAATTTCTTTTAATATTTATCCCCGAGATTTTTTCTCATATTCATTAAGCTAAAACCAAAAAAATTGAAGTCAATAATACTAAGCACATATTCATTAAAATCAATTTTTTAAGATCAATATGCAAATTAGCCTTCCCATTCACACTGTAAACCTATTTTGTTGTATATATAAATACAATTGCATGTTAATAGTAAGTAGATATGGTCAACAGTATTAATGATATAAAACAATTTTATTAATAATTGAGGTTTAAATAAAAAAAATAAAATCATAGAGAATATGATGTAAATAACTAAGGGAATTGTGACTTGTATAGTGATATAGTTTCGGTTACAGACAGATAAACCCACAATCTCCATTATAATAAGATAAGATAAAATATGTACGCAAACATAATGTATTTCTCCACTGTTTCTCCAGCAACACCCGATCCGCACACATTCATACAATGCACCATGCTCATTGTTTTACAAAACTAATACGTATCAAAATATTGCAAAACATTTGATTGGTATAACATAATTATGTAGACCAGAAGAAAGGAACTATTTCCTTCCCGTCGCGGAATAATATGAAACTCACAAATTAAAAAAGTGAATTTCTCAAAACAAAATTGATAACCTGAAAATATTCAAAAACATTTATTAGATACATGGTTCCTTCTTTTTAAATTAATGTATAACTAAAATAAATTGAATTTATAATGATCAATCTTGTGATTTGAAATTATTTCATTGTTGTATCATTTTTAACGTTGACAAACCAAATGATTTATGAGATGATAAATAAAACATTACGCTCTTAGAATCATCTAAGAAAAAAAATTCAACAATTTTACTTTTATAGAATCTTGTACAGAAGACATTTTGTTTTCGATAATAATTTTTCATATTTTATTATAATATGGCTTAGTCAGGTACAAGGTCAGAAATTTTGAGCTCTCAGTAACTTCAGCAGTAACTGTGAGGTTCGTTAGCATGCATCCGTCTACTAGATATGATGGCGTAGTGTCCAAAAACAAGCGGAACTACGTAGCTTGGACGGGTTTATATGGAGGATAAACTGTCGGCCAAGTGGCAGATCCGCCTCTGCATACTGTCGTTGGGGTCCAAAGGAAACGGGAAAAAAAAACAAAAAAAAAACAACAAAACAATGCAGTTTGGCAACGATAGTGTCGCATAAGTTGCTGGATAGCACTGAAATTCAACATCACTTTACCTTAGGAACTCCATCTGCTGATTTGATTTCAGGGTTTACATCTTTTCTTGGAGTGAGGTATAACCGTTAGGCAGCGGAGGATATATAACACATTTCCTTGTCTAGATGGGTTGTCGTCCAATACTAAGGAACCTCACCTATTCCATTAGGGATTTATATAAGTAGTAAGTACCCTAATCCTACAACTATCGATGTGGATGACCGTTGGCTCCCCTGGAGCTCATCCACCCCGTGACATCTCTTGCTTTTAGTGATACTGGATATCCACATACTTCGAGACTAGCTTGCTATCAACTACTTCACGACAAGGTAGCCATTTCTTATTGGCTGCGTTGTATTTTAACCCTTCCTGTGAAAATCTCATACAAACACTTTCAACACTTAGTTTCTTGGCTCTTAGATACTTTTTGCTTGGACACAAAACATGTATAACTTTGGTCACAGGCCCAAGTATCTTTTTCTTAAAGCTTATCTTATCATTACATTAAAATTAAGAACCGTAAATGATCATTATATTAGTATATAACACACTCTTCTTGGGACCAAAATATCGGCTGCATCTCAAAAGTGTGGAGTACTCCTTCATCACCATTACTCCCAAGTCCACTCAGACCCGAAGTGGTAGTACCTTTTAAATAGAAATAATGAGTTTTAAAAAGTTTTTTTTTTTAATTGAGTTTTTAAAATATTTTTGAATCAAGATTGAATAAAACAAAACGTCTTCGACATAAAATAACCCAACTGGGGTTGACATTCCGTAAAATCCAACCAACCAACCACCCAACCAAAATATCGGACTTACCTTGCATAGAAAAAGAGTGCTCATCCCGAAATATTGAACTTACAATGCTTAGAAAAATAGTTCTCTGTTCGAAATAGCGGACTTTTATTGCATCAAAAATAGAACCCAGCTTAAAATATCAAACTAATAGCTTCAATGAGATAAATGACTTCTTTTCTTTTTTTCATTTTTTTTTTTCCTCTTTGCAATGAAATTTTTATCAAGTTTTTCTTGTCTTACTCTTCAATTCATCGATGATTATCGTTTATTTCTTTGTGAACAGGTATTCCACTAATTCCATCGTTCATATACGCCATACTCAGATCATTATACGGAGATAATAAAAGGTAAGGATCATTTACTTTTCGTCTTTTGAATTACAAAATGCATGCGCACGTGAGTTAATGGTCATCCTCATAGAAAGTGAAATCGGTAAGCCGGGTTCAAATTCAGGGCGAGGCTATTTGCGTCTCACTTCATGCTGATGACTTTTAGAATGGCATGACTCTATCTTTTCTGCTTCTTCCCTACATCTATGGATGAGATAGTTGAAAAGACGACACTCCCTAGTCTTGGTAGGTGTTGCTGAGTTGATGCTCGATTTGGCTGACAATTACTTAGTGTTTGGAGTCTGGAAACCAACTTGGAGTGCTGGGAAACATCTTGCCTTGCGCCATTTAGAGTTTTTATTAATAACATAAGATCACTTCTTTTTCTCGTTAGATTTTTATTTCCCCCAAGCCAAAACTACTGAGAGCAAAAGCTCCATATCTCACTCTCGATGCATAATTCCAAACTCCATTCACACTCTGACCTCCACTCCCATTTCGCCACGTCTCATCGCTCATTCAATAAAAAAAGCTATGTGGCATTAATGATTCATCCTTAAACTTTTCCATTCTCATTTAACACGTAATCCTCCCTAAAATCTTTTCCGTGTTAATTTACATATCAAGTTACATTCATGGCCCATCCCACCCATCATAATGTTACAGTAGGGCAACTTGTTTAGGAAAAAGCTCGCAGTGGCAAACCTATTTTTATCAGATTTGTAAACATTTTTTACTAAAAAAATGCTTCTCCATACACATTACAAATTCTTCTGTACGTTTCACATGGTTTGCATTTCTCAGCCACTAAGAATTTGATGACAGACCTCTGTTGAAGTTTTGGAGTACTCTATTTGATTTGCTACTATTTTAAATAGCCACAAAACAAATATTTTTGCGAGGTTAAAATATGTTTTGCTATAAACTAATTCCAAACAATGCAGAGTTTACATTTATGGGAGGAAATTCTGAAAAAATTATTTGATTTTTTTAAAGAAAAACTGTAGAGCATCCGCCTACGAATCGCAACTTGGTTCGATACTGGTCCCCACCAACTCAGCGCATGAGTAGCACAGATTAGGTAATCTGATCTATGCGGTAAAGTAGGGAGCTGACGGTAGATGAGCCAAAACAATATCCTTGGTCAAGCGCTATCGAAAAGGGAATAGACTCCCTCGCTGTTCGGCTGATACCAACAATAAACCACTCCACCAACTTTACTTTAACTTACTTATTGAAAAAATAACGTAGATAAATAGATAGATTATATATTCGATCTAGAGGAATATCAGAAAAAAGGCACTGGTTTTATGAAAAAAATATACAGAAATCACGGTAATTGAGAGTTGATGCGAGCCAGATGCTCCCAATATCCAGATTAAGTAGATAAGGATTAAATGATTGGTCAGCACTGAAAAACCTTGATTGGTACTGGATTAAGAGGATTTCTTAAGAGGGGGATTAATGAACATTCACAGTCAATTAATCAAGATGGAAGCCAGAAATCGATAAGACCCGAAATGGTTGCAGGAACAAGGGAATTTAGGGACTATGAATTCCTAATTAGTAATTGGTTGTAGGTAATTTATTCACTGACAGAATGGCTAAGGTCAGCCTCTTGGGATAATGTGAAAGAACAATAGACCAATAACAGAGCAGAGTTTCAGCCTTTTGGTTGCACAGGCATAAGTGAAGACACAGCAGTAGTTGAGTTTTAAAAATATTATTGAATACACATCAAGATTAAAATTAGGAACAGTAAATGACCATTATATCAGTGTATGACACACTCTTCTTGGGCCCAAAATATCGTCTGCATCTCAAAAGTCTGGAGTACCCTTTCATCACCATTACTCTCAAGTCCACTCAGACCCGAAGTGGTAGTACCAGTTAAATAGAAATAATGAGTAAAAAAAAAAGGATTTTAAAAAATTGAGTTTAAAAAAATATTTTTGAATACCCATCAAGATTGAATTAAACAAAACGTCTTCGGCATAAAATAACCCAACCAGGGTTGACATAAACAACCAACGAACCAACCAAAATATCGGGCACACCGTGCATAGAAAAATAGTGCTCAGTTAAAATATCAAAGTAGACCATCATTTACTACCAATAGTTATGAGAAACTTACGCAGATCCATTATTACTGATTAGGAAAGAAATAAAAGAAAAGAGTGGGAGAGAGAGTTAAATCAAGTTTATTATACTTTTTACACATGTAACTATTTTGCAATAGCTCTTAAGTAAACATATCAAACGTTGTAATAATTAAATTATCATACATATATATATATCTCCACAGGATCTGCTAATGTAAAGAATAATATATGTGCCAAGTCTTGTTTTTATTCGATTCACATGAGAAACGGAAAAAAACTGGGATAAAATCTTAGAATTTTAATAATTGTTCAATTTATTTTCATTATTTAATTAATTATTTTCTATCCAAATAAAACGAAGTCCTTATTATGTTTAAGATGCTGGACCGGAAAGTCACCTCTACAATGGATTATTCAGGGCCCAATCACAGTATCGTTGTTGGTAAGTATCTATTTTCTGACCTCCCACCATGTCAGATGAATATAAAGTCCTATTATTTTGGGCA